>CM060976.1:157008676-158208676 GCA_030765065.1 Deroplatys truncata
GCCCAGATCATTCCGTATCCTTCCCAGAGTCTGGAAATTTGAATAAGATTGTGAATGTGTGTGCGATCTAATGATTAAAGCCCAAAGTTTGCTAGAAACCCTAAGACAAGCGAATAGGAGTTAATGCCATTGTCTACAGGCAATAATACTATTCTAGTTAAAGGCGGGGTATAAATGGAGCTTAAAAAAAGCCTAGCTCGCTCACGCAGATTCGCCAGGTCCTCACTGACCTGTATTTATTTGGAATTGCCCGTTGAGTTCTGCAACTTGTTTAACGCACGAAGGGATACACTTGAAATACGGCGCGGTTGGGCCACACTCCATAGGAAATGCTTGACTTATCTTGAACAACCCGACTGGCAACCACCGTGTCTTACTCGTAGTAGATATCAGGTTAAATTATCTCTCCTACGTCTGTCTAGCACACACACCTAGAGATGGTAATGTCATTTTCAAATTTTCATTGACTATTATTGTTTAGTATGATGCATAGTGAAAATACCATTATTCCCACTATTATACCATAATGATTGTATTTAGCGTGTGTAGTTATAGTGAATGCTAGAACAGTGTGTGGTTGTTGCGTTAGTTTTTCTCAAACGGAATTATTTTTCAGCTGAAATTGATCTAGAAATTCCCAGCTGCCACTGTTCCTAACAGATCCATAATTTAAGATTGTTAGAAAAATTCAAGCAGACCGGATCCATATGACATAAAGAGCAATATTGACAGCCAAAGTTCCGACCGAGGAAATATTAGACGAGATAGGGGCTGTCGTGGAAAGAAGTCCAAGAAAATCGGTCTCCCATTACAGGATTTTTGATAACGCAGTAATGCTAAGCGACATGCTCGCCCTTCAGGTCTAACTCCATGTGATTGCTCTATGTGGGGAATGCTTAAAGATAAAGTTTATGCAACAATTTCCCAAACACTCACGAGCGGCACTCGTTTTCCAATACAGAAATTCGTGGAATGTTCAACAATGCATTCTGTAGGTGTCCATAGACTCAGAGGAGCATCATGTAACACATTTTATAATTAGGGAGGGGTTTTTAATAAGTAAAACATCAAGTTAGGAACTCACACAGGGTTGGTGGCGAGGGGAGTTGGGGACTGAAACCTTACTGTGTTCTCTGTAATCAAATATGATGAACAGTTGAAGGCACTACACCCTGCTTCGAAAGTAGGTTAATTAGGATTAAGCAGTAGCATTAGAATAAAGAAAGCAATGCGGTTTAGTTATTGATGGTATGCAATTAGTTTATGGAATCTACAAAACGAGCATTTCAAAAGTTGTACATTTTTTAAAGCAATATCAGCTCTTATGACACAGGTTCTGATCTGTAGTTTAGGGCTGAGGAGAGTGAAGGTCCACGTTCATTTTGTTCCTGTCTAATAATGTCACATGTTCCTTAAATTTCATTGAATTACAATGTTGTTTAACATGATGTGTAGACGTCTCTTGAGCTCTATGTTAATATCTGATGATTTCGCCACTTGTGCCTAAGTGTTCCCTGCCACATTTTGCCACAAATGATGCTAATTATTCTGATGCATAAATTCTAAGTGGCTTTAGCATATTGCCACAGTCCTCCACTGGTTTAAATTATGCAGAGAATAAATGCAACACTCGCAAAGAAATCGACTGTTGGGGAGGAGAGGAATGTGTCTGTCAATTACGTGACGCCACTTGCACTATGTGCGGTAACAGGATTGCTCGGTTTACTTACTAAAACCCCCCTGCCTGTTTATAACACACGCCTTTCCCTAAGGTAAGCGTATATTCATTTTGTTTCGTATTGTTAACATTATTATTCAGGGGAGAAACGGCAAGCCGGTCGTCTGCTACTGCTCGAACTGATTCGTATAACAGTGCCGTGGGAGCGACGGGCCACCAGTCGCATCATTCAAGATGAACCAGGTACTTCACAAATTCCTTCCTTATTTCTTTCTTCAAGGATCTATAGAATATATTTATTTTTCTATTTAGAGATTCTTTTCCCATTGCAATACTCTGTTTGACACCTCGACAACTGCTTTTACTGCTTATGGTACATACCAAATAGGTATCTAAAACAATTTTCTGAGCTTGAATTCGGAAGAGTGACTTGTTTGCGATTCTTTAGAAAACCACAACCTTTATCACTAATGCATCTATTTTAATTATTTTGTCACCATTATGATTTTCTCCATTGGCATGTTCCTATTATAATTTCCTGCCCCACTAGCAATGTCAAATCTTATGTATTTTATTCATTTTCCTTTTATTGCTTGGTTCCCTTGTTCTCGGAACTATTTCTCGCCAAATTCTGCAAGTTGAAGTTGGACAGCATGAGTGATAAGACACATCCCTGCTATTTTAGTTAAATAGTTATATTTTAAAGACTTTACAGCAATTTGAGGCTTTGAAGAGGAAATTCAGCGAAACCTTGCTTATTTACAGCTGTATGAACTTTTTTCTCCAACGGTTTAAAAAATATTTCGATGATACTTTCAGGTATTACACAAAACAAATCTACTCTTTTTAGTGTGTATACATATATTAATAAAGAAGTTGAAAATCGGTGCCAGCTTAAAAAATTGTAAAATTCATAAAATAAAAATATTGAAAATCAACACAAGAACCTGCTGTAAATACCAAAATAATAAATTGCATGTTGACTGAGTGATATATTATGGCCCTTACAAGTCCTACTACACCTGAATAGTTAAGGTAGTTATTTTATTTTTAGTAACAGCAACTTGACGCAGTAATTTGTGTCACAAATTATGTAAATGTAAAGAGTGATTATAGTGTGAATATGCATTATTGTGTGACATTGATTTGAGATGTTTGTTGATTGTAATTATTGTTGAGAAGTGGGTTTATACGGCCTTACTGAAACTGACAATAATAGCGTGCAATAATGTAGCGAGGGGGTGAGCTGTTTATCATTATTAGAGACGAGCAAATGACGTAATATTGGCGCGTTTTTCTTAGGAATTTGCGGGAACATTTTTCCCTAGAGCATATGTGTTCATAATTTTCATTGGATATAAAAATAGACGCTAATGTTGGCGCGTTTTATTAACCAATAGCAGTTCGGTTATAATCTTTAGGTATATCGGGGTGTGGCAGTATAAAAAGGGCTAAGTCAGAGGTAGATCCCTCCAGTCCATCGGAAACATTTGTGCATTACACGTCGCTGAGTTCAACAGAAACAGTCATGGTGAATACATAGCATAGTTTATCGATTCGCAGGTTACGCGTAGCAAAGTTATGAAAAATCTCAAGTGTCGTAAAGTTAATTACACAAAAATTTGAAGTACGCGAATTAATAATGTGCAGTAAATAAGTTATTATAACAGTTTCAGTTTGGCGAGTGTCAAGATTAATAGGTGAAAGTGAATAATGTGTTAAGACAATAAGAAGTGTAAAACAAATTCTTTCATCAGTGTTATCTTTGGATAAAAACTCCTTTCCGTTTACACACCTGATTTAGAGATTTGCTCGACCGAGAAACAATAACTAGCCGGAGGACAGTGAACCCAAAAAATTAAACACAATAACAGGCGCTCAGTAAAAGATAACACGAAGTGACCGCGACAAATTGTCTTTTATACGTGCGACAGATAAACAGTAGCATCCTTTCAAACAAACACTAATACCGCCACAAATTGGCTACCACAACGTGGAGCTAACAAACAAATAAGAACCATAACAAAGAATTCCGTCACAAACTGCCTCTATAATTTTGTTTTACTTTTGTATTAGCATTTTCTTAATAAACATGGCAATATCCTGCTATACATGTTTAAAGTGATGTTTGAATACTTTTCGTTCTGATTGCACGTATTTGTAGGTTTAAGCAGTGTTCTGCCTTTATAATTTGACAAAACATAGTACCAGCTTAGCTGCTTTGTGTAGTACGATTACCATTTGTGATATCGTAAAGTTAACATGCTGCCGTTTGTGTAAGCATGCAGAACTGTTCATTAACTTCTTACCTGATACCCATAAAGATAAGTCGCTACTTCATTCCGCTGTGCGAGTCCCGGTAGTCTCTTTTAAAAACCAGATCTCCTGAAAACGGTTTGCTGTCACAAATTCAAGAGGACTTAACACGTTTGTTTTACTTGTGAAATAAGTGTACTAAATAAGTTGTAATAGTGATTCAAGCGTTTTTTTTCTTGGATGTTGTGTTAAGATTTTACTCAAGTGCATGTTTTTACCACAAATTATAAGATATCTGAAATTGTTAATCGTGCTTCAGTATTATGTTTAAAATGTTAGACTTTGTACGAGCCGTGTTCCAAAACTACGGTCCGGAGAACAATATTTAACGGATGGCAGGTCTGAATGACGTTTCACGCCTGCAGCGCTATCTACCGACTCCTAAGGAACCCACTGCAGTGTTGGATGATGCAGTTTACCAGTCACTGAGAGCAGATAGCAATGGCCGCGACAATCGTAGAACCCGCCAGTTGTGAAGTGCGCGGTGTGATTAGACTTTTACTGGCAAAAGGATCGTCAGTTGCGGACATCCATCGTGAGTTATGCCTCGTGTATGTATCGGACATAATAAGTGACAAACAGTACTGGTATCGAGAATTTCGAAATGGTCGCACAAATGTGCACGATGAATAGTAGAGTGGTAGGCCCAATATTCGGACCGACGACATCGTTGAGCAAGTGAACCAAAAATTTCGAAGTGATCGGCGTTTGACGATTAGTGGTCTGGCTGATGAACTCCCAAATGTTGCTTGAACCTCACTTTACAGGATTGTCACTGAACAGCTTGGATATCCGAAACTTTATGCGAGGTGAGTGCCAAAACTTCTCACCGGTCAGCACAAAGAGCAACGAATGCGTAGTGCATGACCGTTTTTGGAGCGGTATAGACAAGATGGAGATGGTTTGTTTTCCCACGTTGTTACGGGCGACGAGACATGAATAGTGTACACCAACGTAGAATCGAAGCAACCGTCTATAAAATGGCGCCATTCCGATTCCAAACCAAAAAAGTGTAAGCAATCGCTGTTCATGAATCGCAAAATGATGGCTACCATGTTTTGGGATGAAAAGGGCGCCCTTTTGATTGATTTCATGGACCGTGGGTCAACAATTACAGCTAACGTGTACTGTGCAACGCTTACCAAACTGAGACGTGCGATCCAAAATCAATGCCGCGGGAAACTGTCGTCTGGCATCATCCTCCTGCACGACAACGCACGCCCGCACACGGCTGCCAAAACCAAAGAGAAGGTTAAAGAGTTTCGTTGGGAACTCTTTGATCACCCTCCGTACAGTCCCGACCAAGCAACTATTTCCTTTCTTTATTTGAAACGCTGACTGGGTGGGCAACGACTTCAAACCGACGATGAACTCAAATCAAGCGTTACCAACTGGTTCAAGTCTCAGGCGGCAGTTTTCTATGCCGAGGGGTTAAAGAAGCTGGTGCAGCGTTACAGCAAGTGTGAGGATATGAACGGCGAATATGTGGAAAAGTAAAGTATATAAGCAGGCAGATATTACTGTCAATAAAAACCTTGTGTGATTAGCGATGTTGTTATTATGACCAAATACACTTTAGTTTTGGAATACGCCTCGTATGTGAAATTAAAGATACATGTTTATTCGTACCATTTAAGCAAATGGGTGAAAATGGGTACTGCAATAAGGTAAACGAAGTTGATGCATGTTTTAGCCCTTGAAATTTACATGAATGTTTAACGTTTAGAAGGCAAAGAAGTTTTCATGGCAACATACAAACTGGCCCCCATCTGCAGTGTCTTCAAGCAGAACTCCTTGCATACAACAAGCAGTCGATTGTTGTATACATCATAAGGCAACTTCTTACGTATATTCAGATTCTCAAGCTGCCTTACTCTTAATCGAAGATAAATATGTTTTACATCCAATAGCCCCAGGAATTAGGTCGTAGTATATGATAAATATATCTGTATTGCACAGATAAGAGGGCGTGTCCTCTGGAATAAAATGGCGGGTATTCTAGCAAAAGAAATATCTTCCAGTAATGTTACGTCTACAACAAATATTCACTATCAAGACTATGGTCAGAGTACATAATGCAGACGAATTCACTGTAGATAAATGGAATAGTGGCTCAGCAACAAGAAATTTATATTTCACTGTTTTACACAGTCGCCCTAATGTGAAGTATGCTAACCTAATTTTTTTCTGGTCACAGCAAATTTGGTACATACTTCCGACGATTTCATATTATCATAGAAAAGGATCTCAAATGCCTTGTGGAAATGAAGAAACAATAGAAAATTTACTGCTCACATCGACACATGTACAGAAGATACCGTTAGAAACTTCAATTTATAAAGTCATTACATAAATTTTTAGTAGAAGATGTTACAAGTATTTTATAAAACGTATTCATCACATCCATCGAACATAAAATGTAAACAATGATGCTGTTTAATCCTTTTTAAATTATTAAACTACCCCTAATATGTATTGTTAAATAGGGTTTAATCTAAATAATTAGAAAATATACCTTTTCTAGATATAAATTAATATGTTATTACCAACTTTAATTTGCGATTTATAGAGTTTTCATTCAGCCAAATTAGCTTTGCTCTCCCTTTATACATTCACGTTTCTTCTATGAGGACAGTAACTAAGCCTTTTTCAAAGTGGTGTTTCTAAATACAATTTGGAAGAAATTTATTTGAGGAAAACTAAATTAATCAAGTTGGTCAAATAACAAACATCTGATTATTGAATTTTAGTTTCTCTACCACATACATAAGAGGTAGAGAAGAAACATACGATACTGACATTTCACCCGAAATACATCTTTTGAGGCCCCTGAATCCAAAAAAGCATGTGTAGAAGAAATTACGTACGTACGTATGTCCGTCTGTGTATGTATAAAGCATAACTCAAAAAACGAAAAGTCGGATAAATACCATACTTGGTATTTAGGTTCAGCGCCTTTCAAAGATGAGACGGGAAGATAAACTCCACCCAATACTACCCTTTACAACGCCATTTTTTGAAAAGTTTGATGATTTTCTAAAAGAAGCCTCTAACGATTTTGATTAAAATACCATACATTAAAGATATTTACATGGCAAACAACATATATATATATATATATATCTTGATTTTCTGGGTATAGACTGTGAAGTTTTCGTCATTTGGAACGAATTTTGTATAATATTGTATAACTGATAAACGTTAAGCAAATCGTAAACGTACTACACAAAAAATCTGACGTGTTACACTCAAATGACTTTCTCTACTCTCGTACAAACTAATTTTACAAAAACTTATTTTTCAGATGCTTCGTGTTAATTGATATGGTAATCTTATTGCTAATTTTCTTGTAGGTGCAAGGGGAATATAGTAAGCTTTAGGCGCTAGTCAAATCTTTTAAGAGCTGGTTGCTATGTGGCGCATTCCATTCTCTTTACATGTCCAGGACATAAAAAAATGAATACGAATTCCTATTTGAGAAAAAGTATAAGTATTGGAAAATTTAAGGGAATAACAAACAATATCTCGAAATGGTTCACTCAATAAAAAAATGTATGTGACCTACATTTTTTGTGTAGTAAAATTTTGTCTATCTCTTATGGTTTATCAGTTATGCAAAAGTCGTACAAAATGAAGAATACCTTTGGAGACATTCCCAGAAAATTCAAGATATACATTTTATTTGCCATGAAAGTATTTTAAATATATGATATTTTAATCAATATCGTTAAAGCCATTTCTGAGAAAATTAAAATTTTCGAAAAATGTTCCATGTATAGGGTAATATGGGGTAGGGGGATTTTCTTGAAAACCTTCGAGTCGCATCTCTGGAAGATACTGAACCTAAGTACCAAGTTTGGTGTTTATCTGACTGTTCGTTTCTGAGTTATGCTGTTAACAGACAGACACACACACGGACATGTTTCCAAAAATGCTTTTTTGGATTCAGGGGGCCTCAAAACATATATTTCCCGTGAACTCTCGGTATCGAATTTTTGGGTGGAATACAATACTTCCCCTACTTACTATACGTAGTAGAGGAAGTAAAATAGTAGATAAATTTCAAATATACAATTTATTTCAAATATACAATTTATTTCAAATAATCTTTTTATGACACCAGTCACTTTTGAGATATCTGGTTCGAATTGTTTAATATACCTAGTCATTCTTTTAAAGTTCTGTCAATATTCAGTTGTTTCTCGAGATATCATGGAAAGAGTATGGAATTTTAAGGCCAGCTTATGCGTCCAGTTCTAAAACATTTGACTGTCACTGTTCCCTTTGAATCTATAACGAAACGTGTAATGCAGCTATTTCCGGAAAGGTTTATTTCGATTAAAATGAAGTAGATAGGAAAATCAACTTTCGTAAGAATCATTTGTATATCCACTAATAACGTAGAGAAAGTTATATGAATGTAACGATTGTTTTACGGTCAATATATCATTCCATTACTGCGGCAAATTTTACCTAGTTGTCTTGCAGGTAGTAAAGTACAATGAAGAATTTAAATGTAGATAAAATGGGTTTAAATGTGTCATGTGCCAGTTATACATTTTGTAGATGCCAAATGTATTTAAGGTAGTTTCTTCACTTACAGGAACAAATGTTATGGTTTGTTGGAAGGCTGAGTATTGCTCCTGATTTCGCAGCAGAAAGCAATGTTTCACCCAGGACTGCCTTGTGACACACACACATACACAAATCATCCGAGCCACAAAGAGCAGATACATTTCCCTAAGAGGATTTACTCCTGCGGAGCTAGTGATCGAGCTGCGTAGCATTCCCAGATTTAGAAATGTTTCTACCTACAACAAAAAGTTTTATTGCTGCCGTAAGACTTTCTGTACTTGAGCAGTACTTAATTTCATCTGCTCAAATGAAAACCGGAGAAACATGATCGTCTTATAAACTTAATGTTCAACAACGTTAGCGGTATAAAGGAGCTGTGTTGTCAAGACGAACGTTAGAAAATATAAAACCAGACTTGGCCCACTTTAGGACGCTTGAATCTCTCTTTACACTTCAGTTGACTTTAACGTTTTAATTTCTTTGCCATTACATGGTAAACATTTAGTGAACACTGAACCTTAGATACGATTTTGTAGCAATAGTTACAGAATTGGCAAATGGAAAAGTTAATTTAGCAAAAGTGTCGCAAATTTCTTTACACCATTTTCCAGCATTTGTGAAAACGATTAATCTATCGCGTATGGACTACAATAAAGTACAAACTAGAAGACTACATTTCAAGAATATGTGCAGTAATTAATAGTGCAATGACGTCATAAACAAGATGTAACCAGATTTTTTTCCGTAACTGCTATGGCTGTTTTATTAAATAGAACCACGTTATACCGTGGTCTAGGGGTACCATGTTAGTCTCTAGTTCCTAAGGTCGCGGGTTCAAACCTGAAAGAGGGCGATGAATTTTTTTGCCGGCCCTCGTAGTCGTGGTCGCTGGATTGCATAGCTTCGGCGCTCCGCAAAGCTAAGGTTGCGGGTTCGAGTCTCGCCATGGGCATGGCTGTCTGTGTGTGTGTGTAATTGCGATAACAAGCGGTAAATAATACAGTAAAACAACACAGTACTTAAAAAATAGAAGCAATTCGTGAAAAATAAAAAACAATAAAAATGAAAATAAACAAAGTAAATGAGCCAACTAATTACGTATTGCAAAAATAACATCCTTTATATAACCACCCATCGTTGTAGGCTGACATAGAGACATTAAAAAATTCTGATGTGATACATACACATGACTTTCTCTACTCTTGTACAAACTATTTTTACAAACGCTTATTCCCCATATGCTTCATGTTAATCTAGATGTTAATCTTATTGCTAATTTTCTTATACATGCAAGGGGAATTGGTAGGCCTTAAGCTATAGTCAAATCTTTTAAGAGCTGGTTGCTATGTGGCGCATTCCATTCTCTTTGCATGTCCAGTACGTAAAAAATGTATAACGAATTCCCATTTGAGAAAAAGTATTGGACAATTTAAGGGAATAACAAGCAATATCTCGAAAATGGTTCACTCAACAAAAAATATGTCACATAAATTGTGTACTTTAACGCGATCTACATTTTATGGTTTACCAGCTATGCAAAAGTCGTTCACAGTGAAGAATACTTTTGGAGACATTCCCAGAAAATTCGAGATGTACATTTCATTTGTCATGGAAACCTTGGGTGGGGGGATTTTCTTGAAAACCTTCGTGTCGCATCTCTGGAAGATACTAAACTTAAATACCAAGTTTGGTGTTTCTCCGACTGTTCGTTTCTGAGTTATGCTATTCACACACAGACACACACACGGACATGTTTCCAAAAATCCTTTTTTTGGATTCAGGGGGTCTCAAAACATTTATTTTCAGTGAAATCTCGGTATCAAATTTTTGGGTAGAATACAACACTTCCTCTACTTACTATACGTACTATACGTAGTAGAGAAAGTAAAATTAATCAGTTAAGAATAAGACATGTAATCAGTCAGAGAAATGGTAATAAACTTTAAGGATAAATTGAACAAAGACTAGTGATAAAGGTTTCCGAAACAAATGATGTATAAACTTGAAGGAAGCTGATCATTATTAAAACCTAGGAAACAGTTGGGATGAGGAAGTGAGACCGGGGCAGGCTTTATCAGTTCCTGTGAAGAAGAAGAAGAGGAAGAAAAAAGAAAAGAAAAATTGAATGGGATGGGATAGATAATACATTTGTCTAGGTTCCTAATAATGATTTAGATGTAGTTATTCATTTAAGATTGGGGTTTCAAAGTCTTAGACATATCCGTGAATGTATTACGGGGTACCGCAATCGATCTACACTCTTTTGTATTCTCGCAAGACCCTATTCGAATTTTCTTTCTCTCAGTGTTGTAGTTATGGCTTCCTTACATGTATATCTTCCTCTCTTCTTTCTTTCGTTTGGAGAACCTAACATGGCGTCTCTAAAGTCATGTAAGAAGGTATTGAGATATATATCCGCAATATCTTGGAAGGTTATGACAATCAACAGTAGAAGGACAAAACATAACCAGTGGTCCTTCGATTGTAAAATAACTGTGTCTATGTGATTGGTGCCGTATATCCAATCAGCTCGCAATGCTCGCTTGCAGTGACGCACTTCGACACAGTTCTACTTTGAGCTCGTGCGCAACAGAAAAAAGTATTCCTTACACTCACATGACTTTCTCTACTCTTGTGCAAACTACGAGGGTCGTCCAATAAGTAAGTTTCCGTATGTCATAAAAAAAGCATTACACACAATTGATCATGTTGAATTGATATTATTTATATTCTACAATCCATCTGTTACTTTTCTACATAGTCAACATGTTTATCCAAGCATTTTTGGGACGTGCACAAGTTTTTCCAAGCCAGTGTTGTACCAGGTCGGGTCCTGTGCTCGTAACCAGCTGTTCACTTCTGATTCATCTTCGTCACGGTGTTAAAGTGCTTACCTCTATGATGACCTTTGAGTCAGGGGAATCTTGGTAAAAGATCTGGTGAATATGGAGGATGCTGGAAAACTTCCCAGTTGAATCTTCTGAGCTCCGCCTGGGTCAAGATTCAACTTGGAAGTTTTCTCGTATCCTCGTATTCACCGTAGCTTGCCCCAAGTGATTTTCACATGTTCCTCCAACTCAAAGGTAAGCATTTTTAACATCGATGATGAAGTCAGATCATTGAACAGCTGTTTGTGAGCACAGAACCTGATCTGGTACAACACTGGCTTGGAAAAACTTGTGTCACGTCCCCAAAAATGCTTGGAAAAACATGTTGACTATTAGAAAAGTAACAGAAGGATTGTACAATATAACTAAAATTAATTCAAATGATCAATTGCATGTAATGTGTTTTATAAAATAGGGAAACTTACTTATTGGACGCCCCTCGTATTTTTACAAACACATATTCTCCATCTACTTCATGTTAATAAAGATATCTAGATGTTAATCTTATTGCTAATTTTCTTATATATGCAAGGAGTATATGGTAGGCTTTAAGAGATAGTCCAATCTTTTAAGAGCTGGTTGCTATTTGGAACATTTCATTCTCTTTGCATGTCCAGGACATAAAATAAAACAACAGCAAGTAAAGAATTCGCATTTAGAAAAAGTATAAGTATTGAAAAATTTAAACAAATAATAAGGAATGTCTCAGAAATGGTTCACACCACAAAAACATTACATGACATAAATTCTACATTTTTTGAGCACAAAAGCTCTTAATATTTACCAGTTATGCAAAAGCCATTCACAATGTAGAGGACTCTTAGGAAAATTCCCAAAAAATTCAAGATATACATTCCATTTGACATGAAAATGCCTTAAACTCATGCTATTTTAATTAAAATCGTTAGAGCCATTTTTGAGAAAATCAAAATTTTCGAAACATTTTCCATGTAAACGGTAGTCTGGGGTGGAGGATTTTCTTTATAATCTTCCTGTTGCATCTTTGAAAGATACTGAACCTAAATACCAAGCTTGGTATTTATCCGACTTTTCGTTCTTGAGTTATGCCGTTCACAGACACATACACGGACCGTTTTCTAAAAATGCTTTTTTTTTATTCAGGGGGGCTCAAAACATGTACTTCCGGTGAAATCTCGGTATCGAATTTTTGGGTGGAATGCAATACTTTCTCCTTCCCCTACCTACTATAAGTAGTAGAGAAAGTAAAAACACCTATCTCTGATTCATAACAATAAATCCTTGCTTTGAATTATGAAAACATGTTCCTTTCGCTATCATGCTGATATCTACGATAGATGAAATGCTTGTATTAAAGTAAATATTTCCGTTATTTACGGATATCCCTGGAAGTGCATCTTTTGAAGGAGCTACTCTGAATCCATACAAAGCATATTAAAGAAACTGTGTATGAATGTGTGCGTGTGTGTGTGTGTGCGCGCGCGTCTGAACATTATAAATCAAAAATGAAATATTTGAATTCCTTGAAGCTTTTCAATTCTTCCATCTCCAATAATTTTTCACGGAAAGTTTTCGTTATTTTCCCCATTTCTAATAGTTTTCTATAAAATAACATGTGTTCGAGATGTTGGAATGCAAAATATGACGCATGACGTAAATTTTCTGCAAATAGCCTGTGTAATCCTTTTCAATTTCATCGAATTTTCTGGAACTGGGAAACCACAAAAGAAGAGAAAAAATGTATTTCAGAAAAATATTGATGTCATTAAAATGTAGATACGTTAACGCCCTTTTTGAATAATGTTTAAAGTCCGTTCTTTTAACATATTTCACCTCATGCAATGCAGGTAATATAAACTAAAAGAACTAACTTTTTTGAAATACTTACTGTTACTTGTTAACATCCTCCAGCATTTCCAATAGAGCCTTTTTTAGGTTAAGTGATATTTATTTTATGTAAATTAGCTAAGTAACACCACAGGTCAACAAAATATCAACCTGATCGAATATTCTCTCAGAAAAAATGTGTTATAAACCATTTCTGACACGTATTCATCACGTTTAAGTGGAACTAAAACGAAAAAGTGAATTCCTGTATTAATAATTTTAGAAGAGTTGTGAAAAGATATGTTTACGGGCAGAGAAATTCGTATGATTGTTACACTTCAGATATTGACTTAACTAAAAATTTCAAGCAAAATATAGTTACTATCCTACAAGCAAGCACCATTCATCTTCTTCCTAAATACATTTTTATAAACATGCATAGGCAGCGCTGCTTCCCCGAAGAGGTGCAGATGGCGTGGAAAAACATTGCCTCGAGGGAGATAACTTAGCATAAATGTGCCTTCTAGCCTGTTTTCAGATGATATAACACGGATATCCGCAGACGTTTCCTTTAATTTTCATTCTTTACAACGAGCAAATGAAAACAACGCCTGCCCGCAGAGAATAAGCTACCAGAGTTGAAAAAAATGTTACTAAAACAAGGAAAATTTTAAATTTAGGGAGGGGAAAATTGTTTGCATTTTACAGAACGTATGCTTTCTTTTTTTCTTTCTTTCGTTCTTTCTTTTTATTTTCTCTTCTAGAAGAAGAAATTATATCAGATGGTAAACCTCAAAGAAAATGACTGCAACCTCGAACTGCTTACACGTTAGATGTATACTTAATAATTGAATATTCAGTGCAATCGGTATTCAAAGTAGAATTACACAACATTTTCAACCCCCTCTTATACTAACTGTTCCTACAGAAAGTTATTGTTACATCACTTCATGTCAGTTGATACAAACCTTTGCAGAAATGGTTTCACTACATATTTCATTGTAGGTACAACACAGCTGCTGGCTTTGAAGTTCCACTCTTTGTATCACATCGGAGAAACAATTGAATGGCTACTTAGCAATTTCGAAAACTTATAACGTTAAGGAAAATTCAAATAAATGGTAGCGAGCATCTGAAAATTTGTTAATGCAGTTAATAAAAAAATCTGATGTGTAGCACTCACATTACTTTCTCTACCCTTATACAAAAGCTTATTCTACATCTACTTCATTTTAATCGAGATAAACATTTTCAGAAATTGTCTTATTGCTAGTTTTATTGTAGGTGTAAGGGAAATATGATAGGCTTTAAGCGATAGTCACATCTTTTAAGAGCTGGTTGCTATGCGGCGCATTCCAGTCTATTTGCATGTCCAGGACATAAAAAAACGAGTTCCTATTTGAGACAGAGTATAAGTATTGGAAAATTCAAAGAAATAACAAGGAATATCTCGGAAATGGTTCACTCGATAAAAAGTATATGACATAAATTGCGTGTTTTAACGAAATCTAAACTTTTTTGTGTAGTAAACGATTGTCTATCTCTCACGGATTGCCAGTTACGCAAAAGTAATTCAGAATGAAGAGGATTTTTGGAGGCATTCCCAGAAAATTCAAGATACACATTTCATTTGCCATTAAAATATCTTAAACATGTGATGTTTTAATCAAAATCCTGTCAAAAGGCATTTTTGAGAAAATCAAAATGTTCGAAAAATGTCCATACAAAGGGAGCCTGGGTTGGGGGGAATTCTCTTTAAAATCTTCATGTCGCATCTTTGGAAGACACTAAACTCAAACGCCAAGTTTGGTATTTATCCGAATTTTCGTTTTTGAGTTATGCTGTTCACAGACACACACACACACACGGATATGTTTCCAAAAGTGCTTTATTTGGCTTCAGGGCATTTCAAAGCATCTATTAACGGAGAAATCTCGATACAGATTTTTTTGCTGGAGTACAATACTTCCACTACTTACTATATGTAGTACAGAAACTAAAAATTTGACATACGTTTTGCCTTTTAAAGAGGTATACAGTTTTATGTAATAAAAATTTATGTATTTCTTACGGTTTACAATTTACACAAAATTATACAAAATATACTCAGAATGAAGAAGAACTCAAACGTTATTCTCACAAGAAAATTATTTGTCATCAAAATATATTGAAATCTATAGCTTTAATAAAAATCATTAGCCACATTTTAGAAAATAAAAAATAACAAAACTTTTCCTTTAAAAGGATAGTTTGGGGTGGTGTATTTTCTTGAAAATCCTGGTATTGCAAGTTTGTGTCTATCGTGGTTTCTTTCTTGAGTTATGCTGTTCATACACACATACACACACAGAGCTTTTTCTAATCGTTTTGTTTTGTTTTTTGTTTTTTTACCTAGGGGATTCACAAAGTGTGTTTCCGGCGAAAACAAATTGTTATATTCCTGAGGATGTTAGATGCTTGTTTTTCCTCGAGGTTTAAATGGTATCTACTGTTTGCAAGAAGCATAAAAATATATTCCATTGTCGCTTTCAGAACATTATAGCTTCCATGGTAAAGTTGTCACATTGAGGCCAAAGCTTTATTTCAGATTATCTTTGGCAACAAAAGCACATCAAAAATAATTTCCACTACATAGCAGAGAAGTTCGAAAAGTAACTTAACCGTTACTAAGAAACGGTTACATTATTAATGGTGATTATGTACTTAACATAAACAGAGAATAACTATATCTGTTTCAATTTTAAGTTCAAAGTAGAAGTAAACAAACTTTAAGGGTACCCATCGCTGAAAAAGGCCAAAAGTTACCAAAATTCAGAAATATGGATTTTAGTGTTATTAAACACTACAAATTTTCTTCTTTAGTTCTACATAGCTTTTATAGATGTATATTTTAGAGCATGCCGTATAGTGCTTTAAATGTCTGTTTGTTAGTGCAGATTCGTATAAAAGTTTAATAAAAAACAAGTTTTGCCAACATTAAAGTGAACAAAACCCTTCAATAGTGGCCTAAAGAATCTTAAAATATTAAATTATTTGCAGAACAGCAGAAAAAGACGAAGGATGGCATGTACATGCACTAAATGCTTTTGAAGAAACATTAGTTAGGAAATAATGTTAAGTTGGCGTTTTAATTTTCAAACTCTTTTCTCGAGTTTTCATTTCTCGGCATATCCTTATATTCAAATCGTTCAACACGACGTAGTTTTAGGTATAAGTCGATGAAACTTTGAATGTCCCCTTGGTTGCTTGGTTGCGATGTTATTAAACAATAATGTTCATATTATGTGAATTTTATGCAAAAATTTAAATTCTCATATTTATCATTTATTTTCTCCCAAACTACTGTAATTGGAAGTTCACTACAGGTTTTTTATATACATTTAAAGAGTTTAACTCAGAATATTAATTTGGTAAAAAAATAATTGCATCTTGTGAATAATTTTTAAGCACGGTAAACAAATAATATGATGTGTTGCGCTCACACGTTTCTCTATTCTTATATAAACTATTTTTACAAACGCTTTTTCTCCATATAATTTATGTTAATTGAGATAAACATTTGCAGAAAGTATCTCATTGCTAATTTTCTTGTAGGTGCAAACGGAATATAGTAGAATTTATGCGATAGCCAAATATTTTAAGTGCCCTTTACTCTGTGGAGCATTCCATTCTCTTTGCATGTCCAGAACATAAAGAAATGAATAAGGAATTCCTATTTGCGGAAAAGTATAAGTATTGGAAAATTCAAACAAATTATGATTATCTCGGAGATGGTTCTTTCGACAAAAAAGTGTATATGACATAAATTCTGTGTTTTAAAGAAATCTACATTTTTTGTATAGTAAAATTTTGTCTATCTGTTACGGTTTACCAGTTATGCTAACGCCATTCAGAATGAGGAGAACTTTTGGGGGCATTATCAGAAAATTCATGATCATTTCATTTGCAGTATCCTACACATATAATATTTTATTTAAAACTTTTAGAGCCATTTTTGAGAAAATCAAAATTTTTGTTAAATGTCCCATGTAAACGGTAGTCTGTGGCATGAGAATTTCTTTAAAATCTTCGTGTTACATCTTTGAAAGATACTGAACCTAAATACCAAGTTTGGTATTTATCCGACTTTTCGTTTTTTAGTTATGCTGTTCACAGACAGACAACACACGGACATGTTATTAAAATGCTTTATTTGGATTCAGGGCACCTCAAAATATGTATTTCCGGTGAAATTTCGGTATCGAATTTTTGGGCGAAATGCAATACTTCACCTAATTACCTACAATACGTAGTAGAGAAAGTAATAATGAGAAATGAATATCTCTTGAACTAATTTAGAAATATACACGAAATTTGGTTTACATATTGTATACTATACCGCCATTATTGTGTTAATACTTCAAATTAATCGAAATGAAATTGTGGAATTTTTAAATTTCACATGTGGGCATCCTTAATGTATCACTCCGCCGAGCACATGGCAGCACCACGTGGACATATGACGGGAGCTAGGTACCCGTGTGTATGTCTTATTCTTATATTTTTGCTTACATCCTAAACTTCTAATACATAACTGTGTAAAAGCAGACAAATGAGGGTGGTACCTGAATAGTACTGCAACTTTATCTATCTAATCTTCTCCTTGAATTGAGATACAGGATTAAACTGCTCTTAACTTTTGGTTTTAGAAATCACTCATTTAATGAATAACATCAGTACATAATTATACCGATTTTGCTTTAAACTTTTATCAGTCAACGAGTTAAGAAAATGATGAGCACTACATACGTTAGAAATTATAACAGAAAAATACAACGCAAACCATCCAAGCGAAAATTCTGCATAACTAAAGTTCAATGCTAAACAACAGCCAACCGCATCATCGTCAATTAAAGTTGGGTGTTTTTATTTTCCACAATTAAAAAGTAAATTGAATTTTATTGACGGACGCTCTTTAACTGCTGTGGAACTTAGCATCCCACTCTATATTGGGCGCGAAAGACAGTAATTTTGCTCAGAGGCCTCTTTATCAGACTTGAGGTTATTTTACGTGCCGTAAATCCAAGGCACGGCTTTACTTCCCTTCCGAAGGAAGCCATGCTAAGTATTTTACGTCCGAAAAAAATCCATCGCCCTCTGCCGGGCGACCTCGGGTACTAGATGCTAGCATGATAACCACTACATCACGGAGGACACATTTCTTCACAATGGCGGAAGATTCTCAGCCACAACACTATTGATCTTGAATGGAAGTGATATTTTCTCAACGCATGCAAGGAGTACACTTTCGGCTTATTCCGGAAAGCGGAAACGAACTACGGTCTTGCGCATAGGCCTACAAACGGCTCTTGTTTAATAAATTTAACTGTTTTAATAATGTTTTTTTTAATTCATTTTTCTATGGTCACTTAAACAGTAGAGTCGTAGCGCGACCAGCAGTTTACAATTAACATAGCACATACATTGTAGTTTACAGTAAATACAATGTTTAGTGTTCACATTCATATGTTAATCTCAACAGTTAATTTTTTCTTAGACAAAAACATAACCCAGTTGAAATCAACAGTTTATAAACCTTAACTGTTTACATTGTTAATTATTTACATTTAAATTTTGGATAAACTATAATAAAATTATTGACAGTTAGACCTATGGTACAGTTGTATATCCTTAAACAATTCAAGTATTTTTCGGGTTTCTGAGCGCTATAACCACAAGTTTACTTAACTTAACACATAAAATCAATTATCAATAAAATTCACAATTAATCCAATAAACTTAAAATTTATTTAAATGGAAAAAGTAAAATGACTGATTCAAAAGAATTATCTTATCTGTGGAGATGTTGTGAGGGTTTCCTAACTTGGAGCATTCGGTGATGTATTGAAGTTTCGGCACGGGGGTAGTGCGTCTTCTCTGCGTAGCAGGTAGGAAATCTGTGGCAATATGTAGTCTTGTTAGTTCTACTTATTCTCTTCTTACGGCAGGCATTGCGGTTGAGATTGTTTCAGAGTAAGTTCTAATTTCGTGAACTTTGATGGGCGGTAAATTTGTCCAATATAATTTCCAGCGTTGCTTCAGACGGTGCTGAGGCAGATCAGCGTGTGTCAAATTTCTCTGCACAAGAATAACCACAAAATCTTCCTTTGTCACGTGTTTTGTTTGATTTCGTGAAGTTTGGTGAGCGATAAATTTGTCCAATATAGTTTCAGCGTTGCTTACGACCGTACTGAGGCACACGCAGATCGGTGTGTGTCAAATTTCTCTGCACAAGAATAACCACAAAATCTTCCTTGTCACTTGTTTTGTCTGATTTCCTGAAGTTTGGTGGGCGGTAAATTTGTCCAATATAGTTTCCAGTGTTGCTTCAGACGGTGCTGAAGCACGCACAGATCGGTGTGTGTGTCAAATTTCTCTGCACAAATCTTCCTTGTCACGTGTTTTGTCTGATTTCGTGAAGTTTGGTGGGTGCTAAATTTGTCCAATATATTTTCCAGCGTTGCTTCAGACGGTGCTGAGGCACGCACAGATCGGTGTGTGTCAAATTTCTCTGCACAAGAATAAGCACAAAATCTTCCTTGTCACGTGGTTTTGTTTACATCTCCTTAAACTGAAACCATTTTAGCTACTGAATTTGTCACTCCAAGGCCACAGTTGAGGCAGTATTTTTAACACTTAAATGATTTCAGTCTAATTATATAATATATAAATTCAATAACATCCAGTCTTAAAACAATATGTGTATATGACAAGATATAAAAAGTGTATATTACAGTCATTGCATATGTAATATTATTGTATACATGTGTAACAATATTATGTGAATGCATTACGTAATTTAATAATGTAGGAGCTGTGAGAATAATAGGTTAAAAGTTGCTAACAATGAGGTAACCTTGAGGCAATAATGAATTTGAATGTTTTAATGCAACTTGATTCTTAGAAGCAATAATATAATTTTTGTGACAGTTTATAGAATAACCGATCAACAACCAGAAAAAGCTTTAGTTAAATGAAGTATTCTATTGGAGTAAGATTAGCCAATCAGAAACTAAAATGGAGCCAAATTTACAAATTCAGAAGTCAGTTGGTTGTAGATAGTGTTCCTAACCGGACGCGAGATGCATCCTCGAGAAAGTTAAAACGTATTCGTGTGAGACGAAAATAGTTTTGCATGTTAAAAAGTGCAAGTAATTAGTAAAAAAATCTCACAGCTCTCCATATAAGTGAAGTGTTATTTAAATCGAGTCAAGCATTAATAAATGGAGTAAAGAAAAACTTAAAATCTATGTAAACCTATATTCTTCAGTCGCAGCACTCCCTGCTAAGACATTCATGTCTCTAAAAAAATATAAATACTGACGCAGCCAAGGCAATCATAAATATATAAAATATTTAAAGAAACAGTCAAAATTACAAAGTTAATATTTTTTAAACATTTGAGGCAAAGGCCACCGGAAAGTACATTGATGCAGTAATTTGTATCACAAATTATTTAAATGTAAAGAGTGATTATAGTATGAATATGCATTATTATGTGACATTGATTTCAGATGTTTGTTGATTGTAATTATTGTTGGGAAGTAAGTTTATACTGCCTTACTGAAACTGACAATAATAGCGTGCAATAATGCAGCGAGGGGGTGAGCTGTTTATCATTATTAGAGACGAGGAAGTTACGTAATGTTGGCGCGTTTTCCTTTAGAATTTGCTGGAACATTATACCTAGAGCATATTGTGGCGTATGCACAGATAATAGGATACACACTTTCTGGGCACCGAGATTCAAGACAGCAGTTGATCTGGGAGTAGGGGTAAGTTAGGGGAACTAAGTGTTAGGGGAAGGGATAGCGTCAGTGACGCTTGAGTGTTGGCGTGGGTTTGAGAAGAGTCAGTAAGCAAGCCCCGAATAGGAAAGACGTACAACTGCTTTCTTCGTGCTAAAGCACGATGTCCTCGCCGACAGACATTGGGCTGAGAATGTAAGTACTGGTATCTAACATTATCTATTAAATTGTGTGCCATCCATTCCGTTGGAGTCTTAATTATGGTAGTGTAGTGTCCTTCCTTCCCGTAAGCTAGGTATTATTTTGGTAAAGTAATGATTTGTGTTTAACTTAGCTGCGTCCCCCGTCGTAGCCTCGCCATGTGCAGATCTTGTTTAATTCACCGGTGCCTTTTGCTAAGCGAGTGCCTACCCTTCTGTTTCTGAGTAGTATTTTGAAGAGAGGCTACGACAATATGTATTCATAGTTTTCATTGGATATAAAAATAGACGCTAATGTCGGCGCGTTTTATTAGCCAATAGCAACTCAGTTATAATCTTTAGGCATATCAGGGTGTAGGAGTACAAAAAGGGCTAGGTTAGAGATAGACGCCGTCAGTTCGTCGAAAACATTTGTACGTTACACGTCGCCTCAGTCCAGCAGAAATATTTGTACAGTACATGTCGGCTATCGATTTGCAAGTTACGCGTAGCAGGGTTATGAAAAATCTAAAGTGTTGTAAAGTTAATTATACAAAAGGTTGAAGTACGCGAATTAAAAGTGATCAGTAATGAAGTTATTATAACAGTTTCAGTTTGGCGAGTGTCAAGATCAAAGTGTAAATGTGATAGTGAATGTGTTCGACAATAAAAAGTGTAAAACAAATTCTTTCATCAGTGTTATCTTTGGATAAAAGACTCCTTTACGTTTACACAACCTGTATAAAGAGAAGTGCTCGACCAAAAAGATCATAGCTAGCCAGAGGACAGTGAACCAAAATTAAATAAAATCACATTAGCATTTTTTTTAAACAAACACTAATACTGCCGCAAATTGCTAACACCAGATGGAGCTAATAAACCTAACAAAGAATCACGTCACAAAATGGCTTCACCACGTGGAGTAAACACAAATACACACACATTATAAATAATACCGCCGCAAATTGGCTCCCAAACTTGGGGCTCAACCAATTAAATATAACTTAACAAGAGACCACTTCAACATTTGGGGCGAAGGCTACCGGAAACATTTTACCATACGTGTGGTTGCAACTACTTAAGTTCGGCTCCCCAACAGTCGAAATATAATACACCTACTTCAAATTGGCTCCCAAAGCGTGGGGCAAAATACAATACAACTCCTCCTAACATAAACTACTTCACAGTGTATGCTTTAACCAACCAGGAAGTAGTTAGCATTGTTTCATTTAGCTGCAGTTAAGTAATATTGTAAGTTTATCTGTAGTAATGCTATGAGTAGTTTCCAAATCATCGATAAATTCTCGACCCACAGAGTGATTCGGAAATTTATCTAGAGGAGTTAGGAATCATGAATGGCATTTGCTGAGACAATTTTACGTATAAATGAAGTGATTTACCCCAAAACACTGATTATAATAAAATTATAAAATATTTCTATTTATTTGCAATATGAGTGGCGTTGTTTTCGAAAGCATTTTAGAATCGTATGCTCACGTTTTGTTTGATCAGTGCAACTTTATCAGTTATAAGTATTATTTTCTGCTATTTGACGTGCAGAACTTGCAGTAGGAATTCGCGATTCATTTGTATACGATTGTAAGAATCCTCCTAGTAGATAAAATATTAAAATAAAACCGATTTTATCAACATTATAAATTGTGACTATCTTTACAGAAAAAGGTTGATAAATGATAACTTAATTCATTTAATTGGTTTCTTTATTTATTTATTGTAGCAGATCTAAGGCCATAAGGACTTGTCTTCCGCTCAATCACATAGAATAATCCTGAATAAAATATTCCGATCACATTGATAGTACACAGATAAAATCTAAACGAACACAAAACAGAAATAACACCAATATTAGAGTAACAGTAAAGTTAAGTTAATAACAATTCTGATGTGTTACACTCACATGACTTTCTCTGCTCTTGTACAAACTACTTTTACAAACGCTTATTCTCCATCTACTTCATGTTAATCGATAATTTGCAGACTTTATCTTATTGCTAATTTTCTTATAGATGTAAGGGGAATATATATTTACAAGGGCAATATAGAAATACAGTAGCCTTTAAGCATAGACATTACTCTTAATAGCTGCTTGCTATGTACAGCACCATTCTCGTTGCCACAGATTAATACTCTTTCGAAATCCAGGACAAGAAAATGAATAACGAATTCCAATTTGAGAAAATAAGTATTGAAAAATAAAAGGAAATAACAAGCAATATCTCGAAAATGGTTCACTCAACAAAAAAAATGTATATGATATAAATTGTGTATTTTAACGCGATCTACATTTGTTGTGTAGTAAAATTTTGTCTATCTCTTATGGTTTACCATATATGCAAAAGTCGTTCACAATGATGAATACTTTTGTAGACATTCCCAGAAAATTCGAGATATACATTTCATTTGTCATGAGAATATCTTAAACATATAATGTTTTAATCAAAATCGTTAAAGCCATTTTTGAGAAAAGTAAATTTTTTTAAAAATGTTCCATGTAAAGGGTAATCTGGGGTGGAGGGACTTTCTTGAAAACCTTCGTGTCGCATCTCTGGAAGATACTGAACCTAAATACCAAGTTTGGTGTTTATCCGACTGTTCGTTTCTGGGTTATGCTGTTCACAGACACACACACGGACATGTTTCCAAAAATGCTTTTTTTTTGGATTCAGGGGGTTTCAAAATATATATTTTCGGTGAAATATCGGTATCGAATTTTTGGGTGGAATACAATACTTCCCCTACTTACTATACGTAGTAGAAAAAGTAAAAATATAAAGAACCTAAGTTAATAGTAATGAATATTTTAAAAATATGGCATACTTACCCTATATATATACAATGAAAATGCATTTCTTCTAAGTTAACAATTATTTTTAATAAAATGTGCAACCTGTGACGAAAATGATATAAAGTAAGACAGTCCCTGACATCGTGTGAAAGTGAATTCCAGAGCCTAGCAACCTTTACAATAAAAGATGATGAGTATAGAGATGTTCGATGAAGTGGTGTTGAAAGGGTAGGTATGTAGGGGAAGAAGGGTGAATAAGTTTAAAGAGAAATAAAAGACAATGAATGTTTCTACGGTCAACTAGATGGAACCATGACAACTCGTGGAGGGATGGTGTTATGTGATGTAACGACATACCTCGCAGATGTAACGTACACATGTATTGTGAGCTAGCTGTAATTTACGTGGCAGATCAGATCTTAAATCTGTGAGGAGGAAGTCACAATAATCGAAGTGGGGCATCACCATTGTTTGTACCAGTCTTTCTTAGGCTCCTAAGCAGGGGCATATATAAGGACTGAAAAAAGGACATGGATTAAAGAATTTACTTTCCTGCAAATTTCAGTAACATGATTGTCCCAACTAAGTTTACTGTCAAAATAACAGCTACATTATATTATAAAGACCGTTTATTATATTTATTATTACATATTGTATATGTTATATATTTATTTATTATCTATTATATTGTGTATTATAAACATTATTTAAAAACAAAATTATGTCATTAATTTTCCAGTGAATTCCTTGTACTGTTCTGCATTTGATTTCCTCATATTAATGCTATAAAATAATGTGAATTGTGACAGTTAAAATGCAAAAAAGAAATGTATTTTAAGGAATATCATATAGAGTTCAATCCTTTTGAAGACCAGGCTTTTAAAAAGGCGAAAGGTGCAGAGAAAACTGCTCCAAAACTTACCGGAAAAAAGAAAGATAAGTGCAGTGATTTTAAAGTCCGAAGAATATGAAACAATAATTAATTTATGTGATGAGGAGCCCTGAAGAATTACATATAAAGTTCTTCCTTATCGCTACGCTAGAATTGGCATGCCTAATTAATCATCTCGTCTAGTTTCTACTATTTTTATGTCTAAACGTAGCAGTATTGATTGTTGGTAGCTGAGTCACTGCAAAGAGATACTCCACCCTTTTCAGAGTATTACAAGGAGGAGCCCATAGGAGGTGATAAAAATATTTCGATACACATTGAGTAAAATTATGGCCGTGATTGGTTAAAAAAACAACATTCCTTTAAACGTGGTCGCCAATTATCTCTCATTTGCGACATGAGTGAAATAGTAAACAGAACCACACGCGAGACCTTTCAGTCAGGTACGGTCTTATTGAGTCTTATTCAGCAATCAGTATCGAACTTAATCAATAGTTTTAAAGCATGGTACTCTAAAAGTAATAACTATATTAATTTTTTATATTCGCATAATCTCTAGGAAGCCTATTCATATGTATTTTCCTGCTCATCATTGGCTATTGTACAAACTGTAACAATGGCAAGATTTGGTGATCTGGAATCAAAATTTAAAAGAAGCGGGACAAAATCTAACGTCGCATAATACAAAAATGGGATGTGTTACACTCAAATGGCTTTCTCTACTCTTGTACAAACTATTTTTACAAACGCTTATTCTCCATATGCTTCATGTGAATCGAGATATCGAGATGTTAATCTTATTGCTAATTTTCTTGTAGATGTAAGGGGAATTGGTAGGCTTTAAGCGATAGTCAAATATTTTAAGAGCTGGTTGCTATGTGGAGCATTCCATTCTCTTTGTATTACCAGGGCAAAAAAAATGAATAACAAATTCCCATTTGAGAAAATGTATAAGTATTGGAAAAGTTAAGGGAATAACAAGCAATATCTCGAAAATGGTTCACTCAACATGAAAACTGTATATGAAATAAGTTGTGTGTTTTAACGCGATGTACATTTTTTGTGTAATAAAAGTTTGTCTATCTCTTATGGTTTACCAGTTATGCAAAAGTTGTTCACAATGAAGAATATTTTGGAGATATTTCCATAAAATTCGAGATATACAAATCGTTTTCCATAAAATGTCTTAAACTTATGGTATTTTATTCAAAATCGTTAGAGCCATTTTTAGAAAATTAAAATTTTCGAAACATGTTCCATGTAAAGGGTAATCTGGGATGGAGAAATTTTCTTGAAAACCTTCGTGTCACATCTATGGAAGATACTGAACCTAAATACGAAGTTTGGTGTTTATCCGACTGTTCGTTTCTGAGTTATGCTGTTCACATGCAGACACACACACAGACATGTTTCCAAAAATGCTTTATATGCATTCAGTGCACCCCAAAACATGTATTTCCTATGAAATCTACGTAGTACAGGAAGTAAAAAGAAAGAAAAGGTGGTATGGAATCGATTTTCAGAAGTTTCGGCGAATGAAATTACCAGATTATCTACATTGTAATCACTTCAACGATTATACCAAAAGAACAAACAAATTATGTCATTCTCGCATGTTGTTATCATTCCGAATCCCTTTTTTGCTTATAAGCTTTCTTGGGTAATTTTATTGAGCTTTAAAACTCATATTTATCATTAGATAATTATGAAATCAAGCATTCGTTAACCCCAATTACATTATCGAAAAACTATTAGTATTCGTGTTATTGCTGAAGATAGTGTACAACTATTGAACTATTATACTATATGTTTAGAAATATTAACAAGGCGCTTTGCATCATGCAGTAATTAATATGTCATTAGGCACAATACAATGTTCTTGTGTTCATTGTTTGTCTTCTGGCTGCTGTTGGGGATCTTGACAAATTTATGGCTCTGTGAGGTGTTGGTCTAGTAGCTGAATACGAAGCAGTATTGATGTCAGTCTGGCTGAGACAACAACATATATGGGATGCAAAACTTTGAGCACAGAGGAACCAAAGGATCGTTTTGCAAGAAGAAATCCATACCTGCTATTACCATATGCAGTGCGTTTGGTATATTGCTGGGTCGCGGATCGCGTGTATGCGTGCTCCGAGAACTCCCGTTATACTTTCCCCTCCTAAAACTCCCGCGTTACTTATTCACGAGTGATAGTAACATGTACTATAATGAGTACTAATGTTGTTATAAGTCGTGTTGAAAGTGGTGTCCAACTGCATTGAGGCATACCTGGCAACTTCGGATGAATTTTTCATTCACATGTTTTTCAACTTCACGAAATTGTAATTCATTAACTTTAGTCATTCTGTAGGGTATCAATTTCGAAAGCTTAGCAGCTATATAAACAGAAGCTTTGAAACACTCATCTGCTACAAAACACGTCTTAGATGTCTTAGGCTCTCTTATTTGGAGAGCGTTGGAATGATGCACAAATTTTATCAATTTTCTCCTCTGTTAGAACATTTCTTTTTGCTTCTTAGATTCAGCGTTTAGTGATCCTCTTATCCTAAACAGAAAACATCTAACAGTTTTTCTGCCTAGAACTGGAACATCAGGAAGTTTCTACTGAAGTTATCTACACACCTGTCTACATGATTTGGTTTTTACGGATGTATCTCACACAAAAATTTTTAGTTCAAGCATGAATTTTTCGGTATACATTTCAGTGGACTGATATGAATAATCTAATGTAATTCACATACAACTCATGCGTCTCGATAAACTTTCACTTTGAGATGCACAATGCACAAACACTAGTCTTTACAGCTGGAACTGAATGGAGCAACTGACACATTATAACATAACTGATAAATGTAGCCTTGAACGGGTCATTGACCGCTAGTGCGCTAGCTAAAAGCTACCGAGGTCACTGTAATGAAAGGGAACTACGGAAATACGTGATCTGTGGCCCAGCTATAAATCGAACGTATGGTATTTGTGTTGAAATATGTACAACGCAGTTCAATAAGTTTTGCTTTATGTACTCCACAATGGACAGTTATTAACTCCGAAATAATGGCTTATGACAAAATATTACGAGAAATTTGAATTCTTCATATCTCAGGATTTCATGTAGGTGGAGGTACAATACTACAGAATATTTCTTAAAATAAGATCGTTTCCTTAGTGCTATGGGAACTTCACTGTCTGTGGTATAAGAGCACTCGTGTTTGATTCCTGGTACGGCATCGGGGCTTCCTTCTGCTGGGAGAGCTAGTACAGAGTGCACTCAGGCTCTGGAGGTGCATGAGGACCAATTGAGGAGCCACTGGTTCTGGAAATCACACCAGATGAAGAAAGGCAACATGGTGACCAATCCTGCGTACGATGTCGTCTGGGTACGGACGTACAGAATGCAGCGGTCATGTAGTAGGCCTTGCCCGCTCTAACCAGGAGCTAACTTTATTACAAATATTTTGCAGTTTCAGTTCCTCCAAATAGAGGTTAAGAATGAAATTTTGGGGCTAAAAATAAAATACTACATACTGCAGCGCTAATGTATTTTGTAAGCTACAATTATTCGATAGAATACACTTGTACTGTTCTATCAAAGGTTTTATAGAGGCTGTATTTCAGTGCAGTACTTGCTTATCTATTTACGTTCTACATCTCGAACGCTTTGCTTTCCTCACGTCCGGAGGTGTCGTGATAATTCTTCGCTTTGCTTTTGTTATAGAATCACTTTGCGAACACAGAAACAACCCGCAAGTAAAAGAAATTCTCTCAAAATATGTGTCTACTTTATTTCTTAGGGCTTAGTACTGGGTGCAAAGAATTATGGCCTTTGTGTTTTGCTGTTCCACTTGGCTTGACTCTCTGTGAAACACGTGATCCGTAACTCACAGCAAGTGGTTAACTTCTTTCCGACCTCTAGCAAAACTTAAGCTCCTTCGAGGGTTGCTTTTACATCCTTTGCGGAGAATAAGGAAAAAGGGGCAAAACTTGTAGGGAACCATAACTTGAGAGATATCTTACCAGTGCAGAAACAACCTGAAATTGACAGTAATGCTGTTATTCGTATTATCGGATGTAAAACACTAGAAGCCACGTTCGGGTCGTAGATCTTTAACCTAGCGCTTGCTTAGGAGGTCTGCAGTATCCCATATGTTTTACGCAGCCGACACTTCTAAAAGTACAGATACATGCAAAAAATCTTTCATAAACCCCAAATCTCAACAGTGGTTTTCCTTCCGTAAACTTTCCGGAATTGACAAGTAATAGATAAATTAGTAAAGGCTCCCAGCTGGAAGGCCGTGGTCTATTTGTAAAATCGTTCACATCTAACGTTTCGGTCAATTCTTTGGTTGCCATCTTCAAAGGATACGATCCTGGGCAGCTTAAAAACGTCTGTAAAGTAAAAAGTCAAGATGTCGCTTTCCAAATATAAAGTCCCAAATCCCAAAATAATAATTACAATGAGGCCCTAGAAAAGGCCACTTCAGAGAATTACTAGGACTGCAGATTATCTTACAATCAAAATAACGACAATGATATAACATTTACGAAGTTTTGGAGGAAGAGAACGTTGCTGCAAAGAGCGAGACAGTGAACAATCTTAAAATTTTATAAGTTATAGACACTCACAGTGTGGTATAAACGAAGAATTGAGATTAGAAAACACTGGCAGGATATCGGATATTCCCTTTTATACTAAATAAAAGTATGATTGCACAGTAAAATGGAAAGACCGTGCTTTAAGGGATTCTATATCGAATACCTACCAAAATATTTTAAACAGGCCACGTGGTCAAAGAGATGTCATTAGGCCAAGAAGACTTTGAAGACGAAATTGCTTTTTCTATAATCAAGTAAACCCTGATGTTAAAGAGAGAAATATTAGTGCAAATTCTTAAATATATATGTCATCGAAATTTTGTAAATAACAGAACTGAGACAATAGCTTGTAAATTTATGTAACATAGGATTTTAGAAAAAATATAATAAGTGAGATGAAGGTTTTTGTGTCTAATTGGAATTCCCCTTTTCGTTTAAAGCAAATAAAGTACTATGAAAATATATAATAATAGCCCTAATGGCAGGAATAAGCCTTCAGTATGCCATAAATAATAATGAATGAAGATTGGTGACTTGTAAGTGTGTCTCCTGGCGCTGCCAATGTGCGGGGGATCTGTAGAGAGCGAGTGACCGTAAACAGTGTAGCGTTTTGATTGCGGGAGTGGTGACACCAGGATATTCTCTTGAAAGAAACACTGATTTCATTTTTCTCACTCTTTAGGTTAGAAATCCTGCAAGATTCGTTGGCATTCTCTAACACGTGTTGTTCTTTTAGCTCTGTCTTTCCACTATTGTCTCTTGGAATACAAAGGTTTGCTCCGACTAGTCATTTAATATCTCGGTGCTCTATCACCGTTCTTTTGATTCGCGCAAACTTGAAAAAGTCACTTGACGAACATTAACTCGTTTATGAGCTTGGATATAATTATATCGAAGAATACCTTTAGCACATTATATAGATATTTCACCTACATTGCTTCATAATTGCATGATTGCGCGGCACTTAGCAAATTTCGGAACTTAGCGTCCTTTTCTGACCCGGAGTGCTACTGTTACCTTAATGAAGAATCATGACAAACTGCCTTAAATACACGTTCGCGTTCACATATATCAGTCACTGATCGCTTCCAAATTACACGTTACTGTGTCTTCCTGGTTCTAATACTTATCCTCTACATTTATTGGCTCCCTAGTTGAAAATTCAAAGCCTAACTGTAAGAAAAGTCCGTTGCCTCATAGCGTCTGTTTACTCCTAAAACTTGCCTCATTCCCACGAAGTACAAAGAAAGCTTCGATATTTATGGCTCCACATTCGGAAAGTATAATGGACAGTCTGAACGAAACTACTCTTATTCTGCCTAAATTTTTCTGTTTTTCTTAGGCAATTTATTTAACAATATTATTGAATCTTAAAACCCATTTACAGCTTCAGAAGGGCTTTCGGTTGATGCAGATTTGAATCAAATTGCTTTAAAAGTATAGAAAAGTATCAAATCGTATGTTAATTAACTATTAATAATTCCTAAATTATAATAATTTCCTTTTGTGTATGTGTAATTAGGTGAAAATATCGCTACTATAGTTAAGTTTAAAGTGGAAACAGGTGGATATGATTTCATCTGCTCGTTTGTTGTGAGGTTATTTTGTAAGTAGGAGGTAAGTTAGGTTATTTTATAACTATTGGTTTGGCCATTATTGCGTGAAAAACGCACACCACATTAAAAAATATAAATTTGATGTAGTACATGACTTTCTCTTTCCTCTATCGTTTGAGTGGGGAAACAAACTATTCTTACAAAGCTTATTACATTTTCTACTACGTACATAGTAGGTAGAGAGAGTATTGCATTCCAATCAAAAATACAATATCGAGATTTCACAGCAAATACATGTTTTGAGACCCCTGGATTAAAAAAGAGTTTTTAGGTCTGTGTGTCTGTGAAAAGCATACCTCAAAAACAAAACGTCGTATAAACACCACATTATACATTTAGGTTCAGTACCTTCCAAAATGCAGCACAAAGATTTTCAAGAAAAACCCCCCACCCCAAACTACTCAAACTACCAAAGTACCATATATTATAGATATTTAAATTACAAACAAAGTGTGTAACTTGAATTTTCCTGTTTAGCCTCTGAAGTCCTATTCATTCAGAAGAAATGTTGTATAATCTGGTATAGCTTGTAAAAGTTAAGCGATAGACGAAAACTTTTTTCAAATGTTTTTTTGTGGCTTCAGCCATTTCCGAGATATCCGTTATTAATGGTTAGAATTGTTCAATACTTTGTCATTCTTTATCGTTCTCTCAACATTCAGTTGTTTCTAGCAATGTTGTGGAAACAGTATGCAGTTAAGGCCAACGTATAACGTAGAGTTCTAAAACATTTGACTATTGCTATACCCTTTGTATCTGTAACGAAATGTATAATGCAGCTATTTCCGGAAAGTTTCATCTCAATTAAAATGAAGTAGATAGACGAATAAACTTTCGTAAGAATAATCTGTATACCCACTAATAAGCGCTAGAGTTAGTCATGTGACTGTTACACATTTTTCCCTATCTTTTACATTTCAATCCAAATACATCTGTGCAGATATAGCTACATTACACATTTCGTTATAGATAAAATGGGAACAGCGATAATCAAATATTTATGAACTGGGTGCTGTATAATGACCTTAAAATTCCATACTGTTACCATGCAATCCAGAGAAATAACTGAATGTTTACAGGACTTTAAGAGAATGGCCAAGTATTAAATAATTCAAACCTTTATCCAGAAATGGCTTATACCATAAAAGAAGCTTATGAGAACTAAATTGTGTGTTTTAAAGAGATCTACATTTTTGTATAGTACGTTTTCGTCTATCAATAACGTTTACAAGTATACAAGATTATACAAAATTCCTTCCGATTAAAGAGGACTTCATTTGCTACTCCCAAAAGCTTAAGATATACATTTTATTTATCATGCAAGTATCTTTAATATAAGCTATGTTAATCAAAATCGTTAGAGCCAATTTTTATAAAATAAAAAATTTTGAAAAATATTCCATGTAAAGGGTTATTTGGGGTGGGAGGATTTTCCTGAAAGTCTTGGAAGACTGAACCTAAATATCAATTTTGGTATTTATCAGACTTTTCGTTTTTAAGGTATGCTGTTCACAGACACACACAAGAGCATTTTTCTAAAACTGCTATGTTTGGATTTAAAAGTCCTCAAATCTTGTACTTCCGATGAAATCTCGATATCGCATTTTTGGGTGTGATGCAATACCTCCTCTACCTACCGTGTACGTGGTAGAGAAAGTAAAAATGCTGTCTATAGCTTCAAGATAGCCCGTTATTATGCTCCTATACAGGCTGGACCATTTAAGTTGAGACTGTACGATATCTCCAAAACTAAGCGTTACAGAAAGAAGTGTCGTTATTAAACGTTGCTAGACATTATGCGGGAAAGTAAATGTGTTTTATTTGGAGGACGTTATGGTGGTCATTTTAGGGTCAATGTAATTTTTTTAAACGGGTACCTACATTTTGTATGTTGTTCTTGCATTAGAAAATGGTTTACAAAAAGCTGTTTATTTTGTGATGTGGAATAAGGAAACAAAATCGAAACGTAACTTGACCCACAAATGAACATCCATGAATGGTCCAACTATTCATTGCGCTCTTCGTACACAGCCATCCAGAATTTTGTTGCTATTTACGTTGGTGTACAAACAGTTACAAAGTGCTTTATACAAATGTTGTTTAATTTCTTATTAGGAGTGAGAAAATAACATAAAAGGGTTGTTTCCCATTTAAAAAATTAACTTGACCCTAACATGTCTATCACAACGTCCTCCAAATAAAACACGACTAATGGCGTTTACCTTCCCGGTAATATCAAACAACTTTTGTTAGACATTTCTTTATCTACAGGGCGTAGTTTTGCAGATATTGTATAGTCTCAACTTAAATGATCCACCTTGTATATGTTAGAATTGGTTACTGAACCGAAATCAAAATGAATGTGTAGCTTTTTTTGTTACATTTTATAGTCTCCTTTGAAGAAAACAGGTTACCAGGAGATGAACATACAGTATATTCACTTACTATTCTTATTCCTTGTAAGCCAACTGCGTTTTCAGCTCCAAAATCTCTAACTGCACAGTAACAGATGAAGTAGATAGTTTCTTTACGTTTTTTGCACCACGCTTTGGGCGTCAATTTAGAAGTAGGTTGTATTGAAGGAGTTGTATTATATTTCAACTGTTGGAGAGCAGAACATGAAGTAGTTGCAACCGCACATATGGTACCCGGTAGCCTTCGCCCCAAATGTACTTTCCGGTGGCCTTTGCCCCAAATGTTTAAAAAAATATTAACTTTGTAATTTGACTGTTTCTTTAAATATTATATTTTATGTTTGCCTCGGCTGCGTCAGTATTATTGTTAGAGATCCGTTTCACTTTAAAGGGTTGTGATGCGACTGAATAATGTAGGCTTACACAGATTTTAAGTTTTTCTTCACTCCATTTATTAATGTTTGATACGATTTAAATAACACTTCACTGATATAGAGAGAGCTGTGAAATTATTTCGAATTAATTACTTGCACGTTTTAACACGTAAACTATTTTTTTTGTCTCACACAAAATACGTATTATACTTCTCGAGGACGTGTCTAGAAGCAACTGACTTGAATTCCACCGCCTAAATTTGTAAATTTCTGTATTTAAAGTCTCTGATTGGCTATTCCTAATCCAATAGAATACTTTTATTTAACTAAAACTTTTTCTGGTTGTTGATTGGCTATTTTGTAAACTGTCACAAAAATTACATTATTGTTGCTCCAAGAATGACTAGTAGCATTATTACACTTTCTTACTCATTATTGCCTCAAGGTTACTTCATTATTAGCAACTTTTAACCTATTATTCTCACAGTTCATACATTATTAAATTACGTAATACATTCACATAACATTATTAAACATGGATACAATAATATAAACATTTGCAATGACTGTAATATACACATTTTATATATTTTTACATACACATATTGCTTTAAGGCGGGCTGTTATTGAATTATAGTTTATATAATTAGACTGAAATCATTTAGGTGTTAAAAATACTGCCTCACAGAGCGATGCAAAATGGCTAGAAAGAGAATAATCAAAGCAAATTAAAGTATTTGAAAACGCTATTAGAGCCTGAATTTGTTATTTTTACAGCGTCCCATTTATTGAGTTCAATCGCTTTGGCAGCTATTGGTTTTTCTCAGCTGTGTAAATGGTTCGTTCCTTACTTCAGATATTAAAACCAAGATATTCAGAAACTAAAATATATTATGCACTATGCAGCAATTAAGGAATAACTTTTGGTACACAAAACAAACAAAGCAGAGGTACGCTAATTGTTAGCCATCTCCCCAGCATATTACAAATTATGTCCTTTATAATGGAAATTACTGAAAGGAAGAAGCAGCACCAGCTTCTTTTCTTAAGTACCCCAGGGAACATGGTTGTGTTCTCTGGTGGTACATCATGACCCAGATCTTCAGCTGTTTTTCTTGGAATAATGCCTATGCTTGGCGCTAGTTACCTATTTCCAAGTCCTTGTAGCATCATTAATCATTGTAACACGATTTCCATGAACTGTGACAGGGTTAGAAGCAGAGTTAAACTAAATTACAGCTGCTCGTAATCATTATTAATGAGATACGTTTTCTAGAAAATCGTTTCTGAAGTTTTACTTTCTGTAGAGTGGTGTATTTATTGGTCTAAACGTTTTACATGTTCAAATTCATACACCGCACGGGTCAAATAGATCGTACGTGCTTGTATAATACACTGTAGTTAATATTTTTCAGACTATATTCATCATACTAAACTTCAAAGTTAATGATATTTACAATAAATTAAAGGAAAAGAAAAGAAAAAATATCTAATGTGTTACATTCACATGACTTTCTCTACTCTTGTACAAACTATTTTTACAAACGCTTATTCTCCATATGCTTTATGTTAATCGAGATATCGAGATGCTTATTGCTAATTTTCTTGTAGATGCAAGGGGAATTGGTAGGCTTTAAGCGATAGTCAAATATTTTAAGAGCTGGTTGCTATCTGGAGTTATCCATTCTTATTGCATTACCAGAACAAAAAAAAAATTAATAAAAAATTCCCATTTGAGAAAATAAGTATTCAAAAAATTTAAGGGAATAACAAGCAATATCTCGAAAAAGGGTTCACTCAACAAACAAAATACATGGGATATAAATTGTGTATTTTAACGCGATCTACATTTTTGGCAATAAAATTCTGTCTATCTCTTATGGTTTACCAGATATGCAAAAGTCGTTCACAATGAAGAATACTTTTGGAAACATTCCCAGAAAATTAAAGATATGCATTTTATTTGTCATGAAAGTATCTTAACTATATGATATTTTAATCAAACTCGTTAGAGCCATTTTTGAGAAAATTAAAATTTTCAAAAAATGTTCCATGTAAAGGGTAATCTGGGGTGAAAGGATTTTCTTGAAAACCTTCCTGTTGCATCTGTGGAAGATACTGAACCTAAATATCAAATTTTATGTTTATCCAACTGTTGGTTTCTGAGTTTGTTCACAGACAGACACGTTTCAAAAATGCTTTTTTTGGATTCAGGAGGCCTCAAAACATGTATTTCCGGTGAAATCTCGGTATCGAATTTTTGAGTGGAATACAATATTTCCCCTACTTACTGTACGTAGTAGAGGAAGTAAAAAAACATAAACAGCAAAAATCACACAAACCAAACCAAGACAAAGAAGAGAAAAAACTTGTCCAGAAGTACATCATATTGTTTACAAACCGTACTACATGTATTTCATGCCATCAAGAAATTCAATAATGGGATAACATCAGAACTACACGTTTTGTGGTCCATGTGTATGCCTGGTGTTGTGTGTGTGTGTGTGTGGAACAGTACTAAAAAAAAAGTCGGTTATGAATCCTCACGACTATTTTCATGAAATTTCCGCTCTTCAAACTATCGTTTAATAAGAAATATTTTGTAAAGGTTTGATTTTCTCAAAAATAGCTCAACGATTTAAATTAAATAACTACATGTTTAACATACTTTCATCCCGATTAAATGAATTGAAATAAAATTAATATTCTGGGATGCCTCTGAAGTCCTGTTCATTCTGAATAACTTTTGCATAACTGGTAAACTGTAAGAGGTACACAAAAATGCAGATATAGTTAAAGCGTACAATTTAGGGTACGTAAATACTTTTGTTTGAGTTAACGATTTCCAACATATTTCTTGTTATTGGTTTTTAATTTCCAAATACCTATGCTTTTCTCAAATGGGCAGTCATTCGTTTTTCTTTCTTTCTTTTTCTTCCTCTCTTTACTTTCTCGAGGTCATGCGAAGAACATAGAATTCCAAAACCATTACATAGCGACACATTCTTTAAAAAGATGATTATCGTTTTATCTCTGTATCCTACAACGAAATGTGTAGATGTGAATTGAAAGTTGATCTGAATTAAGAAGTAGATAGAAGGGTAAGCTTTTGTAAGAATAGCTTATGAAGAATGAATGCAGAAATTCATGTGAGTTTAGGACATTAGAATGTGCTTATATATTTATTTTTAATTTTTGTGGCAGTGATATAGCTGCAATTGTTCTGCCAGCTGTGGATTTAATTTAAGAGCTTCTGAATTCCGATGTAACCGACGTTTTGTCATGCGTTACTTTACGATAACGAAACGCTCTGTATATCATGATAAATTAAATTGAGTTTTATTTATGGACGCTCTTTAACTGCTAAGGTTCTTAGCGTTCCATTTTATATTAGGCGTGAAAAACCGGTATTTTTGCTCAGAGACCTCTTTGTCAGGCTTGAGGCTCTTTTATGTGCCGTAAATCTACGACAATCGACCACCGATTTAGTTCCCTTCCGAAGGAAGCTAGAAATGTTTACGCTGTGGGAAATTCATCGCCCTCCGCCGGGTTTGAATCTGCAACCTCGGGAACTAGAGGCTAGCATGGTAATCCTGGACGATTCATTATGCTTCGAGAGGTTATTGTCGCAAATACTTATAAGACAAAATTATGGAAGGAATTCTCGCTAATCCAGGTACTCATAAGTCAAGAGATCGTGTAGCCATAAACCTCAGAAACATCAGATCTTTGTAGATCTGTCTGTTCAAAATGGAACACATTCAGGAGTCTTGGTTGCTTCTTTTTTGTAATAATTATCCAATCCCAAGTAGTTTGTCACTCTTCTAATAATATAATGATTAGTTATATCGAAAAATTAAACTGAGTTTTATTTGTGGACCTCTTTTAACTACTGTGGTCCTTAGCGTCCCATTCTGTATTAGGCTTGAAAGACTGGAAATTTTGCTCAGAGGCCTTTTTATCATCTTGAGATTCTGTTACGTGCCGTAAATATGCGACCCCGGATCACTGGCTTTACCTTCGTTCTGAAGGAAGCCATGCTAAGGATTTTTTTCGCCTGAAAATCTTATGCCATATGGAGGCATAGGGACTTCTAACATTAAATTCAGGAGGAAAGGAAATAAAATTGAACCGGACTTTACGCAGTTACGTCACAGGTAAGTGACTCGCAACTAACAAACCACCCTCATCCCTTAAGCAGTCTGTTGGCGTTTGTAGACAGTACTCACCTGACTGTGTTTACCTGCCGTGTTTACCAATCAGTGACTCATGAGCACTGTTGTCATTATTTGTATTGACATAATGGTTTGAGTGCGCTTTAGTTGAAGTCAACTGCTTAGGTCATATCCTTTACGAATTCATCTTCAATGTCTTCAAATGCGGTGATCCATTTTGTCTGTTATGTAGCTGATTGGGGCGAAAAATCTATCATAAAAAGACGTTAAATGTAAAAGACGTTAACGTATTTAGCTATCAGAAAACAACCTATTACAAAAACTGTAACAGTAACATAAAAACTAAGTGTTATAAATCTAAATATATATTTTAATTGATATAATTTAAAAAAAATAAAAGCATTATGGTTGCAGCCGTTTTGAGTAAGTTTGTTTTATTATCTCTCTGAAGCGAAACATATGGGAGCATAATAACATAATGGAAACAACATTTGCTTCTCGCTGAACCCCTGGTCGGACTTACAAGCATTATGGTAGCCAGATATTAAGCCATTCCAGTTGTTTGCTTTGACTATCGGCTTCTTATGCGTAGCAAGGTTTAGCGCAGCAGAGCACGTAGGCAAATACATCCTACACGTCTTGACTGTAAATTAAATGAAAGTAAAGCAAAAGGACATACCACCTCATGTACGACAAGTCCAGCAGGTGGAAAGTGTTTCGTTGATCCTGATTAATACTAGCCATGGAACTACACCCAAGTTGGTTTGAATAGGAACATAGATATCATAGATCAGCTTGCTTTACAATTCGGTGCATAGTTAGCAACTTTTGCTAATTAGTGTTAACGTCCTTTGCATTAAAAGCAAAGGAAAGTTTTGCTTCGTCTTTATACTTTCAGTACCCACGTTCATTATAAGAGACTTTCAATTATAAATCATTTAGTGGTAAAAAAACTACAGCTGTAAGAAACTTTTAATGCTACACGCTGCTGTAATTTAATAACATGAATGCATGTTAATCTTACCTAAAGTAAATAATAAATGAGAATGAAAAATGGTTGGTTGATATCCCCCTCCCCTTGAAGCTGGAATGCAAAACAGTGTTTCAACACAGTACTACCAAAGTTCCGTCAGTATCAACACGTACACTTTTTATCTTTTGTTCTCTTCTTGTTTAATACGAGGATCGTCCAATGAGTAAGTTTCCCTATTTTATAAAAATCATTACACACATTTGATCATGTTAAATTAATTTTATTTATTTTGTACAATCCTTCTGTTACTTTTCTACATAGTCCACATGTTTTTCCAAGCATTTTTGGGGACGTAACATAAGTTTTTCCAAGCAGCGTTGTACTAGGTCGGGCCCTGCACTCGCAACCAGCTGTAATTATGTGTAATGTGTAGCGTGAGCTTGATTGCAGCACCAGCGCGGAATCATATGTCTACTCGCAGAGGGTGATGGAGTTTTTCGGGCGTAAACATCCTTAGCATGGTTTCCTTTGGAAGGAAAGTAAAGCCGGAGTCCAGTGTTGTATGTTTACGGCACGTAAAACAAGCTCAAACCTGATAAAGAGGCCTCTTTGCAAAATTTCCCGACATTCTCCTCCAATATAGAATGGGACGCTAAGGATCGTCTATAAATAAAGCTAAATTATTTTTTGTAGTCTTATTGGCTAAGTGGACGCAGAACTTTGGAGGATACATTGCGGCCCAATACAAAATCAGATCTCTTATCTCTTAATACTTCTCTCAACTCTTGGTCTTCTTCGTTTTGCATTAGTCAGTGGTTCGCTTCTGCAAATGTAAGGTAATATGTGTCCCAGTGGGTACTTCCTGCCGGGCACACATCATTTCATTAAAATTACTGCAATAAAGCTACGTTTTATAAATTCGAGACCCGATATTTCTATTGTAGATATAGAATTGGAAACATGCACAACGGCTAAAAATATTTTAATGAGTTCGCCTTCAAAATAACAGAAAATAATATTGCATTGTAATGTTACGTCCTTTTGAAAACAAGGGGAAAATACATTAAAGTTCCATTTGCAATGCTCTCGAAAAAGCTTCTGACATAAGCGACCGAGTTGTGAAGTCACTGTCTAGTACGAACTGAAGCCCGGCTATATGCTTTCATTGCTGGTGGATGTATATTGTTAGAGCTTTTATTTTAGAATTTTTTTATGAAAATGACGGATGAAGGTTTTAAAAAGCACAACTGTGTTATCTAATGCATGGATCCATTAATGATAGGATAGGTTTACAAAAATAACGATTACTTTGTGGCTCTCGAAATTCATGGATCAGAAGCATATTGTTAAGTAGCATACCCATCTATAATAAGCCTGATTATTCAAGTTTACTAAGTTGCAACAAATTTAATGCTTATACTGAAAAACTAAGATATGTTGTTGATGAGTTTTCAGAATATAACACTGAAACATACTAATCATATTTCTCATTTAGACCAAACTATGCGATCAAAAGTATCGGGACACCCCACAAACATACGTTTATCATCTTAGCTGCATTGTGCTGCCACCTACTGCCTGGTACTCATTATCCACGACCTCAGTAGTCATTAGACATCGTGAAACAGCAGAATGGGACGCTCCGTGGAACTCACGGACTTCGAACGTGGTCAGGTGATTGGGTGTCGCTTGTGTCAGAAGTCTGTACGCGAGATTTCCACACTCCTAAACATCCCTAGGTCCACTGTTTCTGATGTGATAGTGAAGTGGAAACGTGAAGGAACATGTACAGCCGACCTCGTCTGTTGACTGACAGAGACCGCCGACATTTGAAGAGGGTCGTAAAGAGTAATAGGCAGACATATATCCAGTCCATCACACAGGAATTCCAAACTGCATCAGGATCCACTCCAAGTACAATGACATTTAGGCGTAAGGTGAGAAACCTTGGATTCCATGGTCGAGCGGCTGCCTATAAGCCACACATCACGCAGGAAAATCCCAAACGACGCCTCGCTTGGTGTAAGGAGCGTCAACATTACACGATTGAGCAGTGGCAAAACGTTGTGTGGATGACGAATCACGGTACACAATGTGGCGATCCTATGGCAGGGTGTGGGTATGACTAATGCCCGGTGAACGTCATCTGCCAGCGTGTATAGTGCCAACAGTGAAATTCAGAGGTGGTGGTGATATGGTGTGGTCGTGTTTTTCCTGGAGGGGGCTAGCACCCCTTGTTGTTTTGTGTGGCATGATCACAGGGCATACCTACATTGATATTTTAAGCACCTTCTTGCTTCCCACTGTTGAAGAGCAATTCGGGGATGGTGATTGCATCTTTCAACACGATCGAGGACCTGTTCATACTGCACGGGCTGTGGCGGAGTGGATACACAAGAATAACATCCCTATAATGGACTGGCCTGACCAGAGTCCTGACTTGAATCCTATAGAACACCTTTGGGATGTTTTGGAACGCCGACTTCGTGCCAGGCCTCACCGACCTACATCGATACCTCTACCCAGTTCCGCACTCCGTGAAGAATGGGCTGCCATTCCCCAAGAAACCTTCCAGCACCTGATTGAAAGCATGCCCACGGGAGTGAACGCTGTCATCAAGGCTAATGGTGGGTCAACCCATATTGACTTTCAGCATTACCGATCGAGGGCGCCACGAACTTGTACGTCATTTTCAGCCAGGTGTCCGATACCTTTGATCACGTAGTGTAAGTATTAAGTCAATTATCTGACAATCTGTTTTTCGTTAGACCAGCAGATTTTGTTTTTTTCCCTATTAATTTGTATTACTTAAAGACAGAATGTTACAGGAATTACAGGGAAGAATGAAAATAGCTGCAAATTGTTGATGCTATGAAACACAAATGTAGTGCTTAAAACGCTCCAAGACACCTCTAATTATGGTGTGAATACAATTCTAAATAAATCAGTAAGGTTTTATTTTGTCACATGAAGATGGTGATCCAATGATATTGATGATAACATTCTTAAAATAGAGTGATCAATTGTTTTCATTTTTATCCGATGTTAATTTGGCACGAGAAAAGATAGGTGCTTGGGAAATATTTTATTCATTATTACCTTTTATTAAATACGTAGAAAGGTCAACTGAAACGTTAAATGCAATTTTTAAACAGGCTAAAAGTGGCAAATACATGGTTTCAACGACTTTACATTTTACCCTCCCTGTCTTATTACTCTTAGTATCGCAGAGGACTCGGCACCGTTTCAGTGAGTATTTGTACCTATGCCCTCCAAGGGGGGCTCCTGCGGGAGGTAGGACGAGGTGAGAGGAGGCCAGAACTAGAAGTGAGGCACAGCAATGTCAGGGTGTCTACAGTTTCCGCGTTGAGAAGTCCCGACAGTCGTACGGGCAGACCGGGGATTCCACCCCACACAGAGTCCAACATCCATTTCGAAGGGACGGTTCGTATATCTCGGTAACCAGCCCGAAAACCGAGGGCAGGAGAAAAATCCATAGAGAACATACTTTTTCCATGCCACACCGTACTGAAACCCATCGCCGACACTTTCAACCCTGAGACAGACCTAATGGAGTCTACAAAGAATGAAGGAAAGATGAATGGAACGCAAATGAAAGGACAGATAATACGGGGCTGAAAGATTCGCCTGACGACTCGGGAAAACCCCCGAAAACCACATGGGCGGTGGCCAGCAATCGAACCCGGCACCTCCCGAATGCGTGTCGCACACTTTACTGCGGCGAAACCTCGCTCGGTTACGACTTGACATTTGAAAAAAATAAGCGTAAAAACAAAACTTGTTATAATACGTTTAACCTACATAAAATGATCCTCGCAACAATACATTGTGGATTTCTCTGAGATATCGTTGACATTTCTTCTATATTTTAAAATCCTTTTCTTCCTGATTTCAGGCATTTTAGCACGGGAATATATAATTTGTTGGACACAAGTGATGTATTGGTGCACAGAGGAACTATACACAAATCGTATCCTTTATGCTTCAACATCTGGTCGGAATTATTCATGCTGATCCCGAAACGAAAACATTCTGCTGCATATGTTACACAAAAACTGCACTTAATATACCATACACTAAAATAAAAGGGAAATAAACACAGCTGCGTCTTCCCTTTACATAGCACAACGCAACGTGTTTAATTCTTTCTGCTTGGGATGGCGAACATAAACGGTGATCAGATGAATAAGTATGCGTTATTGCCTCAGGTGACCCCTACAGATTAAATTATAATTTAATGATAATTAGAGTTATTATTTTTGCTTTATGCTACTATTTTCGGATTCTACGCGAAATTTTCAAGCAGAACAGCTCATATGTGAGCATAATTGCATTGTCGTGCATGTTCCAAATTGAAATCTCCGTTTTCAGTCTGTAAAATGACGAAATGAGTCTCTAAACGAAGTGGCTTTTAATAACATTTTTATTGAGGTAGTTTTAAAATGCTAACATGAACACTATCCTACAGGAAATACTTGTATCAGAAGTTTGGGATCTTAGATTACTCACGAGCAAAAACTTAAAAAGAAAATTGTGGTCATTGACTGAAATTGACGTAGCGGGAGTGTGATGACCTAACAATACAGCTATTGTGACGAATAAAAGTCGAATCTGTAGCATGCCATTCAGTTTGATTTTTGTCAGGCGCAAGTTTAAAATCTTCAACAAATAAATTCATTTTGACGCACTTACAAAGATCCCTAAATTTAGCCAACACAGCTTGTCTTGTGTGTTGAAGAGAAAAATTTAAAACATTCAGAATACTGTTTCTTGTGTGGAATTTGTATAAACTTAATCACAACATTTTAACAAGTAGCAAAATTCCTAACGGTATATGAATTTATTCCCTTTCAAATGATCTATGGTTAAGCTCCAACGAAATATTTTATATGTCGGTTATAGTATGCTAAGGGGAACTTTCTATTAATTAAGTGACTCCTTTATTTATCATGTTTGTCCATATTCTATCTGTTTTACATAGTACTACAATCACAGAAATTAGCAGAACATATTGAATGAACAATTGAGTTCATTTTATAATGCCAGACGTTTTAGCTACTACATTAAAACGTTTTAAAATTTAAAAGTAAGATGTTAAATTTTATTCAGAGTCGAAGGGGTGCAGATGATAACCCTTAAATTGATAGGGAACTCATAGAGATAAACAAAATGATTAACATGCACCTTCATGCATTTTTCCAATAGTAGCTTGCAATGTAATATTTGACAACACTGCACCACAATTATGATTGTGCGGAAAATTCTCTTGCAAATAATAATTGTGTGAAACCCGAAGGTTTTGCAAAACAGGATGCAGTAGAAAGACATGTGGTCTAGATTGTGGAATATGCTGATATATCAACATAATGGCACGATCCTATGAAAGAGAAAAACAATTTCTCAGGAACTAAAAATGCAGCTAACTGGATAGGACTACAGGTAAACACAAAAAAGACTCAAGTCATAAGCATCACCCAAAGGAAAATTAGGAAACATATCAGTTTGAAATTGAATCACTGAATCTGGAAATAGTTTAACAGTTCAAATTCTTAGGATGTTGGGTTACAGAACACAATGAAAACATCCATGAATTTAGGAAAAGGATACATGCCACTAATGGAATGTATGCATCAATGACATCGATGATCAAGTCAAGGAATGTTATCGTCAGTCTAAAGCCACATTATATAAAGTTATGATCAGACTAAGTATAAACATAACAGGGAGAACTGATCTCTGAATAAACGAACCGCTAACGTAATTAACATCTTCTAAAGCAGGTTTCTAAGAAGAATATACGGCCTAACTCAGGACAACGGTGTATGGAGAATACCTTATACTAACGAATTGTATAACTTTCATAAAGACAATGATCTAGTCCAACCATTAGATTTTAAATATTACAATGAACTGCACACATTCGGATGGTGTCAGCCGAATTCCCAAGAAGATATTACTTTGTCAAATTGAAGGTAGAAGGTCTGTAGGAAGACCCAGACACCACTTGATTGAAGCAGGGGCAAGAAATGCGAATGCCCTACTAAAAACCAGGCGATGGACATCAGTTGCCAAGGAGTAGGGCCGATGGAGGCGGAAGATCATTATAAAGGCTATGGTGCGATGCCATAGAAGAATAACAAGAAAAATAAGAAAAGACTGATCTCTTTGTTTTATCCCTAAACACGTTTTGATATTCAGAGGTGTTACAGCTTATTGACGTGATGAAGTTCTATACAGAAGAGTTTTTCAAGGTGAACCTAGTGCTTAGAGAGAAAGAGAGGAAGAAAGAGAGAGATGTAGAGTCGCCTCTTAAGCTGTAGAATTCTATATACCCTACTTCCTGTATATAATACAACATGACTTTTGCTGTTCAAGAATTTACAGATTCATTTTCACTTTCTCTACTACGTATAGTAAGTAGGGAAATACCGAGATTTCACCGGAAATACATGTTTTGAGACACCCTGAATCCAAAAAAAAGCATTTTTGTAAACATGTCCGTGTGTGTGTCTGTGTGTGTTTGTGTGCCTGTGAACAGCATAACTCAGAAACGATCAGTCGGATAAACACCAAACTTGGTATTTAGGTTCAGTATCAGGAAAATACCCCACCCTAGATTACCCTTTACATGGAACATTTTTCGAAAATTTTAATTTTCTTAAAAATGACTAACGATTTTGATTAAAATATCATATGTTTAAGACATTTTCATGACAAATGAAATGTATATCTTGAATTTTCTGGGAATGTCTCCAAAAGTATTCTTCATTATGAACGACTTTTGCATAATTGCTAAACCATAAGAGATAGACAAAAGTTTACTATACAAAAAATGTAGATCGCGTTAAAATACACACTTTATGCCATATACATTTTTTTGTTGGGTGAACCATTTTCGAGATATTGCTTGTTATTCCCTTAACTTTTCCAATACTTATACTTTTTTTTCAAATTCGTTATTCATTTTTTTTGTCCTGGCAATGCAAAGAGAATGGAATACTCCACATAGCAACCAGCTCTTAATATATTTGACTATCACTTAAAGCCTAGCAATTCCCCTTGCATCTACAAGAAAATTGGCAATAAGATTAACATCTCGATATCTCGATTAACATGAAGCATATGGAGAATAAGCGTTTGTAAAAATAGTTTGTACAAAAGTAGAGAAAGTCATGTGAGTGTAACACATCAGATTTTTTAATTCAAAAAAGTCACAGATTTGCTTTGTTAGCAAAGCCAGTCGATTAGTAGTATATTCTGCAACAAGGCTGTAAAGGTAGCAATCATGACGCAAGAGTGTTGCGTATTTTGTCCCGCAACCGCTTGTTTCATAATTTTCATACGAGCATCCTAATTACCAGTATACTCGATGTTTTTGGTCGACTACACTATAATTTCAAAACCTTTAGTTTTTACAAAAAAGATCTTACCTTTATAATTGTGTATAATTAAATGCTGATCGAATGGCAGCACTGATAGCAGAACTTGGGACGTGTTTGCTAGTAATGCAAAAGATGGCAGAACTGTTGAGTCCACGCCGTATTTATTGATTTTTGCAGGTAACGTGAAAGCAACACATACCAAATCAAAGGAAATAAACTGAATTTATAGGAACATTAAAATTACAATGAACAGAGTTTATTGTATTTTAAATAACCTATTTAATTGTTTATCTGGGGAATAGATCCATGTGGACTCGTTCTTTGAAGGTGCTAAAAGGTGTGGGCGATAGGGGAGCTGCACCCATCGCCGAGTAAGATTATAATGAGTCGAAGTATTATGGATGCCATTATAGTTCAGTTACGTCACATGTTATCAGCGTGTTATAGTGTGGTAGACCAAAAACATATTTAAAGCAAACTTTGTTTTAGAAAAGAACTCTAAAGAAATATAGTTTCTTTCTGAATGATAAATTGTTTATTATAGCTTTAAGCAAGCACAGTATATAAGTATGAAGCACACATGTTGAATAATATATTGTTCTTTCACTACTTTAATCAATAAATGCAACTCCATAATGCACTAATAGTTGATATACTGTGACTGCAGTTGCAAAGAGGTTGGAGTAATAAGAGGAACAGAGAGGACCAACCGTGCATGGGAATTAACATACATGGATCACTAACAGCTGGTATGTAGTTAAATGGCTTGTTGGACACGAGGCTCTGCTATCCTCTTAGGTAAACATGCATCAACAGGAAATTGTGGCTGCAGATACCCCTCACAGGACCAAGCAACTTGCTTTAATTACAATAAGAGATATCCATAAATATACATGGGCAGCAAGAGGCACTACATCCTTGATCGACTACATAATTGTGAATGAACTAAAGAATCTCGTCAAAGATACAACTGCATGCAGAGGAGCCGAATTATACACATGCCACTTTCTAGCGTTGTCGCAAATTTATATTTTAGCAAAATGGAAACACAGCAAAATGTACAATAGAGAAAAAGAACAAAACAAGACACAATATAAAATAAAATTACTGCAAGAAGAAAGTATTAGAGATCTTAGGATGACACTATATTTAATGGAAGTTGGCAAAAGATGAACTAGATAAAGAATATATGTAATAAAACACGTCATCCTTAAAACCTCCAAAGAAGTGCTTGCTGGTAAAAAGTAATTTCAAAAGAAGAAAAGGACTTAAATATTGGAATGAAGAAATCCGATTAAAACTCGAGGACAAAAAGCAGCCTATATAATATATTTACAAACTCCAAATAAAGAAACCAGGACGTATTGTGACGTATGTAAGCATTGTTACGTATGTGACCTGGCTGCCCGGATCGGGTATTGCGTAAGAGAGTGGTGGGGATAAACGAGTTTTAGATAGCGTCCCACGCCGAGTTAGCGTGGGTTGAGTCAGTTCAGTCGTGGCTAGTTACTGGAAGATGCAGGTTGTGTGTGTGCGCGCTACCCATACAAACAGTATGGCGTCCTCACTGACGGACATGGAAACAAGGAGGTACTCTATCCCCTTTTATTAATAAACCCCCTTGCCATCCACTTCTATTTAGTTTAATTTATCATAGTAGATAGATCTCTTCTCTCATCTGCACCATGTAGTAATCCTTTTACTAGGTATTTCCTAATATGTTTCACATTTCTCTTAGCTGCGTCCCTCGTCGTGACCTCGGATAATGTAAATTATTAACTTTCAGATTCTTCGATACCCGAGTTGCGAGTTGCTCTAGTTGAGCTAGTGTGTTTAGAGGTCACGACAATATTATAAACTGAAAAGAAGCATAGCCATAGGAAAAGTCAAAGAAAGCCATATGCAACCCTAAAAAAATTCCTAGCAACAATAGAGCATAACATTTATGGAAGACAAGATCTAGCATGGAAAGTAAGGATACATCTGAAGTCAACAGATAGAGATATAGCAAAATTGACTTGTATCTCGGAATTAGATTGGGTTAGACATTATACAAAACTGCTATTTCATGAAAATATTGAGAAGCTACAAGTGGAGGAGCAAGATGAAAGAACAGTGGACTTAATAACTCCAAATGAAATGCAACGGTCATCAAAAAGATGAAAAATAGGAAATCTCCGGGAACAGGCAATATACCGGTGGAAATAATCCAATATGGAGAACTTTTGCTACAATTTTGACTATTGCAGCTGTTGAATATGTGTTGGAGATCAAAGAGAATACCTATGGAATGACAAATAGCTACTAAAGTCATATCGATTTTCAAAAAAGGGAAAATAAATGTGTGCAAAAATTATTGAAGTACAATAAATACAATGTACAAAATATACATTAAACATTTTAAGTGAAGTGAACATCAGTGAAGAGCAAAGTGGTTTTAGAATTGGCAGGACTAGTATAGACAATGTCTTCACACTAAAACCAATTATAGGGCTAGCCCGGTAACTCAATTAACCCGGTAATTATAGAGAAACGCAGGGAATATAACTTTGAAACCCACATGGGATTCATTGACTTAGAAAAAGCTTTTGATAAGTGAAAATACATGTAATGCGGCGTATATTACAGAAGAGAGGATATCCAATGCATTTAATAAAGCTTATTCAAAGGCTGTACGTAAACACAAACACAGTAATTGAAACTAACAGTAAACTAAAAAAATAGAAATAAACTGTGGTCTAAAGTTGGGTTGTAGTCTATCTCCAGTTCTTTTTAATGAGTGTATTGACGAAATTCTTAAAGAATGGAAAAATTTAGTGTTTAAAGGAATAACTTTAGAACAAAATACATTAAATGCTTTACTATTTGTAGACGATGTGGTTATGATGTTTGACACGGAAAATAGATTGCAATATGTCGTATACGAACTAAACGAAATATGTAAAAATTTTAACATAAGTTTATCTATAGACAAAACAAAGTAATGGGATTCCATTACAGTTATCCCGTAAGGTCAAAAATTATGATTGAAGGCAGTACAATAAAAAAGTGTCTCACTTCCAATGGGTTTGTGGCATTTAACATATGGCGAAGATAATGATATAGACAAAAAAATTCACAAACTTCAAGCAGTTTGTGGAACAATTACCAGACTTTAAAAATAGGGTCAGAAATGGGATCACGCTGAGATTCTACAACATGGCCATACCTGTCATATGTATGAAAGTAAGGCATAGAATTAAACGAAGACAAAAGTAAAGTTCAAGCAGCTGAAATGAGATTCTTACGCTCAAAGGCCTGCACAAAGTCAAAAGCTGCACAAGAGAAGAACATCTAAGGAATGAGGATATTAGAAAAGAATTAGGTGTAAAGTCCATCTTAGACTTAATAACTAAAAATATAAATGGACAAAACGCTTACAAAGAATGAAAGAAGAACGAATTCTTAAACAAGCCTTTAGTTACAAACCTACAGGACAACGATCAACCGGACAACCAAGGAAAGGATGGGAAATGTGAGAACGGAACAGGTTAGACCTAAACCGTCACTGCAAGAAGAAGAGATGATGGTGACCAAGATCTTGCACTAAACGAGATAATCTATGTTGATATTACGAGGTGTATTTTAAAAGTAAGGTCCACTTTGCAATAATGTACGAACTACTAAATATTTTCCGATGGTATATTTTTTCTCCAAGTCTTTAGACCTTCTACCACCACGTCACAGACTTCCGCCTCCAGTTCATCTAGGAAACGTGTAGCTGTTAACATTTTCAGTATTGCAAATGAGCTGAGATAGTCTCTTAGCGGACATATGTTCAATCCCCAGCGACCGCCAGTCTGACCCATCGGTTTTGTTTCGAGAGTTTTCTCTGGTCTTTAGGCGAATTCTGGAATGATCTCTTTCAGCTCCCGAATTTCCCGTCCCTTCATTTCGTTTTATTCATGATTTCATTCATCCTTCTTCCCGTTGGTTTCTTTGCGTTAGAAGTGTCGGTGATGGTGTTTCGGTGCAATGTGGCAGGGGAAAAGTATGCTCTGTGTGAAATCTCTCCGTCCCTCGGCTTTTGCTGACTGCCGGGGTATCTACTACTGGAAACTTAGGGACACTGTCATCGCTGTACCGTCACTCCTGGATCCGGCCGCCCGGTGTCTTATCTCGCCTCATCTTTCCTGCAGGGACGCCCTCTTGCGGCATAGGTACAATATTCCCTCTGGATCAGCGCCGAATCTCCTCCGTTCAGGAAGATAGGGAGATATATGGGACATTCCATTTCAAATCGTCTGAAATAGTTGGAAAATTGACCTTGCATTTCTTTTAATGAAACGAAACTTTTTGTATTTTGGAGAAGTTCGATGCAAGTTATGCAACCTCTTAAAATTCAGAATGTTATAGTTGCAATTAAAATTCGTCAAATTTGTTGTATCTTCCTAAAATTCCCAACTTGAAGCTCTTATAACTCTGAAACCTTTAAATCTAGTTATTTAAATCGAACTTTATTTTGATTTTTCAAACTTTAATTTCATACTAATAAATAAACGTGTTCTTCGAATTTTTATTTAAATGAATAAATTTAGACTTCTTCAAGTGTAGGGGTTTTGGATTAAGAAAAACAATTTTATTATATTTGGTAAGATTCCGTAATTTAAACACAATAAAAACGTCTTTTACTGTAATGGTTGCTGATAAGGTTTTGTCTAAAATAATTAAAGAAGTAAATTAGTTTATGCGCTGATGATCTTCTCGCATATTTGTTTTGAAATGAAGGGCAAGGAAGCCCCTGTGCCTAAGATGAAACATGAGAACACTTACTAAGCAATATTATGCATATTAACATGATAAAAGCTTCTTTAGATTTTAATTTTCCTACCTTGATGGACTCACGAGAATGCATTACTAACCAAAATATAATTAATAATCACCTGCGCTTAATTCACAATACTTCTATTAAGTGGAAAGAATGAAGCAAGTTGAAATAAAGGCGAAGTGCTAGTTTGTATTGTGTCAGGTTTCAGAATCACGTGCCTTTCTTGCATTAAAATGCCTTGTCCTGCTGTAAAGCACAACGTGCAACAACCACGTAAATCGCTGCGTTTATTCAATATTTGTGTTAAATCTACGAACACCCTAACATAACCACTTTACCAATCATTACCGGCTTCCCTTAATGACACTATGTATTATTCTCAAACTAATATTTAAGTTTTACAAAAATTCGGAAACGCTTAAAGTAAGTAAAAACAAATAGACTTTGTGAATATTATAAAAATAAATGGTAAATGCTGTAATGAAACACAAGCTTTTATCTACAAAATGAGATTTGGTACAATATTCTGAAATAAAGGGTTCCGCAGTTAAATTGCGATAAACTGAATTAATACGATGCGTTTATCGATCAATAACGTGACAACCATTGGGTTTTGGATGCTAATATTTGATAAATATTCTTTCCTTAGCACCACTCATTAATAAGAAAAATTACAACGCAAACAAAAAGGGCGAGGTGTTTGCCGTTCGATTTATCATGGAATGTCCCATATGCGACACATATACGAAAGCTTCTTGAAGGACATAAATAATGAGTCATCTGTTTTGACTAACATTACATTAAATTTCAGATTCTCAATTAGTTCCTTTCAGCTACTCTGTGATAAAGATCTGTCTTATGAACCACTAATTTTAATCCTTATTTCAATGACACCAATAACACAATTTCTTCTTTGATGAAATCTTAGACACAGAAACAAATGTATCTTAGAAACTGTGTGATTGTTGTATGAACTGGGGCGGACTTGTTTTAGGAGGATTTACTAAAAGTTATTCTACAATGTTATTCTAAACATATAATTGATTGTGAAAACTGAGTGAAAAGAAAGCTTAAGTTATATAGAATGAAATAAAAAGTTAGCCAAAATATTCAGTGTTTCTCATTTTATTCCATAACAGATTCTATTTAAGAACATCCCTAGTACAAAGAAAGAAAGTTTGTGAAGTTGGTATTTCCGTAAATCACCCTTTCTCCATCGAAAAGCACTGCTCTTCCGGACGAACATAGGCTATGAAATATTTCCAAAAAGTTTTAAACTGAGGAGTTTAGGGAGGAGAAAATGAAAATAAATGAGAGGGTATCACAGACAGGAAAATTCGCTCAATCTTTAGGCAGCATCATCGGAAGTTTGAACCCGGAACCTCTTGAATGCGAGCCTCAGACGCTACCGTGTAAGTCATCCCACTTAGTTAGCCTATCTCTTTCTCCCTATAACGACTTACTATTAAAATTTTATTAAGGCCTCAGCCTCCTGGATGTTACAAAATTCCTTATGAATAAATAGAACTTCACAGATTATTCCCACAGAATTCAAGTTATACATTTTATTTCTCATGTAAATATCTTAAATATACAGTACTTTAAGTCAAAAGCGTTAGAGCTATTTTGAGAAAATAAATAATTTTGAATTTTTTTTACGTAAACAATGGTTCGGTTTAGGGAATTTTTTTCTCAAAATCTTTGTGTTGCATCTTTAGAAGATACTGGACTCAAATAGCAAGTTTGTTATTTATCCGAAATTTCGTTTTTGAGTTATGCTATTGTCTCTCTCTCTCTCTCACTCACACACACACATACATGGTACACACAAGGACCGTTTTCTAAAAATCTTATGTGACTTTATCTGCCCTCTATCCTTTATTAGTGGGTACACAGACTATTCTTCCAAAAGTTTATTTTCCCATCCACTTCATTTTAATTCAGACAAATCTTTGCAGAAATAGCTACATTACACACTGTGCTATAGATACAAAGAGAACAGCGATGGTCAAATATTTAAGAACTGGACGCTATATGCTGACCTTAAAATTCCATTCAGTCCATGACATCGCGAGAAACAACTGACTATCAACAGGACTTTTAAAGAAACAAACTATTGAACAATTCTAACCATTAATAACGGTTATCTCGGAAATGGCTTATGCCACAGAAAAATTATTTGGAGCATGTGTATTTTACAGAGAACTACACTTTTTTCTGCAGTACAATTTCCTCTATCCTTAACGTTTAGCAGTTATACAAAATTATGTAAAATTCCTTCCCAAGAGGATTGCACACGATGTTCCCAGAAAATTCAAGATATACATTTTATTTTTCATACGTGTATCTCTAACATACGGTATTTTAATCAGAAGAAAAATTTAGAATTTTTTTCGATTTTAAGGGTAGTTTAGGATGAGAGGATTTTCTTGAAAATCTTCATGTTGCATCCTTGGAAAATACTGAACTTAAATAATAAATTTGGTATTTAATCGACTCTTCGTTTTTGAGTTATGCTGTTCAAAGTCACACACACAAGAACGTTTTTCTAAAAATTCCTAAAAAGAATTCTTAAAATCTCGACATCGACATTTTTGGCGGAATGTGATACTTTCTCTCTTCTGTAAGTACCTAATATAGAAAGTAAAAACATATTTTCAATTCAGAGGAATTCAAAACATGTATTTTCGGTGAAATCTCGATATTGAATTTTTGGGTTGAGTGCAATCCATTCTCTACCCACTAGATGGCTGTACGGCAATGTGCTAGGCTCGCATTCGTGAGGTTCTGGGTTCGATTCCTGTGATCGAGTCATTCCATGCTAAACCCTCACAGCACATAACCCGATCATCTCAGATCTGCATTAAATTTGGTAAGATTGTAGAGACCACCAAGTAAATTATGTATTTGAAACAGTATACTTCAGTAGTGGACCGTGCTCGTACAGCAAGGTTGCAAACATGATGAAAATGTTAAAATTTATGCTAGCAAGACACAAAAAAACGTGAATACTCTGCTTCTAATTATGCTACAATTGTAATCTTGGGCTTATTTTGAAGGTAAAGGAACTGATATGCCATTAAAAAGGGTTTAATTCTAAAATATATAAATTTTAATTTCAAGGACAAGGGTCATTACCTTTGACCTTGAATATAAAAGAACATGTAGGCTGAATATTTTTGGAAATAAAGTATGTTGTACAACTAAATATAATCTTTCTTTGTTGTAGGTCTAATCTTGGGAAGCCTTTGGGAACATGAGGAAAAATTTAAATGTAATGCGCAAATACGTATTTGTAAGTACGAGTACATAATATAATGGTGGAATATACATAAACTTTTCAGGAAACTAACAATTCAGTGGCTTCCCCTTAATAATGCTGCTTCCATACTTTGGATTTCTGTAGCATTTGATGTATATGTTCGTCCCGTTGCTGTACGGGTATCAACCTTCACCAGAACACTTGTACTGGGGATACTAAAAATGTTAGGCTTGTGAGGTTACACAAATAATGAATTTGAATGGAAAAAACTGATTAAAACCTCCTGGGATGCTACACTCACATTCATCACAAAACCTAGCCACCAAGCACTGTTATAAACACATGTCACAAATCCTTTAATTTCTTCCAAAGCTGGTGCATCGCGTGAGAAAATTATCTGATAAAATCTGCTGAAAATCTCTTCATTATTAAGTTATTCCTTACCCCAGGTATTAAAGCATGAAATGCTCGGGTACCAAGAACTCGCTTTTCGTCTTCATCCATTTGTGTAGTAACTTTCCGTTCTTCAAAATTTCATCTTCAGACACACACACACAAAGTTCATGTTCCTAATGTGATCTTTTAATGTGATTTTAATATGATACGCTGTAAACTAGCTCTAGCTGCTAACCTCTCCACGGTTCCACCAAGTCCATCCAATGAATTATTGCCATGAGAAGTAGCAAACAAATGCCACTCAGCTGGAATACCAAAATCAGCTTCGTGGGACACTAAAGTTGAGAAGTTCTTCCTGTTTCTGTAATCTGAAATGTATGGAAAGCAACTGTACTGTGTTTCATACAGTCTGAAATAACTACCAAGTTTGTACACAACAAATCTTCTGTTTCAGTCTGTCTGTAATAAATAGCAAATGCCTTAATAGCGGCTTGGGAATTATTCCAATGGAAACCCTATACCTCATCTTGAAATATGAATGAATAGTTTTCTGCAAAATGACACACTACAATAATTTCACCTATCACTAGGTTATTACTTTCTCTACTACGTATAGTAAGTAAGGGAAGTATTGTATTCCACCCAAAAATTCGATACCGGGATTTCACCGGAAATACATGTTTTGAGATCCCCTGAATCCAAAAAAAGCATTTTTGGAAACATGTCCGTGTGTGTCTGTCTGACTGTCTGTGTGTCTGTGTGTTCTGACTGTCTGTGTGTCTGTGTGTCTGTCTGTCTGTGTGTGTGTCTGACTGTCTGTGAACAGCATAACTCAGAAACGAACAGTCGGATAAACACAAAACTTGGTATTTAGGTTCAGTATCTTCCAGAGATGCGACGCGAAGGTTTTCAAGAAAATCTCCCCACCCCAGATTACCCTTTACATGGAACATTTTTCGAAAATTTTTATTTTCTCTAAAATGGCTCTAACGATTTTGATTAAAATATCATATGTTTAAGATATTTTCATGACATATAAAATGTGTATCTCGAATTGTCTGGGAATGTCTCCAGAAGTATGCTTCATTGTGAACGACTTTTGCATAACTGGTAAACCATAAGAGATAGACAAAATTTTACTGCACAAAAAATGTAGAGTACATTAAAATACATAATTTATGTCACATGCATTATTTTTGTTGAGTGAACCATTTTCGAGATATTGCTTGTTATTCCCTTAAATTTTTCAATACTTATTCTCTCAAATGGGAATTCGTTATTCATTTTTTTGTCTTGGATATGCAAAGAGTATTAATCTGTGGGAAAGGGAATGGTGCTGCACCTAGCAACCAGCTATTAAGAGATATGTATGTGCTTAAAGGCTACTGTATTTCTATATTGCCCTTGTAAATATATATTCCCCTTACATCTACAAGAAAATTAGCAATAAGATAGAGTCTGCAAATGTTTATCTCGATTAGCATGAAGTAGATGGAGAATAAGCGCTTGTAAGAATAGTTTGTACAAGAGTAGAGAAAGTCATGTGAGTGTAACAAGTCAGATTTTTTTCAAGCGTTTCAAATATGACGACTGTTGAACAGCAATGAAAGAGTGCGTGTGTAGTTGAGTTAACTTGGCTATTAGCAAGTCAATGAAACTTTCAGAGGCCATTTGTTTCAAGTGTGCATATCTGTGATGTTATCACTGCTTAATATTTTCAATGGCATTTGATTCTAGCACATTTTCAACTTCATTATCTTGCTTGTTCCTGGGCATTCACCACATTCTTTAATGAAACACTCTACTTTGGGTAAATTGCACATCATATTTGCAATATAATGTTGGTAAGTAAAGGGGTTGCGTCCCTGGTCTTCCAATAATTTATTTAATTTGCAACCATCCAACAACAGTTTTACACTTTGATGCATAGCACAAACACATACCGTATGTGTACCACTTGTTTGTATCACCACTTCGCAGTGTAATAAAATCCATTTTGCCAGGCATTATCATGCTGACATCGTCAATACAACAATCTTAACAATATCAGGGTCCAAGCTCCTTCCTGGTTTAGGATTTGGTGATGATAAAATCCCAGACCCGCCATTAACTCTTTTGCTTTTCTAATCATGTAGTTACTAGCATGAGGAAATTCTTTCTCTATTCTTCTGCTTTAGGAAGAAGAGTCAGAATAATAACTTTCACAGAATGTTTTATAGTTTCTTTAAATTTGTCTTTCAACTGCTGCAATACGGTATCATCACAACACACTTCATCCGGAACATGCATAATGTACTGTTTAACAACTTCTGAAATTTTATCAGCTTTCCTTGTACAATACTGTACTCCTTTCATTCTCTTCTTCTTTACAGGCGATGCTCCAACACTACTTAAACTTTCATTTAATGACAGCAAAGCTGAGTCAGTTTTGTATGCTGTCACCTCTGTGTCACTGTCCACTACTGATGTGCTTGGCGGCTGTTCAGAAGGAGAAACATCCTTCTTAATTTGTTTTCTGCGACTGTCACAGATCATCTGGTCCTTCGGATGTGTGGCAGGACTTCAGTCATCCATGGTAGCACTTCTCCAATTGTTTTCTACTGCTTTTTGTCTTTTAATACCAAATGGATTGCCACACTGTGTCTTAATGTATTTCTCCATCGTCATATAAATGTAATTAAGTTCAAGAAATCAACACCACCAACAATAACATACATTACATTGCAGAGACATAAGCCACACTGAGAACTCCACTTCACAGACAGAGGCAATATGAATTAAGAATGTCTCAACCTGTATAGGAGACAAGCCTGAACCTGCTCAGAGGTTTGCTTAATGCAAGAGTAGCACATGTAGCATACTTAAACATCCATTTACTCGTATTTTCGTAACCTTCCAAGGATTAAACCTACACGAAAGAAGGAATATATTTAGCTGCATAACATACTTTATTTCCAAAAATATTGAAGCTTCGTGCTCTTTTGTATTCAAGGTCAAAGTTAATGATCCTTGAACTTGTATATTTTAGAATGAAGCCCTTTATAATGGCATCTCAGTTCCTTAAGCTTCAAAAAAAATCCCAAGATTCCAATTATAGCTTAATTAGAAACAGAGTTATTCATGTTTTGTGGGCTTTGCGAGCATAAATTTAAACATTTTCATCGTGTTTGCAAACCTGCAGCACAAAAGCCATGTATCACAGAGGACTAAAATTTGACATAGACACATTTCCGTGTGTTCTGAGACATTCTACCAAATTTAATGAAAATCTAAAGGGCTAAGGTTAAAAACCCCACTTTATTGTGATGATTTGGTATGGAATGAACCTTTCGTGCTATTCCGTGGTTGGCAAGGTAAATGCTGTGATATTTTCTCCCACAGCATTCTACTAACGTTTCGCTTCACCTTTCATGTTTCAGGCGGCCTTAGGTACTGCGCAGTGTCGGTCGGTGTTGGACAAATGGTGCAGTGCTTGCTCGTTGGAAGCTTCTTCTTGGCCCTGCCAGATGGCAGCCTTCTCTGCCACCTTTGATGGGTCCCATTGCCAGAAGGAAGCCGCTCTGAGTACCCCGTCGGCATGAGCGGATTATCAAGTTTGGAATCGTTAGGTATCTCTGCGCCTCTCTCTCTCGGCCGGCTTGCCTGTGTCCTTAGCCTCTAGCGGATCCTTTACCTCATCCATTCCTCCTGGGGGTGGTAAACACACCGCGTTGGGTTCAAGGTGCGAGGTGTCCTCTCTGTTCCTTATCGTAGTCATCGTATATCTGTGTATTGTCATGCAAGGCGCATTATTGACTTGTTGGCGACAGTATTATTGGGGTAATTCTTTCGGCTGGGATTTTGAAGATTCGTCTGGCGTGGCAACTCGCCACCTTCGTGCTAGTGATCCTAGCTAGCGGTGGAGAGTGCGGGAAGTGAGCGTTACTTCCTTATTTTGTGTGTTAGCGTTAGTTTAAGTTGAGTGTTGGGTCTGAAAGGCTGTACGTGAATCGTGTGAATGTAGTCTCGTGTGTGTAGCGTCCCCCTTCAATTTATTCCTTTTCATCTTTTATGCGTGATGTAGGGGCACTGTGATAAACCGAATAAACCACAGGTGATGTGATTAATGTGAAATTCTGTGTATTTTGTTATAATTATCCCACGCCTGCGCTGGAATGCGTAGTTTAAAATTCTGGTCCTCTTGCTACCTCTGCAGCTATGCCTCCCAATGAATGTTCTGGAGTAACTAAAATTTAATATCTTGCTGCAAAGCTATTGGCCTCACCCCAGCATATAACAATATGCACAAAAAGTTTCCCATCCTCCTGATCTCATAGTGGTTTTTCCATCCATAAGGTTTCCACCTTCAGGTAGCCACCTTTGACTCCACCTAGCCGTTACCAGTTCTCTATATGACTGGGGTGTAAAAAAAACAAATCAAGGACATAAAAACTAACCAATGAGCGTTGTGAAACGAAGGGGTGGTTAGGATACCACCGCATGAAAGGGTTTCACTACGATTAGCACAACGGGAAAGTATAAACCAATTATAAATAATTCAGCCTTCTAGAGGAAGGGATGAAAAATAGTTTGCATATGTGGTTAAACTGAACGACGGTTACGACATTTACATTTATGGTGATATGGAGACGAAGGTTTAAGTTGTTGCCACCACTAAACCGCATTGAGAAAACCGTAATGTAGCTTGAAAATATAAGGGTTATTTTGTAATGTTACTCTTCGGCATTTCGGCCATACTTTGGGGGAGATAAAGTACTGCCAATCCAGTGGCTAGAATTATTCTCAAAACAGAGGTGTTTGCGCTGACAGGGAGTCGGGCTATATTTTGTCAGTATCAGGACAATGGATGGCTGTTTGGGTCAAAAATCAATTTTTATTTTTATGCTTAATAAACCAGAAACTCTCAGATTTCAAAAATACATTTAATGCTGCGGTTTTCTATTCACAAGGCTTTACTTTGGACATTTAAATAGAATGAGTTAATAAACCACATTTATCTTTAATTGCACTTCACCGTAATTTGTATTTTTCGTACTTTATGTGCTTCTTTTCTCTGCAATTCATTAACCTACATAGATGAAATTTTTACTGGACACTTCTCGGTCCAAGAGCTACTTATTGCAACTAAAATTATTCCTCACATTGCTAATCATAATTCATTAAAATATATATGTTTGTAAAACTTAGCATGAATTCTGCGTTTATAATATAATTCATTTACAAGAATCAAATTTAGGTGGAAATTTTCAAGTAGTGCTAGTATAAAAACACACAAAAAGTTTACTAAACTAATATACAGTTTTAGAGGAAAGTGCACCTAAATACCCTTATAACAGTGATACCTTTTGAAGTTTCAAAATTTGTTGTTAATATATATGAAACATTAATTTTTAGCATGCATGAGTAGGTTTATATTTTATTTGTAAAATATTTCTGCATTCAGTATTAAAGTTTCATTGCACTATGTTAAATACTTTTTGAGAAATTTAAAATAAAATTCGGCACTCAAACAGTAATCAGAATCTGCCTTACGATTACCCAGTGTCAAGTTGTTACCACTACTAAACGGCAATTAGGAAACCGACATTAAAAAAACGGTAGTGTAGCATGAAAATATAAGGTTTAAGTTGTAATGTCACCCCGTACCATTTCGGCCCTTTTGGGGGGACAGGTATAAAGGTTTAAGGTAAAACAAGAATATATAGGGTATTTGGAAGGAAAAGGAAGAGGAATAGAAAGGTTTAATGCTGTTTTGGCGCTTTTTATTGGGGCACAGTGGTGTCATGGTGGCTGGTACCGCCGTAGCAAAACCGCTGTTTGTGAGTGCATAGTAGTGTGTGGCGGAGTTCTCCGCAGTGGTGATGAGGTAACTGCCATGTCCGAAGCCTGACAGGGACCTTTACGGTGCTGTTTTGTGATTCAATGAGTGAGATTTTGGGTACCGTGCCCGGGCCTGTTACCTCCAGGCAATGGTCGTTGTGAAGTAGTGTTGGTGGTGCTGTGGTGTTCATCTGTTGCAGCGTCGCTTGTGTTGAGCTGGTTGTGTCAGGACGTGTTGCTCCATGAAGTTGCGTATCAGTAGGTAGCTCTCCTCCAGCTTGTAGTGATTGTCCTGTAGTTGGCGGAGGCTGTTGGTGATGTCTGTGTTGGTACGTAGTTGCTGATCTCTGATGCCGGCGATTGAGGCCTCGATGGCCGTCAGCCGCTCGGCACGATCGTCGGTGGTGTCTATAGCGTGGTCTTCTTCGAGATAGCTTTCAATGCGATACAGCTTTCACTGAATCGATGGGAGCAGGTCTGGGTCGTCATAATGAGATAACTCATCGATTGATGTCCTCAGTCTGTTGAGACATCCTGTGGCGTTGGCGTAGGTTCGGTTTGAGGTGCGTTGTTTCGCTTCAATGCCGGCTAACCGCCGGTTGACGGCCTGCCGAAACGCTTCCAGTTTCTGGTTCAGTGTTGCAACCTCTGCCTGTATGGTGGCTGAGGCCGCCAGAAGTTCTGTGATCGATACTTCTGTTGCTATCAGTGTGTTAGTTGTGGCCGTGTTGGCGTCGTTTCTGTCCCGACGAGAGCGGGGAGGCTGAGGTAGAACGTCTTGTGGTGCTGCCCTTCCAGAGTAGAGCGGGCAGCAAGTTTGGCCTGTGAAGTGATCCAGCCTTCTGCAGGTGGCGCAGAATCTACTACGACGAGAGAGATCATGCTGCTTGAGGCGGACGTCAAAGCCGGAGAGCTACAGTAGTGGCAGCGTGGTGAAGCACTGCAGTGTGCCACCGAGTACCCATATGGCAGCAACGACGGCACGGTGGTGTCCATTGTGTGCGGCTGGCTTCAAAGCGGATCGTGGTACCGAGAAGCTCCACGCTCGTTTGAAGAGTGGCGTCGTATTGCGCCTTGTTGTGAAAAACAAGGCGCACCAGTGGAGACAGTCCATTCCGGATTGCCTTCGCCATTGACGGCCAGCGTTGTTGGAGTTGCTCAAGAAGGATCTGAGTCGGTAGAATCCTCTGAATCCCGACCGGATCGGCACTGAAGCGGCCTTTTTGCCAGGGGTGTTGTCCAGAGAAACATCAGTGTTGTCGGGAGAGGCCATCTGCTGCGTCGGTTGGGCGCTGTAAGCGCCGGCGTGATATTCGGTGGAGCTGCGTTGGCGATCTCTGTTGCCGGTGCTGGACTGGTGTCACTGACGGCAGGTGGCGTAGGACTGGCCGGTTGATGAGCCCATGCCAGTCTGTGAGGCAGGCCGCTCTCTAGCGTCAAAGTGTCCATAAAGCTCAGCAGACTCCACTGACCAGCTGCGAGGCGTAGGGGCTTCTTCCCAGGGCGAGTGCCGTGATTTAGGCCCGAGGGCGGAGAGAGGGCGTTGTTTCCTTCGTCCCATCTCACGAGCAACCATACTTTGGTGAGGAACAGTAGTCTATCCATTGGCTATAATTATACACGAAAAACAGAGGTGGGTACACTGTTAGGAAGTGGAGATAGATTTTGTCAGTACCAACATAAACATTTCCGTTCCATTGTAGGCCGCATTTTAAGTGCGTCAGTATACGTGGTAAATAAAGTAAACATACAATACTTGAATACTTCTTCCGTACGCTACTGGGTTAAAGTATATTGATAGCATATTAAAACTGAGAGAAAATGTCAAACATGTATCAACTGCTTTGACCTTTTGCTGTTACCAAGCTCCTAACACAAAATAGCGAGTTCACTCATGTGTAGCTTAACTCCTAACTTTTAAATTTCCATTAGCTAGTGCTAATGGAAAAGCTACTCTTTATCGTGTATCTGAAACATGACACTAATATTCTCTACGGAAGCAAACAAAAACCTAAAGTTTGCGTAAGGTTGGCACGCCTGAATGGCTAATATCAGGAACGGGAAAAGCAAACTTTATTTTTAGGTTAGGTATGTACGTTCTGAGTGTTTAAGAGAAATTAATTTACGTTAGCTCAGGTGGTTATTAAATTATCCTTTTCGGAATATGAGTTGAGAACTTTGAAACTTTTCAGTTGAAGAGGAAAACGTAATCGAGGATGGAAATTTTATTTCTTCGCAGCAAAAATTTGCTAAGCTTCAACCCTGAGTTAACTTGTTTAACAAGTTGGGAAACTTGTGTTAGCGGTGAATCTGAAAGCAAGACTTACATCTTCTTAGCTAAGGTTTATCGAGTTTTGCTTTGCGTAGTGCTGGTGAGAAATCACTATTCTGTCATGTAGGAAGTTTTTGAGATATATCTTCTACAGGCTGAATTTTGAATTTTTCTTATGTGGTGCTCCTTAATTGGAAGAACTTACTATTTTATTTTTAACCATTTCTACCTTCTCTGCTGCTCACCTATATTAAGTAGAGCAAATATTACATTCCACCCAGAAATTCGATATTATTTCAATGAATATGCACTTTTAGGACTCCCTGATTGCAAAAAAATCAGAACATTTTCCGCGAGTGTGTTTGCGTTCTTGTCTCTATGAACAGTATACCTCAAAAACAAAAGTTGGTGAAGTACCAAACTTGGTATTTAAGTTCAGCATCCACCAGGGATTAGACACGGTGGTTTTCAAAATTCCACAACGCTAAACTACCCTTTACTTGGAAATTTTTTCGAAAGGTTAACGTTTTAGTTCTAACGATTCTAACGGCTCTAACGATTTAATTAAAATGTCATATGTTTAAGATATTTTGCATGACAAATTATATGTGTATTTTGAATTTTCTGCTAATAGCCTATAAAGATCTCTTTAATTCTGAATGACTTTTGTATAACTGATAAACCCTAAGAGCAAACAAAATCTTACTTCACAAAAACTGTATATAGCGTTAATGCACACAATTCATGTCAAATAAAAATTGTTGTAGAGTTAACACAAATACAAATGAGTAATACATTGTATATCATGCAGAAACATTTAACAGTAAAAGGAGGGTATTAATGGTCACAAAAATAATGATGTATTAAACAGAACACGAGGCAGTTGTAGATTTCTTAAACGTGAAGCAACCGTTTGCTCCTAACAGGGTTGGCGTTTTCTTTATTTCCAAGCACTATACGATGTTGCCTAGAAGTGTGTCTTTATCCTGATTCTCCATTCGTGATAAATCAATCTAGATTAATTAAAGAGTTTGTTATTTTCTATTTCAGAAAATAAGCATGCGGGAGGTGAGGGTGTAACCACCAACACACACTTCCTGATAATACTGCAACGGTCTCAGCTATTCCGCAGTCTTAATTTTCGTTCTGTTCATATGATATTAAATTTTATTCTGTCACTAACTAAGTTTCAAGGGTAAAGTTCGTAGCACCCTGAGAAATGGTTTAAATATAATTCATTTGTTTCTGTACATTCTTTTACATTCGTTTACAATTTATAAACGAATAAAAAAAACTTATCTAGAACAAACACGAGTATCACAATATTTAGTGTGGAGTATAAGTTTGTTTAGTTGCTTTTATTAACGATAGACAAATGAATACGAAATTATTAAAACGATGTAATACTTTTCACACGTTCCAATTATAATAGTGTCCTTCAGATTCACGTTTATACGTGATGGAGGATTGAATACCGAATATGTGGTGATTTACAAGCACCACTAATATACGGAGGGTTCTTCACGATCTATGGTAACAATATCAGACGAGCACAATAACTCAAATGACGTCAAAAACATAACCATTCTGATAAGTGTACATTATTGCCCTTTCCAATGCAAAATAGGTTTTACCATACCCAAGAAACTGATCCCATGTGCATTCAACAAAAAAGGTAAAGCCACACCAGAGTTATTCAAAAGGGCAAGAAACAGGGAAATCCACGACCGGCCACCATTACACTTCGGAGATAATTTGAAAGGTGAAGGCCCATGCCTCTGTACCAAATTCTGCAACTCAGAGGACATTGCACCGTAATTAGGGATCTAACACCATAATCAATCAGGATTTGAATCTAGAAAAGTGCCATAAGAGCCGGGGATGTAAGCTGTTGCCTAAGCACATTGCAGAACGTACCATTAATAGCAGAAAGCTGTATGAACGTTACCTAGCTGGTGAAAAGTGGATGCTTATTGTCTTTTTAGGTGAAGCATATATTTATCTAAGTGACTGCAACCCTGAGTTATATATTACCGACCAAGAGGAGATAAAAGGTTTGAAAGTTCGAATAAGGAAGCTTTCCCCAATGATTTCATCGTAACATCAAGGTACAGTTTGAAGTATGTGCTTTGTTTACGTAATTTATTTACATAATTTATTATTACATAAGTTATTAGCCTCACGCTTGGGAAGTCAACTTGAAGTAGGTGTTTTTCTTCTGTTGTTATTTAACTGAAGTATTGTTCTTCAACTGTTGCAGTTTATTGTTGTTGAAGATTTAGCACCACGCTTTGAGCATTGGTTTGAAGAATACTGTTTGATACGTAATATGCTGCTACGTATGTAAAACTGATTTGAAGATGTATTTTTGTTGTTAGGCTCCAAGTTTTAAAAAAAAATATTTAACTTTGTTATTAAACTGCTTCTATAGATAGTATTTATGTTTATGTTTGCCTCGGCTGCTTCAGCATTGTTTTAGAGTCACGTATCTCTTAGACAGGGCGTGGTGCGACAAGAATGTAGGCTTACACAGATTTTAAGTTTTAAATTCACTTCTTTTTATTAATCCTTGGCACAAATTAAATAGCACTACACTGATATTAAGAGCTGTGAGATTCTTTTAGTTTAATATTAGCACTATGTTAACGCTTATAATTATTTTACGATTCACACAATACGTAATATTTCCTTAGAGAACTCATCTTCCATCCGGTCACTGCCAAGGTCTGCAAGCAACTGAACATATTTCAACCGTCAAAAACCGTAAGCTTCTGTATTTCAAGTCTCTGATTGGCTAATCCTAGTCCAATAGAATACCTGCATTTAATTAAAGATTTTTCTGGTTGTGATTGGCTAATTTTAAACTGTCACAAAATTTACATTATCGTTGCTCTAATCATGATTAGTAACATTCAAACTCTCAAAACTCATTATTGCCTCAAGGTTACCTTATTGTTACCTCATTGTTAGCAACGTTAAACTTATTATTTTCACAGCTCTTACATTATTAAAGTATGTACTGTATTCACATAACATTTTTGAGCATGTTTACAATAATATAAGCATTTGCAATGACTGTTACATACATTTTTACAAATTATTACATACATATTGCTTCAAGGGGGGCTGTTATTGAATTTACATATTATATAGTTTAATTGAAATTATTCAAGTGTTAAAAATACTGCCTCAAGTTACAATGGTCAATTAACCATTCAGTTTTATTACTACCGGCCAAGGGGAGAAAAACATTTTGAACATTCGTATAAGTAAACTTTTCCTAAAGTTTTCATGGTAATAGCAAGGTACAGTTGCAATGGCAATTTAACCATTCGTCGTGTACATAAAAATGTGAAAATCAACTTGGCATATTATCAGAATAACGTCCTGATACCAATTTTCCATACAGAAATCCCTGCTCTCTATGGTGCAGATGTAAATAGAGTCTGGTTGCATCAGGATAAGGCATCAAGCCATACGTTTGCTTCAATCTACAAATTTTTGGAGAAAATAGATAGATAGAGAGAGAGAATGAGAGAGAGAGAGAGAGGAATGGGAATACGTTCCATAACTTTCAGCGACATCCGTGATGTCATCTGATGCATCACTGATGGAGTTTTATGCATTTGGGTTACTGAAAAGAGCCCTTGGAAGCAGACGGCCGCGAACTTTGGGTGGTCTCTGGAAAGCTGCCAGGAGGAATGGAATAAACTGGACATCCCTGTATTTCATAGCAGTTTGCTCCTGTGGAAACTGTGTTGCAGATTGATAGCTTAAACTAAAGGCTGCCAAACAGAACAACACTGCTGGTGGAGGCGTGGTTTTTCATAAGGTAAGGGGGTCTTAAATGTTTGTTAGCATAAATTGCGAACAACCCTCTATAAACTTAAAATAGATATGCCTAATAGGTATTATAGTTCAACAATATTAACTTCATAATCAAATCCTCCACCTTAGTGTAGAATTGTCTGCTTTGAAAACTGGGGGTCAAAATGGAATCTTGTTTGCAATGAATCGGTAACTTGTCTTTTTTTAGGGTTTCTATTGTGCCTCAACATATTTATTTCGAGCACTCATAATCAGTTAAATTGAAAATTGAGTTTTATTTATGGTCCTTAGCGTCCCATTCTATATTTCGCGTGAAAGACGGTAATTTTGCTCAGAGACCTCTTTATCAGGCTTGAGGTTCCTTTACGTGCCGTATACCGAAGGAAGCCATGTTTCCGCCGGGTTTGAACCCGCGACCTCGGGAACTGGAGGCTAGCATCGTAACCACTACACCACGGAGGACGACACTCATAATCAGTCACTCACTTGTTAGTCCTGAGTTGTTGTTACAAATTCTTAATTATCAAAACAAAGAATCATTGGTGTTATTTATTATTATATCCAACAGGATAGTTGAGGGGAAAAAAGGTATACGCTAGTCACTAGCGTGTGATTCGTAAACTAGGATGATAAATCCTGGCCACTACAGCAACAAGGTCATTTTTGTAGCTGTTAACATTTAGGCTGGCCTAAAATTTAAAGATCATCTGAAAAATAATGCAGCACTTCTGTTAAGACAGCTACCTTTAACTTTCAGGAATTTGAATGAAAATAGCCTTTCAGAGTGTGATGGTTTTATAAAACTTAATTGAAGGCTATATTCTGGGTATGTAAATGAAAATGTAAGTGATAACCACTTTCTTTGCACAGAAGACCAAAACCAAATGAGGCACTTATGTTATAGCACCTTTGATTGCTATAAATGTTGATTAAAATAACATTTTTCAAATTAGATACTTTTTAAAAACCTACTTGAAGACAGTGTATATCCTGGATAAGCAATAAATATAACTTAATTATTGATACTTCTTATTTCCAATATCAAAAATTAGAAAGAACTGTAGGATATAGAACGTAAGAAAACAGTTGGCAGGAACTGAAGTGATGTAAGAATAACTGAAAAAAATTGAAAACGCAAGGATGGCTTACAGCATTCTTTCGCATTTGAAGAAGGAACATAAAACCACATATCAACTTAAATCCATATTCTGTTTTATATCTATTTTAGCTTGTAACATCAGTGTTGCTGTAAATCACCACACATATGGTATTCAATCCTCCGTCATATATGAACGTGAATCTGAAGGACACTATTTTCAAATGTCTATCAACAGGAACGTATAAGACCTACGAGATGTGATCAAAAAGTTTCCGGAATGACGTCATAAATACTACACAACAGTTTGTTTTGCCTAATCTGCACTGTCACCCTCGAAGTAGTCTCATTGAGAGTTGATACACTTGTCCCAGCGCTTCTGCCACTGCTGGAAGCACCTCTGGAAGTCCTTTTCTTTCAACATGTTCAGAGTCTTCTGCGATTCGCGATGGATGACATCAATGTCCTGAAAACGGTGTCCTGGGAGCCGCATTTTAAGTCGCGGGAAAAGAAAAAAGTTCGCTGGTGTCAAATCTGGAGAATAGGCGGGATGGGGAACAGTATTCATCCTGCTTTTATCCAAAAATTGGCGAACAGAAAGGGCTTTGTGCGCGGGCGCATTGTCATGATGTAGGGACCAATACCACTCCTCCATTTCTCCGGCCGTTTGCGTCGCACATTCTCCCTTAATATTTGCAGCACTTGTTTGTAGAACACTTGATTCACTGTTTGACCCTGTGGTACAAATTCCTTATGCACACTGCCTTTAATGTCAAAAAACACAATCATCATTGACTTCACTTTGGATTGAACTTGTCCGCTCTTTCTCGGGCGTGGAGATGAAGGACTCTTCGATTGTGAAGATTGTTACCTCGTTTCTGCATCGTACCCATAAATCCATACCATAAATTGTTATTTGAAAGCAGGCGGAGCACGAACTCGGCAATTCTTCTCATGTCCAAATTGTCTTTCAAAATGCTTTGAGCACTTCCAAAGGAGAGTCCTAATGAGTCAGAAAGTTCTCTTATTGTAATGCGCTTATCATTTAAGACCATTTCTCCCACCTGATTGACATTTTCATCAGTTTTGCTGGAACAGGTTCGCTCTGAATGATCGGCAACTTTAACTGATGTCACACCACGTTTAAATTTCGAAAACCACTCAAATGCTTGAGTTTTGTCCATACGGTCCTCCCTATAAGCTGTTCTTAACATTTCACAGGCTTCTGTTGCAGTTTTATCAAGTTCAAAGCAAAATTTAATGTTCGTTCTTTGTTCTTCGTAATCTGACATTTTTTGCTACGCGAAAAAATAGCAGCGGCAAAACACGTGTTCACTTCAGAGTGTCTACCTCGTCACTGCATGGTCACAGGAATCACATGAACTCTCATTTTTATCGGGAAGGAACGCTGCATGTACAGTCTGGGTAAGAATTAAAGAAACTCAGCATCAGCATTGTTGTGAAGCCATTCAGTAAACTTTTTGATCACACCTCGTATTACATCGTGTTAATAATTTCATATCCATTTATCTATCGTTAATAAAAGCAACTAAAGGAACCTATACTCCACACTGAATACTGCGATACTCATGTTTGTTCTAGATAATGTTCTCTTTTTATGGTTTTAAATGTAAACAAATATCTATAAACAAAAGCAAAGTATTTAAACCATTTCTCAGGCAGCTACGAACTCTACGACTTGCAATGAAACTTGTTGTTAAGTTAGCGACAGAATAAAGCTTAATAAACTGCGGAATATCCGATACCGTTGCAGCGCTATCCGAAGTGCCAGTTGTTGGTGATTCCATCCCCGCCTCCCGCGTGCTTATTTTCTGAAATGGAAAATTAACAAGCATCCTGAATTCATCTAGATTCTTTTATCACGAATGGATATTCAGGATAAAGACACACTTATAGAAATTGAGTTAATGGGAACATAGGCAAGGTATAATTCTTGGAAATAAACAAAAAGCAATGCTACTAGGTGCATCATGTATTCTGTTTAATAGATAATTTATTACTTTATCCATGGTATCCAACAATGCATTTTTATGACCAATGGTCTTCGAGATTTATACAGACATGCCTTTGAATGTGAATATTTAAATTAAAATGTTATTAATTTCGGGAGGAATGTTTGACATTTGAGGTAGGCGTATTCCCTGTTTTGTTTGCAGCAATTGGAATTAACGTTTTATAGGGCATTCAGTTATAAAATTTCAATCGTACTGCAACGTTTGTAAGACAGCGGGAAAAATTACAAGGCTATGCGAAACAAAAATAAAGATGTAATATACCGATCTCAAGGGGGAATTTGATCAGAAAGACGATCCATTAATTTGTATAATTTCATATTAATTGGCACAGGTTATACAAATAATGATGTTCCTTATAAAAAACTGTACGTCACATGGGACTCGATCTATGTTTCTCCACCGCTTTAACGAGCTCAGCTATTCTAAGGACAGCAGAAACGTCTTGGTGATTAAGCATACGTTTATAAGCAAAGCATCCAACACTGGAATTGTTTTTACTTCTAGTCCACTACATAATTGAAACACAATAACCACATGCTTTCTACAGGTGTACTGAAAATAAATTTGCAATATTTGCCCATCAGTTTACATTGATTGCTAAAATATTGCTTTTCAAAACTGCGAAGTGAGATATTAGCCGCCGCCTTGCGCAGCAAGGGAAGCATATGACAAATTTAGTTCTCATACCATCTATGCAAGAACATCTGGGAATTAGGTGACCCTTCGTGCAGCTTGCATTTACTTTTGTGAAAAATGGTACAATTTAACCTAAAAGTCTAATTAAAATTAGTTGATTAGGAAAGAAGGTCCATTTGGTACCACGGTATCCCCTTAAATGCAAATAGAGAAAATGCTTTGTACAAAAAGGAATAAATACGTTTATAATTATTTATTGGTAAGAGAAGCTAATTAAAATTATAATAAAAAGCAAAATTTTGGGTAACATTCTGTAGGGTCTCATTAGCAGCTAATGTGAAATGCTGAGAGTTTAAAAAGATGGAGAAAAGAAGGGAAGAAAGAAAAATAATCTCCCTTAAATGAATAAATGCCTAAGGCTTCATATTCTTTGTGGTTCTCTAATTGGGTCATACAGCAAAGTAACAAGTTTATTTTATTAGTGCAGAGTTTTATGTTTCCTTTTGTAAAAAAAGCAATAAATGAGAGAACAGTCGTTTTACTTTATCACGTGTTATCCTGAAATGCTCTGTTTACATAGAGTTTCAATTAAGCTTTTCTTTGAGCCTTAGTGAACACGTAGTTACATTATCCGTTATCAGTCGACAAAGCGCTTTATACGATTCACACGTAGCAACAAAATGAACGTTTCATGGGGATAATACAAACAAACATGGTGGTAAATGTGAGCACTGCGTTAAACGTCAGGCGTGTTCATTTTAATACCATGTTCTGCCAGAGCGTACAGGTTAGCAGTAGGAAGAATTACGTTTGAGTGGTAAATCCCGCAGGTCCGCTCGTATTATTGCTTTTTAGTAGAGATTCTTGTCTTCTATCTCACTTTCTTGTTGGTTTTCCTTTCTTACTTTCATTGCCCCCCTCTCTAGCCCTCACTACCTTCTTATTTTCTCCCAAATTCTCACTCATCCCTTGCATCGCCCTCACCATTCTCCTTTTCCTCTTCTCTGTGCAATTTAGATGTTATGTGATGTTTTGGAAGCCGACTTCTTTTAAGGTGTTAACAAAACTTAATCATTAATGAAAGATTTAACTTACACAAAGTGATATTCGGTTCATGGACATGAATAATAGTAAATAAATTGTCAATAACTTCTTAAATATTCAGCCTATCGAAATTTTGTAAATAAAAAAATGTATTAGGATCATAAAGCTGATTAACTGTTACGGAAATATAAAAAAAAAATCTTGTGTTACATTCTTGTGACTTTTTCTACCAACTCTCTAGAAATTGTCCATACATTTGTTTCCTATCATTTGTTAATACATCAATTGGTACTTTTGTCAATTTAAGTAAACGTTTGCAGAAATAGTTTCAATACGCATGACACACGACAGAGAAAGCTGTGGCGGGGGTACCTCCTACGCTGGTGTCTCCCTCGTGGTCATCGGGTTCCCTTCGTTCGTTGTCCGCCTGGCTGCTCGCTTGTGTAGAAACTGCGAATTAAGCTTTCGTAAGAATAGTTTTTATATGTATTAATAAATGATACAGGATAGAGAAAGTCATGTAAATGTAGCACATAAGATTTGTATAACATGAAAAACACAACAGTTAGACAAAATCTTACTACATAAAAGATCTCCGTGGTGTAGTGGTTGCCATGCTAGCCTCTAGTTCCCGAGGTCGCGGGTTCAAACTCGGCGGAGGATGATGGATTTTTCTGGCGTAAAAATCCTTAACATGTCTTTTTTCGGAAGGGAAGTACAGCCAGTGGTCCCGTGTCGTAGATTTACGGCACTAAAAGAACCTCAAGCCTTATAAAGACAGACCTCTGAGCAAAATTTCCGGTTTTTCACGCCAAATATAGAATGGGATGCTAAGGACCGCAGCAGCTAAATAGCTGAAAGGGGATACATTATACATATAGAGGAATTGTACATATGAAAGGGGAACCATACACATAAACATTGTACAGTAATGCTTTAATTCACTAACATGTTAAAATATTCAACATCTAACATTTGTACAGAGCTGATTGTAAGAAACGGGCGAGCTAGCAGAATTCCAAGATACTATAAAGAGCGTACCTCTCACCAACCCAACAGACAGGGAACCGGTAACGATACGGAGAAATAGAAAGAGACAGATAGAGAAAAGAAGAGACGAGATATGGAACTGGTTCCACAACGCTACAAGATGGCGCTTAAGCGCACGGATCTGAAGCCACATATTCTCATACATGTTAAGGTAACGCGGTCTGAGGGCAAATAGGGAACGTTGTTACATTTTTAAACGCAGAGGTGAGCGTCACTAGGCTCACATATATAAGGGCAGACAAGGCCTCGGAGCCCATTCTCTATTACTGATCTTCAAGAATTCACGTCGACACAAGGTGCTACAGATGCACAAGGGTGGGAGTGCGTGTGAAGATAGCTAGGCTCCTAACTAATTTGAAGTAGTGGGATTATAATAATGAGAACAGCTAGCCACCCATAATTATTTTAATTGTGAATAAATTTCATTTATTAAGGGAAAATTCCGGTGTATTTCTTAAACTTGCTTCACCCACTATAACCTGCGAATTAATAATTAGATGTAGTTAGGAATGGAATACGCAGCAACCGACGAGCACCAATAGCCGAGGAACACTGCAGAAGACAACAAGCCTGGAACGACGATTTCCCGCTACAAATGTCGCCCAATGACGATTTCCCGCTACAGAGCGTCCATAAAAATGTTAAATAAATATTGTTAAATAAACATTTTTGTGGCATTAACCATTTCCGAGATATTCATTATTATTGGTTTAAATTATTAAATACTTCATACTTTCTCAGCTGCCAAATTCTTAATCGTTTCAAAGCCAGCATATAGCCTCCCGTTCGTAAAATATTTGACTGTCTTAAGCTTACTGTATTCCCGTATTCTGCTAGTGCTTACAAGGAAATACAGGGTTATTCAAAAAGAATGGACATATTTTAAATATTTATTTCTAATGAAAGACAATAGATGGTGACTCATGCGATACATCACGGAACAGAGAAAATTTCAACATCTTATTTTTTGTGTTAAAAATGAGCACCATTTGTTATGCGAGGACGACCAGTGTTTTTCCGTTTGCATACGCTACCAACTTCTACGAATTTATTGTATCAATTGTAAATTGTTTATGACGAGGCGGCTCGTTGTTGAATTTACAACGAAATGCACGCTGCAGTGAAACAATGGATTCACTCTTTGCATAATGCAGCACACAAAACTTTTCCTGTGGCGTCGCCATTTTCTCGTAAACAAACACAGAGCCGCTGTAGCCACTGAATGGAACTAATAGGTGGGGCTTAAAACTTTGAACTTTCCTCTATTCAATGATGTGTTGCATGCGTCGCTATTTATTGTCGTTCATTAAAAATGAATATTTAAAATCTGTTCCTTCTTTTTTAATAATTCTGAATGTAACCATTTCTGCAAACGTTTATCTCGATTAGTAAGAAAACGATAGAAAAATCACCTTTTGTAAGAATGGTTTGTTAAAGAACGGGTAGAGAAAGACATGTGACTGTAAGACATCGAATTGTATAAACACTCGGTTTATAAACATTCATGCGCTAATTAGCAACTAGGAAATGGGGCAGTTTAATTTTGTGCCGACATAGTAGGTTTCCGGTAATAGCGAACGCGCCTTAAATCGAAACAGAAACACACATATGCACTAGTTTCTCGAGTAAGAGATAATAGTCTCCATGATTCAGGGAGGCAAACACTTTTTGAGCTTTATTTCTGTTCCATGTGATGCATCCTGCTTACCATATTTTGCTTCGCTAATACGAAAAAAGAAAATAGCAGGAGCTGAGAAGAAGGCAAAGTCTTGTAGTTTTCGGGGTTCTAAATTCTTACTGGCGACTTGGAGGGACCAAATGTGTGTTGGTGAGCAGAGAAAGTAAAAACAGACGAATAACGGCCCTCGCACTGACGCAGTCATTTGTTACAGCTGGCGGGGAAGTACACACAGCCACAAAATACAGTATTAAGAAGCCATTAGTGAAGCGATGTAGTGGTGGTTTATTTTGCAGCCCTTCTTTCTTCCGCCGATCGTGAGATAAGCAATGCAGCAAGAGCCGACCGCCAAACTCACTTTTAACAGAAAACTGACGCGTATATCATTGCTCTGTTATTTTATTACTCTCTCGATATTCAGCAGCAAGTGCTTTGGAGGAAAATAGCAGTATCTAATGTTTTTAAAGAAATATGATCAAACTTGCTAATCAATAAATCGGTAGATATTTCACATTTCGGCTTTGCATTGCCAGTGTTATTAAATGGTCGGATCACTCGTAATATGTAAACCCATAGCTAAAACAACAGAAATTACTTCGGAAATGCTTTTAGTCATATGTCATAAACTCTACATTTCACAGCATTTTCTAATTATTGTACACTGTTTCAATATCATGGGCGTAAATAAGACCTTAGCGAATCTAAGAGATGGCGCTCATAGCATAGCAAAAAGTTTGCTTTTGTATCTTGTATCACGCTTAAAACACACTACAGGTTAAATGGGGAGTACTGTTGTCACATGTACAAAGAGCCCCAAAGAAAATCTCACTGCACCACGCGTCTATGTCACATCATTTATCGTTGTACGTGGCTTTGAGAAGCTATGGCTATTTCCTTGGTTGTTTTAGGCCACGCTGCAAGGGTGCGCCACTCCTGCTAAATAGTTAAATCAATAACCACAACAAAGGTTACAAAATGGCGTAGAAACGAAATATACGTTTATGATCTCGAACGTATTGGTTAAAAGAGAAAGTGCATTTAGTTTGCCATACAGACCTCTTATCGTGACTGGTAGCCATACCTTATCGGCTAGTGCAGGACATGCCTTTGAAAAGGTTAAAAACTAAGGGGAAAACTTGATGAGCCAAGGTTAGCGAAATGTGGAATGTGTAGTGTCAGAAGCTTTTCAGGGGTGCAAATTAAAGCTTGAATGGTATTCATTAAATACATAGAGTCAGCACTTTATAACAAGAAATAAACAGAATTGTGTTCTCACAGTGGTATCAATGCTTGTTGCTGCATGGAAGCAAACACAACTAAATAAAACAACATGTTTTCTCTCTAATTCAAACTATAATTAGTTAATATACCTTTACTAACATATTGCTGATCATAGGAATACAACAGGATTTTAGACAAAAACATAATCCAATTTTATTGCCATAATATGTGTGTGTCATATTCGGTAAACCATATACATATGCGTATTTGTCTCTAGTTTCTAAACATGATCAGTAAATTACAACAAAAGAGTAATTTGCATTTAGTAAACAAATATCATCATCTACGGAGAATCTACGGGGAGTGTAGTAATTTACTATAAAAACACTTCTATGCACTGCCATTACAATTGCTGTAATAATGCGTCCAGCCTCCCAAATACCCACGATACGTCTAGGAGTAATTTCGCTAGTATACGGCATGACTGGTTCCGAGACAATAAACATGTTTTGGTTCAACAACACCAGAAAAAGTAAAGGCATCAACCTTCTCTCTTTTGCCCCTTATTGCTGTGTTATCAAGCCACGACGCTCTGCGATAGGTAAGGTGAAGTACACGGCTCAAAGGACCCCAGAAAACTATACAAAATCCACCGAAGATCTACCTTGGCGCTCTGTGTATTGTACGTATGCTCCCGAATTTGGCACGCACGATCTTACAATCTCATGCCATCTTGTGAATGATGTATTACCAAATATGAAATACCTGCTTTTTATGCTTTACCTGCACTTTATGTTCCCTCTTTGTATTTTAGTACTTCGACATACGATTTTACAGGCATAAAATGTATATTATCAAACAAACATGGAGATATGAAATATAAAGGATATAATTTGGCAGGGTATCATCACTGTTTATCCTTGACAAAATTACATTCAATGTCGATGAAATGTTTGTAAACAGCAAAGAATGAACGATGTGTCACATTCCACTTTGCGCTATTCCATTGTATTACGTTAACCCAGCGTGCTTTTGCCTCACCCATTCCTTTTTGCATTCTTTTGATGGGTCCTTAGAGGTTCTTTCATTCGTTCCTTTTTTATCCCATACACTACTGTTTCTGAACTCCCGGGTAACCTTAGCTATTTCATTTACTGCTTAGTATCGCTCATTTTACTTGAATTATAATCTAACGTATTCATTATTACTCTTCTTAGTATATCAACATTTCGTCTCTTTCTAGCCTCTCCCTCCATAACCACAAATATTTACGTAAAATGTTAAATAAATAACCTACATAACACATCACACTCTAAACACACCCACTTCCTTACAACTAATCTTAATCTTCACTGACTTCTATGTCACGCCTGTCCTGTTAGCTGAATAGAGGGATGACTTCTGTGTGTCATACACCATGAATGCAAGAAGCTACAGGATTCCGACTTCTTTTAAATATTGCCCTCCTAAACATTTTCTCTCGCTTGGACCAGGTGTAACCCCAATAAAAAAACGTTGACTTTTCTACTGCATAGGTGCAGAATTTTCCGAAAATGCTTAATATAAAAGATTATAACCCTCATCTTATTAAACGTAGAGAATTCAAACTGGGCGGGTATCAGCACACTAGTTTACTCTAGCTAAGAAAAAATATTTTTGTGTTGTACCCTGAAACGGCAACTCTAGGCCGAGCCCGAGAACTGTAATTATAGATAATTTGATTAATTAATTTTTATTGATGTTAAATCATGCTATGTACATATCTTTTCTTTTAATGCTTGTATAGTTTAAGAAGGGTGATTTAACGATATGTCTGTATTTAGGTAACTAATATTAGAGGAGTTATAAATTGTTTAATGTAAATAATTTAAGCGCTATGTTAAAATACTGTCCACGACGAAATGTCTTAGCTGCAGGAATAGTGTCTTCGAAGGCAGAAAGTCTAGTTTTACGATGTCTCTCTGGTCGCAGGGGCATTGTTCATACAGCGAGGGTGTAGAGTCTTTGTTCCTTTATACGATAATTCGCCGTGACCAAGTGAGAGAGACAACTAGCTTAACAGTAAATTTAGGAAAAGCCGCGATTTATGTTAAATTTGAACCAATGAGATCCTTGTAAGTTTATATGAAATAGTGAGACGCGTTGAGTGGCGCTAAAAATGGACCAATAGGAAAGGAAGCAGCCCCAGAAGCCTGCGACTATAAATGGATCTGTTAGGAACAAATTCGGGGTCATTTGTCATTTGGTCTTTGCTAAACTACAGGCAGGGAGAGATTCTGCAGGATATTTGAGAAATATCGCGCTAAAAGTGAATTAAGACAGTTTTCGCAACACACATAAGAATCGCTACGCGTAAAGAGATATAATAAGCATATATAAACTTCGCGTCATATCCGCGCCGTGTTTCAACAGCAGTGGACATGTTATAACGGCGGCAATATCAGTGTTGCGTACTACGAGAAGTAGCTAAATAAAAGAAACTGCAGTGTCGTCTTTTAGTAAACAAAGCACGTCTATTTTCTCCTTTACCACCACCCAATATTTACGTTTCCTTTACCCAGAAATAAGTCCATGCTCCCACATAGTTTAGAAATTACTGCAGCTAGCCGAGGATAAAAAAATGCAGAGAACCAGCATACTGCGCACATCTGGAGCCAACGTGGAGGATGCAGCAAGGTAAGCCGCCAGCAATGGGCATTAAAAAATACCCACAACAAAGGACAGGAGGAGATACTGCAACAACCCTTTGCTTTATTAGTTGCTGCGTGATAAGGTTAGAAACAGCAAATATCATACTTTTACTGAAAAACTCGTTTTCTTTAGAAATTTTGTCCACAAAATCTATAAAGGCTCTAAAAATTATATAATCTGATAAGAAACCTATTCTGCATAGAATAATGTGTTCAACGCTGAAATTCATAACAAATGCATATTCACAGCGTGATAGTACTTATTGGCAACTTGGCGACAGCACGAGAGCAGAAAAGGATGAAGCTTTGGCAACATGTATGTATTAGATAGAGACAAGAGATATCCCATTTACCTCTATCCTGTTTTTACGGTTGGGGCAAGTTTAAGTGTCATCGCTCACTAGACTGTGGTTAAAATTTCAGGTAAATCTATAACGTAGTTTCGTTCTCATAAGGGACTGAAGCAGCAAACTTGTGTTCGAGCGATGACTAAACATTTCTCTTTAAAAAGGCATAACACCGAAAGAAATCAAAGCATGGTTGTATAAAGTTAATGGGAAATCTGTCCTGTGTTTGCATATGTTTACATTTCGGTAAATGAGTTTAAAGGTGGCCGGAGCCCACCGCACCGCGCATCCACAAATAACATCGGAACGTCCAATGGTAGCGACTTCCTCCGAAATGATTGACAAAATCCACGACATGGCTTTGAGTGATCACGAATCAAAGTTCCGAAATAGTTAAGACCACAGGTATATCACAAGGTACAATGTTTTCAATGTTGCACGAAAAATTGAGCCTGAGAAAAATCTCGGCAAGATAGGTTTTCAGTGGAGAATAAACGTATGATCGATTCGGAAGCTGCAGCTTTTTCTTCGCAAACCTGACAAGTTTCTCCGTTGATACATAACTGGATACCTACTATACTACAGAGACAAAGGAATAATGCAATAGTTGGTTTTTAAAAGCGAAGCAGCTCCGAAGATGGCGAAGACTGTGAAATCTTCCAACTAGGTGATGCCATGGCTGATGGCCAAGGTGATGTAAAATAGTCCTCATTTGACAAAGAAAATGGTTCTCTTCTATCAAGACAATACACGGGTGTACACCTGCGCAGTTTCGATGGCGAAAATAAATGAAATTAAAGTTTGAATTACCACAACATCCACCGTATTCATCATAACTGCCCCAAGAGACTTTGCTTTATTTTCAGAGTTGAAAAAATGACTTGACAGAAAACGATTCACGTCTAATGAGGACGTTATTTCCAAAACAGTGCCTATCTTCAGAACCTTCCGAAATTCTACTTTTTGGGCACTCTAGGAAAGTTTGAGAAATGCTGGAAAAAGTGTATCGAGCTAAAAGGAGATAGTGTTAAAAACGTCTACCCAAAATATTTTGTTGTTCCATCTTTTTCTAAGGACTTACTGAATGTCCTCACACCTATGCACTTCTACATAAAAAATCTTATAGTTACATTCACCCGACTTTCTCTAACCACCTTTATTTACTTTTATATGGCTTCTACAAACTATTTTTATGCAAGCTTATTTTTTTCTGCTTCATGTTGAACAATATATAAACATTTGTAGGTATTATAGTTTCGTTACACATTTCAATGTAAGTAGAAGAGTGATAGAGGAAATCGAATCTATAGTCACATGTTGAAAAGTGGCTCGCTGTGGCTTTAAAATTCCCTACACTTTTGATGAAATCGCGAAACAACGGAATAGCGACACTGGTTTAAAAAATTACAAAGATCAACCTGCATGTTTAGCACTATTATACAGAGTGCTACATAAATGTTTCGCTGATCAAATAAAGCTTTAAAGACATCTTTAAAAAGACCAAAGAATATCATTAGTAAATTTTAGTCATTTAGGGATTTATTACGTCTAACAACTGTAAAATACTGAGGCCATAATCCAAGCAGTATAATAGTTCTTTATATTGGTACCCTAAATAAATAAATAAATAAACACATACATAATACGGAGTTTTATTTGCTTTAGCCATTTTTCTTCAATATTAGTTTAACAATCCATTACTGAAATAGTAATCCCCTTTCTTGTAATGTAACCCTTTAGTTAAGTTTATGAATTGCACTATTTTTAATCTACAAGGCTGAAATTTTAACATGCTATGTTCATAAAATAGTAATAAGAAAAATTGACTTTTATTGCTCAATTGATTTTTAATTTTATTGCTAAATTAGCAGTTTGCTTAACTTATTCTACATATTTCAAAGTTTATAACAACATGTAGAGAAGTATCTATTTTATACCTAAACTAAAGCATGAAATAAGTATAATTTTTCACCAACGCCTATTGTCTCCCAGGTATGAATTATTGAAATACCATACGTTTAGCTCACGTTTTTAAATTAGAGTAGCTTTAAAACCCAACATAATAAGCACAACATGGCATAAACGGTGAATAGAATACATGGTATTTATTCTGCAGAATATCTGATTAAATGTTAATCAGATATTATATACAGGTAGCCCACACAAGCCGTGCTTAGTTGAAGTTAGTTATACCGGATAGCGGGGATGCCAAAATATTTGCCTAAGTAGAACTGCAAAGGGGACTTCAACCGACAGAGAGGATACAGTTAAATGCAATACGAATGCTTGAATATGAACACTTAACTACTATTACTGGTCCCAGAGCTCATTAGGTAGAGAAATTGCCTGCTATATAAGTTGTTCCGTGTTCGATTCCCGGCTGGGCTGCAGAAAGCTGTCTTTAAACAAAAAATTTCACGGTATCTTCCGAGTGTAGTGTTTGAATGTGAGAGTACATTCTGCGTGGGTGTGTTTGGGGAGAGTGTTGTCGGTTATGTAATAAGCAAATTCGCTCATTAACAACAACTCAGGATTGAACGCAAACCTGAGCACACGTTTTAAGTACTTTAGTTAAGCCACAATCAGTACAAGTATATGGCGCCAATTGGTACCGCAAAGTTAACAAGATTATACAAATTTCTATTTATATTATATTTATGTACCCTTAAAAATGCGTTAGAATTATATTATTTTCTATTAGCGCATTATTCTTAATAAGCATGTGCAAAAACATCCCCGTCGTAGTGAAAGAATTGATGTAAGGGCCTCTCAGACCCACGTTCTACCTGGAATGATCCACCATTTCTTAATATAATTTCTGTAGGTAAGAAAAAAGAAAGAAAAACGTGCGCAGAATACAGATGCCGCTTCTGAAAATGTTCAAGAGACAGCCTTCGATTCTCAGCTACATTTTGGCGCGTCTGAATGACCTGATTCGAACTGCATGCAGGAGACCACGCGACGCTTATCAGTACGAAACTACCACGTAAACACCTGCAAACAGTAGCACCAGCTCGGCGACCTTTCGCTTTGTAATGCGGCAACTTCTTTTGCACCTATATGTGCGGGAAACATAAAATTGCAAAGGACGGCTCGTTTGGAGCACCAAGTGTGGGTGTGTGTATGTATGTATATTTATTTTAAAGAATAGATGTAAAGAAAGTCACTAACAAATGAAGTGACTTCAACATATATTAAACAATATAAAAGTGACTATGTGTCTTAAAGTTATTGCTTTTGATTTTAAAAGTGGGAGATTTAAATTAGTTTTAATGTAAAGGAAGAATACGCATTTTTACTCGTTTTCGTTAATTTTCACCGGAAGGGTAGTGGTAATACGCTCACAGCGTCAAAGAAGCATCGCACACTGACCAGCATTGGATTTTTTTTTTTTTTTTTTTTTTTGTAGACTTAATTCGCAGACGGTCAGATTGATGCACACTGCGCTGCACACCGGCTGACTGAAGATAGAGGTAGGCACGAAGCTACGAGCTGTATAACTCAGGGTCTTTGAATGACGCGGAACATTCGAGACGCTGGAGACAGCTCGTTACAGCTATTGAAGTTATTTTGTTGTTTGTTATTTATGGGAAGTACCTGAAGTAGTTGCAACCACACGTATGGTAAAAAGTTTCCTATAGCCTTCGCCCTAAATGTACTTTCCGGTGGTCTTTGCCCGAAGTTTAAAAAATACTAACTTTGTAATTTGACTGTTCCTTTAAATATGTTTGCCTTGGCTGCGTTAGTATTATTGTTAGAGATATGTTTCTCTTTGCAGAGTTGTGGTGCGACTGAAGAATGTAGGCTTACACAGATTATAATTTTATTTCACTCCTTTTATTAATGCTTGACACGATTTAAATAACACTTCACTGATTTAGAGAGCTGTGAGATTCTTTTTTTATTAATTAATTGCACTTTTTAACACCTAAACTATTTTCGTCTCATAAGAATACGTATTAAATTTCTCGAGGACGCATCTCACGTCAGGAACACTGTCTGCAACCAACACGGCCAGTTTTGAGCACTGTCTACAAGCAACTGACTTGGTTTCTACCGCCTAAATTTCTAAATTTCTGTATTTCAAGTCTCTGATTGGCTAATCCTATTCCAATAGAATACCTTTATTTAACTGAAGCTTTTTCTGGTTGTTTATTGGATATTTTATAAACTCTCATAAAAATTACATTATTGTTGCTCCAAGAATGACTAGTAGCATTATTACACGTTCTTACTTCATTTTTACCTCATTGTTAGCAACTTTTATCCTATTATTCTCATAGCTCCTACATTATTAAATTACGTAATACATTCACATAACATTATTACAGGTATACAATAATATAAACATATACAATGATTGTAATATACACTTTTTATATTGTTACATATACATATTGCTTTAATGCGGGCTGTTATTATATTTTTTATTATATAATTTGACTAAAATCATTTAAGTGTTAAAAATACTGCCTCACTATACAAGACACCACATACCAGACAAAGCTGTCATTACTACTCACCAACATGTAATCAGCAACATAATAATTTAACTACAATAACATTGGCTTCGTTAAATTGCTATCAGGTATTCCAACATCGACAATATTTGAAATACTACAAAATCAAGAATTCAATATCTCTCTCACGCCTCAAGAAGTCAGAACAAATTTAATTTCCTGACTGAGGATAGGTCATTAAATTAGAGCCTCACTCACTCATACTTAGTCACTAAGAGTGATCCTTCGCAACGTACAACATAAAGCGTACCATCAGACACAAAATAACTGAGGTACGAGTTATGAAGTATATACCACAGGGGGGCATCTTGCCACTGCGACCAACTAGATCTATTGTGACTGAGGGAGGGATGAGGTGAAGGAGCCGTAGGAGGCCACAAGACCGAAGGCAAGATAGGTCCACAAAGACGGAGTCCCTAAAAATTCTAAGTTAAAACACTCGCACGCCACCAGCAGAGGTGAAGAAACGTGTGAGGGATCGATGAAGTGACCCTAGCAAGCGGACCAACGCACTCTGGCGTTTTACGGGGAGAAATCTTTACAAAGCGCAGCATTTTCCTAGGCGCAGAAGAAAAGCGCAAAAAATTAGAATGGTCGGCCACCGGGAATCGGATCCGGGCGTACCTCAATGTAGGTCACAGATGTTGCCGCCTGAGCCATTCCGCTCGGTCAAAATAACTGAATGTCTACTATATTCCTCCCATTAGGGGGGGTTCGACCCCTTCAGCTGTCGTGGTGCGGGCGTTGCGGACCCTGAGCACACGTGTACTTCTAACATTACTATAAGTACGCCAAACGTCCGAGCCCCGCCCTTAGGGATGTAGTTTGGATTGGGTTAGACTCGGCGGGACAGTGGTTCCTGGGAAATTAGGTACGTCTGGGCGGTTTGCCGTCCAGGGGGGAGTGTTAGACGCCTCAAGATCCTCCGGTGCCACCCTGGATAGCCGGTAGACAGGTACTGGTAACTGTCGGCCCTAGCTAGCTATTCGGTAGTCTTCCCCTTCGGGGGTTGACGCGCGTAAGTGGCGTATCCATTTCCACCCTGTAATGCGGGTCGGTTTAGGCAACCAGGTGTCGGCCCATGGAAAAGCTCTCGGGGGTGGGAGTGTCACTTGGCTGACGCCCGCTCCCCTGGGTCACGTGGGGGCGTAGTCCCCTTGTGTCCTATATCCACTATATTCCAAATACAGAGGACCACACAACCTGGCCTCAAAATTATACATATATTTGTCGAAACCCAACAACACAAGAAACCTCGTACACTTCATAAAATTCACCGATCTCAACAAACACATCTGATAAAGAAAGAGTAAAGCTGCTAATAGCATAAATGTGAGCTCCAGTAGTCAGGAAGAACAACATCACTATGAACTAATTAATTGCAAATATTTAATTTACATTTGTAGAAGTGTATTTCACTTTAAAACCAAATTGTAATTAAAAATATTGTATTGCTGTGTATTTCGGTGTATTCAAAACAAAAATTATCTAATTCATGCCTGTCGTAACAAGATCACTGTAGTCAAGTGACTTAAAATAAAGGATAAAATTGGTAACTGCAGCTACCTAAGGTGCGTCGGAGTAAAACGAGGGAAGCGAATGTGAATACAAGCGTTTTTGTTTCAAGTGGATTGCTGCGGAAGTGAGACTCTGTCACCTTTAGTTTGAGCCGAAGAAATTAAAAACTAGATAATGTAGCTGCGAGTGAATTATTAACAAATACAGATTGACAGATAATAAGATATTAGCAATATCTATATCAAAATGCATTTAAATGAAGGCGTATCTTTATTGATCATCATTGCATCTTTAAAATTCTTTAAGAATAAACATCTCTTGATGATGTACTACAGAAATCACTATTATGTGTAGTACAGAATCTTAAACTAAGGTACACCCTCATCTGACTATCAAAATAAGTATACTTAAACTGAAATTATTTTATTTCTATGCAGTATAAGCTTACATTTTAGTGTTTGTTCGTCGATGTTTTAACTAGGGGGAGTGATTAATACATTTCGAACAACTATCGCTCGAGCTAATGACACGTCAGTCATTACAACGCTGTTTTGTCGACAAGGAACAAGGCAGCACGCGCCATCCAGTCCAGCCCTCGCCTGGCTAAAATGACATTGAATAGATATAAGGTCCTCGAATGGCCCATCAATAAAAAAAATAGTGAATAATTACTGAATAGGACTGAAACACTGCTATGAGAACAAAATATAACACATCTGTTATTTTTTCTTTAACTTGTAGCACGCGTTTGTTAAATTTCTCTTTCAAACCAACAGTCACTGTAAATTCAACTCAGAACGTTGTTTATGTTAAAAGTAACACTTCGAGGTCATTAAAGAAAAATAATGATTTCGACTAGGTTCTGAAGGAAATTTTAATACACAGAGATGTAAGAAAAAGAAAAGTCTAAGAGCGAAAACCTCATTAGCGGATCCATGGAAGTTGAGCCAAAATATCTAAAAAATCATTCATTATACGTTGCATGTTATGCAGAGATGTTCACAAATTAAAGGCGTTCTGAATGTCGGCCAGGAAAGATGCATATATAAATAAGTTAGCCAAGGACAGACTGGTCACACCCTTTTCAGAATCTGCGTTTTAAACGCTCTTGTAATGTTTATGTTGTACTTTAACAGCTGAGGACGGAGTCCATTAAACTGGAGAAACATGGTATGCTGATTTCCGTTGTTTATTCCAACTGCCGCAGAAATTAAAAGCCTCTTTGTTCTATTCATTTATGAACTAGTTCCTCTGTAGTAAGGATCTGTGTTGCAGGATAAGGGGTCTTAAGATGCTCAACTTACAGGAAATAAAATGAAGCATATTTCCCTAAGTTGATAAATGTTAGAAAGGATATTTTTATAAATATTCTCTCAATAAATCATTAATCCAGTGCATGTAGATAATATGCAGGAATGAGTTGGATTAAAAAAACAAACGCTTGATTTCTTGAAATTCTATCCATTTTTCTTCATAATTTTCACTAAAAGCATACACAGAATCTTCTTTCCTTTAAGGTCTAAGCAGGTCGGATATTTGAGAGTTCTGAAACAAAGATGGTGAGTGCAGGTTTAGATAAGCCTATACTGAATTGTCAGATTCCGAAACATGTCGCCTTAAGGGCTACTCTGATACGCATTTAGCAACCCACTTTTAAATGTTGGAAGATTTTTCCCTTTACCTACGTAATATTTGGGCGACACTGTGTATTTGTCGATACTCCACAATAGTGCCCTATCTTACCCAAAATGTTTCACTTTTGGATTTTAGATATACCTCGAAATCTGAGTGTACGCTGTCAAAGTTTGACACATCTTCGTCTTTGCACGATCACAAATGACAGTAATAAAAGGTGCCTCTTTGTTGACTCGCTCCTGAACTACAGCAGTACTTCCCCTCTGGCCATTACATAGGTTAGGCACAGTGCTGCCAAGCGTACGCGAAGCCACAACCAAGAACCGGTCACCCGCAGCCACCCAGTAAGCGCCACCTCCGAACCGGACGACTATCGGAATCTCTACACCGGCAATCGATCCTGTCACCACAATCGCCCATTACTTTCGGGATGCGTCCAGATATGTTAAGGTCTGAATATCAGTAGCTGCTTGGGTAATCTAGAAGAAGCAATTGTCATCTACCCAGTACACTTCGAAACAGCCTTCACCGGCTCCACAACTCTGAAGCCGAAATCCAGGACCTACACATTGTCACCGCCACCATCATGTCTGCAACTCAGAAGACACTCACCACAAGCTGTCAACAGCAACTGGACGCAATCACATCATCTGTTCAGTCCATGGATGAAGGCTTCTCAATAAGTATCTGAAACTGCACCTATCCACGCAGCTCCTACTCCATTCATACAACTTGCTTGTAAACCACAGAACCTGAGAATAGCAACCTCGATTAACTCAGTGAATCCAGCTTTTACGTCCTTAAAAGAATACTCCGCACAGAGAGAGAGAGAGAGAGAGAGAGAGAGAGAGAGAGAACGAGCTCTACAACACTCAACAATAGACACCGCTGACTACAACCTACAAATGCTCTAGGCTTTCTTGAAGCCTGCAAGCACGTAAGTGCGCAAACGTTTTTTCAATAAAGTTTACCACTGACCACCAGTTTACCAGCCAAGGCTTTGGTACCATTCCTTAACGCACTCCTACAATCTGCAACAGCAATATATACATCAATAACGGTGGTGCTCAAGCGCAAACCCACCCACTGAAATTCCTTCCAAAACCCCTTAAAAATTTGCAGGGAGTAATTTGTCTACAGTCCCCTTGGCTTGTTAAAAATCTACATACACACATGACACATATTTCCTACACTCCTCTTCTTTTTAATTACAAGACTAAATCTAAATTCATTAACAGTTTGACACCTTAGCGTAAACTCTATTATTGTCCCCAGTCCTTGCCTGCACATCTTGTCGGTGAGTCAATGTATCATCCCATTGTCTCTTGTAACTCAGTAAGCAGATGTAAAACAATGAGCGAATGGGAGAGATATAACAATAGCGATATCTGAATTCTCTAAAGATAAACTTCCATAAATGGAAGCCCACTTTCGACGTTTAAATTGTATCCGTAAGTATGTATACGTAAGTTATATTTCATCTAGTTTGCGTCAAATTACAGAATCAATGTGGGTAGTTTCCGTGAATTCAGTAGAAGCGATATCCTTAGGTAATTACAATACGGATGCCTATTATGTGTTACATATCAAAAGCACATTAAGTACTTAGAGTTACCACCAGCATGGAATCATTCGTTTTATTGTGATCAAAGGCGTATTTAGAACAATCGTTAGAACTTGAGGAAGTATTTTTAACACAAATGATTTCAGTCTAATTATATAATATATAAATTCAATAACAGCCCATCTTAAAGCAATATGTGTATGTAACAATATATAAAAAGTGTATATTACGTCATTGTATATGTTTATACTACTATATACATGTTTCGTAATGTTATGTGAATGTATTATGTATTTTAATAATGTAGGAGCTGTGAGAATATAGGTCAAAGGTTGCTAAAAATGAGATAACAATGAGGTAACCTAGAGGCAATAATGAATTGGAAAGTTTAGTAATGCTACTAGTAATTCCTGGAGCAACAATAATGTAATTTTTGAGACAGTTTATAAATAGCCAATCAACAACCAGAAGAAGCTTAAGTTAAATTAAGGTATTTTATTGGAGTAGGATTAGCCAATCAGAAAATGAAATAGAGCAAATTACACAAATTCAGGTCAGTTGCTAGTAGACAGCATTCCTAGCTGGACGCTAGACGCACACATATTCAGTGTGAGACGAAAATTGATTACGGCGAGAATATTATAAAGTTTACGTGTTAAAAAAGTACATGCAATTAGTAAATAATCCCACAGCTCTCTATATCAATGAAATGTTACTTAATCGTGTGAAGGAGTAATAAAAGGAGTGAAGTAAGAATTATAATTTGTGTAAGCCTACATTCTTTAGCCGTATCACACCCTGTTAAGAGAGACATATATCTATTAATTAATGCTGACGCAGCCGAGCAAACATAAATATATATACTACTTAAAGAAACATTAAAATACAAAGTTGTAAGTAATGTTGGGGCGAAGACCACCGGAAAGTAAACGTGGGGCGAAGGCCACCGGAAAGTAAACATTGGGGCGAAGGCTACCGGAAACTTTGTTCCATAAGTGAAACAATACAACTCCTAAAAGAAACCTTTTTCAAACTTCCATTAAGTATCTACAAGTTATAAAAGATTATGATATATTTAAATATGGTTGTATTATATTCAAAAGAGTTGTTGGGATACAAACCAGTTTGTATTTGGCAACCTCAGATGAAATTAATCTGGCAAACCTGAGCCTACGTCCGTTTCCAATGTGATTCTTTCTCCCTCCCCTTTTGCTCTTATTTTAAGACTTGTGTTTGCCTTGGGTATTAGGTTAAGTTGTGTATGTGTGTGAGTGTATGTATGCGTGATATATAGTTATAAAAGAGAAACCCTACTCTATCTTGTTTCATACAAATTGATCTTATTTTATTCTGACTTTGCTTCTTTTTCCATTGAGAAGTTATTTATATATCCACACATGGCAGAGATAAGGCCATTTGGGCTTCTCCCCCGCTCAGTCACATAGAAATAGCCTGAATACAATGATGATGCATGCAAATTATATTCAAGGCAACACAAATCAGAAATAACGCAAGTATTAGAAGAAGAATAATCATAAGTTTAATTGCAAATTTATATAATCTGAGTTATAAGTAATAAATATATAAATATATATATGTACAACTATGTATAGTTTGAAAAAGAGAATATTTCCTCTGGATTCAGAATTTGGCGGATTTTTAGTACTGATGTTGGAATGCAGGACTAATTTTCTTATTATCAAAGCAGAAAATTCCTCAATTTCCCTGAAAGTGAGTACTATTGTTTTTCTCCAGACAGTTAAAAGCGATACCTGGTGCAGACTCATTCAACCAATATTTTCTTGCAGGCAATTCAAGAATCGCTTTGGACTATAATTACAAACAATTACAACATACCTGTCTTATACCCTGCGGTTATTATAATTTGGGGGACAATAAAAGATAAAGTGCATAAGCCAAATGCCCACCCATTATAGTAACTAAAGGGGAGAGATCCGTCAAAAGATCGGTTACGTTTATAAGTGTAACCTGATTTCAGAAATACGTGGAAAACAATAGTAGTTGATTGTTTATCTGCCATGAGTGAAATAATTACTTTTGAAACTGCAATGGAATTTATTTAGAAAGCCAACTTAGCGTTTCTACCAGCGGCTGCAGTGTTACACATGTTCCCGAGAGCGCCGAAGCACCATCGAGACAGCCGCAAACGTCACCAAGTCGCATTTGGATGATGCTGTATCATCTAAATGTAACGCTACCCTTCCATATTTTATTCCTCACTGTCAACAGTTGGAATGAAGTCTAGAACATGCATTTATAAAACCAAAAGATCACACGCGGTATTCATCTGGTATTATATAATAAGAACCTCATACAATGTAAACAGTTCAACAAAGAATCTAACGTTTGCCACGCCATTAACTAATAGTTCTTTTCATATGTTTGCAATATGTGTATACAGTTGTGGACTACGTTCTTTTTCTTTTTTTCCCCTGTGTTTATTCCCTCTCAGGATGGCCAACTTCCTTGCGAATGTAAAATTGAAAGTGCAAACAAACTCAAAGTGTTTGGCGCTTAGTTGACAGCTAACACTTTGAGGCAGGATGATTATAAACTGAGAATTAGTGACGGCTTGCTGTTTTACGTTTATTTTTTATCTCTAGCAGTATAAACTGCTCTGAAAGACATTCCGTTATACAATTTGCGTATACTCCTCTACTATTTCGTCATTCTGAATTCTTGACAACATGTGTACGGTAACTATGTTTTATTTACTCTTTATGCAGTGATGGTCCTTGACATTGATTTATAACTTTCCCTGCTACGTAAAGTAGGGGAAATGTATTCCGACCAAAAATTCGATATCGAGATTTCATCAGAATTACATGTATTGAGGTCCCCTGAATCCAAAAAAAGTAGTTTTAGGAAAAACGTCTGTGTGTATGAATGAACTGCATAACTCAGAAACGAAAAGTCGGACAAATACCAAACTTGATATTTAGATTCAACACCTTCCAGAGATGCGACACAAAGATTTTCAAGAAAATCCCCCACACCAAACTATTCTTTACATGAAAGATTTTTCGAAATGTTGGATTTTCTAAAGAATGGCGGTAACGATTATCATTAAAATACTATACATTAAAGATATTTACAATGCAAATAGCATGTCTATCTTGAATTTTCTGGGAATAGCCTGTGAAGTCCTCTTCATTGGGAAAGAATTTTGTATAATATTGTGTAACTGGTAAGCATTTTCGATAAGAAATTGTGCTATACAAATATGTTGATCCCTTTAAAATATAAAATGTATTTCAAATAAGTTTTTTGTACCATAAGCCAGTTCTGAGGTATCCGCTATTAATGGTTCGAATTGTTCATTTCTTGGTTATTTTTTAAGTTCCTCCCACATTCAGTTGTTTCTCGTGATTGCATGGAAACACTATGGAATTTTAAGGTCAACACATAGCGTCCAGTTCTTAAATATTTGATTGTCACTGTTCTCTTTGTATCTATATTTAACGAAATGTGTAATTTAGCTATTTCTGCAAATGTTTATTTGGATTAAAACGTAGTAGGTATACAAATAAGCTTTAGTAAGAATACTTTGTATACTAACTAATATAAGATAGAGGATAGAGAAAGTCATTTGAATGTACCACACCAGATTTTTTTCTTTTACTTTATTATTATCTTCCCTGGATAGTTAAAACAATTCATGAAAAATGCATTTTAAGTAAATACAGAGACAGTTTGTTTTCATGACCATGAAGAATTTCACACTTTACTTTCGTGAAAGACAGCTCACGTTAAATGAAGTGCATTGTTGCCGGATCTAGCATGTCTGACGAAGAGTTCTGGGATGGATTAAAAAAATGCCATTGAACGTATTTAGTAACCGTCATGATTTCAGTTTTCTTACATATTTGATAAATCTTACTTTGGCGTGCATGCATTAAATTACTTAAAAAGCTATAAGAAATCATGTTGAGTTCGGTTTTAGAATTATTATTAAAATTCAGAAACTGTTAAAAAATGGAAAGTTCAATTATATGCTTATCGCTGAGACACTGGCAATGCAAACGGAACCACAGCGTCACATCCATCATACGTGCGCAGTTAAGAGATCACGTTTTGCAATCAGAACCAAAGTAAGTTATCATTTGACATTTTTAAAACTCACTAAAATAAAGTTTCGCATTTCCTAATATCTGAAGGTCTACAGCGTAGAAAATCTTCCAGGCGCCGTCTACAACTCTCCTGGCAGGAAGTGCTGCTTCACTTGTCCGTGATGGCCACAGAGCTGGAAGTGGCCAATGCTCGACATTTATAAACTTGACACAGCTGTTCTCCTGAGAAGCCGTATTTGTAAACCTGTGTCCTGAAAACTTCAAGTCTCATAATAGACCATGAAGTTAATAAATTCAACATTGGCGGCATAGGGCTTTTAATAATAGCTACACTTATTAGGAAACACAAGAAAATAACTCACATCTTTTACAGTGTCGTTTATAAGCTTAGCAATAACAAGTTGTTGTGCCAACTTTTAACATTTTCATTTTGATAATGCTTTGTTTGGAAGTACCCAATAATTTCGTTTAAATAACCATTAACGACGCTGTGTAGTGTTGTTCTAAGTAAGGAGTTTATATGGCTCTTACGAACATTATTCGATTTACCTTGATTGTGGACTTTAAATTATGCTACTGCAGATCAGTAAGGTTCTTCTAGGAAATGCTACTATTATTGTACTACTAATTGTCCTTACATCATATAAATTCACTTTAGTATGTACCAGAAAATTTGTATTCAGCTAAAACAAAACACTCTCTAATAGGTTACAACTTCATTAACTTACAGATATGAGTTTTAAAAATGCTAACTATCGCTCCGCAAATATATAATTTAGTTTGTAATTTATTTTCACCATAATTTTACTTTCGAGAAAATTGATAATTCCTTATGGCAAGTCCTTGTTACGTAACGCAATAATACAGAGAGAGCCAAAAAACTACTAACCGGTTGCGTGGTGCTTCTCCTGTCCTCGTCCTCGGCGCTCGTTGCCGCTGCCGCTATCATAGACCGGTGCGGATGAAACCATACAACATTTTAAAAACTACTTTTAAAGGCTTTACTTAGCAACTTTATGAAAGGAGATGCTGAAACTGGCCACCGTCGTTGTCCCTACATTTTTGGTACCTCTTTAGGAAAATTCATCACTCCCCGTAGTTCACATTGAGAAATGTTGGCAATTTCCTGGCGGATGTTTTGTTTTAATTCTTCCAGTATGTGTGGGTTTGTCTTGTACACTCTGTTTTAAGTTACCCAAGAGACAGAAATCGCAAGGGGTTAGGTCGGGGGACTGAGGGGGCCACAAATCTCTACTAATAGTTCTGTCCTCAAACACACTTTCATAAATTTGTTAAGTAAAGCATTTAAAAGTAATTTTAAAGACGTTGTATGTTTTCCCCCGCACTTTTCTATGATAGCGGCAGACGCAACGAGCGCCGAGGATGCGGACAGGAAAAACACCGCGCAGCCGGTTCGTAGTCTTTTGGCTCTCCCTGTATTAGGTATACAACTTTAGATCTTAATTTTGCTTTTAGTTCACCCTACTGGATGTAAGAATAAGGTACTGCCAGACTTTCAAAACACACTCCACACATATAGAAGAAGAAAGTATGTTATATAAATATAGGTACAGAAACGCTTTATTTCCACGTTAGAACTCATTTTATACAACTCTTCATAGTAAATTTATTATGGGAAACGCACAGGAACAGAACGTACCAACATACCACATGAAATTCTTTCTTACATGCCCTCCGTCAGCATTGAAACATACATCAAACCACCGTCGCATTGAATCCGATGAGCTGATGTATCCCCGGAGAACTGTGCATAATTTCGTAGCCTTCCACAATACGGAAGTATTGTGAAGACATCTTCTACCGGCCTTCGATAAAAGAGAGCTTCAAATGCCGCCACAATGGCGGTGAACCTAAGAATTATAACCTAACCAGACGTAACCAAGAGGACATTCTCAACATTTAATGTAAGAAAGCGTTTCAGTGGGATATTGATATGTTCTATTCCTGTGTGTTTCCCATGATCTATGTATGTAGTAGGAAAAGTTGTAGAAAATGAGTATTAACACGGAAATAAAGCGTTTACGAATCCATATTCATATTACATATTTTCTTCTTCTACGTGTGAGGAATGTGTCCTGAAAGTGTGGACGTATTTTATTGTTACATAATGACCTAAAAATCCATTAGAAAATCGCAAGCTCCTAAGTCTTGTACATAGAACTACTAGACAACTTTTAAATACGAATCCAGGCTGCACGGAGCGCTTCCGTACAGATGCATACCTTCCTACCACTTTACAACTTCCACTTCTGTTGGACGAACCAAACTGACAACCATACATAATGGCATGTTTCCTTTATTACACTTGGGTAATAATTTTTTACCCCAGTTTAACAAATGTTTTCTCATTTTGAAATACATTCGTTATACTTTCTATAGCAGGCAAAACGCTTCGCTTTTATAATTCCTCCTTTCATTTGGTTTTTCTTTCCTTCTCGTCCTTCCCTCCCTCTTTCTCTTTTTATTGTAATATGTCAGTTGAGATGCCTTAGCATTTTGAAAATAAAATAATATTTTCATCATATGGTAATAAATTGGAAAATTCAAAGTATTTATGTAATTTTTACGAAGCACACAAAATAAAAATGTGTACCATAAAATTTGAAGATTATTTTAACATTTGGTGTGCAAAATATATAGAACTTTTCCTGACTAATAACTCCAAAATATTCACTAAATCACCAAACGTTTAATGTTTTAAAATATATTCAGTTACTGTTTCGTTTATACTGCCTCCTTTAACTTCTATATTGGCGAGTTTGGCTTCATAAAATATTTGACGGCTCAAAATGGCAACAGCGTACTCACTTGTTTGTCGGTTTTTAGTCCACTGTATCAAGATTATTTGTCTTTAATTTTTTATTCCTGATCACCGGAGGGAACTAGAGTGACAGCACAGTAATGACAAGGTCCCTATAGTTTCGAGGTTGAGACAGGCAGACCCGCTCTAAAAGGGCGATCCATATACCCCGGCAACCAGCTGAAAGCGGAGAGGCGGAGAAAGTTCACTGCCACGCTGCACCGAAACTCCATCGCCGACATTCCAACCCTCAAACAGAGCTAAGGGTGACGGATCGCTGAATCGATGAGTGGAACAAAATGGAGGAGTAGGAAATTCGGGGGCTGGAAAAAACACTCCAGCATTTGCCTGACGACTCGGGAAAACACCCAAAAAGCCCATGGGTCAAAATGGGCGGTCATCGGCGATCGAAACTGGGATCTGACGAATGCCGGTCACAGACGTTGCCGCCTAAGCCATCCCGCTCGGTTTGTCAATTTTATACCAGAGAAAATAATAAAGCCAAGCTTAAAGGCCATGTGGACATTTTTCTAAAAATATTTTTACTTTCTCTACTACGTATAGTAAGTAGGGTAAGTATTGTATTCCACCCAAAAATTCGATACACATTTTTGGAAACATGTCCGTGTGTGTGTCTGTGTATCTGTGAACAGCATAACTCAGAAACGAACAGTCAGATAAACACCAAACTTGGTATTTTGGTTCAGTATCTTCCAGAGATGCGACACAAAGGTTTTCAAGAAAATACCCCCACCTCAGACTACTCTTTACGTGGAACATTTTTCGAAAATTTTAATTTTCTCAAAATTGGCTCTACGGATTTAATAAAAATATCATATGTTTAAGATATTTTCATGAGAAATGAAATGTATATCTCGAATTTTCTGGGAACGTCTCCAAAAGTATTCTTCATTGTGAACGACTTTTGCATACCTGGTAAACCATAAGAGATAGACAAAATTTTACTGGAAGAGCAAGTTAGTAAGATCACTCTTCACAACTTATGTGCATGCACTTTCTGATGAAATACAAGAGGATACAATTGAATACACAAACAAGGTAGATCGCGTTAAAATACCCAATTTATGTGATATACATTTTTTTATTCTTCAGTGAACCATTTTCGAGATATTGCTTGTTATTCCATTAAATTTTCCAATACTTATACTTTTTCTGAAATAGGAATTCTTTATTTATTTTTTTGTCATGGTAATGCAAAGAGAATGGAGTACTCCGCATAGCAACCAGCTCTTATAATATTTGAATATCACTTAAAGCCTACCAATTCCCTTGAATCTACAAGAAAATTATCAATCAGATTAACATATCGATATCTCGATTAACATGAAGCATATAGAGAATAAGCGTTTGTAAAAATAGTTTGTACAAGTGTAGAGAAAGTCATGTGAGTGTAACACATCAGATTTTTTTTATTCGGAGAGGCTCAAAACGTGTATTTCAAGTGAAATTTCAACATAGAATCTTTGGGTGAAATACAATACTTCCTATTACATACCATAGGTAACTGGTACAGAAAGAATAAATGAATCGTTACCCCAGTCGAGAATGGAAATCAGAATCTCGGGGTTCAAAAATCATAAAACTGCCCACTATACCCCATAGGGATATGTGCCTATGTTTAACTGATTACGAACTCTGGTGTATCCTGTAATAATGTAATATTTCAAGAGGATGAATGTCCTGAACCGGGCAGAATATGTCCAGATATTTCAATAACTCTTCAATGTCGGGAACGTCGCAATAAGAATACATCATATATCCGGAACCAGTATGTAAAACAGTGCTATATCGCTGTGATAGCCGGACTTTTTATATCCCGCTACACACTGGTGACAGGGCTGTATGTGTGGGTTCGCGTCACGTAGAGTGTCGGTATAACAAATGGTTGGACCAAAGAAATATATGCACTAGCGTAATTAATTTTCTGACACAACAATGGAGAATGTTAATATGCACGGGTTGGGTTTCATTGAGACTAGTTATATATTGCCCCATGTGGTAATCCTGTTTGGAATACCAAGATCACTCAAATTTCCAAGCTTTCTAGCCTGCTTTCTCATGCTTCTGAACTCGTCCCATCTATCTTATAAGTGTTTCTTAATGAGTCTGATAATGTTGCTGAAGTTACTCAAATTAAACGCTGGTAGTTGCGACGTAGCAAAGTTCCTGATGGACTTAATTTATTTTAATTGTAAGATGATGGCGGCGCCGTGGCGGAGTGGTTAGAGCTCACCTTTCACTACGGCGGCTCGGGTTCGATCCCAGGGAACCGCATGTGGCATTTGTTGTGGACAAACGGCGTCTGGGTGGGTTTTCTCCGGGTTCTCCAGTTTCCCCACCACTCATTCCACTATTTGCTCCATTATCACAATTCCTTTCATCCACTTTACTGTCATTTGTTATCATCTCCTTCCTCACTCTCATACAAGGCTTCGGTTGATCACTCATCCTGGCTGTTCTATCCGATCCAATTAATCTCTCTGCTCCTCGACAGGCGTCTGACCCCAGGCAGCCGCTTGTATGTCCTGGGGGAGGGGTATAAGTCCTCCTAACGGGAGGGTAAACCGAGAAAGAAGAAGAGAACGATAAGATTAAATAAGTATGGGCTGTCTTCATATTTCTTCTCATTAAGCACGTATAAAAATCACTTCAATCACTAAGTTATCATTTTGAAAATAAATGATCTGCAGGGATATGAACTTACTAATTCCAGTATGCATTAAGGTGCCTTAGACCTTCAGGGAGATAAGTATGTAGGTATAAGGAACACACCCTTATTCAGGTCACAGATATATTGTAGATATTAGATTGGTAATGCCTTATCCCTATGCATTGTCGCTTTTGACTGGTGACTATGGCGACCGCCATAGTTTGTTGTTATCTAAGTTACGTGTGAGTGTGCACAAAAAATAAGCTTTTGTAGTGTAAACTGTTGAATTAATCAGTGAATTTATGCTACGATTGTCAAGCCGGTATATAATGTGCGGTGTTTAGGTAGAATTCCTCTTATAGGAAGAGGAAAAAACAAGAAAAAGGAGATGTTTCAATACGCAAATATTGAAAGTAATAAATGATAACTTGGTGGTGGTGTACTTATTTAAGTTACTTTTCGGAGTGAAGTTTATGGAATAGTGTTATACACCGGAGTGAGGCCAAAAGGTTTTGCAGCTAAAATATTAAATTTAATTACCCGGGCATAGTCATTGGGGAGCGTAGCTACAGAGATTAACGAGAGATATCAGGAACTTCCTGCACAAAGCTAAAACAGGCGTGCGATATTTATAAATAATACATATAAGTTCACATTTAACTCTGGTTTATTATAAAATTACCTTGGTACAGTTACATAATTTCCAAAAGGTTACAGACAAGCACTGGGGGAGATGCCCCACACTCACACGGACCACGCATTCCTACACACAACCACACACGCAGAAGATATACACTAGACTGACTCTACTCACAGACCCACGTTATGAGACAAAGAGACTCGTCACTCAACTTGCCTTCACCCCCCACCGAATAGGAAGGTAGAGGGAAATGCCGCGCCGCACAAGAATTCAAAGTTACAAGCGAAATAATTAGTTCAACAATGTCATTCTACATAGCAATAATATGTCCGACGCGGCAATGCACACACATACACTACAATATGTTATACACTATCTACAGAATTCTTCTGTATTATTTGTTAATTTTAGATTTCCAACTCGGGAAGATCTAAGAGAAGCATGGGTAAAAACGCTGAAAATTTGGCAACCCACTCCAGGTTCTATTGTGTACTCCTAACACTTTGAACCCAAGGATTTGGACATAGCACATTTTATACAAAGAGTAACTGCTTCATTCTTGGGCTCAAAATTAATATAAACGCGATTCTAAATTGGCATCAGAATAGTGCATTATACACATATGTGGCACTAGAATTTGTGTATAGATTTAGTTACAGCTAAGTGTCGTGCGTGCAATTTATACCTTCAAATATCTGTATAAGAAACGTCTTGCTAATTATCACGCCCATGTAGCAACTATCGCTAGAAATCAAATTACGTGCTTGTGGTACCAGAACCACGAACACAGGAAGGAGGCGTGTTCCTCGGACTGTGAACGGAGTAGTAATTATCGCAATATTCCATGACCAAAATTCCTGTTTAATAGTATCACAAACTCTCCGAAAGCTTTAAGCCATTCTGTAATACATGCTATAAACATTTGTTAACAGTAATAGCAGTTAAATTTTATTACCTTTGTAATACAGTTTGTCAACAATAGCGTCTGACAGGCCCAAAAATGTGGTTTATTAAATATTTGTTTAACTAGCAATCTCTTTGCCTCCATTTTATATTCTTTCTTAGTTGAAAAAATATGATGTGTTGCACTCACATGACTTTCTATACTCTTGTGCAAACTATTTTTACAAATGCTTATTTTTCACCTACTTCATGTTAATTGAGATAAACATTGCAGAAACTGTCTTATCGCTAAATTTTGTAGGTGCAAGGGGAATATGGTAGGCTTTAAGCGATAGTCAAATCTTTTAAGAGCTGGTTGCTATGTGGAGCATTCCATTCTCTTTGTACGTCCTGGACATAAAAAACCGAATAACGAATTTTCACTTGAGAAAAAGCATAAGTATTGGAAAATTCAAACAAATAACAAGGAATATCTCGGAAATGGTTCACTTGACAAACAAATATGTATGTGACCTAATTGGGTGTTTTAACGAGATCTACAGTTTTGTGTAGTAAATCTTTATCTCTTACGGTTTACCAGTTATACAAAAGCCATTTAGAATGAAGAGGACTTTTGGGGGCATTCCCAGAAAATTCAAGATGTACATTTCGTTTGCCATAAAAATATCTTAAATATATCATATTTTAATCAAAATTGTTAGAACCATTTTTGAGGAAATCTAAATTTTTAAAAAATGTTCCATGTAAAGCGTAGTCTGCAGGGGATTTCCTTAAAAATCTTCGTGTTGCATCTTTGAAAGATACTGGACATAAATACCAAATTTTCTATTTATCCGGCTTTTCCTTCTTGAGTTATGCTGTTCACAGACACACTCCCGGACCTTTTTGTAAAAAGTGCTCTTTCTTCGGTGAGGGGGCCTCAAAATATGTATTTCCGTTGAAATGTCGGTATCGGAATTTTGATCGGAATGCAATACTTCCCCTACTTACTATAGTAGTAGAGAAAACAATAAGATTGACAGTTGATGTGTATGGAGGTATAATGCAGGGCGTAGTGATACAAGATAGCGGCTGGGCTCAGGATTGGCTTCAACGAAACATTGGCGTTTGTGATTCAGGTAAAAATAAACAAAGATGGCTGATGCTGCAAGTGAGCACGACCAGGATTTTAAAATGTTGATATAAAACCAGATAAATCACCAGACAACCTATTTACTAAAAGGCGTACTGTTTTGGGTAGTGATGCAACGATACCACTATTTCTCGATACTCGATACCGATACCGGTTTTTGAGTACCGATACTCGATACTCACTTTGTAAAATAACTACAAAGACGTTAGCTTGTTCACTGAACTATATTCTTATTAGTAGCTTTCTGTGTATAAATGCATGTAACCAATTTTGTATTGTACGCTAATTCCGAATTTGTTCCTGTTTGACGTTCTCCAAATGGCATCATTTGTTTTATCTTGATAATGCCACCGCTTATATATCCCCTATTGTTAGTCAAATATAATAATGATAATTTCTATGCTTCCATTTTATGTAACTGTATTTTGTGCTGAAAACCTTTTTAAAAGGGTGTTCTATTCATAGGAAAACAAATACTAGCAATTCTTCTTTATTCTACAATCTTGAAAATAAAAATAATATATATTTTACATGAAACTCAAACGCTAAAAATAATATATGTGTTATACCATTCTACCATTATTAACAAATACCATATAACATAGGTATTTTTTCATCCGTAATAAGAAAATAGTCATATAACACTAGGAAACCTAGAAAGCTTGTAGATTAAGTTTCCCTACTAATCACCCACATACATTAGCCTATTAACGGGAGAGCCAAGAAACCACGAACCGGCCTGCGCGGTGTTTTTCCATTGGGCGTGTGGAAATACGATAACGCACTGCTGCTATAAACAAGGTCACGCTGTTGGCGTGGTTTTGCTCTGCTGTGTGAAGAACAGTATTGAGTTGGCGGTGATCTAATGTAATTCAGTTATTACGAGTTATTTACTGCTTTGTCCTAGTCGCAAAGTAGGTATATATGGCTCAGTATATGTTTTCTACTGCACAGCGTGTATTTATTTATAATTTGTATGTGTTAACTCAATCAGCTCACCAAGTGAAAGTACGATTTGTAGAAAGATTTCCAGGTGTAATTTCCAGGTAATTAGGCGCACATTTTGTGAGTGGAGTCCCAATAGTGTACACAATGGTGGAATAGACCCATATTTAATATTTTTCACAGAGGAGGCTTGGTTTCACCTTTATGGATATGTGTGTACAAAAAATAATTATCATTGGAGCTCTGACAAGACTAATATTGTTCATGAAGTACCCCTTCATGACGAAACAATTGGTGTACAGTGCGCCATGAGCGGAGAAAGAGTTATAGGCTTGATTTTGGCTTTTTTCAGCAAGACTCTGCAACAGCTCATACGGCCGCCATTTCGATGTGAACAATTGAAAGTGTGTTTGAGGACAGAAATATTAGTAGAGATTTGTAGCCCCCTCGTTCCTTCGACCTAAACCCCTGATATTTCTATATCTAGGGTGACTTAAAATATAAATTGCCAGTATTTCTCAACGTGAACTACGGCGAGTGATGGATAGAGGTGCCAAAAATGTATGTATAACGACGGGGGCCAGTTTCAGCATCTTCTTTCATAAAGCTGATAAGTAAAGTTTTTAAAAGTAGTTTTAAAAATGTTGTATGGTTGTATCTGCGCATTTCTATGATAGTGGCAGACGGCAGCGAGCGCCGAGAACGCGGACATGAAAAACATCGCGCAACCGGTTTCTAGTGTTTTGGGCTCTCTGTGTACAAGGGCATATTAGTCACAATTAAAAATTCGAAGAAAAAATCAAGGAAGTATTATATGTGAAGTTGGTTATTTTTACGTTTTTTTTATTAGCCCCACGTTTTGGGAGACAATTTGAAGTAGATGGTTTGTTGTATTGTTATTTGCCCCACTATTTGGGAGCCAATTTGAAGAAGGTTTGCTGCTGCTACGTATGGAAAGCCAATTTGAAGTAGTAGTTGTATTGTAGTTCAACTGTTGGGGAGCAGAACTTGAAGTAGTTTCAACCGCACGTATGGTAAAAAGTTTCCGATAGCCATCGCCCCAAATGTACTTTCCGGTGTCCAATGCCCCAAAATGTTTAAAAAAATATTAACTTTGTAATTTTTACTGTTTCTTTAAATATTATATATTTATGTTTGCCTCGGCTGCGTCAGTGTTATTGTTACAGACAAGAGTTTTCTTTGCAAGGCGTGGTGCGGCTAAGAATGTAGGCTTACACAGATTATAATTTTTAATTCACTCCATTTATTAATCCTTGACACAATTTAAATAACACTTCATTGATATAGAGAGCTGTGATATTCCTTTATTAATTACTTGTACATTTTAACACGTAAACTATTTTCGTCTCACACGAAAGCGTATTAAATTTCCCGAGGTCACATCTCGCGTCCGGTTAGGAACACTGTCTACAACCAACGCGTCCAGTTATGAGCGCTATCTACAAGCAACTGACTTGATTTCTACCGCCTAAATTTGAAATTTCTGTATTTCAAGTCTGTGATTGGCTATTCCTAGTCTAATAGAATACTTTTATTTAACTTAAGTTTTTTCTGGTTGTTGATTGGCTATTTTATAAACTGTCACAAAAATTACATTATTGTTGCTCCAATAATGACTAGTAGCATTATTAAACATTCTTACTCATTATTGCCTCAAGGTTACCTCATTGTTAGCAACTGTTAACCTATTATTCTCACAGCTCCTACATTATTAAATTACATAACATTATTGAACATGTATACAATAATATAAGCATATACAATGACTGTTATATACATTTTACAAATTATTGCATACACATATTGCTTTAAGGCGGGTTGTTATTGAATTTGCATATTATATAGTTAGACTGAAATTATTTAAGTGTTAAAAATACTGCCTCATATGAAATGCAGAGATATAGGGAAAGAAAGATTTTTGTCTAAGAATAAGCATTCTTGAGACACCAAGTATTTCCATGTGCTGTATTACCTCACGTCTTAAAAACTGATGTTTCTGCTGGATTCACATGTTTTGGTCACCGAGGTAGGTAAATTAATGGGTGAGAGTGAGTCACCAAGCCGGGCTGAGTTAGGGTGTCAGCAATCAGTTTCATTCGCAACTCGGTTAACGCATCTTACATAAGTTCTCTACTCCTTCCCTCATTGTTTTCCGTGTTTTCATTTAGACATAAGAGTCTATGGAATGCTGCATTCGTCGCAGTGAAGTTCTATCAAGAACTATAGTCCAGCAACCTCCGGGGACACGTGCGAGGCAACAACGTGAAGTCTCGACTATTTTCATTCCTCATCTAGCATAAAGTTAAATGCAACAACTTTCAATATTATAGGGTTTAAACATTTAAAAGTTGAGAAGATGGTTTGTATTGATTGAGTTGTATTATAGTTCTTATGTTGGGGAGCCGAACTTGAAGTAGTTGCAACCACACGTATAGTACCCGCTTTCAGGTGGCCTTCGCCCCAAGTGTAAAAATATTAACTTTGTAATTTGACTGTTTCTTTAAATGTATATTTATTTATGTTTGCCTCGGCTGCGTCAGTATTTTAGTTAGAGACATGTTTCTCTTTGCAGGATTGTAGTGCGACTGAAGAATGTAGGTTTACACAAATTATAATTTTTAATTCACTCCTTTTTATTAATTTTTGACATGATTTTAATGACACTTCACTGATATAGAGAGCTGTGAGATTCTTTTATTAATTACTTGTGCTTTTTAACACGTAAACTATTTTCGTCTCACACTGAATACGTATTTCATTTTTTTAGGACGTGTCTCGCGTCTGCCCACAACCAATGCGTCCAGCTATGAGCACTGTCTACAAGCAACTGACTTGATTTCTACAGTCACATTTGTAAATTTTTTGTATTTCAAGTCTATTATTGGGTAATCCTACAAACCTAATTAATAAAGGCATTATTTTTATAAATAATGTTATGTAAATTAAATAAGGAGTAAAAAATTACTCAATTTAAAATATCTCCTCCAATAACTGCTAATAATATTTAACCCTTTCATTTAACTTAAGCTTCTTTCTGGTTGTTGATTGGCTATTTTATAAACCGTCTCAAAATTTACATTATTGTTGCTCCAATAATGACTAGTAGCATTATTAAATTAAATTCTTATTAATTATATCCCCAAGGTTACCTCATTGTTACCTCATTGTTAGCAACTTTTAACATATTATTCCCACAGCTCCTACACTATTAAGTTACGTAATACATTCACATAACATTATTACACATGTATACAATAATATAAACATGTACAATGACTGTAATATACACTTTTTATATATTGTTACATACACATATTGCTTTAAGCCGGGCTGCTTTGAATTTGTTTTATTATATAATTTGACTGAAATCATATAAGTGTTAAAAATACTGGCTCAAAGTATTGAAAAAGTACGCATCTAAGGTTTACTTCAAAGTATTAGACAAATTTCGATACCACCAAGTATCAAGAGCATCGAGGTATTGGCGGTATTGAGGTCCCATCTGCGTCATTCGTCGCACCTCTTACTTTGATAGACTGCGCCATTGGTTGCAGTCCCGGGTTCGATGCCCGCTCCAGCCCGCTCGGGTTGGAGTCGAACGCGGTGTAGTGGTATATACAGGAGAAGTACTGGTAACATTCACTGTACCTGCTTTATGTTCTCCATCCGACGTGGCTTCATCCTGTTGCCCTGGCTGGTTGATTTAATTGTACGTAATTCTCGCTGTTGCCCTGGCTAGTTGATCTCAGCGCGATGTCTGCATGGACTTTGCCTATCAGGATTGCTAATAAGCTCGTCGATCTCGGTAGTGGTACAAGGAGCTCAGAGGTGAATTCTCTACTCATCATAATGTTTGGGTAACTGCAATTTATTGTCACTTCTCACGTTAATAACACTGAATAATGTTCCTGTTCACTTATCACTATATAGAACTCTGGAATCACCGATACATTGTTAATTAATATCTGATTGGTCACATTCGCACGTCCGCACAAAAGGACACCATTTGCTCGCCAACTTCGTCTTCCGGAGTAGCGTGGATTCCTCGTCGGTATCTACAAGTCAACTCCTTGGAATTTCGGGTAAATCTCGACTATTTGTGGAATACGACCCCCACTTGAGATTTTAGGATCGGATTTCTTATTGGAGGAATTTTCGGGTTCTCTCAGCGTGGCTAAATATTATTTAATTTATATATATTCTATGACTTTTTCCCGGGCTTCTCTCGGTAATTTTCTGTGTTATTTTCCTCACTCCATACTTTCGGAGCGGAGACAAATAAAGTCATAAAACCTTACCCTAGACTAACACAAAAGATCCCGGTTTCCTCTGCACATACAAATAACATATTTTTTTTATAAACGGCAGAGTTTAAGACATTCTAAACTAGTGACACAGGAACATTATATATAAGGCAAATATTACATTATACAAAAATGGCTATTTACATGGTGTTAACATTATACACACATCATTCATATATCAAACTAAACAGTAAATAAATTAACATTTTATAAAATTAATTCAGGCACATTCTGTCTCGCATCCCTAGTTCCGAGTTTTATTTGCTAGTGTTATATGGTATTATCAGTCATATTTCATGTCATTATTATGTTAAAATTTTAAATATATAACTATAATAGACTCTGTGGTATGTTTTTTTCTGGAGCATAGCTATTGGACGCATTTTTAAACTTTACGTCTGCATACACGTCACTTTATGCCTGACAAATGGCGTTAGTTATGTAGTCTACTTCCTGCGCCAGCTGCTGAAAACTGGAGAAGCCTGAGTAGTCGTCATTTGTGCCACTGATTACATAGGAGTGGTGAAACTTTGGATCGTAGCACTGAAGTATCCAGTTTCATATTTACTTGAAACGATAAAAATCCCTAGCCGATTGGTCGATGTACGAAATTTGAATGCAAGTCCTCCCGAATTTGAGTTATAACAAATGGGAGCTGAAACAACTGGGACAGAGGACATCAAGAATTGCTCTATCATGACGGCTATTTCTTTGATTTTACAAATATAATCCTATAAAGTCCTGCAACTCAGAGGATCATTGCCCTGTAATTAGGGATCTGTTACTACTGTGAATACATAATCAAACAGGATTTGAATCTAGAGAAGTGCCATAAGAGCCGGGGATATAAGCTGTTGTCTAAACACATATAGTAACCAGCTTTTAAAATATTTGACTATCGCTTAAAGCCTACCAATTCCCCTTGCATCTACAAGAAAATTAGCAATAAGATTAACATCTCAGTATCTCGATTAACATGAAGTATATGGAGAAATATGCGTTTGTAAAATAGTTTGTCCAAGAGTAGAGAAACTCATGTGAATGCAACACATCAGAATTTTATGCACATAATGGCATGTTTTTGAGTAGCTGAAGAAGTTACATAAATCAAGTTTTACATTATTTCATGGAGATTACTATATTTATGGACATTGTAATTAAAATTTAAATTATGAATTTCCTTTTTGCGTGTAATAAATATTGAAGAACATATGTAGAAGAAACAGAGAGAATACAAATACTTCAAAAGATAATTTATAATTTTCAGAAGGTTCCTCGTTACCAAACTCTCTGACTGTAATACAAAAAAAAATCTGATGTGTTAATATCACTTAACTTTCTCTACTCTTTTACAAACTATTTTTACAAACGCTTATTCTCCATATGCTTCATGTTAATCGAGATATCGAGATGTTAATCTTATTACTAATTTTCTTGTAGATGCAAGGGGAATTGGTAGGCTTTAAGCTATAGTCAAATATTCTAAGAACTGGTTGCTAAGTGGAGTATTCCATTCTCTTTGCATTACCAGGACAAAAAAATGAATAACGAATTTCCATTTGAGAAAAAGTATAAGTATTGGAAAATTTAAGGGAATAACAAGCAATATCTCGAAAATGTTTCACTCAACAAAAAAATGTATATGACATAAATTGTGTATTTTAATGCGATATACATTTTTTGTGTAGTAAAATGTTGTCTATCTCATGGTTTACCAGTTATGCAAAAGTCGTTCACAATGAAGAATACTTTTAGACATTCCCAGAAAATTCGGGATATACGTTTCATTTATCATGAAAATATCTTAAACATATGATATCTTAATCAAAATCGTTAAAGCCATTTTTGAGAAAATGAACATTTTCGAAAAATACTCCATGTAAAGGGTAATCTGGGGTGGGGGGATTTTCTTGAAAACGTTCGTGTTGCATCTCTGGAAGATACTAAACCTAAATACCAAGTTTGGTGTTTATCCGACTGTTCGTTTCTGAGTTAATGCTGTTCACAGACACACAAACAGACACACACACGGACATGTTTCCAAAAATCTTTTTTACCTTCTCTACTACGTACAGTAAGTATGGGAAGTAGTGTATTCCACCAAAAAATTCGATACCGAGATTTCACCGGAAATACATGCTTTGAGGCCCCCTGAGTTCAAAAAAGCATTTTTGGAAACATTGTACGTGTGTGTCTGTGAACAGTATAACTCAGAAACGAACAGTCGGATAAACACCAAACTTGGTATTTAGGTTTAGTATCTTCCAGAGATGCGACCCAATGTTTTCAAGAAAATTCCCACCCCAGATTACCCTTTACATGGAACATTTTTCAAAAATATTAATTTTCTCAAAAATAGCTCTAACGATTTTTATTAAAATATCATATGTTTAAGATATTTCCCTGACAAATAAAATGTATATCTTGAATTTTCTGGAAATGTCTCCAAAAGTATTCTTCATTGTGAACGACCTTTGCAGAACTGGTAAACCATAAGAGATAGACAAAGTTTTACTACACAAAAATGTACATCGCGTTAAAATACACAATATGTGTCATATACATTTTTTTTGTAGAGTGAACAATTTTCGAGATATTGCTTGTTATTCCCTTAAATTTTCCAATACTTATACTTTTTCTCAAATTCGTTATTCATTTTTTTGTCCTGTAATGCAAAGAGAATGGAATACTCCACATAGCAACCAGTTCTTAGAATATTTGACTATAGCTTAAAGCCTACCAATTCCCTTTGCATCTACAAGAAAATTAGTAATAAGATTAACATCTCGATGAGAATAAGCGTTTGTAAAAATAGTTTGTTCAAGAGTAGAAAAAGTCATGTGAGTGTAACACATAAGCTTTTTTTGGATTCAGGGGGTCTCAAAACATATTTCCGGTGAAATATCGTTATCGAATTTTTGGGTAGAATACAATATTTCTCCTACTTACTATACGTAGTAACGAAAGTAAAAATAGCACTAGTACAGATTGATTGCAACTAGAATATGCCATATGAAAGATGACTCTGCCGTCACAGTCTCCTATATGTCTTTTGTACCAGCAACAAATTATGTAGTACTGAAAACATTTCTAGGCACTATTTAAAATTAATAATCATAAAAATTACAACTATTATTATATCATCGTTGGCACGACAGTCCACGAAGGCCCATCAACTCCATTACTGCCCTCACGCCCACATAGGAGCACATGGCAGATGGTGGGCGATCATTTAACCGGGAAGATGAAATGCTGGTTTTTATGGCCCACAATTTACTAACAATCGTAACTCCTCATGTCCTTCACAACGCTGAACGGTTCCCATACATAGGATAAAAACTCCCCACCCTCCAACCTAAAGCCATTCTCTGACCGGACACCGGAGCACCAACATACTTCGCGTCACGGAGTATTCGCTAACATTAAATGTATCGACTAATAAGCATTTAATAAATATTTTGTTTACAATAACGATTACTTTCTCTATTACGTACTTGAAGTAGTGGAAGTATTGCACTTCATCTAAGAACAGAATATCCAGATTTCACTGGAAATGCACATTTTGATGCTCCCTGAACCCATAAAAGGCATTTGTAGAAAACGTTTCTCGCGCGCATGTGTTTGTCTGCCTATGAACAGCATAACTCAAAAGCAAACAGTCCATAAATACTAGACTTATTATATAAGTTCACTATCTTTCAAAGATGCAACAAGAATTTTTCAGGAAAATCCAACCCTTTAAATGAATATTTCTGAATATTTGAATTTCCCAAAAATTTCTTTAACGATTTTGATTAAAACACCACATATTTAAAACACTCACACATCAAATAAAATGTATATCTTGAATTTTCTCGGAATAGTCTAGTAACCCTGTTCATAAGACAGAATTTCGTAAATTTTGTATAACAGATTAACCACGAGAGATAGAAAAATGTGTACGCACAAGAATTTTGGATCTGTTTAAAATATACGATTTATCTAAAATAAAACTTTTGTTTCATCAGGTACTTCGAGATATCGTTTGTTACTGATTTGAATTTTTCAATACTTAATGTTTTTAAAGTACTGTCGTTATCAGCTGTTTCTCGGGATGTCATCGAAAGGGTATGGAATTTCAACGGCAGTATATAGCGACTCACTTTTAAATGATTATCGATTCGGTTTCCCCTATCCTAGTTGTACCTGCAACGAAATATGTAATGAAATGATTTCTGCAAAGGTTCATCCCGATTAACATGAAGTATTTAGAAAAATAAGCTTTCGAAGGAAAGGTTTGAAGAAGCTGTGGGATGAGAAACGATAGTGAGTAAAGAAAGTAATGTGAATGTAAAACAGCAGAGTTTGAAAGTATGTAGCTGAGATTTGTAATGGGTTTGACAGTAGAGCATAGTATATTAATGGATCTCAATATATTGCATGTGCCATTAACAATGTTGCTCACTGCATGGAATATATTACTTAAAATATTGATTTCTTAAGCATTAGTTTCAACTTCAGTAATTAAAAAGCGGTAATAAACCCATAATAATTATCACATATTAATTATACGATAAACCAATGTCATAATTTATATGAAAACAAAGTAACATTCTAATATATGTATATATAACGGAGAGCCAAGAAACTACGAACCGGCTGGGCGTGTGGAAACATGATAACGGACTGCTGCTATAAACAAGGTCACGCTGTTGACATGCTTTTACTCTGCAGTGTGAAGTGCAGCATTGAGTTGACGATGATGCGATGTGGTTCAGTTATTACGAGTTATTTACTATTTTGTGCTGTACTTAGTCACAAAGTATATTATGGCTCAGTATTTGTCTTCTAGTGTACAGCGTATATTTATTTATGATTCGTGTGTGTTAACTTAGTCAGCTCGCCAAGAGAAAGTACGATTTGCAGAAAGATTTCAAGGTGTAAAAGTTCTAGGCCGTACAACAATCCATGAACTTCACAATAAATTTCAGGTCACAAATAATGTTCAGGCTAAGAAATCTAAAAGAGAGCGCACGGTTCTTACAGAAGAAACATCAGACGACATAAGTCATCGTTTGGAGAATTCCGCCCAAAAATCACTTAGGCATCTTTCACAACAGGCAGGCATTTCTTATGGCTCTATGCGAAGAGCTACCAAATGTTTGAAGTTAAAATCTTATAAAATAACTGTGGCACATGCTCGTTTTTTAGAGAATTACTAGACAGGGAACGTGATTTTGCCTTTTTCAACAATACCCTTCAACAGCTCATAAGGCCAATATTTCGATGAGAACAATTGAAAGTGTGTTTGAGAACAGAATTATTAATACAAATTTTTGGCCCCCTTGGTCCCCCGAACTAACCCCCTGAGATTTCTATCTCTGAGGTAACTTGAAACATAAAGTGTACAAGACAAACCCACACACCCTGGAAGAATTAAAACAAAGTATCTGCTAGGTAATTGCCAGCATTTGTCAACGTGAACTACAGCGAATGATGGATAGCTTCTAAAGATGTGCCAAACACGTGTGGACAACAACCTTTTATAAAGTTGGTAAGTAAAGCGTTTAAAAGTATTTTTAAAAATGTGCCTTTCTATGACAGCGGCAGACGGCAACGAGCGCCGAAGACGCGGACAGGAAAACACCGCGCAGCCGGTTCGTAGTTTTTTACTCTCTCTCTCTCTCTCTCTCTCTCTCTATATATATATATATATATATATATATATATATGTATATGTATATATAACGGTGTACGAAGTCTTCTCCTGTAGATCCACATGTTTTAAACTGTTACTATACTATATTATATTGGATACTAATGTTTAATTACTGTTTATTGTAATATTGTTCTAACTGTTTACTTCCCTCCATATGACACATGTACCTATAATACTTTGTACTGCCCCTAATGCGAGTTTCCTTGACTCTTTGGGACCTTTATGAATAATAAATGTGATAACCAGCATTTATAATGGATGGCAGTAGTAGTTTACATTTGATACGTCTCCATCAATAAGTTTGAACATTTTTAAACCCCTTTTCCTCATAGTATTTAAGAAAGTTAAGTATATTTCGCCATATCATCTATGTTAATTTTACATCAGAGTGGTAAAGCCAATCTAGTCGTCAACTTCTTATGCAGTAATTGATGCCAATTCTTTTGCATTCGCTTTACGTCGCGCTTTTTCTGGAGATGAAGTATCTAGCTTTTACAAAAACGCATACAAGTTCCACTATGCCACATTTATCGAACACTTTAACAAAGATTCGTATTGTTAATTGAAACTTCATGCACAATTCAAAACATCAACAGTTGTAAATTAGGAATTTACATAAATAACTACACTCTTTTGGGCTTTTTAAGGAAAATAGTCGGAATAAAATATTTCCAGGACTTGTCTTGGATTTCATGTCTTCAGGATTATTTAAGTTCTGCGACTCTTAAATATACTTAAATTATGATTCTGATTAGGCAGATGTAACTAGATGTTAGGAACTAAAATAATATTCTCATTTTATATATGTATATTTTTTTACACAACCCTCTTATTTTAAATGGAACAGCCTACATATACTTTCATGCTGAAGGAGTAACATTACTGGCTTTTCAAATAGAGTTTTTTAATAGTTAAAGTGCCCACCAACTCAGAGCCCATAGGAACATCTTTTTGCTCCCGATGCAGAGAAGTGATGTCAGTTAGATAAGGTGAGGTTGTTGGTGAGGAAGCCCTGGGTTCCCTTACCAGCAATTACCAGTATGCATGTTGTACTAAAACAAGATTGTAAAACAACGTGTCTGCACTTCCCTTCACGGCTCTTACAAATGATTCTCAGGAGCCGTTTCGTTGCTGCAGACTCACATCACGTAAGACTCTCCGACGCCACACGCCATCCAGCTGGATGGCTTGGTGTACTGAGTGTACATTTCAAATTATGCCATCACATGCTGTATGACATCACTTGTCTATGCACTGAGCATACATCTGTCCAATACTTCCGCATTCGCGTGCGGGAGAAGTTGCCTAGTAAGCACGGCGTTCAGGATAAACTTTCTGGAATTTTGGACATTTTATAGCAAAGATCAGTCACCTAGGCTCCGACATTGTATTGCTACTGTCGTTCTACCACGATCCCATTTCGGATGTAGTATTCCAATACAAAAGTCCTGTCCGTCGAATGTAAACAACTCAACGTCTTAATACTGTGCTAATTATCCGACAGGAAGGCAGAAACTCGCCTCAGCGTTTCAAAGTAGTTTACATTACAACCATGATGGTGGTCGTTACCGTATTAGCACTCTTCGGACTGAGCGCCGTGCTTGCTAGGGAACTTCGCCACACTGTACTACGTTACCTCCTTCCCCTTAGATCTGACACTCGCTTTGCAGAATTGACACAAAACAATAATGTTTAAAATTAACACTCAGTAGTTTCATGGATATCATTTGAAGCATTGATATAATTTGAAAATGCATAAGTGGTAGGAAGAGTATGTTAATTATATGCTTTCCCCCCATGATTTTGAGTAGAACACATGCTTCATTAAAGCTCTTTAATTATATTATTTGTTATATTATTCTATCTAAAATAAGATAATTTGGGATAACTTCCCGTAATATAAAAACTGTGTAAACTTCCCTCAGTCTGTTTTGTTTGTTATTATTTAGTTAAAGTACGTATGATGTTTCCAAACACACAAAACAAGTAATCCAAAGTGCATTCAGGTTGTGCGGGTTTTTTAACTAATGCCACACAATCCTCTAAAAATTCTGAGTGCAGAGCATTTCGTTGAATTCATATTTCACACACAGTGTATGGGTATTTTAGGCACTACGCAGATATATTTATTCCTAGTTTTCTTGTTTTCGTGCTAAGGAAGCGTTGATAAAAGGAAGAAAGGAAGAAGAGAGTCAGCAATTGTAGAAACAGAATCGCTACACAAAAAATGAAAGTATGCTCTGTTAAAACTAAATAATAACGGAAACCGTAAAACTTCTAAAGTAAAGCGTTCACAAACACAACGCTAGTTGGAAAGAGAGAGGGAAGGAAATAAAACTCAGCTTTGTTAGGGAAAAATTTTTCCTCCAAATAATTAAGAAAAACAGTCTCCGTTTGCTGTCCTTTTTCCGCACTAAATGTGGCAGAAAAAGCAAGAGCAAAGCTTTTAATTGAAAGTAAAGAAACTTCGCTCTAACTTGTTCAGCGTGTCGTCTTGCTTTATAATACTGTAGGATATTATATACAAAGAGCGCTGAGAATTGCCATGGTTGTCAGAAGCACATTCAACAAACCTGCTGTTGCACTAGAGAAAGGCTTAGTAAAACAGCCGAGGGCAGTTTGTTGCTAGACTAGATGAATAACGTCTCACATCCAAGTTAGCATTGTATGGTAGAGGGCAAGTGGAAAACATAGGATAAATGTTTAAGTGGAATAATAATAATAATAATAATAATAATAATAATTTAAGAAGTATTTAGATTTTTAAGGAGTTGTATTGTATTTCCGTTGTTGGGGAGCGAACTTGATGAAGTAACTGCCCCACGTATGGTACTAGGTTTACGGTGGCCTTCACCCCAATGTTCACTTTCCGGTGGCCTTCGCCCCAAGTTTATGTTTTCTTTAAATATTATATACATTTATGTTTGCCTCGGCTGCGTCAGTATTAATTTTGTTTCTCTTAACAGGGTGTGATACGGCTAAAGAATGTAGGCTTACACAAATTATAATTTTACTTCACTCCATTTATTAATCTTCACACGATTAAATAACATTTCACTTATATAAAAAGCTGTGAGATTATTTATTAATTGCACTTTTAAAATACGTAAACTTTATAATATTCTCGCCGTATTGAATTTTTGTCTCACACTGGATACGTATTAAACTTCTCGAGGACGCGTCTCGCGTCCGGTTAGGAACGCTGTCTACTAACTGACTTCTGCCGCCTGAATTTGTAAATTTCATCTATTTCAAGTCTCTGATTGGCTAATCCTACTCCAATGGAATACTTTTATTTAACTTAAGCTTTTTCTGGTTGTTGATTGGCTATTCATAATCTGTTTTAAAAATTACATTATTGTTGCTTCAAGAATTACTAGTAGCATTATTAAACTTTCTAGTTCGTTATTGCCTGAAGGTTACCTCATTGTTAGCAACTTTTGACATATATTCTCACAGCTTCTACATTACTAAATTACGTAATACATTCACATAACATTATTATACATGTATACAAGAATATAAACATTCACAATGGCTGTTACATACATTTTTATATATTGTTACATACATATTGCTTTGAGGCGGGCTGTTATTATACTTTATATTATATAATTGACTGATATCATTTAAGTGTTAAAAATACTGCCAATAATAATAATTTAATAATCATTGGCCACTACCTTGCAATAGGTATAATGTGCACTAAAAAGGACAATGCGACTGCATATACAGAATCACACTGTTATTTTATATTGTATTTGGATAACAGTAGCTGTATTGCATCGCCTCTCAGTCGTCCTCCGTGGTGTAGTGGTATCATGCTAACCTCTAGTTCCCAAGGTCGCGAGTTCAAACGCGACGGAGGGTGATGAATTTTTTCGGGCGTAAAGGAAAGGGAAATATAGCCGGCGGTCCCGTATCGTAGATTTACGGCACATAAAAGAACCTCAAGACTGATAAAGAGGCTTCTGAGCAGAATTACCAGTCTTTCACGCCCAATATAGAATGGGGTACTAAGGACCACGGCAGTTAAAGATCGTCCATAAATAAAACTCAATTTAATTTAATTTTTGCCCCGCCTCTTATATCACAATAGCATTAGGGTATTAACAGAAAAAAACTTAGTGAGAGGCTCCTCAGTAACGCGTGAGGCTCGCATTCGAAAGATTCCAGGCTCAATTTCCGTTTCTTCCATTTTGACCTTGGTTTTTGGTGGTTTTCTCTGGTTGGCGAATGCTGGTGTGGTTTCTCATCTACCACGATTTCCCTTCCGTCCTTTCCCTTTCATTCCGTTTCCCTCTCATCTTTCAGTTGTGCTTATAGGTGCGCTTCATACCGTGCCGGACAGATACGCGGATGTTTCCTCAAAGGAAGGAGTACTCCCTGAGAACATTAGAGGGCTGCTTGGTCGATAGGTCGTTCATCGCCCTCTCTAGGCATATCTAGCAGTGGAACGAGTCTTCGAGCCTGGAACTGTTGTGGACGTCTTCGGTCTCTGTGACCTGTCTGCCTTCGACCTGTAATCTTTTGTGGTTTCTTCACTTCGCCCCTTCCTCTTGGGGGGGGGTTGTTGGCCACAGTACATTTATGTAGGTCGCATTGCGCGAGGTGTCCTTCTCCGTTGAATAACCTATTACTCTTAACAGAAACTTCAAAGAATCATGAAACTTTTGTTAAGTTCGTTTATACACCATGATTCTAACATATAATTAAGCTATGTATTTTATAAAAATTAAACAACAAACCAGTATAAAACACTGGGAGAAATGTAGAAGATCAGTGACAACAACATATAGCAACTTTTGGCCAGCATCATATATGGCCATTGGAAATTTTCATCAAGATTTGGTAGTGGAAGAAGAAACAGAGTTAATTAAACACACAGGAGAACACAAATGCCTGGAAGTAAAGATTACACAAGATGGGAAACAAGAAAAGGAAATAAGATAAACTCAGAAAAGTACGCTATATCTACCTTGAATGGTTATTACGGGATAAACAGGTCTCAATAAAAACTAAAACTACAATTTTTAAACAATAGAAGTATCATAACCTATGTCTCCGACATATAGACTCTGAATTATCAGTTAAAAAGAAAATTAATGATAACCGAAATGGATTATTGGATGAGATATGCTAGGACATCTAAAAGAGAAAACATTAGAAATGGGATTATGAAAGAAAATATCAATGTTCATAATTCAATTTTAGATGTTATTGAACAGAAACAATTAGAATAGTATAGTCATACTAAAAAAATCTAATGTGTTACACTCACATGACTTTCTCTACTCTTGTACAAACTATTTTTACAAACGCTTATTCTCCATATGCTTCATGTTAATCGAGATAAACATTTGCAAACTCTATCTTATTGCTAATTTTCTTGTAGATGTAAGGGGAATATATATTTACAAAGGCAATATAGAAATACAGTAGCCTTTAAGCATATACATATCTCTTAATAGCTGGTTGCTAGGTGCAGCACCATTCCCTTTGCCACAGATTAATACCTTTTGAATATCCAAGACAAAAAATGAATAACGAATTCCCATTTGAGAAAATAAGTATTGAAAAATTTAAGGGAATAACAAGCAATATCTCGAAAATGGTTCACTCAACAAAAAAAATGTATATGACATAAATTATGTATTTTACATTTTTTGTGTAGTAAAATTTTTTCTATCTCTTATGGTTTACCAGTTATGCAAAAGTCGTTCACTTTGAAGAATACTTTTGGAGACATTCCTAGAAAATTCAAGATATACATTTTATTTGTCATAAAAATATCTTAAACATATGATATTTTAATGAAAATCGCTAGAGCCACTTTTGAGAAAATTACAATTTTCGAAAAATCTTCCATGTAAGGGGTAATCTGGGGTGGGGGGATTTTCTTGAATCCCTTCGTGTCGCATCTCTGGAAGATACTGAACCTAAATACCAAGATTGGTGTTTATCTGACTGTTCGTTTCTGAGTTATGCTGTTCAAAGACAGACACACACACAGACACACACACGGACATGCTTCCAAAAAATTCTTTTTTTGGATTCAGGGGGTCTCAAAACATGTATTTCCGGTGAAATCTCGGTATCGAAATTTTGGGTGGAATACAATACTTCCCCTACTTACTATACGCTGTAGAGAAAGTAAAAATAGAAGATGAAAGATTACCCAAAAGAAATAATGATGTAGACGCCACCAGGAAGGAAGAAAATGAAGACCACATAGCACGTGGATTGAAGGAATTAGAGAATGATACCGGAATGAACTTATATAATTAGTATTTTTATATAGCTACGATAAGGAAATGGATAAAAATGCAGTAAATAATTTCCATAAATTGAATCAATAGAATCAATACATGGTGGAAGAAGAAAGGGTTACAACTTTGTAAGTGAATAAGGAAGTCAGTAACAGCCAGATTACAGATTCAGGAAAAGCAATTGTTATAGAATAGAACATCTAAAATAATTAAGCTTTCCGGCAAACTTTAACTCAACAAGAAACCCATTAGTTCAAGGTTTAGGTAGCTAAGAGTCCAAGACGTTAAGAAATAAAAGATATGAAATGCACGTAGGCCAGTTGGGAAAAATTGAGAAAGTGAAAGAAATCTTATAATTTGGTAGTGAAGGTTAAAATTTGTGTTTCAGATGCGTTAGATTTGGCAACGTATAATGTAGGAACTTCGGTGGTAGGCGGAGTTTAAGTTAAGAAAAAAGCGTATATTGCTAAAATTAGCGTCTTTCTTTTTTTCATGTACAGCCTTCGGGGTTTACAGTCTTTTACTGTGATCGGTAGTACGTAGTGTCTAAGACCGCGCTGAGTTACCAGGGACTTAGCGCTATAAGCGAGAGGTTTTGCCGGTAAGCATTTTAGCGACCCACGGCAACTTACGCTTCTGGTTTCTTTTATTGCGGAAACAGTTATTTCAAGTCATAAAATTAATTCTGCATAAGTTATCAGGTAAAATAATACAATTTTTATAGTTTAGAGTGCTATGATTCATAATCAGTTTTATTATCGATCTTCAAACGGTCGGTAAATCGCTTCAATAGTTCAAGTATTAGATCACTATTTTTATTGAAATAGAATTCTTATAATTTGTAAGAAAGCTTTTAAAATGAGTATTTTATCACCTACTCCTCCGTTGTATCCCTGCTTCATTTGTTTCTTTACGTTAAAGGAGCCTTTTGTTTAAACAGGAGAACAAGTCTATCTTCAGTATTTTCCTGGTATCCAGCAAGAGGAATGTTCACACATGAAGAATGACAGCAGTGAGAAAGGGAAACAAAGGTGAGATTTGTTTGGGGAAACAGTACCATATTTGCATACCGTCCCGAACTCTGTTGATAATTAGCGGCGTTACTTTGTTGCTGGAAATCCCTAGAGTTAAAAGCGCTCTGGATGAGTCATTAGCATACATTTCCTGAAAAAAGACACTCGGTTTAAGAAAACAGAAACAGAAGGGAAGCGCAGCATGAGAGAACTGCATTCTTCTCAATCTTACAAAGAAAACGTTAAGACTTTGGTAATTGAAATGGCTTGGGTACGTACCATGGCTTACGTAAGGATTCACTGGAGAACCACAATATGTTACTGTATCGTTTCCCCTCTACTATTTAGCCTTTGGTACAGAATTCAGCTCGACTTTATTTTAATTGTTGGGAGAGTTTGTTAACCATAATCCACGATTCCTTCTTTCACGCCGATTGTTTTATCTGATTACTTTTTGTGACCACGTGATTCCCTATCCACTCTACGTACAACTTTGGCTTTAGTTTCGGTTTCGGCTTCAACAGCTTGGTGTGTAGCAACATTGCCTGTTACAATATTTGTAACTAATGATTTTCTTATAATGTTTTGGATCTTTAGTTTTAATGCATCTCAATGGCTTCAGAGTTTTATTTTTCTATCACATACTTGTAGGTAAAGAAGTTATTCCATAACACCCAAAAACTCGATATCGAGATTTCACGTAAATACATGTTTTGAGGCCCCTGAATACAGAAAAAGCATTTTTAGAAAAAAAAGGTCCATGTTTGTGTCTGAGAACAGAAATTTAACCTTTGGATAAATACCAAGTTTGGTATTTTCAAAGGTGCAACGCAAAGATTTTCAAGAAAAGCCCCTACCCAAAACATGGAACATTTTTCGAACTTTTAATTTTCTGCATAATGGCTCTAACGGTTTTGATAAAAACATATTAAATTTGTTTACATAAAAATAAAAAAATACATTTATGGGAATAGCTTGTAAAGTGCTCTTCATTCGGAAGGAATTGTGTATAATCTTGCTTAACTGGTAAACGTAAAGCGATATACGAAAACGTGCTACACAAAATATGTAGCTCTCTTTAAACTACAGAATTTATTTCATAACTTTTTTGTGGCACCAAACATTTTCGAGATATCCGTTGTTAATGGTTCGATACTCCTGTCGATTTTCAGCTCTTTCCTGCGATGTAATGCAAACAGTATGGTATTTTAGGGCATCCAGTTCTTAAACGTTTTGACTATCGCTATTCCCTTTGTATAATGTAGCTATTTTTCAAAAGGTTTACTTCGGTTAAAATTAAAAAGAAATATAAGCTTTCGTAAGAATAATTTGCATACCCACTAATAAACGATGTAATATAGAGAAAGTCATGCGCATGTAACACATCAGGATTTTCTATTTTTCAATCACTTTCGTATTATACATGGTTTCTGCAAAATTCTGACTGTAGCTAATGTCTTGTTTTCAGCTTAATGTTCACTTATATAAATTCATGTATAAGTTTTTTATTTATGCATTATGGACATGACATCACATTAAATCTCATTGTCCAGCTTATTCGTGCATTATTGTCAACACGTTGTTTCTCTCAATAATTATTACCTTAATACAATTCAGTAATAACGAAACAATCATGATACTATCTATAATGGTTTTGGGCTATTTTAATTCATTCACTCAATTCATACTTAACAGAATTCATGGCATGATGATGTCCTTTAGGGCATTACCATACATTGTTTCCAATAAGAAAACTGATATGAACTGTTAATAAAATTGTGCGAATGCTTGAGACAGAAGAACTAAATCCATTACGTAAATTGCATTAAATAACATAGAGGCTAGACTAGCATTAGTGCAGTTTCAAAATACAATTGGCAAGTATAAAATGAGAGTGCTCCAACCTTCGCTATTCACATTGTTACAGGAAGGCAAAGTTACAGTGACTAAAGGTATTGTTAGGATATGTGGCTTCCCTATTGCAACTACTGGAGTATAGTTAAGAGATGCATTTTTTGAGAAAGTTAAAATCCTTACACAAGATCTTCTAAACACCGCCATTAACCTTTGAGTAGTCCTAAAGCTTACAGCTATTTAATCAACACGTTTAGTTTCTACTTAGTTTAGAGGCAGACGTTTCAGTCCGTAAATACGTTTTGTCGTATAGTGCATACAGAATTGTTGAATTAGAGTAATTAAACTGATATTGCATCGATGAAAAATTATGTAAGACTTATATCAAATGGTTTCTTCGAAATAATTTAGCGATGACCAGGTGGGCAGAACTATATTAATGCTTCACTACTGTACCACCTGTAGGATGCTATTCAGGCTAAACGTCCATACCTAAAAAGATGTTACTTTTCAGCACGATAATATGCCTTCACATTTGTAGGATGATTTGTGCAAAATTGTATGACTTAAGTTTCCAAATGCTTCCGCATTCTCCACATTCGTCTTCCAGCGACTACTTTTTGTTCCCAAACCTGAAGCAATAACTTCATGGACGAAGATTGACATCAGATTATGTGGATGAAGTTAGGACAATTATTTTGCACATTTGAACAAACCTTATTTTACTCAAGGTATTACACTGTTGGAAAATTATTGGATTAAAGTACGGATTTACAAGGGTCTTGGAGAAAAAAATTACAACACTAGCGTTTGCTTGACCAGACCATAACTTTAAGAAGGTCCATCGCATGCTTCAAGTTATCACCTTCTCCTTTCTCTTTCGAGAAAGCAGCTTTATGGCACAGTCTTTTTTTCTGAACCATCTAATCATATTCGTATTATTGTTGTATCATTGCTGTCCGTTTCTTACGAACAGGCGATCCAACACACTCCAAAAATGAATTAAGTTGCTGGTTTAATGTCCTTTTAGTACTTGATGTGCTGAGTTAACTGGATTATGTTCCTGTTTTTAAGATGCATTTGATATAGCATCTGAGTAATATAGAGTCATTTGTTAAAGAAATTACTAATACGAGAATATGAATTAGATGACGATTCTGGCACACAAAGACAACATGTGAAATTACACGTCTGTCTAACAATCTCAGCACTTCATGAGGCTGAACTCATTCACGAGGTATTGTGGTTGATTCTGTAACAGTGGTTCTTTCACATGCATTCCATTTAGTTTAAGCGACCTGTTTAAACACTTGAGAATTAAAAGTTTTACTTTCCTGTGAAAAACCTCTCAAAATTTCATGCAGTGATTGTTGAGATTAGATTAGATTAGATTAGATTAGATTGTATTCGGTGAGTTCACTAGCAGCCGTAAAGGCTTGTGAACATAGAAATGTACAAAATTTACAATGTACAAAAATTACATATAAACATAAATATTACACAGAATATGGAACATTTGAAATAAAATAGACACATACTATATGCGTGTCAAGGAAATGTACAATAAAGTTACATATATACATAAATATTACATAGCATACAGAACATTTAAAATAAAATAAAGACATATTATATACAAAATGAAGCAAAACAAGTGTAATTTTGTACAGAGTTGAATACCTCCTTACTGTTATAAGGTTAACATACGTATAGGCAAGAGCAGTTATTTTAACATTCACTAGGATTTTACCTTTGTTCGTCTGATCATTTTGTTCTATTTGATTTGTAATGCATAGCATTTACTGTCAGTTCTTAATATGCATACATTTAAATAGCTTCATTAATTCTAGAGTAGGCATCAAATATGACTGGCAATTGTCATTAATATTTACTAATACTACTTACAGAGCTATATAAGTATTATCATCAGGATAATTTGTCATTCAGATAATCTTGTACAGAATAATATGCTTTTGAGCATAGGTACTCTTTAACAGCAGTTTTAAAGACATTGAAATTGTCAACTTTTCTCTTAAGATCATTAGGGAGAGTATTAAATATTTTTATGGTCTCTTAATATACACCTTTCTGGAAGCAAGAAAGCTTTGCACTGGGATGATGGATGTTGCCCTTTTGTCTAGTGTTTATCTCATGAATTTCCATGTTTGTAATAAATGTGGCTCGATTGCATACATAGAATTTTAAGATTGAAAATATATACATGCAAGGTAGGGTTAATATCTTCAGTTTTCTAAAAAGATGTTTGCAAGAGTGTCTGCTATGAGTGCTGGAAATGATTCTTATAACCTTCTTTTGCATGAGGAATATTAGTTTACTTTCTTGATAGACATAAGCACCTTACACAGATATCTCCATATGTTGTTATACAGAGTGGACCATTTAAGTTGGGACTGTACAATATCTCCAAAACTAAGCGTTGTAGAAAGAAATCTGTTGAATAAAGGTTGCTTGATATTATAAGGCAAAGTAAATGCCATTAGTCGAGTTTTGTTTGGAGGACATTATGATGGTTATTTAAGGGTCAATTTAATTTGTTTAAAAGGGAAATTGGTTTATAAAAAGCTGTTCATTTTGTGATGAGGAATAAGGAAACAAAATAAAAAATCTGATGTGTTACACTCACATGTTTTTCTATACTCTTGTACAAACTATTTTTACAAACGCTTATTCTCCATATGCTTCATGTTAATCGTGATGTTAACCTTATTGCTAATTTTCTTGTAGATGCAAGGGGAATTGGTAGGCTTTAAGCTATAGTCAAGTATTTTAAGAGCTGGTTACTATGTGGAGTATTCCATTCTCTTTGCATTACCAGGACAAAAAAAATGAATAACGAATTTGAGAAAAAATCTAAGTATTGGAACATTTAAGGGAATAACAAGCAATATCTCTAAAATGGTTTACTCAACAAAAACAATGTATATGACATAAATTGTGTATTTTAATGCGATCTACATTTTTTGTGTAGTAATATTTTGTCTACCTCTTATGGTTTACCAGTTATACAAAAGTCGTTCACAATGAAGAATACTTTTGGAGACATTCCCAGAAAATTCGAGATATACATATTATTTGTCATGCAAATATCTTAAACATATGATATTTTAATCAAAATTCCTGGAGGTATTTTTGAGAAAATGAAAATTTTCGAAAAATGTTCCATGTAAAAGGTAATCTGGGTGGGGGATTTTCTTGAAAACCTTGGTGTAACATCTATGGAAGATACTGAACCTAAATACCAAGTCTGGTGTTTATCCGACTGTTCTTTCTGAGTTATGCTGTTCACAGACACACACAGGGACAGACACAGACACTCACGCGGACATGTTTCCAAAAATGCTTTTTTTGGATTCAGGGGGTCTCAAAACATGTATTTCCGGTGAAATCTCGGTATCGAATTTTTAGGTGGAATACAATACTTCCCCTAATTACTATACGTATTAGAGAAAGATAAAAAATGTGGTTCCCAATTACGAAACGTAACTTGATCTTCAAATGATTAACTATTACTTGCACTCTTAGTACATAACCGTTCAAAATTTTCGTTATTATTTACGTTGGTGTAAGAATAATTACAAAGTTCTTTATACAAATATTATTTAGTTTTTTTATGAGGAGTGAGAAAACAACATAATATAAGAGGTAGGTTACCTTTTAAAAAATTATATTGACTCTAGAATGACCATCACAACGTTAATTTTATTTGCTATAAGTTTGTCCTCAGACAGCGTGAAAGGAAGAGAAAGGAAAAGAGCCTGCACATTGACTTACACTACAGGTTCCACTAGCGAAAAACTATGTTAACAATTGGATCAGAATTTTCTGTTGCTGCTACGTGTTCAAAAACTATCATTTCCTTTCACTTTATTTATTTTGTTTCTAATTCGTAAAGAAACTATGATGAGATGTATATAACTTCTAAAGTACTAAAAACTTCGGAATAGTTTGTAAAAATAAGTTCCAATCACTTCAGTAATAACCTATTTAAAGCGTAAAACACTCTAAAGCACTATTTTGGATTGTTGCCTCAATAACCAAAATTTTATGATTTAAATCCTGAAAATTAATACAGTTTGCACAAAAATACGAAATAAGCACTTTTCGGAAACGAAAGTGTTTTTTTCTGCTACCGGGTGGTTAAAGTATCTAATTCCAGTGTCTACAATATCTAGTGATTCATAGGATTGCCTGCATGTTTTCGAAGATGATATTGTTTCAGGTTTTAGACAACAATAAAGCATAGTAAAGGGTGGAACATTTAAGTTGAGACTGTACAATATTTTCTAAACTAAGCGTTGTAGAAAGAAGTATCTTGAATAAAATTTGCTTGATATTATGGGGAAATTAAGTGCCATTAGTCGTGTTTTGTTTGGAGGACGTTGTGATGGTCATTTTAGAGTCAATTTAATTTTTTAAATGGTAACCTACCTTTTTATGTTATTTTCTTACTGTTCATAAAAAACGAAATAATATTTGTATAAAGCATTTTGCAATTATTCTTACACCAACGTAAATAATAACGAAAATTCTGAACGGCGAAGAGTGCAATGAATAGTTAGTCTTTTGAAGGTCAAGTTACGTTTCGTAATTGGGAACCAACATTTTTTATTTTGTTTCCTTATTATTCATCATAAAATATGCAGCTTTTTATAAACCAACTTCTAATAAGAAGACAGCATACAAAATATAGGTTACCATTTAAAAAAAATTAAATTGACCCTTAAATGACCATCATAACGTCCTCCAAACGAAACACGACTAATGCCATTTACTTTCCCTCATAATATCAAACAACTATTATTAAAGACATTTCTTTCTACAACGCTTAGTTTTGGAGATATTGTACAGTCTCAACTTAAATGGTCCACTCTGTATAACATCATATGGAGATATCTGTGTAATGTGCCTATGTCTCTCAATCTCGACAATCACTGCACGAATTCTTGAGAGGTTTTTCACAGGAAAGTAAAACTTTTAATTCTCAAGTGTTTAAACACTAAATGAAATGCATGTCAAAGAACCACTGTTACAGAATTAACCATAATACTCATGAATGACTTTAGCCTCATGAAGTGGCTAAGATTATTAGGCAAATAGACACATATCATCTTTGTGTGCCAGAATCTATCATCTGGTTCATATTCTCGTATTCCTATATCACTCAGATGCTATGTTAAATGTGTCTTGAAAGCGAGGAACATAATTCAGTTAACTCAGCACATCAAGTACCAAAGTACATTAAACCGGCAACTTAATTCATCCTTTGGAGTGTGTTGGATCACTTGTTCGTAAGAAATGAACAGCAATGATACAACAATAATACGAATATGATTATATGAACCAGCAAAAAAGACTGTGCCATAAATGTGCTGTATCGAAAGAGAAAGCCGAAGTATTAGAACCAGGAGAAGGTGATAACTTGAAGCATGCGATGGACTTTCTTAAAGTTATGGTCTGACCAAGCAAGTTTTACAATTTTTTTCAACATAGTCACCTTGTAAATCGGTACATTTAATCCAATAATTTTCTATCTTTGTAATACCCTAAGTAATATAAGATATGTTCAGCTGTGCAAAATAACTATCTGTCTCAACTTCATTCACATAATTTGATGTAAATCTTCGTCCATGAAGTTATTGCTTCAGGTTTGGGAACAAAAAGTAATCGCTGGGAGAAGAATGTGGAGAATTCGGAAGCATTTGGAAACTAAAGTCATACAGTTTTGCAAAAATCATACCAAAATTGTATGAAGGCACATTATCGTGATGAAAAGGAACTGTTTTTAGGTATGGACATTTAGCCCGAATAGCATCCTACAGTTGGTGCAGTAGTGAAGCGTAATACTCCCCGTGATGATTCTGCCCTCCTGGAAGTACTATATGACCACCATACAATGTGAATCTCGGAAAACTAGCCACGACTTCAGATGTCACCGTTTTTGCTTTCTTTGGTGCACTTTCACCTGTTGCTACCCCTGTTCGGACTGCTGCTTTGTCTCTGGTATGTAATGGCTGCTACGAAACATCGAAGAAACTCATTAGGATTGCGCTTATTAAACAAGTCTAAGCCCTTTTAAGAAATACGTGTGAAGGCTTAGCCGGTAAGTTTTCCTTACAAGGCTTCACTAAACGAGAAATCGTCGAAATATTTCCTCCCCCATGAGGCGGTTTAAATACGTGCGAAGGTTTTCACAGCCGGAAGCTTTTTCTAATTTATTAAGCCTGATCTTTTGATTTAATTTATACTGCATTGTTAAATGCTACACTCATCAAGTGGAAAACTTCCTCATAGCCATAACTTCGTGTAAAATGTAGTGGTCACGACCTATTGAGACCTTTACAATGTGAGCCAACTAGTGTACCTTCTATCGGCAATCATTGTGAACGCATTGTAAACTTTTGACACATTTTGACGCTCTGAGTCATCTTGGATGAATGTATACTACATTTAAATTCGGCAACTTACATTTTAACCATTGAAAACGAAGGGCAAGAATCCTTTAATGCGGAATCTAGCTCCATTTATATTTCTGTTGGAGTTAAACCCTTCAAAAGATGTACTTTATTAAGTTCATATTTAAGTAGAAAATGATTTGTTTGTTTACGTGATCGTCACTAACAAGTGACTGCACTATGCTTCTGAAACTTTACAGAACGCTATCTAAAGGATGATAAAACATTAATCCTAATTTCGCCATTTTCACATCAGGCGAGAACTTTTAAAACGTCGCTGGCATGTGTAATCAACATATATCGATTTCGTATAAACAAAGACAATGTCAAAAAGACATTCTAAAATGTTAATACAATAGGCGTATGTAAAATAGGTATACTTACATAGAGTGGACCATTTAAGTTGAAACTGTACAATATCTCCAAAACTAACCGTTGTAGAAAGAAATGTCTTGAATAAACGTTGCTTGATATTATGTGGGAAAGTAAATGCCATTATTCGTGTTTTGTTTGGTCCACCCTGTATAATAATGCATTAGAGGCAGGAAAAAAAATAAGCAGTCATTTATTTTTGGATCGCTGAGAATGGAACCGTTCCAAGAAATAATCACGGGCCCAGTCATACAACTCGAAAGTAACAATCCTTCAACTTCCACTAACGCGATCAATGGTATTTTTATAACCAGTCCCAAAAATAACGCTCTGATCGTACACAGTGCATTAAAATACAATTACTATAATCATCTGTACATATATGATGCTAGACATTGAAACCGCTTTCAATTGCGAGTTCAAATAGAAATAAACGCCCACTAAAAATACTTCAGCCAATTATATTTAAATGATATTCATTCCTTGCGGTACACACATCGTCATCTTCATCAGCTTCCAAGTTTTAGGTCGAGTGGGCTGATACGTCTTGTTTTCTGTCCATTGTATTTTGCAGCCTGCCAATGGATCTTCTCCCTTTCGGTCGATGTGATAAGATTGCATTTGGAAATATGCTATTGCTCATTCTTCGGACGCGATTAAACCAGTTTTCTTGATAACCCCAAATATGTGTATTTATAGGTTCAACCTTGAGTTTTTCCATGATCCCTTCATTTCGTTTGTGGTCAAATGTGTATACCCTGCAGACCTCCTCATGAATTTGTACTAATATCACGAGCTCGTAAGGTCCATACTTCACTTCCACAAGAAAGCACTTCTCTTGCAAGAATATTATATAGGCCTAAATGGGTATTTTTGGGTTTAAAAACGTTAATTATTGTGCCAATAGTTTTAGTGTATTTATTGATTTTCTGGGAAGTATACTTTTTATATTGGAAATATATATTATATCCCAAATACTTGAATTCATTTACTCTTTATGGTATCTTATTCGTAAAACTAATTTTTACTTCTAATTGATTCTTTACCTGCAAAAGCCACACTTTTTGTTTTATCAGATAAAATTTCCATTGAGTATTGACTTGAAATTATATGAAGACTATAGAGTGATAGTTGAGGATCATCTCTTCCAACACACATGCAAAAAGTAATCATTCGAGATGCGTTTAGGAACATAGAATCCTTAGCGTCATGAAAACTAAAATGATGATGATAATGATGATGGACAGGCATGAAATGCCTCGAGAAGTATTCATAATAAATATTCAGTGGTAACGCGGCATATGTATTGTTGTTAGCCCTTAAGGCTGTACACGAAGAAAAGAAAGGCAAGACGCTAATGTTAGCGATACACGCACTTTTATTACTTAAGCTCAGCTTACCCCCACCAAGTCTCCTTCCTACCCGAGCCAATATTACAGCTTTTGCGTGTACTTCTGTTACCTTATTGGTATGGGGTATCCCCATGAATCTCAGAGTTTCTTTCCCTTTCTCGTATAAGAATTGTACCCTAACTGCATTCCAAGAAATTTATGCTAACGCGTTCGTTACTTTGACTGTTGCTAATGACTTTGCTTATCATTACTCGCTAATAACATTTTCTTTGGAAACATCTTTTCAACCCAGGCTTATTACATTATACGTTGATTTAATATAAATAAATTACTTATTGTAGTATTTATTACTATTATTTCTTTATTTAGTTATTTATATATTCCTGTCAATAATTAAACATCAGTGTGAAGATTGAAACGTTTACTTTAAACTTGGTATATGGTATATTATTTTAAAAGTAGTGTCCAATTAGGAATGTGGGGTTACGGTATACAACGAGGAGACGCAGGAGGAAGGGATGAAATGAAGGAACCACAGGAGGCCACAGGTTGCAGGCAGGCAGATCACAGGGTCGCGCGGAATTCCTTTAACACTACTGGAGCTGCCCAGAAATGGCGCTGAACAACCCATCGAATCAAGTAGCCCATTAATGTCCAGGGGGAATACTCTTTTTTTGCAGTATGCATGTATCCGCGCCATCTGTCTATCACCGCCACACAGCACGAAAACTAGAATCACACCTGAAAAAATGAGAAGGTAACAAATGCAAGGGAAATATGGTAGAAAGGAAAACGTAGTAGATGAGAAACTACCACAACATTCGCCTACGACCAAGAAAAAGCCAAAGTCAGAATGAGCTCCGAAGGGAAACGAACACGGTATCTCCCGAGTGCAAATCGTACGTTTCCGTGGTGTCTCAGTAATTAGATATAGAATAGCAAAATGGAATATAACCTATATAATCTGAAATACATGTAACGTTTGGAATGATTTAAATTATTGGTTTTGCAGACATCAAATGAGCACATGTATTGTGAGATTGAGAGAGAGGGAGGGGGAGAGAGGAACAGACAGACAGAAATTGAAAGAGAAAGGGAGAGTAAGAATGAATGTGTTAGTGAAAGGAGAACCACCTAATTAATGCAATAACGTGAACGGATCTGCGGATTCTGCTAATTACAAATACGTCTATATAAAGCAAGTTTCCGCAGCACTGTAAAAGCTTTCCTTTGTGCCATTCAGCGTTGGGCAGTGAGCGATGTCCGAAACCAAATACCTCTTCTGTTGCGTTAGTCGTTATGAGGCTTCCTGCCTCCTCAGGTGAAGGAAGTGCGCCAATTAGGTGACGTTCATTGTTAACACGTGTGTCAACCGCATCCGTTTAGGAACATTAGAAGCACTACAACGTTTGCACAACCTGTTTTCTTTCCATTAGAGGTTCATATTTACACATACAAGAACAGGCAATAACGGGGCAGGTGTTGATATTAAAACTTTGGGTTTTTAATGGCAAATTTGAGCAGAAATAAACACCGGACCTGTTAAACCAACAGCTAATGGGTATTTGGATTAGTAGCATATTACATCAATAACACTGACTAACTTGTCTGTGAAACTGATAAGTCTGAAGGTTTGTTTAACCATTCTATTAAATTGTTTTGGCCTTAAAACACAATTCGTATAATACCAGAGCTGCACATTTGCACAAAGTCCGATATATCGCCCTCATATGGGTTTCTCTACTCATTAAAATTCATATGCATCCCTTAAATATTATATAATTCATATAAAAGTGATCCTTCTATCCATTTACGTTAATGGCAAAAACCTTTTCCTAGTAATTATTTTAAATTAAGGAATACATTTTGTGAAGACTTACAAAAAAACGAAAAATATAGATTTTTATAGGAATAATTCGTAGCGCTTTTAAATAATGACGCAGTTGGCTATAATTAAATCGACATCCAAATCGACATCTCACAGTAATTCCATTTTGAAGTCTAAAATCACCTAGCTACTCTTGAAAGTAATTTGCTTTATTCATCATTTTTCTGTGTGCTCGTTATCGTCCAAAATGCCCCTTCTTGTACTAACGTTTAAGAAAACAGTATCCTTGAAGATTCCACCAAGGAGTCTTAAGATGATGATAAAAGTGATCACGGGAATTTTTCATGAAAGTAAAAATGATAAAGTACATAATTTTTATTAATTAAAAACGTAAAAAGCAAGAAGTATATACTTTCGTACTTGCTTTATAAATTCCTGATATATTTACAAATAATGTGATATGTTTGTAATACAAATGTTTGGAACACAATTGAAGTTTGGTTCCAAGGTTTTGAGAGCTTCATTGCATGGAGATTTTTAGTGTAGCGCATTAAGAAAAGAAAAAGAATCTTTAAGGAACTACTCAAGGAGATTATCTAAAAATATGGAAAATTGTTATAGAATATAACACCAATATCGGGTGAGAAAAATAAGCTAATTACTTAAGAAATACACAAATTTCAATTTTTTTCAGTTGGCCTACTTAAGCAATATAGTCTCAGTTTCAGTACTGTGGCTTATTAATAATTTGGGGGTTTCATTGTAATTACCAGACATATTGTTGTTTTCGTGACGTAACTCTTGACTGGGAATTTTTGCTAGCCACGAGTGGTGGGGATATAGCATCTGTCATACTTAGGATTCCGAGAGAAGCGGATCGCGCGTGCAAGCCGACTTTTGGATCGTGGACATCTCCCTTCACCTTTCATATTTAATAGGAACTCCAAACGGTTGGGAAATAAATCTAGAAATGTGTGAGTAGATTTGCGTTATGGATTTTGTGCAGTGAAATACTCAGCTCCTAACCTCCACACCACGTTTCGGTATGAGTATATGCCCCTCATTGTACGTGCTGGGTACTAAAAATTAATTTAGTTTTTCATGTGAACCTTTAGACCTCTACCCAGCATGTAACAATACAGCCGAAACATTTGGTAGTATATACGTTACAGTAATGGAAATCCAGTAAATGCTCACAAACATTGACAAGCAATTGTTAAAATTTACCTTACTGTTTGATAAAATTTTACAACAAAGCAATTTACAACAGTTTTATGTTCTCACAATTTTAGCGTAAACTGTTCACAATTACTAGCAAGTTGAATTATAGCAGACCGAATTGAATTACTATTTTCCTCCAATTTCAGCACTGCCAATATAAACTATAGTATGCAAGCAAATCCGACCTTTATAGCGTTGACAGCCTCAAGTTCAGTCAGATCATACCTGAAAAGACTAGAATCATAAAGGGCAGTGACTGTACTGTACATCTCATACACAATTTTTCAAAATTATAACCTTTAGTTAAGTGCACATTAACGCATGACTTTGCATGAAATTGGAGGAAGCAATAAATACTTATCTTGTCTAACATGAACACAAAATAAAAGGTTATGGGAATAGAAAAATCTAGTTATTTCCTGACTTTTTGTACATTGCTTATGAATAACGCATACTCTTCAATGACCTCACCTTGTGTAGCGCAGCCAGGAACACCGTTATCTATACTAATATTATAAAGAGACAAAATTGCTGCGCGTGTGTGTACGTGCGCGCGTGTATGCAGGGTAATCTCAAAATCCCCTCAATCGATTTTGATAATTCTTTCATCTAGACTTTCTGTGAAACACCTAATTTCATTTCATAAATTACTGCAGGATTAAGAAGGATGTACAAAGCCCTTGAATAGAACTCATTGGAGTTATAAAAGAGCATGCTTGCAAAAAAGTGTCTTTGACTTTAAGTTGAGAATGTCTGAAGCAGAAAATAGTTATCGTTACTCCACTGCAAATGCGTATAAAATAAAGCCAATGCCACGGAAAATGCGCGCGCGTGTGTGTACATGCTAACGATTTACCAACTAAGACACAGTAAAACAAAAGAGAATCCCGTCTGTTTATAAGGATACAAACCACATGCGTTACCAGTGCATTCATAGTTTAATAACTCTCAAGTAAAAATGTTTTGCTCTATTTCCTTTTGTATGTTATAATCAAGATAGCAGGATATGCTAAATAATTGTATAAAGAGAAAAAATACTGAGTGAGGTGGCGCCACGGTAACGTGTGCGACTTGCATTCGGGAGGTCCCGGGTTCAATCCTTGGTGATCTTCCACTATGACCCATGGATTTTTTCGGGGCCTTTCCCGGGTCATCAGGCGAATGCTGGAGTAGTAATTTCGTTCCACTCATCTTTCATTCATCCTTCACCCCATTAGGTCTGTTTCAGGATTGGAAGTGTCGGCGATGGTGTTTCGGTGCGGCGTGGCAGGGAGAAAGGATGCTCTCTGTGAATTTTTCTTCCGATCCTCGGGGAAATGGTCCGTCCATCTGGAGCGGGATGTTGGATCCTCTGTATCTGGCGAGGGGACCTGGCCTGCCTGTCCGACAGTAGTGGCGTCTCATTCTGGAAACTGTAGGGACCCTGTCATGCTGTGCCGTCACTCCTGGTTCCGGCAGTTCGGTGTCTCCTCTCACCTCTTCCTCCCTCCCAGGGCGCCCCATTGTGGGAGCATAGGTACAATATCCTCACTGGAACAGCGCCGACTCCGCTCCGATCATCAAAAAGAAAAGGGGACAAAAACTTGTGTCAGCTACATTAGAAATCAGTCAACCGATATTTTATAATGAAAAACATAGAATAAAACTTTTCTTGATGGTCGCAGACTATGCGTATTTTCCAAAGCGGTTAACTTGGTCGCCTGGGAGTAAATTCTTTATATTCATCACCTTCACCTCTATTTCGTTTTATATGTTAAAGATATATGTATTATGTGAGAACTGGGTAGCTTGATGTTACTTAATAATTATGGGACCAAAGAGAAGGTACGCAGGTTTGAACTATCGTCTTCTGCTAATAATTAAAAAGTTACTCGACCTTTTCGGCCGATGATTCTTTCACTGCCAAAGGACACTTATAACCTATGCACTATTTTCAGAGGGCTGTTAGGGGTAAATAGGAGAATTCACCATAAAAAGCTTCTAGATAACTGCACATTAATCTTAAAAGAAGGGGGAAGTAAATTAAACCAATTAAATCACCATTCGAGTTTAAAAACCTATCCGTGCAACTTTCGGCAGCCAGGTAGTTGCTGATAGCCATCAAGAGCTATGGAAATAAGAATCGAACTGAACATTTGAAACGTAATATCAGTACAAGGTGTAACTTTATTGGTACCATACATTTGGGGAACGTGTTCCTGACATCAAAACAGCTAAAAAATTTCATATGTACATGGGTCTGAAAATCAACCGCTTCGTTGTTACGGGTCAAAGCAAATGTATTCCATGAGTGATCAGACGGATATGCACTACACGTATGGCCATGCAGACGGCAATGCAGCACGAGCACGTGAACATTATGCAAAAAGGTACCCTAACAGGCCGTTACCGTGTGCAAGAACATTCACACGAATTCACCAATGCTTGAGAGAGAATGGCGCATTTGAAAGGAGTACTAGAAATGTTGGGAGACCAAGCATTGAGCTTGAAGACTGAGTTCTTCGTGCTGTGGATGCAGACCCATCACAAAGCACAAGACCTATGGCTGTAAGGGAAAGAGTTAGTCATATGACTATCTGGAGAATTCTGCATGAAAATCTTCTGTACCCATATCACCTTCAACGTATGCAAGGATTAAGTGAGGCGGACTTTGAGTCAAGAAGACGTTTCTGTCAACGCATGTTACAGCAGTGCGCTGTTTATCACTTTCCTAGCCTGTATCTTATTCACGGATGAGTCTGGTATTACTCGCGACGGCATCTACAATTTTCATGACACTCATAACTGGCATTTGAAAATCCTAATGAAGTACGACAGGAAAGGTTCTCTCTCAACGTTTGGTGTGGAATCATTCATTATTTCTTGCTGGTCCCTAGTTCTTCCCTCCGCGTCTGAATGGACAAACCTATCTCCAGTTTCTCAGAAATGAGTTGCATCACTTAAGTGATAATGTGCCTCTGGACATCTTCCAACGAATGTGGTTTTTACACGATGGTGCTCCAGCTCATTTCATTATGATAGTTCATAAATTTTTATGGATCGATTTCCGCAAAGATGGAATTGTCAAGGGGGCCCATTGCATGGCTTGCTCGATCGCCTGATTTGAATCCAATGGATTTCTTCGTCTGGGGACATTTGAAGTCCTTGGTTTATGCGACTCATTTACCTAATGTTGACATCGTATCCAAACTGGATTTGTCCAAATACGAAACACACTAGGAATTTTCAACAGAGTACGCCAGAGCATGGAACGCAGGCGTACTACATGCATCTAAGCAAGAGGAAGTCACTTCGAGCAATTTTTGTAGCTTTCGATTTTGTGTTGTAACTCTGAAATAAATGATTTTCAGACCCATGTTCATTATGAACTTTTTTTTTAGTTTTGATGTCAGGAACACGTCCCCCAAATATATGACACCAATGACACCAAATGTATGACAACCTATATATTAACGGGCTCTCACGGTCTTTACTACTAAAATTACCCAAGGACAAGATGACGAGATTCGATCTTTTGATGTGGAAACAGGCCAAAGAGCTAAATCTACGAAGGAGAATATAATACTAATTACATACCTATGAAAAGGCAATAATTATGAAGATTATACATTAAGGTTGTATAAGTTATTTATTTATATATGCCAAAGGTTAGTCAAAATGATGAAAACTGAAAATAAAAAAAATATGATATAATACATTCACATGACTTTCTCTATCTTCCCTTTGCAAAAAACCTACATTGTACATTTCGTTATAGATACAAATAGAACAGCGATAGTCAAATGTTGAAGAACTGGGCTATATATGCTGTCCTTAAAATTGTATACTGTTTCTAAGCAATCGCGAGAAAGAACTGAATGTTGAAAAGACTAAAGAATGATAAGTAACGAACAATTCGGATAATTAATAACGGAATATCAGAAATGGCTTATGCCGCAAAAATATTATTTGAAATAAATTGTGTGTTTTAAAGAGATCTAAATTGTTTTAAAGTACGTTTTCGTCTATGTCTTAACGTTTACCAGTTATATAAGAGTATACAAAATTCCTTCCAAAGGAAGAGGAGATGTAGGCTATTCCCCAAAAATTCAATAAACATTTTATTTGTTCATGTAAATATCTTTAATCCATGGTATTTTAATCAAAACGGTTATGAACATTATTTAAAAATGTTCCATTTAAGCGTAGTTTGGGATTATCTTGAAAATCTTTGGAAGGTACTAAATCTAAATATGTACCAAGTTTTGTATTTATCCCACTTTTCATTTTTTAATTATGCTGTGGATAGGCAGAAACATACGCGAACATTTTTTTAAAAATACTTTTTGATTCAGGGGATCTCAAAACAGCTATTTCCGGTGAAATCCCGATATCGAATTTTGGGTGGGATGCAATACCTTCTCTACTTGCTAGGTCCGTGGTAGAGAAAGCAAAAATTAAAAAGGTATTAATTATTTAAAGGTCTCATATCTTGGTTACACCAGAATATACAATGTATATTAAAGAAGTTCATTATACCATCAAACGGCTATATACTGTCATTTATTCAACCTTTTGCAATGAGTCCAAGTCTGTTTAACTTGGCATTTTTCAACGCCCAGTCTCAGTGTTTAAAAGGACCTGCATGTACAACAGATTTTGCATGACAGCTTGGCACCGATTCTCTTACAAATAAACGAGGGAGTGCCTGTCACTGTCTCTTCACCAAAGGCGAGAACTCTAGCACTATTGTGGAAGATTATAAGAATAGCTTATCCCAAGAGAAGCAGGGCATGCTATCTGAACGTAGATCCAAGAAATGGATCAATAAAACAAAGATTGGGGACACGTTGAACAGGATGATTTACGAAGAACTGACACATTTCTTTCTTTAATTATTCTATTCGAAATTCACTTAGTGCCCCAATTTTAGCACCAAATTATGCAGAATGTTCTGGAGTTTTGACTCTCTGTCACTAGATGCGCAGATGTTAATGCTTTATTGTAATTGCTAGTTTTACTGTCAGCAACTGTTTTTGAGATTTAGTTCTAGTCAACGTGAAAATGGAGTACAGATTAAATGAACGACTCGTCCTTGTAAAGCAATACTGGATTACGAATTCAATTACAGCTACTCAAAGGGCATACCAGAGATAGTTTGGTGTTCAGAATCCTCCCCAAAGAAACACAATACTGTGACTGGTAAACAAATTGGAAGCAACTGGATCTCTGGTTAGTGAAAAAGGCAAAACTCGTTCATCTAGGCTTCCCACGGTTGTTGTTATTGTAAGAGGACGACTGGATCAGTCACCCAAAAATATAATTAAGACGTTTGTCGCAGGAGACAGGATACAGCTGCTCAATGTGTCAGAGAGCTGTGAAAAGTGCAGACCTAAAGCCGTATAGAATTACGATTGTTCATCAGTTACAGGAACCAGATAAGGATAGACGACTGAATTATTGTCGTTGGTTTCAGGCGTTCATTGTGCAAAATCCTGCCATATTGTCCATCACATGGTTCACAGATGAAGCATGGTTCCATTTATCGGCTATGTGAACTCAAATAACTCACGCAATTGGTCCAGCATTCATTGTCATTAATGAAGCACCTATGCACCTGGTTAAAATCGGAGTTTGGTGCGCAATATCCGCACAGAGAATAGTGGGACCAATTTTTTTTAAAACAATGTGAATACCGACTGATTTTTATGGAGTTTGCTGAGCAATTAGACGATTTAGAGCTGAGTTAAGGATATTTTCAGCAGGACGGGGCTCCGTGCCATACATCAAATGAATCCATGGCACTAATTGCATTTTTCTTTGACGACCGGATAATTTCCAAGAACCTGTGGCCACCGAGATCTCCGAATTTGACATCGCCGAACTTCTATCTATGATTACTTAAAATACACTTTATGCCACACGTCCCCGGTCATTGGACGATCAGAAGCAGGAGATTCAAGCTATTGACAACAGAATCCTCCATTGAGTGGCCAGTAACATGGAAGAACGTGTTGAGTTGTGCCTTATACAGGATGGAGGGCATTTTCAACATTTGCTATAGAGATAAATAATCTCCCAAAATTCCTTGCATTTCAGGTATAATAAGTTGTCACTAGCATAGCTCGTTTTGAAGCAATTAAAGAAATAGATGTGTCAGTTCTTTATAAATCACCCTGTATAAAAACTTATTGGATATATTATTCTTAAAAACTTCTGAGGATACCAATTTTGAAATTCAGACTTAGGTTAGATTTCACAGTTTGCCTCTGTTGCTTAGGTGAATTTTGTGGAACTATATATAGAAGCTACACATGCTCGGGCTAAATTACTTAATGATTGCGATTAAATCTGTAAAGAAAAGGAGAGAAATGTGCATACTTGTTCAAAACTCTAGCTGTCTTCCAGTAGTGATGAAACAGCCGTACTGAAAGCGACTGGCACATGAATGAAGATCAGCAGAACAAAGAGAGCGGGTGAACATCAAATTTGGCGTGAAGCTCTGAAGGGCTTTCGGCATTTTCTCTGAAATTTATGGCAAAGTAATGCAGAAACTCCATCTTCATTACACCAATAAGTTCATTCCTAATACCTTTCAGTTTATGCCGAATAGATCTCCAAAACTTTAACGGGGAGTATTTCTGACACGAGAAGTGCTACTGATCTGTCTTCACGTATCCTATCTTCAGGAGTTCATAAATGTAGTTCATAATATAAGAATTCCAATGATTACCACAAACTATACCTTCAGCACAAAGTCATTGTCTACACACTACTGTATCAGCCAGGCGAGAGATGTGTACCATACAAGCCTGAACTGGGTAGCGCATGCTGCCTGAAATAAAAACAGATTTGACAAATCACAATTGTCATATAGGGATTCTCGCTCGGTTAGGTGCTAGCCCCTCCTCCTATCTTAAACCCCAGTGAACATTGTAGAAATGCCTCATGTCGACATTGTTTTCTTTACTCGCGTCACAGGCTATCAGTTGTTTTTGGCCGAAAACGTTATAATGGCCAGAAAAAGACGCTACTTTGAATCGATTTTTCACATTTCATTTCGTTCTACCATTTATTGTTACAGCATTAATTATAATTCACTTTTTATTTCTTCATCAAACTGGATCAAATAACCCTTAAGGAACAAATAGTAACATTGATAAAATTCCTTTTCACCCCCATATCTATAATGAATTGACATCACTTTCAACACTACCTCTTATTTTCACAGAATACTGTGATTGGTTTTCACCTGGTTCACACCTATTACTTTCTCTACTACATATAATAGGTAGGGGAAGTATTGAATCCACTCATAAATTCCATACCGAGTTTTCAACAGAAATACATGTTTTGGGGCACCCTGAATCCAAATAAAGCATGTTTCTGTGTGTCAGCCTGTGAACGGCATAATAAAAAACGAAAAGTCCGATGAATACCAAACTTGGTATTTGAGCTTAATATCTTCCAAGGATGCGACACCAGATTTTCAAGAAAACACGCCACCCCAACTAAACTCTACATGAAACATTTTTCGATGTTTTCGATTTTCTAAAAAATAGCTATAACAATTTTGATTAAAATACCATATACTAAAGATATTTAAATGAAAAATAAAATGAATATCTCGAATTTTCCGGGAATAGCCTAGGAAGCCCTATTAATTATGAAGGAATTTTGTTAATCTTGTATAACTTGCAAACGTTAAGCGATAGACTAAAACGTACCACATAAATATGTAGATCTCCTTAAAACACAAAATTTACTTAAGATATATTTTTTTGCATAAGTCGTTTCTGAGATATCGCTATTAAAGACTGTAATTGTTCAATACTAGTCATACTTTTGAAGTCCCATCATTTTCACTTGTTTCTCGCGATTGCATGGAAACAGTATGGAATTTTAAAGCCAGCATATATAGCATCCAGTTGTTAAACATTTGACTTTCCGTGTTCCCTTTGTATCTGTAAAGAAATGTGTAATATAGCTATTTTTGCAAAGGTTTATTTGGATTAAATGTAGATAGAAATAGGGCCATGTGTCCAAGGAATAGGGGATGTGAGAGACCAGTAACTGGCCTGTGGTGTTGAGTCAATGTTGATGTTGATACTGGGAAGGTAGGGTTTAAGGTTGTGGAGGAAGTGGACAATGTGTCCAAGGAATAGGGGATGTGAGAGCCCAGTAACTGGCCTGTGGTGATGAGTCAATGTTGATGTTGATACTGGGAAGGTAGGGTTTAAGCTTGTGGAGGAAGTGGACAATGTGTCCAAGGAATAGGGGATGTGAGAGCCCAGTAACTGGCCCGTGGCGATGAGTCAATGTTGATGTTGATGCTGGGAAGGTAGAGTTTAAGCTTGTAGAAGAATAGGACCATGTGCCGAAGGAATAGGAGATGTGAGAGCCCAGTAAATGACCTGTGAAGATGATCTTGATGTTGATACTGGAAAGGTCTCCCTCCCTCCCTCTCTTTCTGTATATATATACTACGTGATCAAAAGTATCCGGTCACTTGGCTGAAAATGACGTACAAGTTCGTGGCGCCCTCCATCGGTAATGCTGGAAGTCAATATGGTGTTGGCCAACCCTTAGCCTTGATGACAGCGTTCACTCTCGCAGGCATACTTTCAATCAGGTGCTGGAAGGTTTCTTGGGGAATGGCAGCCCATTCCTCACGGAATGCGGAACTGAGGAGAGGTACTGATGTAGGTCGCTAAGGCCTTACACGAAGTCGGCGTTCCAAAACATCCAAAAGGTGTTCTATAGGATTCAAGTCAGGACTCTGTGCAGGCCAGTCCATTACAGGGATGCTATTGTCGTGTAACCACTCCGCCACAGCCCGTGCAGTATGATCAGGTGCTCGATCGTGTTGAAAGATGCAATCGCCATTACCGAATTGCTCGTCAACAGTTGGAAGCAAGAAGGTGCTTAAAATATCAATACCCTCTTCTAATGTCGGCGGTCTCTGTCAGTCAACGGACGAGGTCGGCCTGGACGCTTTTGTGCTGTACATGTCCCTTCACGTTTCCACTTATTATCACATCAGAAACAGTGGACCTAGGGATGTTTAGGAGTGTGGAAATCTCGCGTACAGACTTCTGACACAAGTGGCACCCAATCACTTGACCACGTTCGAAGTCCTGAATTCCACGGAGCGTCACATTCTGCTGTTTCACGATGTCTAATGACTACTGAGGTCTCGGATAATGAGTACCAGGCAATAGGTGGCAGCACAATGCACTTAGATGAAAAACGCATGTTTGTGGGGTGTCCGGATACTTTTGATCATACAGTGTATATATATATATATATATATGTGTGTGTGTGTGTGTGTATTAGGGTTATAGGATAGAACTAGAAGCGGAGGAGGACTCGATTGATGCAGATCTGTTGTATCTAGGCTCCTAACGGACGCCCCCGGGTGGGAGGGAGGGATAAGGTGAGAAGAGAGAGGGCGGCTGAACCAGGAGGCAAGCAGAGGACAGGGTCTCTACTATTTACCGATTTGAGCTCCCCGAGTGGTGACTGGTGCAGCCGCCTCCCCTCCCCCATGGGGGGCCCGGGATCCGGAAAACGCTCACAGACGGGGGAACGTAGGTTTACTCAGATCATCTTTTTCCCCTGCCATGCATACACCGAGACCTTCTGCCTGCAGCCCTGAAAGAAACAAAGCAGATGAAAGGTGAAGTAAAATGGGAATGAAGATTAAATGGAGGAATAGGAAATTCGGGGGATGTAATGATCCTTCCCAGCATTCGACTGGCCACCCTGAGAAACTCCCGAGAAACCCCATGAGTCCATAAGGTGGAAATTGAATCCACGACTTCCCGAATGCGGACCACAAATATTACCGCCGGAGCCATCTCGCTCGATTTATTAGGGTTATTGTCTACATAAATTAAAAATCAAATACTAAGAAGAACAACTATGCCATTACATTTAGCATGAATGTGTTGAATAAAGCATAACTGTTATAAGAACACTGTTTTTTAAATAAATGACACAGGGATGTAAAAAATGGATTATTCCAGCAAGATAAATGATTAATAAAGAAATGTCCTTTAATTTCAAAGATTAGACAGTCAAATAATAAATGCTGCACTGTATGCACATTATCACAAATACATTGGTAAATACACAGCTGTTTGTAAAAATTGCAACACCAAGAAAGAATTTCCCGAATAATTCCAAACTTGGTGGTGTTGTAGAAGAGTGTGCAAGCAATAAGTCATTAGGTTTGTAGAGAGATGGAGTACACGTAGGCCGAGCAGAGCCCTCTCGTGTTGGTCCGAAATGATCAGTGTAGTGCCCAGTGTAGTCAGTGCAGAGCTGTAAAACTAGGTGGAAACAATAAAGTGAGTGCCAGTATGCCTCGTCGACATTAAAGGGAGCCATATCGGCAAGTGAGCGAGTTTGAACGGGGCAGAATGATCGGTCTTCGGGAAGCGGGTTTGTCATACCGTGACATTTCGGCTCGTACAGGGCATGCTGCTACGACAGTGATGCGTGTGTGGAAGCAGTGAATAGATCAAGGTCGTAAGCAGCGAAGAGCGGCTACTGGACCACGGAACATGACCACAGCACGGGATAACCGTCATCTTGTCCGCATGGCCATAACGGACCGTACAGCTTCATCCACAGTGTTGGCTCGACACTGCAACAGAGGTGAACTTGTCTGTCAATGGTTCGTCGCCGTCTGATACAGGTTGGATGCTTGCATTGTCCAGAAACCACAAGCTCCACCGACTGCAATGGGCACGTGAACACAGTCACTGGGGTGCTGAGTGGCAAAACGTAGTCTCTTCGGACGAGTCCCGCTTCGACTTGTATTACAGTGATGGCCGCATACCTGTCCGGCGGTACCGTGGTGTGCGCAACCTGGAGAGCTGCATTGTTGAGCGGCATAGCGGGCAAACATCACGTGTGATGGTTTGGGGCGCCATTGGTTACAACAACCGGTCTCGCCTCCTACGGATTGAGGCACTTTGAACAACAACCGGTACCTAACGGTGAATATACATGATTTCAGTCAAATTATATAATATGTATATTCAATAACAGCCCGCATCCTATTTTTTACTTTCTCTACTACGTATAGTAGAGGAAGTATTGTATTCCACCCAAAAATTCGATACCGAGATTTCACCGGAAATATATGATTTGAGATCCCCTGAATCCTAAAAGAGCATTTTTGGAAACATGTCCGTGTGTGTCTGTGAACAACATAACTCAGAAACGAACAGTCGGATAAACACCAAACTTCGTATTTAAGATCAGTATCTTCCATAGATGCGACGCGAAGGTTTTCAAGAATATACCCCCACTACAGATTAGCCTTTACATGGAAGGTTTTTCGAAAATTTTAATTTTCTCAAAAATGGCTCTAAAGCTTTTGATTGAAATATCATATGTTTAAGACATTTTCATGACAAATAAAATCTATATCTTGAATTTTCTGGAAATGTCTCCATATTCTTCATTGTGAACGACTTTTGCATAACTCATAAACCATAAGACATAGACAAAATTTTACTACCCATAAATGTAGATCGCGTTAAAATACACAATTTATGGCATATACATTTTTTTGTTGAGTGAACCATTTTGGATATATTGTTTGTTATTCCCTTAAATGTTTCAATACTTATTTTCTCAAATGGAAATTCGTTATCCATTTTTTTTGTCTTGGATATGCAAAGAGTATTAATCTGTGGCAAAGGGAATGGTGCTGCACTAGCAACCATCTATTAAGAGATATGTATATTCTTAAAGGCTACTGTTTTTCTATATTGCCCTTGTAAATATATGTTCCCCTTACATCTACAAGAAAATTAGCAATAAGATAGAGTCTGCAAATGTTTATCTCGATTAACATGAAGCATATGGAGAATAAGCGTTTGTAAAAATAGTTTGTACAAGAGTAGAGAAGGTTATTTGAGTGTAACACATCAGATTTTTAAAAATCTGACCATTGCTTTAGCCCACTGTATTCTAATTACCTATACCTACAACGTAATGTTTATGTAATTAAAGTTTACCTTAATAAGATAGAAGAATACATTTCTGTAAGTATAATTTGTAGAAGAGTGGCTAGAGAACGTAATATGAATGTATTGTTTTTGTTTTCGTTACCTGTATTAATCACCTAGTGCAATCTATTTCCATTAATTGCGTTAGCGTTCACCATGTTAGCGTTGAGTCACGCTGTTGGCTTCTAAGCAGCGTCCTCAATTAGAGAGGAATCTTTTCCGGAATGTTACTTTGGAAGAATGTCAGTGAGGTTCAGCTCCAGGATCTGAACTTTTACGTACAACTTTTTCGAAGTTTTTGATTTTTTGAAAAATTACTATTGATTTTGATCAAAGATATTTACATGACAAATAAAATGTATATTTTAAATTTTCAGGTAATAGTAGTGAAGACTTTTTCAATCGAAAGAAGTTTTGTATAATCTTGTATAACTAGTAAACGTTAAGCGATAGACGAAAATGTACCACACAAAAATGTGGATTTCTTTCAAAACACGCAATTTATTTCAAGTAACTTTTTTGTGGTATCAGTCATTTCCGAGATATCCATTAGTAATGGTTCGAATTGTTCAATTCTTAGCCATTCTTTTAAATTGCTGTCGACATTCAGTTGTTTCTCGCGATGTCATGGAAACAGTATGGAGTTTTAAGGCCAGCGTACACAGACCAGTTCTTAAATATTTGGCTATCACTGTTCCCTTTGTATCTATAACGAAATGTATAATGCAACTATTTCCGAAAAGGTTTATCTCCATTAAAATGAATTAGATAAGAAAATAAACTTTCGTGAGAATATTTTGTATACACACGATAAAGGGTAGCGAAAGTGATGTGAATGTAATACACCAGAAATTTCAAAGTGATGTCGCTGTTCTGTTGTTGCTCGCGATGTGATGGAAAAGAGACCGGCATGACTAGCTTTAAAACATTCTCCATACCGCTTATACCTACAACGAAATGTATAGTGGAAATACACCTTTCAAACTTTGCCTTTCAGCAAAGGTTTATCTCCATTAACATGAACTATATAGAAAAATAAACTTCCTACACTAAAATAAACGATAGTATGTAGAGAAAGTTCTGTGAAGGTTGTTTTTCACATTTCAAGCAGATACTAGATTATTTTTGAAAGAGTAAAATTGATTGACACTCCATATATGAGTATACTAACACTAGAAACGTACTTGCAGCATCTTAACAATCGAGTAATTATATATTATACATAAATTGTTATTAAAGGCCTGTGATTAAATCCAGTAAAATGTACAATGGATGGCGCAAAGAGTGAAAACTTTTCTCCCAAATCAGCAAATGCAGACCAGAACTGTATAGTTCGCAACCGTAAATAATAATCAAGGACGGTGTAAATATGGTATACGAGAGCATATCTCTCATGTTTTTGATTCAGCACATATTATGTAGCAGTCAACAAGCAATATATAACGCAATATCGGATGCGGGGCATGATTTTAGTGGCAGACCAGTTCAGTTGCCACGTATAACCAATATTTGCTCTCGGCCAGCAAAAAATTATTATGATTTGGTTTCCCTTTCAACCAACCGCAGTATTTTGTTTCAGAGAACGAGATGAGGCATTTCGTTTTTATTTTTTCTGAAATATATGCAAAAATCGGATGTTATGTATGCAACAGAAGTTTCTATGTTTTGTTTATATTCCAGTAGTAGTCAAACTTAGAATTTGATATCCCACTGAGAAAATGGAGGTACTCAGTTTCTTGTGTGTCATTTTAATAATAATAATAATAATAATAATAATAATAATAATATGTAAAAGAATATTAGTGTATTAATTTAAATTGAAGATTATTTAGGACACTGGTAACAACAAAGTATAATTGAACTTTTTTTTCTGACTAAGGATTTATATTAATTTCTAACAGAATTCATAGTATTGCTATACTTTCAATTTTTTATATAAATCTTATAAACATCATGATGAACAATATATTTGATTATCATGTTCTTAGAACTCGAAATTATAATCTATTGTATTACATTTTGTGTAAATTTTGTCACTAATTACAAAGTGTAAATCAGAGTTGCATAAAAATGCAGTGGCCAATTTCCTAGAAACTATTTCTGTTTTATGGTTTTCTGTTTAATATTCAAAGTACCCAAATACCAGTACCAGCGTTCCTCTGACGAAACTGTGTCTGTAAGGAATGTCTTGACATCAACAATTCTAGCGCTATCTGAGAAAGATCACGGCTCTACTTTCAATATATCAACAAGGCTTAAGACCTCTTATGCTAGCAATGCTGATTGGTCAGTTGCTTTTGTTTGCTTTCCTCGTCACAGATTTTAACAATGTTAATAACCTATTTCTCAGGCTTGATTGAGGAGTTCTTCCATTCTTCCTGGGCATTGTAAATAACTTTATAAATTGCTAGAAAACACTTACACTCTGCTCCAAATGAAACACGCTGGAATACTAACGTTGCGCGATGATTTTGATACTCCTATCCTGCATTCCTTAATTAACATCTTAGTTTGGAAACGGTGGATATTTTACCTTAAGCACAAATTATTACATTCAACACAGTATCGAGATTTCATCGGCATGTGTTCATACTTTTAGGCCCTTTTGAGAAGCAGGGGGAAACGGAAGCTTGCAACACGCACACTTATTCATAAGCGTACATATGCTTGCGTCTGACTTTCTGCTTACGCAATTCTGTGAACAACAAAGCTCAATAACGATAAGTTGTATAGAGTAAGGCTCTTATACACCTTCTGTTGAGTTATGGAAGCTCCCTATATTTTCATTTTCAATATTGTTACTGTTGGAGTGTGAATTAAAACCCCACTTTTTGTTATTTTATCCCCCTTCTCTCATGTTATGCTCCTCCAGGGCTCCCACTCCCTGATGTCAAGTGTCAAGCTTGCCGCATTTTTTTTTGTTTTTCGCTTCGTTTCTCGTTAAAGTGCTAAATATGTAACATTTTAAGCGCAATATCATTATTAACTATATTTTAAACAAACCGTTCTTTATTTTTACATCAGAAATAAGGAAATTACAAAGTCATATTTTTGATTCAGTGTTTTAAAATTCAAGTGAAAATTCCAATGGGAAAGGAAGATGTGAATACCTCCGTAGTATTTTGTTCATTATTGGCTATAATAAACTAAAACTATGACAAAATATGTTGAGTAAACGGGCCTTTTAATTATAAATTGTGTAAGTAATTATAGAAATATTTTGTGTTTAATACCTATGCTTTACAGTTAAATAAGTTCAAGGATTCTCTTAAAATGCCTTACATTCATAGAGATTATTCAAATACTTGTGAAAAGTAGAGTGGGTTACAATAACTCCAATAGTCACAGGGATCGCAGTGCTGACAATAGAGGTTTGCACAGCCCATTCTGAGTTATATAAGCGCTAAAAACCACTTGAAGATGTTCTGCGCATGGTTATTTACGGTAACGAAAAGACTAATAATTTCATACCTCGTATCAACTGACGGAGCAGGGTTAAAATCATATCGCAAAGAATCAAGAAACACATCGTTTCCTAACATAAAGCATGATATAATTCTGCTACGAGTAGTTATTGCTGCAAACTCTTACGAAGACATAAGCTTAGGAAGGAAATTCATGAATATAAGCCCGAGTTCCGGCGACCATAACCTCAAAGGCATCAGATCACTGTATATTCGTGGCCTGCGCGCCCCGCCGTAATGAGTCGCTGAAGTATTTATGTCATAACGGTTCGGGTACCTTACGTGTAATCTGCGCATTATAGTATGGTCGACCAAAAAACAAATTAAAATGCTGTCTCCACTTTCTGAGCAATAATTGGAATGTATATGCCAAAAGCTAGCCAATCAGACGAAAACTGTTTGTTAAGGCGGATTTTGAAAGTAAAATAGCTTAATTTTAATGGAAGCAAAAAAATTTTCTTGCAAGTATCAGCTGTTTTAAGGTCCTTTTAAACACACAGAATGGACCTATAAAATGGACACAGTTAAAAAGACTGGTTGTAAAAAGGTAAAAGCAAGAATAAATGTTAGTATAAAACAGGTTGTCAGCTGTCCAGATCATGTTTCTGAACCAGAAACGTATGCAAAGATCCATGTGGTGTCGACGGCTGAAACAGGAATGACTGAAACATTTGAAGTGAGTCATACCTTCATTCCGTGGCCAGTTTTAAAGATTTATCCATGTGAGAGGGATACCAACTGGATCACTGAACAGGATATATGAGTAAATGAAGGATTTTATGGGTTAACATGACCAGCAAACAGCTTTTCAAGTATTTATAGGACCAAAAGGCAGTGTATAAACTCCCACCAGGTCTTGTACCCTGGATACCTTAACTCCTACAAATATTGATAAAAAATGCAGTTAAATAAATCAGGTATGTTAACCACGAGACTACGGGAGACCTACTCAGAAGTTTTACTTCCACTATAGAAGTGTTCTGTAATCATCTTTACTATGGATATAATATATTATACAACACAGGGAGACTTCCCGTGTACTGCGACCTACATACATCTATTGTGGCGAAGGGATGAAATGAAGAAACCACAGAAGACTACAGGCCGCAGGCGGACAAGCCATAAAGACGCGCGGAAGTGCCTAACAATTCCAGGCTTGAAGACCCATCCCACTCTGGGGCTGCCTAGAGAGGATGGTGAACGACCCGTCGATCAAGCAGCCCTCCAATGTCCACGAGGAGTAGTCTTTTCTTTAAGTAACCATTCGCGACACCGTCATACGCCACGAAACCTAGAAATATGAGGAGGAAACGGAATGAAAGGGAAATGATGGAAAGGAAGTCGTGGTAGAGAAAAACCATTTCAGTATTCGCTTACCGACCAGGTAGAACCACAAAATATCCAACGTCAGAGTGGGCGGTCGACGGGAATAGAAACCGGGACCGCACGAATGCGAGCCTCAGACGTTACCGCGGAGCCATCCCGTTGAATATCTAGTACTAATACATGTGGCTAAACGTGTGCGGAAATTAATCTGGGGTTTAATCAATGTTGTCAACCAACATATTTATGGTGTGATAATTATCCAAAGGAATGGATTAATTCACCCATACACCAATATTTAACACTGTTTTAATTTATATTTTTATTTGCCTGTTTGTTAACAGCTACAACGTGGTGTACCGATTCTCTGTTACTGCTACAAAATACAAAAATATGATGTGATACATTCACATGATTTTCTCTACCTCTATCGTTTATTAGTGGGTATACAAACTATTCTTACTAAACTTATATTCTATCTACTACTGTCAATCCAAATAAACCTTTACAGAAATAGCTACATTACACAATCGTTACAGATACAAAGAGAACAGCGAAAGTGAAATGTTTAAGAAGTGGGCGCTTTATCCTGGCCTTAAAATGCCACGCTGTATCTATCCAATCGCGACAAACAACTGGATGTTGACAAGACTTTAAGAGAATACCAAGTAATGAACAATTCGAGCCTTTAATAACAGAAATCTCAGAAATGACGTTTGCCTCAAAAAATTATTTGAAATAAATTGTGTTTTTAAGAGATCTATATGTTTGTGTAGTACGTTTTCGTCTACCGCTTAAAGTTTACCAGTTACATAAGATTATACATAATTCATCTCGAATGAAGAGGATAGATAGGATTGACCACTGAGGGGACTTGGCACCGACCCAGAGTGGATATTGTGCCTACGCCCCACGTGGGTCGTCCCTGGGAGGAAGGATGAGGCGAGAGGAGAAACCGGGCGACCGGAACCAGGAGCGACGGCACAGCAATGACAGGGTTTACAGACGGACAGGCAGACCGGGGACCCCACCCCACACAGAAGGGGTCCAGCACCCCTCAAGGCGGCTGAAAGCCGAGGGACGAGGAATTACAAAGAGCATCCTTTTCCCCTGCCACACTGCACCGAAACACCATCGCCGACACTAGCGACCCTGAAAGAGACCAACGGGATGAAAGATGAATGGAGGGACAGGAAATTCGGAGAATGAAAGAAAACACTCCAGCATTAGCCTGACGACCCGGGAAAACTCCGGAAAAAAACCCATAGGTCAGAGTGGGCGGTCACCGGCGATCGAACCCGGGACCTCCGGAATACGAATCAAGCATTACCGCCTGAGCCATCCCGGGCGCTCCGAATGAAGAGGACTTTACAGGCTATTCCAAGAAAATTCAAGATATACATTATATTTGTCAGGCAAATATCTTCAATATGTGGTATTTTAACAAAAATCGTTAGAGACATTTTTAGAAAATTAAAATTGTCTAAAATATTCCATGTGAAGAGTAGTTTGGGGTGGGGATTTTCTCGAAAACTTTTGTGACGCGTCTATGAAACATAACTGAACTTATATACCAAGTTTGGCGTTTATCCGACTTTTCGTTTTTGTGTTATGCAAACTCACACACATGGGACCTCTTTCTAAAAATTCTTTTTTTTTATTCACGAGACTTCAAAACGTGTATTTCGGGTGAAATATCGGTATTGAATTTTTGAGTGGAATGCAATACCTTCTCTATCTACTATATACGTGGTACGACTTTTCCTACTCTTGTGCAAATTATTTTTACAAATTTTTACAACATTTTTTTACTTCATGTTAATCGAGAAATCGAGAGCTGGTTGCTATGTAGAGCATTTCATTCTCTTAGCATGTCTAGTGCATAAAAAAACGAATAACGAATTCCCATTTGAAAAACAGTATTAAGAAGGAATATCTCTGAAATGGTTCACTCGACAAAAAAAATGTACATAACAGAATTGTATGTTTTAACGATATCTGCATTTTTTGTGTAGAAAAGTTTTGTCTATCTCTTACGGTTTACCAGTTATGCATAAGCCATTCGGAATGAGGAAGAACTCTGGGGACATTCTCAGAAAATTCAGGATATACGTTTTATTTGTCATAAAAGCATCTTAAATATATATTTTAGTCAAAATCATTAGAGCCAATTTTGAGAAAATTAAAATTTTCCAAAAATGTTCTATGTAAAGGGTAATCTGGGATAGGGGATTTTATTGGAAATCTTCGAGTCGTATATTTTTTTTTGGGGGGGGGGGGGGTAATCTGTTCACAGACACACTCTCGGGCCTTTTTCTAAAAATGTTTTTTTTATTCAGGTGGCCTCAGAACGTGCATTTCTGGTGAAATCTCGATATCGAATTTTTGGATTGAATGCAGTACTTCCCTTACTTATACGAGAGAAAGTAAAAAGAGAATGCAATACTTAGATATTACGGTTTTGAGTATTTTCTGGAGAGGTTTAGCCGCCGGAGTGTACACCCCGTTCTTGAGTAGTCTTTCCGAAAGGTTTTCGAAAAACACAGGCGCTGGTGTGCGTGTGTGAAGATTGCAGCTGCATCTGTGCTTGTGAATGCGGAGATTTTAAGGCTTGCGGTGCCGATTCACCTGTATCAGAGCTGGGACCAGGGAGGCTATACCTCCAGTGCGTCTATCTGTCCAATGAACTGCAACTCACACGCGCGGCGCTGCGGTCGTTCCCGGCTTCCTGGTAACCAGCGCACGCATCTAGCAGTTTAGTAGTACCGCGGCTGTCGGCCGGAGCGGATTGTTGAATCCGGACTTGTGTTGCAGTTGCACGTCTCTTGCTTGACAGAAAGTGTGATACACGAGTGTGTGCTCTTTGGTGCTATGTTCGAGAAGTTGTAAACTATTACTGTGTATTGTGTTGTGGTTACTGATGTTAAATTAGTGGTGCTAGTGCATTTTTGTGCAATGAATGACCGGGTATGTGGATTGAGGTAGCCTAAACTCCGGCGTTTGGAACAGATAGAAAGGATTTTTTATAAAAGAACTTGCCTATTTATAGTTGCTGCAGCGTTGTTCCAGGATGCATTTCAAAGGTGGGTGCCTTCATGCATCTTTATAGTGAACAAATGCAACAGTGACATTTTCAGGAATGTATTCACTTACGTGCCGTATGTTATTGAACAAACTGCATAAATTGATGTCATAAACACCTGTCAACCTTTCCAAAGTGACTAAAATATACACGCGGTTTATAAGCTGACGAAAAATCGACTACTCTCGCTGCTTGACCGCATCAGAATATCTACGTAATTCTGTGGATGGCAATATTTTTAAAAAAAAGCATTTAAGTTTGGTTTCCCCATTTTTGTAACCTTTGAGTCACCCACATTCTATGGAATTCATTTTTCTACGAAGATGGATTAAACATTTGTGATTACTAAGTAATGGACAGATAAATTTGGATTGTTAGCTACATTTAAACCCTGTGTAGTAGCTCTTTAATCGGAAGGTGGGATCAAAATGACCGTTTATAAGTGGAAAATAAGCGAGAATTAAGGAAACTTTACAATAAACATTGTAGTCAAATGGGGCAACAAACATATTGCTCTGCAATGAATGGACACTAATTTTGGACACTAGGCACATGCATAAATGTATTCATTTTAAAGTATTATATTTGTTATAGATGTTTTGGGGGCAACGATATACTTAAGCAAGTCTTGATCTGCAACTATCAACATGTTTCTGTTCTACCACATTTAAGATCTTGTTTATGTAAATGAGAGCTAAAATACGCACTCCTGATCGGCCCCGTGCTTTCCAAGACAAAAAGGATGAACATATCTGCAAATATTACGCGAAGGTGAATTAAAAGTGTCATTTTTGAAGCAGTGGTACGGAAAAAGTCGCAGTTACGGAAGTTTATTCAGTTGTGCCTTAAGTATTTATAAATTTATGTTGTGTTTGTTTTGACGAATTCGATATGAAGATTATAGTTTGAAATAGAAGCAACTAGCTTCACTTTGTAGCCAAAAATAATTATAAATTCAATAAGTTAGTGCTAAGGGAGTTCGAACCGTCGTTAAAATTTCATCACCTTAGTTTCGGTAGGTTCTACTTTAACATTTTGGAGCCAGCAGTGAGCAGTTCCCTTTGCATTATCCAATTCAGTTGGCCGAAAGTGGTGCCTTTAACTGTCAGCCCAGCCTTCACTCCTACACAATTGCATTGCTGAGTTCCATGTGTGGGCATATCAGATGCTGGAATTATAAAACACCAATGACTAGTGAAATAATTAAAAACAAAAACAAAACGCCGTATTAGCATACGTAAACAATCTTTATCCCAATAGTTACATGCAAAGCAGCTATTTCGTTTTTTACTTTCTTTACTTGGTATTTAGAGGCATTGCGTTTCATCGAAAAATTCGATTTCAAGATACTGTAATACCGTAAATACATGTTTTATCTAAATGTCGGATTAATGCCAAACGTCGTATATGTTAGTATCTTCCAAAGATACGATAAATTTTTTTTAAAGAAAATCCCCCCATCCCAAATGACCTTCTAGACGGAAAATTTGCGATATATTGCCATTTCTTAAAAAGGCTTTAACGATTTGGCCTATCATACCATATATTTAAGATGCACACATCGCAAATAAAGTGTATATCTGAAATTTTCTAGTAATAGCCTGTGAAGTCCAATTCATTTGAAAGGAATTGGGTATAATATTATATAAAGGGTAATACATAAGAAATAGACAAAAACGTTTTACACCAAAAATGCAGAACTCTTTAAAACACAATTTATTTCAAGTTTTTTTTTTGTAACCAGCTATTTACGAAATATCGTTATTATTCGCTCGAATTTTAAAATCTTTTTGCTACTCACAAGTTGTTTTTCCACATGTTTATCTCGATTAACATGAAGTAGAAAAATAAGATTTCGTAAGAATAGTGTGTGGAAGCTAGATAAAAATAAACTATATTAGGTGTAGAAACTTAAGTGAATCTAACACATCACATTTTTTCCAATGGCAATGCCGAAAACTTGCTTATTTCGCTCTGCAAATGTCACATTACAAAATTCTAAGGTTAGTTGGAGAATTAATGATATTTCGATACTTATTAGCAACGGAATAAAATACGCAATGTAATAATTATTTATTAATCGGTAAAGAAAGTGATCCATTTCTATAAGTTTATGACCATATCATAGATGAGCTCATACAAGATAACCGCACTTGTTTCACATTATATAAATGTTAGCAGATAGCGTTAAACGTAATATGAACATCTGAACGTCGCGTTGTTTTGTTTTGTAGGAGATGCATGCAATAAGCTTTCGGAATTAGCTTTGTAGCGCTAAATTTAAAGTTCGTTACGCAGTGGTCTAGTACACATATGGGAGATCTTAGCATGAAGCAGATATTGTTCTAGGATCTGCATTTTATCTAGTAAAGTGAACATAATATCTCGGTGTTAGATATTTCCTAATAAATGTGCATAAACATGAGTTATGGAAAATAGCTACTCTAGATTCTAATCAGCCTGTTGAGTGAATATTAGTGAAGAAACGTATTGCTAGAAATGAAAATATATATCTTTAACGTTTCAACATCCGTAAACGCGTATTGTTTTAAGCGAATATGACTATTTACGTTAGTTAAATATTCGCTGCGTTAAAATAACATAATCGTGTGAATTGATAATAATGCTGGTATTTAAACTGTTAAAAACACTAAAACAAATTAACGCAACGTATTGAAATAGAACGCATGAAGTAAAGAATTTTATTTTACTATTTTGTGTGACGATAGAGTCGGGTTACAATTATTTTCATCTACTTTTATCCTCAATTTATTTTAAAAGGACAAAGAAGTTCCTTGAACTGAACGATGTTTACGGCGCCGATTTATTAATACTTATTTCTCATACATAAAACAATGTCAGTGTTATTATTATAGTATAAAACCTTTAAGCAGAACCTCCCGAATTTTCTGATCCACGAAGTTCATACTTAGACAGAAATAATTCTTCCCAGCTTGACGCTGAACGGCTTTCAGCTGCAATAATTTGTCCTGAAATTAAAAAAATTGTATCTGCAACATTCAAGTAAATGTTTCTTCTTGTTACAGATATTGTTGACATACTCAATTTTTGTGTCCAGTATGGCTCAGTTACTGTAAATGCCTGTCTGGAAATGTATCCAAATTATCCAATACATACTTCGTTACAAATCGACTTTAATTAGTCTTGAGCTCGTGAAAAAAAAATTAATTGCAATGTTTCAAACACACCTATTATTTAAATTGTGTATTTAAATAAAACTTCAGTCTGTATCAAGATACTACGAAAAAGTCGACAGAAATAACTGTGTGCTTATCAAGCGAGATCGTCATTTTCTTGTAGTAAGTTTTTGTCTGTGGTTTACGGATTTCGTTATGTAACGTCCAGACGAGTCCAACAGGACTTCCCGATCTATTTGAGAAAAATTAAATCTCTCGAACGTATGCCAATCATAATTGTAATTCTGAGAAAATAAATAATACATTGTCAATGTAAGCGAGTATTTGGGATGAATGGGAATTGCATGAAAATCTCCACATAGCATTCATAAAACACACTGCGCTGAAATACGAGATAAGTGTTTATCTGACTGTTCATTTTTAAGTCATACGGTGTGTTCTCAGTGAAATCCAGATGCATTTTTTACTTTCTCTACATAAAAGTAGAGGAAGCATTGTATTTTACCCAACAATTCGACAGCGGTATTTCACTGGAAATGCATGTTTTGAGGCCGCTGAATCCCTCACCCCAAAAAAGTTTTTAGAAAGAAGTCCGTGTGTATGTGCCTGTGAATAGCAGAACTCTAAAACGAAAAGTCGAATAAATATAAAGCTTGGCATTTAAGCTCTCTATCATCCAAACATGCGACACAAATATTTCAAAGAAAATTCCGCCACCCCAAAAACCCTTTACATGGAACATTTTTCGACATTTTTTATTTTCTGCGTATGTTGAATTTCTGGGTATAACCTGTGAAGTCCACTTCATTCGGAAGGAGTTTCGTAGAATCTTGTATAACTGGTAAACGTTAAGCAATAGACGAAAACGAGCTACAAAAATGTTTATGTTTACATGTTTATGTAGATCTCTTTAAAACACACAAATTATTTCAGATAACTTTGTTATGACATAAGCGATTTCCGAGATATCCGTCATTAATTGTTCCAATTGCTCATACTTTGTCTATCCTTTGAACTCCTGTCGACATTCAGTTGTTTCTCGTGACTGCATGGAAAGAGTAATGCCAGCATATAGCGTACAGTTCTTAAACATTTGACTATCACTATTCCCTTTGCATCTACAGAGTGAGACAAAAAAAATAAACTACGACGGCTGCGCGTAGTTTTTTCCTGTCCGCGTCCTCTGCGCTCGTTGCCGTCTGCCGCTATCACAGAAAGACGCGAATGAAACCATACAACATTTTTAAAACTGCATTTAAAGGCTTTAGTTGGCAAATTTATGAAAGGAAATGCTGAAACTGGCCACCGTCGCTGTCCACACATTTTTGGCGCCTCTTCAGGAAACTATCCATCCAGTTTCAGCATCTCCTTTCATAAAGTTGGTAAGTAAAGCCTTTAAAAGTAGCTTTTAAAATGTTGTATGGTCTCATCCGCGCCTTTCTATGATAGCGGCAGGCGGCAACGAGCGCCGAGGACGTGGACAGGCGGTTCGTAGTTCTTTGGCTCACCCTATATAACGAATTGTGTAATGCAGCTATTTCTGCAACGGTTTATCTGGATTCATATGAAGTAGAAACAAAAATAAGCTTTCATAAAATAAGTTCTTATACCCATTAATCAATGATACAGGGTAATGTGATGTAACACATATTTTTGTTCTTAGGTAAGTGTATTAAGAGTAAAACGGAATAAAACGAATTTCGTATCCTAAAAGAATTGTCACGTTTTAACAGTCCGTAACATAGTTCAAAATTGCACACACGATCTCTTCTGAAACCAATTTACTTCCCATTCTTGTGACATCAGCATAGTCTTCACTTTCAGTATTGCGTTTCGAAACCTTCTTCACCACATCCTTCGTACTGTCAATGTAAATCGAAATGTAACCGGCAGCTATTCTACCAGAGTAAAATACATAAAGTATATTGCTGCGAAATCCTCTTCATTCTTACGAATTTTATATAGATAATTAGGAAACTATAGAAATTAGCAAAAACCTTAAACCTTTTCAAATGACCAACATGATCTCTATTAAATATACCTATGCAATGAATGCCATTATCGTCAGCCATTATCAAAGCATTAGCTGTTGCTCTTTAACGTTTTCCCAGATTGAACAAGTGCATATTCTTGAAGTAAGTAGGTACCTATATTTTATTTCTCAAGCGTTGAAAACATACTCGTATAAGGAATTGTTCTGTAAACATTTCGTTTACTATTTATAACAACATAATATTCAAATAGATTAATAATAATCATTTCTATGAAAAGTATTGGAAGTTTCGTCAAACTTCAGAAAGAAATACATTTTAAACCAGTGCTCTCGAACGAAGGCTAATTTTAATTTTCTGTTTAGTTTTAACTGTTTTATCCTTAGGTACCAAAAAGTAGAGTATTTATTGTATTTTATTAAGAAATTCCATATCGAGATTTCCCCGAATATAACCTATATTTGATATATCTTGATGTTTGATGCAATCACCCTGCAGCAACAATAAGTAAACTTTAGAAAAGGGTATAGAAACAGCATAAAACGAAATTCAAACCTGGAATAAATACTAGATTTTGTAATTAAGTGAGACACTTAACTATGCAACGCAAATACTCTTAATAAGTTCTATTGAAAAAAAATCTTTGAAAACAAGTAAATCTCACTACAGAATAAAGTAAATGGTTCTCGTTAAGGCACACATTAAATATCAAATAAATGTTATGTGGTATTAACCTTTTCGAAATGTTATTCGTTAAAATTTGTCCACACTTTAAGCAGTACTATGAGTGCGTAATAACGATGACCTGCATACTTATTTGTATACTTTTTAGATAGCTGAATATTCTCTTAGACAACAAAATGTCTATTGGCATGGTGTCACGTATTTGAGTTTATTTCTGGGAGTCTTTATCTTGATAGACAGTCGTTATGCAACTTCAGCAATATAAATACGCTTTTATGGACAAAATCATGCATAATTACCCCTTAATGGGAACAAACTATTAAGAGTTATTAAGGTTGTCTAGACTATGCATTTATACTCTATCGCATTCAGTCTCGTCTTAACCTCCCATCACGTTAAATCCTTTGTGCTGGCGATGAAAACGATAACGTTATTTTCCAAAGACCAAAAACTAATTTTATTAACATAAGGTTGTGGTTAAATTTTTCATTCATCCTGATTTGTCAACATTAGATTTACTGTAAGTTCAATATCCCAACCTTTGTGGTCCCTTGAATACCGTGACTGCCTCATATTCTAAGATCCCGAGTTCAAACCGACCGGTGGCGTGAGTTACCTGATTATTTTTCTTTACTTTTCTCTTTTTTTCAGAGTTTTCGCTCCAAAGATTAATGTCGGATAACAAGTTTTACGGAACCTGGCCTGGGATTGAAGGATGTTAGGATATTTTGTTAAACAAAGCAACTAATGCAAATTACAGCAGAGGCCTACACGACCTGCGGCATAAATTGACAAAAGCTTGTGGAGCTCCGGCCGAGCTTGATAAAAGAGACAAACAGTTTTACTTTACCACGAATCGCCCAAAAATTCGAAACCTAGATTTCATCTGATATGCATATTTTATGGACATCTGAATAAAAAAGGCATGTTTATAAAAAGGTCCGTCTGCGTGTCAGTGTACAGTATAGAGAATAATGGCCCAAATGATTTTGAATAAAATACCACATATTAAAGATATTTACATTATAAACAAAATTTATATCTTGAATTTTCTGAGAATAGCTTTTGAAGTCCTCTTCATTCCGAAGGAACTTTGTATAATGTCGTATAACTGGTAAACGTTTGGCGATAGACGAAAACGTACTACACAAGAAATCAGGTCTCTTAAAACACACAATTTATTTCAAATAACTTTTCTTGTGGCATCAGCCATTTCCGAGATATCCGTTATCAATGGTTCGAATTATTCAATACTCAGCCATTCTTTTAAAGTCCTGTCAATTATCAGTTGTGCTCGCAATGTCATGGAAAGTATAGAATTATACACTAGCATATAGCGTCCAGTTACTAAACATTTGACTATCGCTGTATTTCGGGAAAGGTTTATCTCGAGTAAAATGAAATAGATAGGAAAATAAACTTTCGTAAGAATAATTTGTATATTTACCTACCCACTACTAAGCTAATGAGAATACAGAGTCATGTAGTGTAACAAATTTTTATAGCATTATCTCGATACGTTGGCTATGATTATTTTAAAAACTCACTACAATTACAAATCCATACGCAGAATACGGATTTATCGTAATTTCTGTTGGGAGCGATTTACCATTTTAATCAAACGGACCCGATCCCACTCGGGGCTAACTCTCAACTTCCCACTTGGACACTTCTTTCTCTCTGCTCGGTCAAAATATTTGGAACATGCTTCAAAGTGAGTAGTAAACACGCAGATTTCAGGTGTTTAATTAAACACAAAAGAATGGGTGTGCGTGCCTTTTCGGGTCCTGGGGCCTCGAAATTTGTATTTCCGATATCCAATTATTGGTTGTAATATTATACTTCCTCTGCCTGTCATGAATGGTCAGTAAAAGAGGTAATGCGTAGACATCGTGTTTGTATGCACTAACTTATCTAAAATATGCATGAGTTTATGTTGTCAAAATCTTTAAAATCACTTCATAGTTTCAAAAATGTGCACTAATGATGCACTAAAATTGTTAACTTTGGCTTATGCTTTTTGACAATCACAATATATCGTCTTTCTTATACATCATTTTGGTTTTAATTTGAGTTGCAGTATACAATAATAATTTCCTCCAAATGCTTAGACTAAAATTTATGATGTTTGTCGGTTAACACAAGTAATAATGAACTTTCCACATCTACAGGTGTTGTTGTTGGGGAAAACGTAAAAGCACTTGCTAACACTGGGCGAAATTTCTTCAGAAAACACTGCGTTTTCACTTTGAAGATATTTAGCCACATAAAATGAAACTTTGTCAGAGATTTCTCTATAAAACACTAGATAATTTGCTGTTTAATTTCTTTGTGTGCTTTAAAGAGGGAATCAGGTTTACTCTGAACATTATTGAGAAAATGGTATCCCGGTACTATTTGTCATTTATATATAGCAAAATTAATTTTAAAATTAAAAATTTAAAAATACGTGTATTATACGTTCGATAAAACTGATGTAATATGCAACATCGGAAATATGCAACTACAGAGTGAGCGAAAAAACTACGAACCGGCTGCGCAGTGTTTTTCCTGTCCGCGTCGTTGTCCATAAATTTTTGGCACCTCTTTAGGCAACTATCCATCACTCGCCGTAGTTCACGTTGAGAAATGCTGGCAAATTCCTGGCGGATATATTGCTCTAATTCTTCCAGGGTGTGTGGGTTTGCCTTGTATACTTTGTTTCAAGTTACCCCAGAGACAGAAATCGCAGGGGGTTAGGCCGAGGGACCGAAGGGGCTACAAATCTGTACTAATAATTCTATCGTCAAATACACTTTCAATTTTTTTCACTGAAATATTGCCCGCATAAGCTGCTGCAGAGTCTTTTTGAAAAATGGCAAAATCACGATCCTTGGCTGTTAATTTTATAAAAAAGGGGACAAAATTGTATTAACATATGTACGGGCTTCAACTTTCGACTGCAAAAAAATTGACGAGTGTTAGATAGGTACCAAAAATGTATGGACAACGACGGTGGCCAATTTCAGCATCTCCTTTTATAAAGTTGGTAAGGAAAGTCTTTAAAAGTAGTTTTAATAATATTGTATGGTTTCATCCGCGCCTTTCTATTATAACGGCAGACGGCAAGAGCGCCAAAGACGCGGACAGGAAAAACGCCGCGCAGGCGGTTCGTAGTTTTTTGGCTCTCCCTGTATATGATAATACAACTTTACAAACAAGCACAAAAGAACATGAATTATATTGTAAAACTTAATTCCATATCCCAAGTAAAAACGAATTAAATATGTATTTAAATACAAATCCTATGCATAGTAATAAACGTTTTAGCTGTAACTGTGAAAATGAATGGCTTTTCCTAGAGAAATTCATGTGACTGTGACTCACAGTTTACATGGTATTTTAAAGTACCAATTTTTGTGTGTCAGTAACATATTTTCACCCTCCATTCTAATGCCATCTCTTGTTTTAATGTCCCAAAGGAGGAGTGCAAATGTTTGTAACTAAAATTATTTCCAATGCAGTGCACATTTTGGTATTGTGGTTGGAAAAATTAATTTTAAATTCCACCAGTTTAGAGAAGACCGCAGAAATTTAATTAAGCTGTTTTACAGCCGTGTTGAAAAAGCCACAAAATTAGGCCATATTTCCAATATCGATTGTTTTAATTTACAAGCTGATTTGATGGAAATTCATTAAATTAACCTTTTCAATAATATTTTCCCTTGTAATTCTTTTAATTTAAAATGTTTTGCACTATTCTAAAAATATCAATTATTATTTTTAACCCATGGTTTCTCCGAATGTTTGCAGAGGTAAAGAGCGGCTGTATCTCGAGAGTTCGCCCGGTTTGGTCCTCGTCGAAGCTCCGCTGACAAGACAGAGACGCCCCCGTGAATAGGCCACAGCAAACGAAAGCGCTCACGTCATACACAGAGAGACAAAAGAACACGAATCGGCTGCGCGGGGTTTTTCCTGTCCGCGTCCTCGTCGCTCGTTGTCGTCTGCTGCTATCATAGAAAGGCGCGGATAAAACCATACAACATTTTTAAAACTACTTTTAAAGGCTTTACTTACCAACTTTAGAAAGGAGATGGCCACCGTCGTTGTCCATACATTTTTGACACCTCTTTAGGAGACTATCCTTCACTCACGTTGAGAAATGCTGGCAATTCCCTGACGGATATCTTGTTTTAATTCTTCCAGGGTGTGTGGGTTTGTCTTGTACACTTTATTTTAAGCTACCCCAGAGATAGAAATCGCATGGTATTAGGTCGGGGGACCAATAACTCTGTCCTCAAACACACTTTCATAAAGTTGTTAACTAAAGCCTTTAAAAATAGTTTTAAAAATGTTGTATGGTTTCATCCGCGCCTTTCTATGATAGCGGCAGACAGCAGCGAGCGCCGGGGACGCGGACAGGAAGAACACCGCGCAGCTGGTTCGTAGTTTTTTGGCTCTCCCTGTATTAAAATTATCAGTATTTTGTCAGTTAAAATTTGTAACTGAATAAAATGTAAATCATAATTACTTTAAAATGGCAAGTTTTGCATTTCATGGTAATTTCCTTAACACTCCTGTTACTAAAGCATAGAATCAGTCCCAGATGAGCGTCCTATAGGAAACAATAAATACCGATAAGGAGTGGGTTGTAAACGGAGGTCTGCAGTTTATATCCAATACTGTACCATCCTGACTGGAATTGTTTCCAGATTTTTCTCAGTCCTGAATAACTGGCAAATTCCGGGAAGATATCCTAAATTTAGACCTGGAATTTTCCTTTCCCGATTTATCATGTCAGTTCACGCATCACCAACATCCATTGCCTATGGTGCCATATGCACTACGAGAAGAACAGGGATTCAACACTATAAATAAGGGAAGTTTTTCAGGTTGCGGGCCGGAGAAGCGCAGTCACCCGTTGTGAGAACGAGGCGTCAGCGTCGGAGAAGAGTGAGAGACTTCTGCGCATAAAAGTAATGTTTTTATTTTTTTTATTTTATTATTTTTTACTGAAAACATACAACATGTTTAAAAATCAATAAAATCATATTTAAAACTCATATAATATTAATCATTAACCTGTGGTATGCGAGATATTGAAAATGATCTCCTTCAACAGCAGTACATTTCTGACATCTGCGTATGAAATTTCCGTTTCGCAAGTTGATTCTGGCAAGTTTTGTTTATTAGGTTTGCCCATAAAAATACAATGAGACAAATTGTGGCTACGAGGGGACCACTAAGTAATTCCTAAGCAGTGTGAACAATAGCAAACTCACGCTGAGAGAATGATTGCTGGCATTCATTGTCCGTTAACTGTCAGAAAAATGATTTTAGTGGTCATTTCGATGTTTTTGACCATTGGTAGTAACTTAAAAATGGTCCAGTTATTCTGTACGCTTTCAGAATCACACCTGCGCTGCGGAGCGTATGGATGTTCAGATGCCGGAAATGTGTTCTGTTGAGGGAGGGCGTTTTCAGCATCTCAGATAACACAGGTTAGTGGTCATCATTATTAATAGTTTTCAATATAATTGTGTGTTTTAAATATGATTTTACGCTTTTATTGAAAGGCTATTAATTTACGCGCGAAGATGCTGTTTCTTCCCCGCCGCTGCCGCCTCGGTCTCTTATCACGCGGCCACGCTCCTACCGTCAATAACCCGAATTATGTTCCTGTAATTTGGAGCATTTATAATTGAACGGTATTTTTAAGCTCTGACAACGTTTTTATTTGCTGAAGTTCAAATAATCATGGTTGCAACAGAAAGGCGACCCCCTTCACATCATGAATTAAAAGCTCAGCAGGAACTATCAAATAGTCGAAATAATTTTTTGCTGTTTTAACCAAATATTTTAAGCTAGAGAACTTAAAGCTTTAAAACTTTAAGAAAAACCATTTTCTCTGTGTGCTTCGGTTTGCTGGGCACTGATGTGAAAAAGTTTCTCAACTACAAGACCCTAACGAAGAGGATGTCATATCTAATTCGTACGCGATCTCAATTAGGCGCGGACTTAACAAAGGAAGACGGAGCCGATTCTTCAACAAACAGCGTTGCCAGTTTTTTACTTTAAGGAACAATTGCCAAGTAACTACTACAATAAATAAGCAGAGACGACTAGCAACTTTACCGTACAAGTAGCAATATCTGAAACTCCTTACTACAATGATTTTCATCAGGCTTTGATTATGGAATTTAGGTAAGGGTAAGGATAAGGCAAAGGCAAGGTTTTCTGCTGGTAAAACGAAGAGTATATTCAGTTTAAGGATCGCTTCAAAATATACACAATAAGCTAATTGATAGAATAGGATGACCAGTAGAAGGTTACTGATTATACAAGATATGAAACCGACTGGAAGGTCTACATATAATTACTATTATGTTTATTATTATTATTATTAAAGTGTTTCTGGTGGAAACTTCCAGAGGAAGAGCAAATACAACCGTATATTATTTCCTTCCCTTCTTTGTATTCATAAAATCTCTTATTGCATTCACAAATCGACTGATGGATGGAATTGTGGTTGAGGAAAGAGTTTCTTCCCTTAATAGAAGTGTTGAAGCAACAGTACCATATGACATACACACGAATATGCCATATTGGTGTTTAGAAAGTTTACTTTTTGTTTGTTTTTACGTTTCACTGCAATTGTCTTATCAATAGACTTTCCTTTGGAACATATTACTGCATGTGTGTTAACTCGTATTCGTTTGTCTTTGGATTTCTAGTAAACTTAGGTTTTATTTATTAGAACTCATACTCATTCACACCTCCAGACTCAGGGGAGCAGAGGAAATAATCTCGGCTAGGAAAAAGTTCCCACCCCCAGTTGGAATCGAACCCGGGTCCTCTCGTACAGCAGATAAGCGCTCTACCGACTACGAGACCAACCTGAGTATATATTGTTTTCACTTGTACCAACTGGACAATATCGCAATCAAACATTTGTAGGTTTATTCTTCTTCGTCTTTGAAAAATCCACAAGGATTAAGTTTGTTTCTGTAGTCTACCTACATATCTCTGCCTAATGAAGTGCTTGAGATTTTCTTTTAGGAAAATGGTTGCTAAGTTCAAAATGGTTAATGGTTGATCATGACTTTCCTAGTTTTCCGTAATCGTTTATTTTTTTCTTCTATTGAAAAAAAGTGTTTCTTAGGGCATAATTAGTATCCTGTGGCAATTTTAACTGAAATTTAGAAATCCCGCTTCATAAGTAATGCGTCATTCATTTGTTTGTTTCCTAATTTAGGAAACAGAATAAAAGTTGACACTATTGATGTTTTGTAAGACTAATGTCCCATTTAAATGCTATTACATTTTTTTTTGTCAACATCAATATATTATTTTCCAGAAGATGGATACCGTTATAATTGAACTTTGTTAATTCTTTATTAATACTTGCTTAAATTTTGGTTTTAATTCTAGATACCTTTGAGATTTAATAATGGCGTGATTAAATTAGCCTAAAGAGCATTATTTGAATTTAGTATTGCTTTCAAAGAAATAACGGTGTCCTTGTTATTTATATTTCACAGCAGGGGTAGTTTAATTCACTGTGTTTTGTGTATTTAGGGTTGCATTTGAAGAGTTGTAAGCTAACAGGAGAAGTTAAAATACCTTGAATATGTGTGATCGAGAACTGGCTAAGATGTTAAAGAAACAATGAGTTATTTTTATGCTTGATATAATCTGTTATAACCACTTCTCCAGAACCATGTGTGAGCCTTATGATGAAGATATTCTTGATAAGCGTTTTGGCTTCTCGCGCTAGAGGTCCCGGGTTCAATTCCCGGCTTGGGGGAATTTGTTTTTAATTAGAATCTTTCCCTGCCCTCCGCAGAGACTGCAAGTATGGTTGTGGAAATAAATGCGCGTGTGTTTAATGTTAAACAGAGTTAAAAATAACGTTAAAGAACCCACAGTCAACGAGTTCTTTTTGAAGTCGAAGCCCTCGATATGACCATAGCTCATGGCAGTTAAAGGAGGCTGTATAAGTGAAAAAATGGTATTTTTAACAATCATAGCAGTAGGAATAACCAATTAATGTTCATAGTGTAAATTCGTTTAAATTCCATAAGAATTAATACCCTAATAGTTCCTTAAATTAAACAGAAGATAATTAAAAAATCTGATGTGTTAAATTCACATGCCTTTCTCTACCCTCTATCGTTTATTGGAGGGTATACAAATTATTCTTATCAGAGCTTATCTTTCTTTCTATTTCATTTTAATTGAGATAAACCTTTGCAGAACCAGCTAAATTGTACCTTTTATTACAGATACAAAGGGAACAGCGATAGTCAAATGTTTAACTGGCCTTAAAATTCCATAATGTAGTCATGCAATCACTAGAACAACTGAATGTCAACAGGACTTTAAAACAACAACAAAGTATTCAATAATGCGAAACATTAATAACGGATATCTCGGAAATGGCTTATGCCACAAAAAAGTTATTTAAGGTAAATTAAATTTTCTCCCCTTTTTTGTAGTAAGTTATAGTCTATCGCTGAACATTTACCAGTAATAGAACATTACATAAAATTCCTTCTGAATGAGGAGTACTTTACAGGCTATTTCCAGGAAATAAAAAACATGCGTTTTATTTGTCATGTAAATATCTTTAATGTATGGTATTTTAATAATACAAATAAAGTTCAAGCATTTAACACGTTTATACATTGTGATATCGCAGCAACCGCTTTTATTTGAAGATAGCTTGAATCTAAATGAAATTACAAGAAGAATCGTATCGCGCTTCATACATAGAAAATTATCACACATAAATTCGTAATTAAGTGGAGCATCTTTCAAGGGCAGGGACATTTTCAGGGAATTTATTCTTTCACAATCGATTCGAAAAATGGCAAACGACTGTAATAAAATATTTCACTAATTTGTTTTCTATAAATTTAAGTGCGTGTTGAATTCTTACAATCGATTTATTAAAAGGAGAACGCATTTTAATTTTTGTGACCTTAGTGGTTATGCGTTTCCGAAGTAAGGGTCCATTCACAGTGAAAATAGATATTAACATATTTACGTAAAACTAACGCTTTAAGTTGTCATTCACAACGAAACATAAACAGCAGTCTATTACAAGAGAGCACGAAACAACTGAACAAATATGGTGGCCTGCGAAGCGACACAGAACACTACAGAGGACAAAAGAGATTATATACAAACACCAAAACGAAAAACTCAGATGTGTTGCACTCACACGACTTTCTCTACTCTTATGCAAACTGTCTCTCAAACGCGTATTCTCCATCTATTCCATGCTAATAGAGAAACACACTTGAACTATCTTACAGCTAATTTTCTTGTAGGTGCAAGGGGAATTGGTAGGCTTTAAGCGATAGTCAAATCTTTTAAGAGCTGGTTGCTATGTGGAGTATTCCATCTCCTTTGCACGTCCAGGACATATATATATATATATATATATATATATATATATATATATATAAATTAATAACGAATGGCCATTTGAGAAAAAGTATAAGTATTGGAAAATTCAAATAAATAACAAGGAATATCTCGGAAATAGTTCACTCCACCAAAAAAGATGTATATGACATAAACTGAGTGTTTTAACAAGCTCTACATTTTCTACTAGAAAAATTTTGTCTATGTCTCACGGTTTATCCGTTATTCAAAATCCATTCAGAATGAAGAGGACTTTTGGGGGCATTCCCAGGAATTCAAGATATACATTTTATTTGGCATGAAAATATCTTACACATATGATATCTTAATAAAATTAGTTATAGTCATTATGAGAAAATCAAAATTTTCAAAAAATGTTCGATTAAAGGTAGTCTCGGATGGGGGATTTTTCTGAAAATATTAGTGTCCATCTTTGCAAGGTACTGAACCTATCACCAAGTTTGGTATTTATCCGACTTTTGGTTTTTGAGTTATGCCACACACACACACACGGACCCTTCTAAAAATGCTTTTTTTTTTATTCAGGGGCCTCAAAACATGTATTTCCGGTGAAATCTCGGTATGGAATTTTTGGGAAGGAATGCAATACTTCCCCTATTTACCATATGTAGTAGAGAAAGAAAAAACAGCTAGATAACTGGGTTAAAGAAGGTTAAATTCACAAAAATACAGTATATTTTATGAATTTGTTTTTATGCGAATTTTTATAGGTGCCCCAGTAATTCCTGGCCCGTGATTTTGCACAGAAAGTGCAATGTCATCAAATGACGACGGAAAATCTGATGCGACACATCATGATGAGGTGTATGGAGAAATCACTCTAATGGCTAGTTTCGTATGTTTAAAGTAAACATAAGCATGAGCTGTTGGAGTTTGCAAACTTCTGTATTTATGGTTAAAATTAATGGCCATGTTTCTGTCAACGTCAGCGAATGTGAACGTGTGCATTAAGATAACATTAACCATGCTTCTATGCTTAGGTTATGTTTGATCTGAAATTTCATCATGTCTCTACACTTCTGGTGAAATCCATTATACTGCATTAATACCAGGATTACGATGAACTTTGCTTAACGTGACGGGACGAAACGTGAAGTTATGAAATGCTGCTGAACGGAAGGTCTAATTAGGATGCACTTAAGTAATGAGAATACCTGCATTGGTAATTTGTATTATTACTTGATGCTGCTGCTCCACACCGATTGATTCTAATTACCAGTGACGTCAAACGTAACGTAACGGAAACCTTTGACATTGCCAAAATCTTAAACAACGTCGCGTAAGTTAAGTCACGTTAAGTAGACCCTAAGCATCTCGATCTAATATAGCGTGTTAGACTTTCAGAGTATGTGGTGTTAATTCACGTTACGTTAAGTTCATCGCAATTCCGGCATAAAAGAAAGACGTATAACATCAAAAGGTACAGTGGATAAGCTGAAAATAGTCAAAGTTATTTCTAGAACCTGACAGTTGAGGAAAACAAGATAAATGCGACATTCTCCTGAATATAATAAAAAGTTAAATAGGATTATATAGTTATTTTGGTGAAGGCGGTAACCAAATGCAAGTATAAGACACGAAAATCAGAATGCTGGACTAAAAATTGGTGTATTACTATTCGTCACTGGTCCCACTGAAATTGATCTGCAATTTTATTCGACGGCTCTGGCTAGAACTCTTATAATTCCTCGGTAATAGCCGACTCCTCGAGTAGAATATTGATGTCCGATAAAGGAGAATTTGTATGCGATTGTCTGCTGTTAATATGCATTTCAAAACAAAAAATCTCCATTTCGAGGTAGATCGATAGTACATTGTTTGCATCTTTGATTGGTGTGCAGGGAACGAACAAGAATACACACCTATCCCTTCAGGCAAAAAGTCAGCAATTAACTTATTTAATGAGTTATAATATACAAATATGTTACATGCCATAGGAAATTTTACTTATTTTATCATTAAAAGGCACCCGCGGTTATACAATAAAATTAAATGAACATTATTAGTTTTTAAATAATTAACATTGATTAAATATTTATATAATAATTATTATATTTTTAGGTGAAATATTTTAAAATGTTCAAATAAGAAAAAGCTCACTAAAGGCTAGTTTACAAGCTGATACTACTTAGTTACGACACTAACTAGTTTCGGCTACTTCCAACTAGTTCTAGCGCTTGATTTTGAGGTTATGTTGTCCTTGCTATTTCCAGAATGAAGTGGGGAAGCGATTTAATAATTAAATGCCTGGATTTATGTGCAGTAAAGAAGGGTTTGTGAGACTTTTAACTATATAAACTTTAAAAAATAAAGCAAAACATACTGCTGTGCTTGAGTTAATTTTAAAACAGCTTAATATGGACTAAATGACAATAGAACTTATAAGGCGAATTCATTCCACAAGAAGGACCTACACGAATTGAATACGGAAGATTTAAAAGAGTAAGAATTTTGGAAGTGCACTGACCTCAGGAACAAATTTTGAAATTCTGCTTTTTGGCAGTCGGTGTTGAGCTCTATACTCGTATGACTAGCCACTTGGAAGATCTCTCAATGAAATTTGTAATTTCAGCTCTGGTGACAATGTTTCACGCAATGTCATATATTGTTTCTTTATTTCATTTGTTACTTTCCCTAGCAAAAAGCTATACTGTTCTGAAATAATTCTCAAATAATTGCAATTGCTTTTCGGATCCTCTACAGTATCCTTCAATAATAATTGCCGAGCACCCTATTAATGACCTCTGAATCCAAATCTAGTCCATGTTCGTCTCTTTCACATTCTCTCATTTTTAAGGCCATCTTGAATTTCTTGAACATCCATTTTTACAAACTACCTCTGCAAAAAGAGGTTAAAAATCAATGAAACTACTGCATACACAACGTCGCCATGTAAACATCTTATGCAAATAGATTAAAATAATACAGGTAACTTGCTTGAGTTTAAGTACTGAAAGAAAAATATGTGTAACAAACTTAACGTCATTTTGTTTAGCTTCCCCGAACATTAAACTGTCAGGATCGTGTTATACGTCCGAAATCTCAAATTGGAAACTTAGCTAAAATGCATAGAAATACGTGCTTGTAATTCTGAGGTGTAAACGTTTAATTAATTTTAACAGGTTTATATTAATGTATTTGTATCGATAGATGTGTTTAAACCTTTCTTACCATGTACTTAGTGGATAAAGTTTTTTTTAATTCAATTTAAATTCCATTTAACTGCATTGGTCTTATCCGCGGCCTTACCTTTGAAACATATTTCCTAAAGGCGATGGTGTTAACTCGTATTTTCTTGTCGCTGGTTTTCGGTAACTTTGTTTTTGTTTATTTTTTTTTATTCATTGAATCACACAACACACACATTCCCACTCTCATTCATGCTTCCAGACTTTGGGGAGAATAGGGAATTATCTTGGCTAGAGATTCCACCGCCGGGAATCGAACCCGGGACCCCTCGCGCAGCAGGCAGGGCTCTACCGACTCACCTATGAGGCCAGCCAGTTAAAGTATTGTATTCCACACAAACTTGGATATCGGAAATACATGTACTCAGGCCTTCTTATTCCAAACAATACATTTTTAGAGAAAGTTCTATGTGTATGTGAACAGCATAAAAAATAAAAGTGGTTTAAATACCACACTAGATATTTAAGTTCAATATCTTCCAAAAATGCGACACAATTTCAGGGAAATACCCCATCCCAAGCTTCCCGTTATTTGCAAACACGTGAGACAGTATTTTTAACACTTAAGTGATTTCAGTCAAATTATATAATATAAAATTCAATAACAGCCTGCCTTAAATCAAAATGTGTATAATATAATATATATAAAATGCATGTAGCAGTCATTGTATTAATTTTTATACTATTATATACATGTTCAATAATATTATGTGAATGTATTACGTAATTTAATAATGTAGGAGCTGTCAGAATAATAGTTTAAAAGTTGTAACAATGTGGTGACCTTGAGTCAATAATGAGTAAGAAAGTTTAATAATGTTACTAGTCATTATAGGAGCAACAATACTGTAAATTTTGAAGACAGTTTATAAATAGCCAATCAACAACCAAAAAGAAAGCTTAAGTTAAATGAAAGTATTCTATTGGAGTAGGATTAGCCAATCAGAAACTGAAATAGTGCAAATTGTAAAAATTCAGAAGTCAGTTGCTAGTAGACAGCGTTCCTAACCGGACGCGAGACACGTCCTCGAGAAGTTTAATACGTATCCAGTGTGAGAAAAAAATAGTTTACGTGTTAAAAATGCTATTAATTAATAAATAATCCCACAGCTCTCTCTATATCAGTGAAGTGTTATTTTAATCGTTTAAGGAATTAATAAATGGAGTGAACTACAAATTATAATCTCTGTAAGCCTACATTCTTAGCCGCACTACTCCCTGCAAAGAAATCCATGTCTCTAACAATAATACTGACGCAGCCGAGGCAAACATAAATATATAATATTTAAAGAAACAGTCAAATTACAAAGTTAATATTTTTAAACTTGGGGCGAAGGCTACCGGAAGCTTTTTACCTTACTGCGGTTGCAACTACTTCAAGTGTTCGGCTCCCCAACAGTCAAAATACAATACAACTCCTCCTAAAATTAAACATACTTCAAATTGATGCCCAAAGAGTGGTGCAAATAACTTAAAGACAACTCCTTTCTCACACTTTAGTTATTTATTTTCTCAAAAATGCATCTTAACGATTTTAATTAAAATATCATATGTTTAAGATATAAGCATGAAAAATAAAATTATCTTGAATTTTCTCTAAGTCGGCTGTGAAGTCCTACTCGTTCAGAATGTATTTTGTATAATTGGTAAACTGTAAGGGATAGCACACAGAAAGGTGTGGATCTACTTTAAGCGCACAATTTGACTTTTTTGTAGCATTAACTAACCTAGGTATTTTTGAGACATTTTTGTTATTAGATTGAATTTTCAAATACTTCACACTCTTCCAAACGGCAAACGTCTATTCTTTGTTCTTTTATTTTTTATTGCAAAGAGAAAGTCATTTCAATAGCGACTTGCTTATAAAAGATATTACCTTTAACTCTATTAGCAAGAAGTAGATAGAAGAATAAACTTTTTTAAGAATAGTTTGTGGAAGAGTGAGTAGACAAAGTCATGTGAATGCAGCTCATCAATTTGTTTTTCTGTAAACTTCTTGAACTGCGACGGCCTATTTTCTGCAAGTAGGTAAAGCTGTACATAATGTTTGAAAATACTTTGAAACTGAATACTTTCACTTAAAGCAATTAGTTCATATTCCGAAAGTTCAGAGTTAACTTTTATGTTGATAGAAGCAGAAAGTCAGGAATATTTTTCGACAAGATTTCGTGAGCGAGTTTAAATAAAATGATATTTATTCATCGCTTAGTACTCCGTCTTGGGAAGGCTATATTTATTAGCTCCAGGTATGTAAGCCAATTTGAAGAAGATGGTTTGAAGATGTATTATATTTCAACTGTTGAGTAGCCGAACTTGTAGTAGTTGCAACCGCACGTATGGTAAACAGTTTCCGGTAGTCTTCGCCTCAAATGTACTTTCAGGTGGCCTTTGCCCCAAATATAAAAAAATATTAACTTTGTAATTTAACTGTTTTTTGTTTGCCTCGGCTGCGTCAGTATTATTGTTAGAGACATGATGTCTTGGCAGGGTTGTGATGCGACAAGAATGTAGGCTTACACAGATTATAATTTTACTTCACTTATTTTATTAATGCTTCACGAGATTTGAATAAAACTTCACTGATATAGAGAGCTGTGAGATTCTTTTTATTAATTACTTGCACTTATTTAACACGTAAACTATTTTCGTCTCACACGAATACATATTAAATCTCTCAAGGACGCACAAGCAACGCATCCAGTTATGGGCACTGTCTGCAGGCAACTGAATTGATTTCAACCGTCTAAACTTGTAAATTTCTGTATTTCAAGTCTCTGATTGGCTAATCCTACTCCAATAGAATACCTTCATTTAACTAAAGCTTTTTCTGGTTCCTGATTGGCTATTATATAAACTGACACTAAAATTACATTATCGCTTCCAAGAATCACATGTAGTATTGTTAAACTCTCAAACTCATTATTGCCTCAAGGTTACCTCATTGTTAGCAACTTTTGACCTATTTCTCACAGTTCCTACATTATTAAATTACGTAATACATTCATATAACATTAATGAACATGTATACAATAATATAAGCATATGCAATGATTGTTACATACATTTTACAAATTATTACATACACATATTGCTTCAAGGTGGGCTGTTATTGAATTTATATATGATGTAATTTTACTGAAATCATTTAAGTGTTAAAAATACTGCCTCAGTCTAAAGGCATGGAGATGCGTTTCATCAGACTTAGCAGATACCGGCAATCTGGTCCAGTGAACTACCCCCTTTTTCACTTCATGCATCATTAACCGTCCATTGCTGGAAACACCCATTTGTTTTCATAAAGCGCCAATCTTTCTATCATTTTGTTTTCACCCGTTCATATTTGTACCCAATTGCCTTTGTTAATGCCGATAATAAACAGGTTGAGTTCTAGGACCTTCGACAGTGACATGCAATCGTATTTTATCGAATTTGATGCCAGCCATTCGGTTTGTTTGGTATACACCTATAGCGTTAGATCTGAAAGTTGTCTTCGCATAAATTGGTACAGATTCCTCTAGTTCTTTGCTTAAGATTTAGTTGTTTCTTATGTAAAATTACCTCAGCAGCTCTTGTAAACGTATCAATCAATCATGTTATGCCCAAAGGCAGGTCTTTTAGTGTAAACCTAAACTCCTCCAATCTTCCATCTTTAAGGCGTTCGTTTTTGTCTCTGCGTATAAAACACTTATGTTAAAAAGATAGAATCAGACGACTGAAAATTCAATGCCATAGTCGGGATTTGAACCACGGATCTCCCGGTCTCCGTTCTTTATGTGTGGAGGAACAATTAAGTTCATTAATTGGCCTAATAGTGGCCGAAACTATGAAGCTCGGGACTTAAAGTACTTACAACATAGTAAGTCGCCATTGGGGTATGTCATCTCAATAAAATTTGAGATCTCCTTTTGGTTTACCGGAAAAATGCGAATCAGTTGGGGAACTTAATGTCGTACCGGCGAGTTGCCATGGTAGCTCAGTGGATAGAGCACGGGGACCGGGAGATCCGTCGTTCAAATCTCGGCTATGGCATTGAATTTTTCAGTCGTATGATTCTACCTTTCCAAACTTGTCCTACACAGGCTTCTGTGGAAGAACAACAAGTCCGCTTATGTTAAAGTTATCTGGTATCTGCATCTGCTCCGATCCTTTTTCTCGATCATTATTGCTTCCGTTTCTTAGCAGTTTCTTCCCATTCAGCATGTCACCAATGCAATTTCTTCTTCCTAATCCATTTCAGCAATCTTCTTTAGTCTATTGTTTTGAAATTATTACTTGTTATTGCTTATTGTGTCTGTCCACTTCACACACTGATTCTTTTCTGTATTTACTACTTATAGGGTCTCCCCCAACGAAGCTTAGAGTGCTTAGCAGTCACTAATTATTCCCTAAACCCTGTTTCTTGTAACCTGTTCCGCTGACACGTGTTCTTTCCCACTCCCTTTCCTTCCCCTTTCTCTTGATTGGCTAATGTGCAGGTTTGATGGTCCTTGTGTCCCTGACAAACAATTCCTGTGCAATGCAACACCAGGCGATAAAAAAATTCCTGTCATGATAGATGTACGTGCTTTTGTCATCTTAATAGATTTAAACCGAAGGAGACTCCTACCTATATGTTGATCGGAATTTTCATGCGTTCCAAATGCATCAACATTGTTACGTAATACTTGATGCATACGGTTATTAAAATATGAATTTGACAACTCTCTTCGAATATATTAAGATAAATTCTCATATTAAATAAAGAACTAGTTTATATCGCACAACAACATATTCTACGACAGCAGCCAATGAGAGGTGACTAGTACATGTGACAGTTAAGAGATACGGGGCAAAGTTATGTGGAAGAGGATTTAGAAGCGCCCGATTTGGCTTGAATAATGCGAGTGTCGGCCCCCGGGTCTGACTCGTAGAAGGTATCACTTCGCTCTGCAGTGGTCTAATTCGTGCATGCGTCTACGGAGGTTAATGCATTTGCATTTCAGTGACTAACGGTAGGTTTTTGGCATATATGGTGTATAGTGGACATAAAATTATCTGAAGCTATCTGTTGATTGTGTGTAGTTATGAAATTGTGTAGTATGGAACACGTGAGTTTATTGTGTTACGTACATTCGAACGGAGGCCCCAAGACTGAAATTCCCAGGTGTCATCACTCCTAACAAATCTGAAAATGTTAGAAACATTTACACAAACTCTATCCGTGTAGGCAAAAAGAAACATAAATAGTCAATAGTAGTAACAGAGCGAAAATTAGACGACACAGGGGAGTTGTGAAAGTAATCAACAGAAAATATTTCCGTCACACATCACATAGACTTTCCATGGCAATAACTGACTGGCCTTTTCGCTCTCTAGATCTAAATACATGTGATTATTATCTGAGGAGAATGCTTAATGTTAGTCTGTGCCTCAAATCTCCGTACGCTCCATGAATTATTATTTCGGCTGCGGACATTCGTTGTGTTCAATAAGACGTTTAATAGGTGCCAGGCTTATTACAAGCACCTATTATATTTTAACACTTTTAATGAGAAATACGTATAATATCTTCATACTGTTTCGCGTCGTTAATATTACATAGGGGAGTTATGGCAAGCGAGTCCTCCGCTACTGCACGAACCGATTAGTATAGCAGCGCCGTGAGATTGGCGGGTTTGCCAGTGGCGTTATTCAGGAGAAACTCGTTATTTTGCTGTTCTGTTAAAAACTTATTTTCAACATAATTAGACGATTTATTCGACAGAAAGTACTGTTGAGGAAGATGATTGCCACTGGTTCTGTGGGAATGTTACCAATTAAATCTAGAAAATACGCCTACCACCAAAGTTACAAGTTCCGTATAGCATATACAATGGCGAACGAGTATACGGTAACTCATGCTTACATTTAAATTTAGATAACAGATGCGACTTAACTACATTTCGTCCTTCGTGTGAATGAAGGCTTAACTCAGAGTGAAAAATCGATTAAAGGAATACAGTTCTCCAGCCAACAACATGCTAGGCTTTGGTTCGGAGCTGCATGGCAAAACGCCTTCCTTCCCAAAATTCAGGAAAAGGCAGGTGTTGGTTCAGTCATTCTTGAGCGAAAACGTAATATATTGTTAAGAATTCAAGCGACAGATTTTCAGGGGTTACCGAGGTCTGGTATAGGAAACCTTGATGTAGGATATCTATGGTCGGTGATGAAAAGCTTTGAACTAAATGAGTTTTCATTTTAATATTCCTATTGATGAATGCATATTGATTTACACTCTTAAGATAGTTAATTTCTCTTCCACAAGTGCAAAAATAACTACAAAGGGGTATTTTTAAAGCTGAACTTCGATGTTTGTGAAACAAGTCCCCTCAGCAAGGTCCAGTCCACCATTGATACTCCACTTTCACATAGAGAAACATACGTATCAGAGAGACAAACAACGGTTAACTGTAGTATTAGCGCAGTCATTAACATGCTCAGCTATCAATTTAGCGTCTCGCGTTTCTACATGTTGCAGAAGTATTCACGTAGAATGCTTGAACATAGCATGTACACGATTGCCTGAAAGTAGTAGCAACTCATGGAAGTTTTATCAGTGGCGTACTGGCTCTTTATTGATTTGTTGTTTTCGTGGTAGTTCAGTATTAACGTTAACACCAGTTACTTATCTGAATATGAAAACTACCTTGAATAAAACATTTGTGTTTGCGTTTTAATTGGATGTATTAGAAAAACAGCCTTGTTGATATGGCTTCACTCCTCGTATTCCATGGGGCTCATTTAACTCTTTCAGCTTGACTTGTAGATCCATGAAGCAAGAGTTTTATACCGTTGTTGATAGTTTCTCGGACCGGGATATCCGATGCTAACCACATTCTCGCGGCCGGTTTACGTCGAGTGGGTTAGCCTCTATCCAAGTGGTTCCCAGCAGACCGAACAGTTCAAGCTTGCTCCAATGTAATCCTGCACTTCAGCGGTTTATTTTCTGAGTAAGTGCCTTTGCTGGTACACAGCAAAAGGAAAAGTGCTGGTTTTATTTCCTTTCGAGTTTCGTTTTACCCACAACAAGATTAAGTACAGAGCTCACAGTATTTATTACCGCAGCAACCCTGTTTGTGTTTTAAAGCAGCTTTTCTTACCAAGCTAATTTCAAAGATTATACAATTATAAAATATGTAGCTACCTTATCCGGCGTTGCACAGTCATGTAATTTAATTTATCCCACCCCCGTTCTTTCTATGCAATGAATATAAGTATATGCACAGTGGTGCAGGAGTTTCCCCACTTTCATCCCTTAGATCTATTTATTCTTATTTGCAGAACCCGCAGCTCTCTTCGCGTTATTGCTTTCAATCTATTATTTCTCACCTTCCGTCTCTATCTCTCATCCTTCCATTCCCCCTCATATTTCCCTCTCCCAGTCCCTCCCCTCTGTTGCCTTACAACCTACATGGCATATGACATTTTGGAACCGAAAATAAAGTTTATTTCTGGGCGTTAAAGCAATGTATATATGAAATTTGGCAAAAATGTCAAAACTCTCCATTTGTTTTTTTTTACACTTTTATTAGAATTAAAACTATAATTTTATCCTACACGGTTGGGTTCTTTAGTATCAACAATGTTAAAGTCACAAATGACTACTTAAATGTATCATTTAGGATATAATCATGTGAACTTTAAATTCCATTTTTCTAAATTCCATATCTTTAGCATTTTTCACTATTCAGAATACTCCTTAGACCCTAGTTTTTAGGTTATAACCCTTGAAATGTTCATAAGAGCTTCTGGAATTACGAATTTAAAACATATTTAGCAGTTATACAAAATTCCTGCCGAATGAAGAGGGCCTCACAACCTATATTCAATATATATATATTTTATTTGTCATGTAAATATCTTAAACCTATGGTATTTTAATCAAAATAGTTTTCCATTTTTGAGAAAATAAGACATTTCGAAAAATCTTCCATGTAAAGGGTAATTTGGGGTGGGGGAATTTTCTTGAAAATCTTCTTTTCACATCTCTGGAAGATGAAAACCCAAATACAAAGTTCGGTATTTATTGGAAATTTCGTTTTTACTTTCTCAACTACATATAGTAAGTAAGGGAAGTAATGTATTCCACCCAAAAATTCGATACCAAGATTTCACCGGAAATATATGTTTTGAGGCCCCCTGAATCCAAAAAAAAGCATTTTTGGAAACATGTCCTTGTGTATGTCTGTGTGTGTGTCTGTGAACAATATAACTCAAAAACGAACACTCGGATAAACACCAAACTTGGTATTTAGGTTCAGTATCTTCCAGAGATGCGAGACGAATGTTTTCAGGAAAATCCCCCCCACCAAGATTACCCTTTACATGGAACATTTTTCAAACTTTTAATTTTCTCAAAATTGGCTCTAACGATTTTGATTAAAATATCATATATTTAAGACACTTTCATGAAAATTAAAGTGCATATCTGGAATTTTCTAGGAAAGTCTCCATTGTGAACGACTTTTGCATAACTGGTAAACCATAAGAGATAGACAAAATGTTACTATACAAAAAGTAGATCGCGTTAAAATACACAATTTATGTCATATACATTTTTTTTTGTTGAGTTGAGTGAAGCATTTTCAGATATTGCTTGTTATTCCCTTAAATTTTCCAATACTTATACTTTTTCTCAAATGGGAATTCGTTATTCACTTTTTTTGTCCTGGTAATGCAAAGAAAATGGAATACTCGACTTAACAACCACCTCTTAAAACATTTGACTATCGCTTAAAGCCTACCAATTCCCCTGCATCTACAAGAAAATTAGTAATGAAGCATATGAATAATAAGCGTTTGTAAAAATAGTTTGCACAAGAGTAGAGAAAATCATGTAAGTGTAACACATCAGATTTTTTTCTAAGTCTTACACGGCACAGCGCCTTGTTTACACCATACGCAATACAGTTATGTAGCCACTGCAGCAAGTTGTTGTACGGAATTATTAAACATGTTACCTTCACTGTGTCTTCTCTGTAGCGCTGTGGCAAAGCGTTGGATACTTGTGTGGTTAAGACGGCACTGTGTGTTTAATTAACACATAGTGAATACTTATTTTCGATATAGTGCTTTTCATTCACGGCATTTGGTAAAGTTCATAATAGAATAGTTATTACGATGCAAAATACGTGGCTTTACAGTATCATCATGGTCCATGTTGGATATCAAGGGATGGATAGGTGTGTTGTCGTAGCTGGACGATAGGCTAAACAGTGCGCAATACGCGGTAATACTTGCATATTTTGATTCCCTTTGAGGATGAGATATCCTGATGGAATTGCTGAATTCGTACAGGATAATCATCCTCTCTACTTGTCTCCACTTATGTTCTCAGAAATGCAGGATATCGGTGTGATATCGGTGTGATAGATTGATCTCCCTATTAACCAGATTTGAACCCTATTGAAAATATGTGGACTGAGGTGAAAAAGGAGCTGGTCTCGAGAAGAACAAAAGATGACTTCTGGGCACAAATTCAAGAGGCCTGGGCGTTGCAGCTTTTCGTCCACGTTACTACAGGAATTTAATTTCATCTATAACTCGAAAATTGAAGCCAGTTATACATGTTCAGTATTCAAACACCCGATACATTTTTTTTACATTTTTTGTGTGTTTTAATCTTAGAAGATAGCAGTTTATTTGCATTTATTTTAGTTATTTAAAAGGAGTGTTTTAGTAGAATTGTGTTTTTGTGTGCAATAGATATGCCCAAAACTTAAAATGCTAAAGATATAATTATGCAACATTATGTCCTATACAACCAGTCTTAAAATTAACAACATAAAAATCACAATAACTAATGCGAGATTTGAACCGAAGACATTAAGCAACGCCCTTTTAACCTCTCGGCCAACAAAACCTTGTTCCGTGCTTTGTGTTCAGTAGCTTATAAGAGTCACCACGAGAAACACTGTTTAAGGTAAACATAGCCCTCTGCTCGTCGTATCTGGGGATGACTTTTTTTTTCTTTGTCCACGGATGTGCATTTGCGTTAGTTAATTTAAGAAAGTTATATATTCTACATTTAAACTGATTTCTTTTACTCGTCTTCATTATTTACCGTTTCCTATTAAGGGAATATTAAATCTGATAAATTAATGACCCATTATCTCAGAAAAAACTGTCTAAGATATAGATTGAAATTAGTACACGGTGTATAGGTGCCTACTAAGTTCTCTGGTTTACTTTTACAAAATAAGTTTGTATATTAAGGAAGATTATTTTTAATTGTATGATCATCTGTTATTTAAAATTTGTCAGCAATTTTTATTAATAACTAACCACTTTATAAAAACCTCAATTTTGTTGTGCATTTACGAGTGTTAATAATCCTAAAATTTAATTTTGCTATCTTAGTACCAAGTTTATGAGAGAGCGTGTCATTTATAGCAGAAAATGGTATTCGCAAAAAAAAAAAAAAAAACTCTGTTCAAAGCAAAAATTGAGAAAGCAAACTCGCTTATACTTTCAAAAGGAGAGAAACCACATGGCTTGAACACACAGAAGCTGCCATACTTAACAGTGGCAGCACCAATTTGTAGAGCAAACCCCAAGGTGTAGGAGGTATGATTTCTTTTTATGTTTCAAAACTCATGATGGAAGTTACAGTATCATTTTTTTAAAAGAAAATTAAACATAAACTTGGACCTACATTTACAAAATATGTATCAAATTGAAGAAGGAGCTCAAACTAATCAGACAGAAAGAAGAACTAAAAAGTGTATCTTTGATACGGTAATTATTGACAGGAATATATAAATAATTAAATAAAGAAATTATATTTAGATCAAGAATAATTACAATAAATAATTTCGGTATATCAAATTTATATATAATATAATAAGCTTGAGTTGAAAGTTGAAAGTTGGGAAGTTTTGTCCCAAGAAAAAGGTAATTAGCGAGTCATGTTAAGCAAAGGCATTAGTAACAGCGTGGGGAGCGAAAGCATTAGCTTAAAGATTCTTAGCATGCAGTTAGGTTATAAGTTCAGTACATTTGAACAGTCACGTAGGCGGAGAAAGGTAGTGAAATTCTGAGAGACGAGGAGGTACCACCTAGTAACAGTGTCATATATGCATACTTGGGAGTTTTTTAAAATTGAAGCGCATATGAAGCAACGTTGCTGGGGGGGGGGCATGTAGGCGGAACTTGAGTTACTATAAGGGCATGCATTCTAATCAGACACACATTCGTTCGTGCATATATTCATGACACACTTTCTTGAGGATTAGTCACTTAAATGGTGATTACTCGTGTTATCTTAAACGCTCAGCGACGCGCTTGCGTGAGTAGGATTTAACGGCTATCGCAAGGGGGTTTTGCCGGTAAGCATTTTGGCGCTCGCGACAAATTGCACTGCTAGTTTCTTTTATTGCGGAAACATTTATTTCAAACCACAAAATTGATATTGCAGAGGATAGCACGTATAATAATTCAATTGTTGTAGTTTTGAGTGCCACGATTCATAATAAGGTTTATTCTTTATTTTCAAACCGTTGGCAACTCGCTTCAATAGTTAATGTATTAGATCATATTAAATTTCTCAGTCAATTTAAACTGGTGTTAACCTTTCCCACCCGCTCAGGCATACCCTGAGAGAAAGATCCCGTAGCCAACCATTGTAGCAGCTGGCAGCAGAACCGACAGCACATATTTAAGCAAAGGCTACGGCTCCAAACTGACGACCAACACTCGACTTCAGCTTACTGGCAATTTTCGCCACTTAGTCTCCCCTTAAGGGGAGTGTGAAGTGAGGCTTATACGGACATGCAGCTAATGCAAGAAACATTGATATGCTTTTCTGTATTTGACAAATAAACGTATAATAATTACCGTATTCTCAATATATACGCGTATATCTCTCTTTAAATGTCCACAACTATATGTGTTGTAGTTTGCCTGAAAATAATTATTAATTCTAAAAAGGATAAAAGGCAAAAGTGTTATATGTTTTTCTAGAAATCAGCTGAAGCAGAGAGCAAAAATTCTTACTATATATGCGGACATTCTGCTTCATACCATTGAACTAAGGAAATTAAACTACCAATTGTATTTCTATGCTGATTTTTTTTCGTATGTGAAGAAAATGAACTAAAACATAATCATATTATTAATTATATGTTAATGTAAATATGAATTATATCAATTATATTATAACATAAATATAAATTATATAAATATAACATTGTAATTTTTTTAAACAAAATCTTCAAATTTTTAAAAACCATTACACGTAAAAACATATGTAACTCTAATTCAGTGAATGTAGGTTATCTCCAAATAAAATACGACTAATGACATTTACGTTTTCCCCATAATATCAAGTAACTTTTATTCAAGATATTTCCTTCTGCAACGCTTAGTCTTGGAAATATTGTACAGTCTCAACTTAAATGCCCCATCCTGTATATTTTCATTCAGGAAAGATCACAATGTTTTTTTCCATTAAAACAGAAAACCCCAATTCTGTCAGTTTACACTTCCCAGTCCCCGCAACATTTCACATTTCTCAACAGGCTTCTTCTGCGTTAAGCCGTGCTTTAAGCACAACCATATTTGTGGAAAGGATACAAGAAGTTCTCAGTGTATGTAGGCATGTTTTTAAAACATTTAATCCGATGTCTACACGAGCCGCTGTGTTTGGGATGGTCACCTTTAGTTTTATCCAGCGCCACAGACAGGACTGCAAGAAAAGGCTATATGGTCCAGACCAGGCAGTTCCTGCGCTGGGATTTCTGATCTTTAGTAAGGCTTGTCTCCCGAGATAGTAAAAATAACCTCAGTGTTAGCTTAAGCTCGAGTTTACCAAACATTATATTAACCCCCTCTCCTGCAGAGGTAAATATACGGCATTGCCACAAAGCTCAACCATGAATATGCATTAAGCGTTTAGTGGCCTGTTGCGACCCATATAAACTGGCAAGCGAGCTGCTATTACACGGTAAAGGTATAGCAGAGTCATCTTAGTTGAACAGTTGTACATTGTCTAGGGAATTATGGCTTTCTGTGTATGTACATACTGTCAACTACACCAGACAGATTCTACGTGCCATCAAAACATGGTGTAATTAGGAGTGGGTGCTTCATACAAATAGCAAGTAACCAATCCTAGATAGAAAATTTTGTGTTTTGGACTATCACAACTTTCTGCCCTCCCAATTTCATCATTTTCTTTCTCTTACCTCGACATACTTTTTACCTTTTCTACTACTAGGCGAACTATTGCATTCCACCTAAAACTCAATCCCGATATTTCACTGGAAATACACGCTTTGAGGCCCCGAATCGAAATAAAGTATTTTTGGAAACCTGCCCGTTTGTGTGACTGTGAAAAGCATAACTCAAAAAACGAAAAATCGGATAAATACCAAACTTGGTATTCGAGTTTAGTATCTTCCAAGGATGTGAAAGAAGATTTTCAAGAAAATTCCCCACCCCAACCACCTTTTACATTGAGGCAGTATTTTTAACACTTAAATGATTTCAGTCAAATTATATAATATGTAAATTCAATAACAGCCCGCCTTGAAGCAATACGTGTCTGTAATAATTTGTAAAATGTATGTAACAGTCATTGTATATGCTTATATTATTGTAAAAATGTTCAAAAATGTTATGTGAGTGCGTTACGTAATTTAATAATGTAGGAGCTGTGAGAATAATACGTTAAAAGTTGCTAACAATGAGGTAACGTTGAGGCAATAATGAGTAAGAATGTTTAATAATGCTATTAGTCATTATTGGAGCAACAATAATATAATTTTAGTGACAGTTTATAAAATAGCCAATCAACAAACAGAAAAATCTTTAGTTAAATGAAGGTATTCTATTGGAACAGGATTAGCCAATCAGAAACTGAAAAGAACAAAATTTTACAAATTTAGAGTTCAGTTGCCTGCAGACAGTATTACTAACCAGACGCAAAAAGTGTCCTCAAGATATATAATATGTATTCGTGTGAGACGAAAATTAAGTTTACGTGTTAAAAGGGTAATTAATTAATAAAAGGAATCTCACAGCTCTCTATATCGGTGAAGTGTTATTTAAGTCGTGTCAAGCATTAATAAAAGAAGTGAAGTAAAATTATAATCTGTGTAAGCCTACATTCTTGTCGCATCACAACCCTGCTAAGAGAAACGTGTCTCTAACAATAATACTAACACAGCCGAAGCAAACGTACATATATAATATTTAAAAAAACAGTTTAATTACAAAGTTAATAGTTTTTTAAACTTGGGACAAAGGCCACCTGAAAGTGCATTTGGGGCGAAGGCTAACGGAAACTGTTTACTATAGGTGCGGTTGCAACTACTTCAAGTGTTCGGCTCCACAACAGTTGAAATATAATACAACTCCTTCAATGCAAACTACTTCAAATTGGCGCCCAAAGTGTGTTGCAAAGAAGTTAAAAGAAAACACGTTCTTCAAATAGGCTTCCATACGTGAGACAACAAAATACGTTCTTCAACATGAAGCCTTTTTCGAAAGTTTTGATTTTATAAAAAATGGCGGTAGCAATTTTGCTATACATGAAAGACATTTTCATGAAGAATAAAATGTATACTTTTAATTTTCTGGGAATAGCCTAGGAAATCCTCTTCATTTGGAAGGAATTTTGTATAATCTTGTACAACTTGTAAACGTTAGGCGATAGACAAAAACGTAACCAGAAAAAAAGTGTAGATCTCTTTAAAATACACAATTTGCTTCTTTGTGGCATAAGCCCTTTCGGAGATAACCGTTATTAAAGGCAAGTCCCGCCGATTTAAAGCTGTTTCTCACGATTGCATGGAAACAGTACGGAATTTTATGGCCAGCGTATAGCGTCCATATCTTAAATATTTGACTAATGCTGTTTTCTTTGTATTTATAACGAAATGCGTCATATAGCTATTTTTTTAAAGGTTATTTGGATTAAATGTGGTAGATGGAAACATAAGCTTTAGTAAGAATAGTTTGTATATCCACTAATAAAGATGAGGGTAGAGAAAGTCATGTTAATGTATCATAGTAGATTTTTCTATAGTTATTATATTTTTTATAGTTATAGCTACTCGTGAAATAGTCAAAATACCGAGCGAGATGGCTCGACGATAAAGTATGAGGCTCGCTTTGGGGAGGTCTGCGTTCAAAACCCACCAGGACCGCACTCCTAGGTTTTCCTCAGTCCTCATAACCAGGGACTCATGCCAGGGAGATGTATTAAACTTAGGCTGGAATGTTTTCTTCCCAAAATTCCTTCTCCAAATATCATGTCATTGCATACATATATTATCGATGTTCACCGTCTATGGTACCGTATATAATAAGAACGGGCGTTAAGCATTGCTAACAATAGTCAAAATAAGTATACCTAGAGCTCCAGATTGTCTCAATACAAAGTTTGAACCTGTCTTATATTCGAAAACTAATACGTACTCTATTGTTCACATTGCAAACTTAATGTGACTATTTTATTTATAATTTTCCTAATTAAGCGTTATTACTGGATTTTGGGAATAAAAATTACCTTCAACTGGTATACCTATTTTTATGTTTAACAAAACTGAATAAGTAGAATGTAATCTATGAGTTTAATTTAACTTAAAATTTTAATAAATGATTAAGATAAGAGTCAAAATTGATAAACCAAAAATAAGAATAAATAAGAAAAATAATATTGTTTTGGATTTAAGAATATTAAAGAAATTCTAAAAGTTAAACTTATAGTTTAAGTATAAAATATCAAAGGAATGAAAAGGTACATATGCGATTTTTATTAAAATAGGGATTATAATTAAAGTATTTCAGTAATTAAATTTTGTTAAATAAAATATTTCTTGAATATTAATTTTGAAATGTTAGTCGTTTTCAATGCTATCTAGTTTTTTAATAAATAAATTTAATTTAGAGAATAAAATTTATTAAATATTCAAATACTTAAGTATTTTATTTTCTAATCTTTGAAGGTGATAAGCTTTCTAAAGGTATTAATTAAAACGTAGCCAAGGATGTTACAAATACAGTTATTCAACAGTTTTTTTCAGAAAACCTTTGCTTCGCTTTGTTTTGTTTGAGAGAGAGAGAGAGAGAGAGAGAGAGAGAGAGAGAGAGAGAGAGAACGAAGCATAATCAAAACGAAATGGATAAATACCAAAGTTCTTACTTTTGAAGTATGCTTTCAGGAAATTTTTCACTCCCAAACTATATTTTACTTGGACACCCTTTAGTTACGTTATATATTTTTCATGACTCCACTGTGTTAGAGGAATCGGAACGACTATAAAATTTATAGCTATAACTTGAATTTTCTGTTAAAAATTGTGCAATTGCGCAATGTTATAAGACAGACAAAACGTACATCAGACAAATACAGTTAGGTACCATTTAGATATGAAATCCATGTAAAAATGTTTGTGACGTTATCTATTTCTCAAATATTCGCCATGCGCGTGAATTATGTCACTTTTAAACTATAAACTTCAATACCTTAAGCATCATTTTCTTGATTCTCTTGGCTAACACAGCACAGGAAAAAACCATAACTGTTACAAACATTGGAGAATAGTGATAAACTTTACCCCTTGTTTTAAGGGAAATTTTGCTTTATAGATTGGTACTACTGAGAAGTATGGCAGCTTGTGTGTGTTCAAGCCTTGTGGTTTATTTCTTTGCACACATATGCGACTTTGTTTTCTCCATTTTTGTTTTGAACAGGTTTTTCTGTGAATGACATTTTCTGGTATAAATGTTCCGCTTTCTCAAATTATTAAAGATAACCAAATTAAATTTTACGAAAATAAAAACAACCTGTAAGTGCTATTTAGGGAACTTAATAATTTGGATGGTATTTAAAAAACAAAAATTAATCATATGATAGGATTATTTTCTTAAATATACTATCTTCTTTAATAAACGAACTTACTGTAAAATGAGATCATTGAAGTTAAAAGGCATGCATCTACATGCTGTAAAATTTCAGTCACATATTTTAAATACCTTCAGAGGTAATTGAGTCATAAATTTAGCACAATTAACATATATACACATACACAGGGGTGGACCATTTAAGTTGAGACTGTACAATATCTCCAAAACTAAGAGTTGTGGAAAGAAATGTCTTTAATAAAATTTGTTTGATATTATGTAGGATAGTAACTGCCATTTGTCGTGTTTTGTTGGAGGACGTTATGATAGTCATTTTAGGGTAAATTTAATTTTTTTAAATGGGAAGCTACAATTAGGGTCAAATTAAATTGACCCTAAAATGGCCATCACAAATAAAACAGGATTAATGGCATTTACTTTCACCCATAATATCAAGCAATTTTTATTCAAGACATTTCGTTCTAGAGCACTTAGTTTTGGAGATATTTTACAGAGTCAACTTAAATGATTACCTGATTTAAAACATTTCCGTTTAATATTTATTATATTTAACAGTGTTAGATACAATAATAATAAACTTTTATGTCATAATTTACTGACTAACGGATACAGAAAGTCGTGAAATTGTAAAATATTGGATTGCTGAATTAAAAATCGTTAAACAGGTGTGAAGCGTTTTTCTTTAATCGTTGTTTCCAAATGTTCAGCTTAAACAGATTACTAAACGCTAACGGGATAACGCAAGGAATCTGTGAGTTGTGCTACTTTGCATAATTTAAACGCTACCAAAACCGGTTAACCAAAGGTAGTAAACAGGTGCCCTTTATTTTTTGTGTGGCTTCCAGACTTTTTAACGATATATTCTGCACAATAGCAATAAAATAATTCTCATAAGCTCTAAATCATTACATACTTTTATATTTTATATACCAATGGAACGTCCAGTACCTAATACTGCAGCGCCACTTCCCCCGTGGTGTTAATGGCAGCAGAAGCGCCCGTCAGGGAAAAAGAAAACATCCGACAGCTGGTGTGCTAGGTAGCTAGGTTATTTCTTGACTACTCGTCTCCCACCATTATAACATCTTCATTAGTCCAAGGCATACCATTTAATGAAAACCAGAAGCTTACACCACATGCTTTCCTCCTTTTATTTTTTGTGGGCTGATATTCGTGCTGCTAACTTCCTTTCGGCTTGGCTCATACCAGTCCCTCTCACGATAGTCAACTATTTCATCGCGGTAAGTAACTGAGTTATTATTTGCTAACTTAGCAGCCACTATTTTACCTCGAGAGGGAGGTGAAATACAAAACAAGTTGCTGAAACAGAAGTTTCAAGTAGTTTAGACTGGCGAAGTAATTTCCAACTCTTCGTTCCCCGTTATTTAGTGTATGCCTCATAATTAATTACACCTTAAATCTTTAAATGCAGTGGTTCGGTTGTTAAGACCAGAACCATCTACTGTATTGAACTACAATTTGTTAATGCAGCATGCTTTGTAATCTCATTAATGATCTTATCTCTTGTAGCAGTTTTAATTCACATTAGAGAGTGTTATTGTTCCTTAAATTTAGGAAACGTTTTTCAACGAATTTAAAACTATTTTAGTATATTTAAAATTATATTTACTTTCTCTACCAAGTAATTGAAGGTAGAGAAGGTATTTAATCCGCCCAAGAATTCCACATCGAGATTTCACCCGAAATACATGTTTTGGGGATCTTTGAATCCAAAGAAGATATTTTTACTTTCTCTACTACATAGAATAAATAGAAGAAGTATTGCATTGCACCCAATAATTTGATACCGAGATTTCACCGGAAATTCATATTTTTAGGCCTCCTGAATCCAAAATAAGCATTTTTAGAAAAAAGTCCGTGATGTGTCTGTAACAGCAAAACTCAAAAACGAGTAGTGGGATAAATACTCACTATTTGTTATTTATGTTCTGTATCTTTCAAGGATGCGAGACGAAGATTTTAAAAAAAATCCCCCACCCCAGACTACACTTTACATGGAACATTTTTCGAAAAATTTGATTTTTCTAAAAGTGGCTTTAACGATTTGATTAAAACGTCATATATTTAAGAAACGTTCATGGCAAATGAAATATATATCTTTAATTTTATGGGAATGTCCCTAAAAGACGTCTTCATTCTGAATGAATTTTACATGACTAGTAAACCGAAAAAAAGGAAATCTCGTTAAAACACACAATTTATGTCATGTACATTTTCTTTATGTCGAGTGAAGCATTTCCGAGATATTTCTGCTTATTTGTTTGAATTTTCCAATACTTATACTTTTTCTCAAATAGGAATTCTTTAGACGTCTGTTTTCCTTTCTTTTCTTTTTTAATGTCCTGGACATGCAAAGAGAACGGAATACTCCACATGGCAACCAGGTCTTAAAAGATACGACTACCGCTTAAAGCCTACCATATTCCCCTTGCACCTATAAGAAAATTATCAATACATTAGTTTCTGCAATTTTTTTTTTTTTTTTGTAGATTAACATGAAGTAGATGGAAAACAAACGTTTATAAAAATAGTTTGTACAAGAGTAAAGAAAATCATGTGGGTGTAACACAAGATTTTTTATAAATATGTTCGTGTGTATATCTGTCTTAAATGGCATAAGTCAAAAACGAAAAGTGGAATATACCAAACTTGGTATTTAGGTTCATTATCTTCCAACGATGCCACACAAAGATTTTCAATAAAATTCACCCAAACAAAACTACTCTTTACATGGAACATTTTTCGAAGGTTCCGATTTTCTCACAAATTACTCTGGCGATATTAAAAATAGCACATATTTGATATATTACATGACAAATAAAATGTACGCCTTGAATTTCTGGGAATAGCTTGTGAAAACCACTTTGATTCAGTTTTGTATACATTTCTATAGATAACTAGAAAACCATAACACTCAGACAACATTTTATTCCAGAATTAATTGTAGAGCTTATTAAAACACAAAGTTTGTGTTTAACAGTTTTGTTCATACTGTTAACCGTTCTAGAAATATTCCATGTTTTAGTTTTACACTTTTCCGAATAGTCATCTAACGGACATGCATGAAGTTGTGCGATCCTTCTTTGTTGCTTTCCTTTCATCCCAAGGCTTGTTACAACGAATAAAACACATGCATGTTTACATTTGAGAAATCAATTTACTGCTGTGATTTTGTGAACAAATATAAACATCTATGGCAACTTTGTAACATACACATTTTGTAAACTCTCTTTCAGCAGGTTTTACTTCGAAGGAGTGCCTTACTTTATTAATTCATATCTTATTGTTTGTTATAGTACCATTTTCAGGTGTTCCGTATTTTAGCTTTTATTTTCATTCTTTTTTTTGTCGCTTACAGTTTTTAAGACTTTTCATTACCCTAGTAAGAGACGAATCAGCTTTAACTTTACTGTTGGAAGTGTTTTTTTGCAAAAGAAGCAAAGTGATTGCTGGTTCTATGAATCAAAGCAATGATATATTTGGTGAGGTTAAAAATACACAGCGTATTAACTGCTTTAATAAAACTAGTTATTATACACAATATTAAACCACGGAGGGTAGAGAAAGTCATGTGAATGTATCGTTTTAGTTTTACTTTCTCTACTACGTATAGTAAGTAGGGGAAGTATTGTATTCCACCCAAAAATTCGATACCGAAATTTCACGGGAAAAACATGTTTTGAGACACCCTGAATCCAAAAAAAGCATTTTTGGAAACATGTCCGTCTGTGTGTCTGTCTGTGAACAGCATAACTCAGAAAAGAACAGTCGGATAAATACCAAACTTAGTATTTAGGTTCAGTATCTTCCAGAGATGCGACACGAAGGTTTTCAAGAAAATCCCCCCACCCCAGATTACCCTTTACATGGAAAATTTTTCGAAAATTTTAATTTTCTCAAAAGAGGCTCTAATGATTTTGATTAAAATACCATATGTTTAAGATGTTTTCATGACAAATAAAATGTATATCTTGAATATTCTGGGAATGTCCCCAAAAGTATTCTTCATTGTGAACGACTTTTGCATAACTGGTAAACCATAAGAGATAGACAAAATTTTACTACACAAAAAATGTTGATCGCGTTAAAATACACAATTTATGTCATATGCATTTTTTTTTGAGTGAACCATTTTCGAGATATTGCTTGTTATTCCCTTAAATGTCTCAATACTTATTTTCTCAAATGGAAAGTCGTTATTCATTTTTTTGTCTTGAATATGCAAAGAGTATTAATCTGTGGCAAAGGGAATGGTGCTGCACCTAGCAACCAGCTATATGTATATGCTTAAAGGCTACTGTTTTTCTATTTTGCCCTTGTAAATATATATTCCCCTTACATCTACAAGAATATTAGCAATAAGATAGAGTCTGCAAATGTTTATCTCGATTAACATGAAGTAGATGGAGAATAAGCGTTTGTAAAAATAGTTTGTACAAGCGTAGAGAAGGTCATGTGAGTGCAACACATCAGATTTTTTTCTTGTTGCCCAATTTATATGCTAATCTTTGAGCGTATATTTTTCAAGTTCTCTTTAGAAAATATTAAGAAAACACAATAAAGAGCAAAACTTCTCCGTCACAGCTGTTCATCTAGCTGATGGCTATAATTATAATTTTGATTTACATTCTGATAAGTAATGAGTTTAAAATGGCGTTCAAACATAACAAGTTGTGAATTTTCTGCTGTATTTTTTCGGGTTTTATATAAAGGTAGTAAGCAAATATGCGTTTATGTATGGTACTCGCTTTGAAAGTCTATTATGAAAACTAATGCGAAGGGAACTGCGCATGAATTAGACTCAGACATCAATAACATTTTGTATAAATATTTAAACTGAGGATAACATTAGCCCTAACGAGCATTACCTTAAAATGAATGCACTAATACTCCTTTGCTATTAGCGACTGAAGTAAATGATGTTTATACTGAGATAGCCAAGCTAGCGGATTAATTGCAATGTTATAGATATAACAAAAAATATAGGACACTACTAACTCATGCTATTCTGAAACAACTCTTGTCACCCGAGACCGAAAAGTGTATGTGATTCGCTCGGCAAGAACTGGATAGGTAGTAAAATCCTTTCTAGAAGTTTCAGGTTTTCCCCAATAAATTCGATGTTTATCAAAGTCGATACCCTATATTCTTATTACGCTGTCTAAAAATAAAAAATCCATACAACGTACGATTAGTGATTTAATTTTTCTTACATTATGAATTGTATGTTTTATTTATTTTCTTCCCCCTACGTTTTTATTATAACCAATTCGAACTTGCAGGTGCATTAACTTGTACTATGAAACACACTCAATTAACTCCCACATGCATACTTCCAAACTCTATGGAGGGTTGTGAGTGATTCTATTTAAAGAAAAATTTCCCACTCAAGCTATAAATTGAACTCGGGACTTCTGTGTTGAGAGGCCAGAACGCTGACCACTTTACTATGGAGGCAGTCTTTTCGTGTGTAGTGTATATGTCTGTACAGCTTTTATATATATACAGACTGAACATTAAATACCATCTTGGAAGACCACTGCGTAAACACCGCATGAAAACATGCCCAAATAAGATAGAATCTTATTTTGTAGTTTTTCCCAAATGCAAACGGGGAAGTATTACTTCCATGGGGATGCAAGGGTGCAGACGTTTAATTCCGCATATAGTTCTCTAACAAACCACATGTTCAATGTTTTCTTTCGTCACTTCAAGCAATGAGCACGTATTTTCAATAATTACAATTCAATTTCGGACTGCGAAGTACGGTTTGAAAACGGCTCCTCCTACACAATTTAAATGTTACGTTTACATTATTTTAAAATTCTAAATAGGTATTAGTAGCATCAATTACTGGTTGAAGACACTCCAGCTATGGCTTATAGTACAGCTCGATGTAAACAAGCACAACGGCTCCGACGACCTGCTGCATTATTACTGATACAACATTATTATATATCAAGGAAAAAGAAATATTTTAAAATATTTAAAGGGCATCAATGCATTTCGAAAGCAACAGCTTCAGTAATCCGCGAAAGTCTCATTTCTGTCCAGCGCTTCGCTCCGACATCTAGGAAGTATATGTCTGATTGCTTTTATGTGTAATTGTAATCCATATTATTTTATATATTGATCCTTCAAGGTATCGCCCCAATATTCAGCAGTTCTTTGAATATCGTAAATTATGTTTTGAACGAAGTGTTCGAGAGTGATTATTTACGTGAAGTTTTTACAACGCCATTTCTATTTTAATTAGGAATATGTAACTCGTCTGCATGGTTCGGCTCTTATAAAAATTGTACAGGCTTCAAAAAATAAAGTAAAAATAGCATAGAAAAATAAAAAGAACAGAAGTCGTTAGCGGCCAGGAGAGAGTATATTAACAGCCATCATATTTGTCTCCAAGAGCGAAATTGCAAAATCTGGCAGGCTGCTCACTCAATGAAAATATTTAATGCAGGGAAAGCCATTTGCATTTTTATTACTTAGTGATCGTGCTGGAGGGTCTTTCTTTTATTCTGCTAATTCAACTCCATATAAAGTGTAGACGAGTTTTGTTAGGAGTGATTATTAGAAACTTTTTAAAAGTTTTACTACAGCAAGCTGGAAGTTAAATTACTGTAGATAACGGTTTCTCTTCGCCATTCTGAAGTCAAATCGTCAAAAGAAAGACTCTATCTACAGTTAAAAAAGAGGATTCATTTTCCTTAGAGGTTCGTGACACATCTGACAACGTAGCTACGTGGAAGGCGTTTTATTCTGGGTTTACATCTTCACATCAATAACTTAAGTAGACCTAATCAAAGGTATGGCCACATGAGTGAGGTAAAATTCTATATTGTTTATGTCCTGATTTTATATGTTTGCAGTTTAACACAAGCAAAATGATACCTTCCAGAGCAAAAACGAATCTTCTAGCCTAATTATGTCATCACAGATTCTCTTAATACTGGTACTAAACGTATTTTATTTCTAAATGACAATTTACACACATAAGAGGCCATGGAAATCACACGACTTTGTAGTACGGTATGTCTGCTTAGAAATATAGCTATAACAAACATTAAAATATGTAAAATGTAACAATGGTTTAAAAAGGCTTAAAAAAACACACACATTATATATAGGGTAGACCATTTTAATTGATACTGTACAATAACTCCAAAACTAAGCGTTGTAGAAGGAAATGTCTTGAATAAAAGTTGCTTGCTATTAGGGGGAAAGTAAATGCCATTAGTCATGTTTTGTTTGGAGGACGTTATGATAATCATTTTAGAGTCAATTTAATTTTTTTAATGGGAACCTACAATTAGGGTGATGTATATATACGAATATATGTAAAACAAGGAACATAATACACAATAAATGTAGTATTCGGAGTCCAGGGCATGATAGTGGATGTTGTAGATGTCCTACAACAATTTCGACTCGCGCCAAACAGATGCGTGTGGCTTCAACTGTACTGTAAGCCGTAGTAGGTTCAGTACGGTTACTAGTTAGAATGCACACATTTCTTTTAAGTTGTAGAGTGATGCAATTACGTGATGTTTAGAATATAGAGTATACCTAGGGAGACTATTGTGACTACCAAATCACAAGGAGGAAGGGATGAAGTGAAGGAACCATAGGGGGCAGAGACCGCAAGCATATTGACCACAGAGATGCCGGGAAGCTCTAAGAGTTCCTGACTAGAATATGCCTTGCCCACAGAGGGCAATGAAAGACCGGTTCAACCAAACAGCCCTCTTAGAGTCTCACAGAGAACACTATTTTCTTTGAGCAAGCATCCGCGCCATCTGTTGGCACCGCCCTAAGCTACGAAACCTAGAAATACATCTTAAACAAGAGAAGAAAACGGAGTAAAAGGGAAATGATGGAAAAGAAATCGTGGCAAATGAGAAATCCCCAGCATACGCCTAACGACCATAGAAAAACCCAAAATAATCCAAGGTAAGAGGGAATCAAGGTTGCCGGGAATCGAACCCGGGACCTATGCAACCTCATACGTTACCGCGGAGCCATCTTGCTCGTTTATGTGATGTTTACATTCGTAGGTTAACTAGACGCCGGTTTTTATGTTGAACTGTAATCTTAGCAAACCTGAGTTCGCAGTGTAGGTCTTGAAGAAAGAGCAATTTGGAAGTGTGGGATGTTTGAAGAGGGCACTTAGGAATTCACTGTGAGCTTGCATCCTTGCATGTAGCAGCGATAACGACGGAAATAATAATTGCCCCCATTTGACATTTGGGTAAACTTGCAAGACAAGGGTGTTTACCGTTCTCTTATTTCGTTTTGGTCTTCCACAATTGTAATTAGTATCCTACCTTTACTGGGTGGAAGGTGTATAGACGCCAGCCATCCCTCAAACCAAAGACAGATATCGATGGGTACATTGTAAATATTTCTGTTTGATTTTGTTCTCTTTATTATAGATTCGTAAAGGCCTTAAAATTCAGAAACGCCCTTTAATTTGCAGGTGGGTGAGATAATCAAACTTGATCGGGTAAGGCCAGGTCCATGCAGAGCAGAATGTGCGCACCGTCTTCGACGAATACAAGCGGCGAAATGGCACAGACGTGTGAGTGGTCGATTATTCAGACCGCTGTTGCGAGGTTAAAATTTCAGAGTAAATTGTAATTTCTGCGAAACAAAAAGGTTAAATTGTAGTGAAATGAGCTGCCTAAACTTGCAGACAGCTCTTTTTTCTACTGTAATAAGAGTTAACAAACTGATATTGTAATTGTTCATTCGTCTTTATGCGTATTATTATCACCAAAATCATATCTGCATATATCCCTTCCAACCGGTATACATCACAATATGGACTTTTACTAAGGTGATTATAATGACCGTAGAGCCCGGATTAGTATGCATAATAAAATAGTAAAATATGCACATAAATGTAAAAATATGCACCATAAAATGCAAAAACAAATCAACGAATATAAATAAAGTATTTGTTTTGTGCGTAATCTCTTACTAATACGAATAAGGTTCCTTGTACTTCACCACTATCAGTGCACGGCCGTCAGGCCGTATCGAGCCGCAGTGAAGCCACAGAGTCCCTTCGTTTAAAGTTGTTATTTTGTTGTTGTATTGTTGTTTGCCCCACGCTTTGGGAGCCAATTTAAAGTTGTTATTGCTTCACATATGGTAAGCCGATTTGAAGTAGGAGTTGTATTGTAGTTCAACTGTTGGGTAGCCGAACACTTGAAGTTGTTGCAACCGCACTTATGGTAAAAAGTTCCGGTAGCCTTCGCCCCAAGGTTAAAAAATATTAACTTTGTTATTTGACAGTTTCTTTAAATGTTATATATTTACGTTTGCCTCGGCTGCGCCAGTATTATTGTTAGAGACATGAATGTCTTAACAAGGCGTGGTGCGGCTGAAGAATGTAGGCTTACATAGATTTTAATTTTTTATTCACTCCTTTTTATGAATTCTTGACACGATTTAAAATCACTTCACTGATATAGAGAGCTGTAAGATTCTTTTATTAAATACTTGCAACACGTAAACTGTTTTCTCACACAAAATACGTATTAAACTTCTAGAGGACACATCTCGCGTCCGGTTAGGAACACTGTCTACAACCAACGCGTCAAGTTATGAGCGCTCCCTACTAGCTACTGACTTTATTTCTACCGCCTAAATTTGTAAATTTCTGTATTTCAAGTCTCTGATTGACTATTCCTTCCAATAGAATACTTTTATTTAACGTAAGCTTTTTCTGGTTGTTGATTGGCTATTTTATAAACTGACACAAAAATTACATTATTGTTGCTCCAATAATGACTAGTAGTATTATTACATTTTCTTACTCATTATTGCCTCAAGGTTGCCTCATTGTTAGCAACTTTTAACCTATTGTTCTCACAGCTCCTACATTATTAAATTACGTAATACATTCACATAACATTGTTACAAATGTATACAATAATATAAACATATACAATGACTGTAATATACGCTTTTTATATCTTGTTACATACACATATTGCTTTAAGGCGGGCTTTTATTATAGTTTTATTATATAATTTGACGAAAATCTTTTAAGTGTTAAGAATACTGCCTCACGTTTCGGTATTTAATCGAAGATCAGACTAGGATGTGTGTGTGTGCGCGCGTGCGTGCGCGTGTGCGTGTGTGTGTGTGTGTGTGTGTGAGAGAGAGAGAGAGAGAGAGAGAGAGAACTGACTTCAAAGTGGTTACGAGGAAATCTGTTCATCTCGGCCTCCTTGTAAATATGGGTTTGACGCTAATCTTGATCATTTTGTACGTTTTTTCGCCTCTTCTCGCCCCGCATGCTGATGGGGGCTGAACTTAGACTAAAATGGAATCGAGAGTGACACTATTGATCTTAACGATCCTAAAAACAGTGGATTTGACACTAATATCGATCGTTTTTCTTTTTTCGACATGTCACCCCTTCCCATTTCCACAGTAATGTTATCCAGGTGGTAAGTCATATGTATACCGAGTCTGGTTGAAATTGTTCTAGAGTTATACTGGAATACGCCTGCCGACTTATCTCCCACATACCCACACACTCATCTATTTTTACTTTCTCATCCATTTTTGCTTTCCCTGTTCGTACTTACAGAACGTGGGGGAAGTATTGTACTCTACCCAAAATTACGGAAATTCAGGTTTTAAGGCCCCTAAACGCAGAAATGGTCTGTGTGTATAGGGTGTGAATAGCATAACTTAAAAACGAAAACTCGGTTAAACGCGAAACTTGGTATTTAAATTCAGGGGCTTCTAAGAATTCGGCACGAAGTGATTCAAGAAACTCCCTCACCCCAAACTACCCTTTACATGGAAAACTCTTAGTTATCTTTTTATTTCTTTAAAAATGTTCTTAACGATTTTGATTAAAATGCATTAGCTATAATTAGGCTGCATTCATGACAAATAAAACTATATCTTAAATTATCTGGTAATTGCCTTTGAAGTCCTCTTCATTCTGTGTGACTTTTGTATAATCTGTAAACCACAAGAGAGTGACATTGTTTATTAAACAAAAAATTTTATGTGATACATTCACATTACTTTCCCTATGCTCTATCGTTTATTAGCGGGTGTACAAACTATACTTACTAAAGCTTATTTTTCTATCTATACATTTCAATCCAAATAAACCTTTGCAGAAATAGCTGCATTACACGTTTCGTTAGGATACAAAGAGAACAGTGATAGTCAAATGTTTAAGAACTGGTCGGTATATGCTGGCTTTAAAATTCCAAACTGTTTCCATGCAATCGTGAGACACAACCGAATGACAAAGTAATGAAAAATTTGAACCTTTAATAACGTAATGACTTATGCTAAAAATAAACTTATTTGAAATAAATTCTGTGTTTTAAAAAGGTCTACTTTTTTTTCTTTCTTTTTGGGTAGTACGTTTTCGTCGATCGCTTAACGATTACAATTGGTACATCATTATACAAAATTCCTTCCGACTGAAGAGTACTTCAAGAACTATTCCCAGGGAATTCAAGATATACATTTTATTTGTCATGTAAATATCTTTCATTCATGTTATTTTAATTAAAATCGTAGAGGCATTTTTTACAATAAGAATTCGAAAATTTTTCCATGTAAACAGTAGTTTTGGGTGGGGGCTTTTCTTGAAAATCTTTGGTACTTATCCGACTTTTCGTTTTTGAGTTATGCTGTTCACAGATACATATACAGACTCCACATGGACCTTCTTCTAAAAATGCTTTTTGGGGGCCTCGAAACATGTATTTCCGATGAAATTTTGGGTGGAATACAATAGCTTTTCTACCTACTGTGTACGTGGTAAAAATGTAGATCTCGTCCAAACACACAAATAGAAGAATCAGTAGAGAAAGTCCTGTGAGTGCACACTCAGATTTTGTGTTACAGATTGATTTCAGAGGCTTTATTAAGTACTGGAAATTACTAAATAGCTAAAAGGGAAAATTATAATTTAATGCCACATTCAAGAGTAAACATCTAAAAGTTTATAATATGCATTTATATTTCTCTGCTCAAATTATCTCAGACTTGCCTTCCGAAGTATATACGAGATAACTTTGAATAGGTATATGAGAAAGAACATGCATTTTCCATATAAAGCCGGGCTTTAATGAAATCTCTCATAGTTCTTTATGTAGACATTGTTATTGGCAACAACAGTGCGTTTTATGAATAAATGCATTCTGATAAGTACCTCTTGACTTAGTGAAGATTTCAGAGGAATAAATGTGGCAACGTCTCTTTGGAGCGGCAGTTTGAACAGGCTGTGAATGTTAGCCGTTAATGTAAAGCGAGTTAATGCCTCAAACGAAGTGTTTAGAACGGATCAGCGAACATTATACGTATCGTAACATATGCTCTTTTTCCACAGAGAAACAATGCAATAACTGAAAAGTGGATAGAGTGGTTTGACTCTATGACCTGCAGTGTTTGGGTGACGCTGGTTGTCATTAATGTAACCTGTCAAGGTAGTCCTGCTAATCCAATATTGCCATTTCTGGTGCAAATGCGAGCAAATGATCGAAGCGTTTCCACCAATATTATCATTAGCTGGATGCACCTTAGGGTAATTCAGACATCCGTAATCGAATAATGCTCTCTGTTATCGGAAGTGCACCTTCTCTATGTTATCTTGCTGCATTAACGGGAGTATGACATTTCATAAGAGTTTAAACGGTATTGGTGTAATCCGATTATAATCATGGTTAATTGAATACATAGTTTACGTGCTTTCAGCATTTTATACGAGTAGAATTATTTTTAGCAGTATTTATTTAAATTACATCAGTATTACCAATTGTAGCGAAATTCCCTACGCGTAGCGAAATTTGAGAAAGGTAGTACGTTGTATTGACGGAGTATTATTATAAGGAGTTGTATCGTATTTCAACTGTTGGGGATCCGAACTTGTAGTAGTTGCAACCACACATATAGTAAACAGTTTCCGGTAGCCTTCGCCCCAAATGTACTTTCAGGTGGCCTTTGCCCCAAGTTTAAAAAAAATATTAACTTTGTAATTAAATTATTTCTTAAAGTATTAAATATTTATGTTTGCCTCAGTTGCGTCAGTATTATTTTAGAGACATGGATATCTTGGCAGGGCGTGATGTGACAAGAATGTAGGCTTACACAGATTAAAGTTTTACTTCACTCCTTTTATTAATACTTGATACGATTACAATAACACTTCACTGATATAGAGAGTTGTGAGATTCTTTTTATTAACTAATTACACCTTTTAACACGTAAACTTACTTTTCGTCTCACTCGAATACATACTATATTTCTTGAGGACACTTAGTAACGCTTTCTGCAGGCAACTGAATTGATTTGAACCGTCTAAACTTGTAAATTTCTGTATTTCAAGTCTCTGATTGGCTAATCCTACTCCAATAGAATACCTCCATTTAACTAAAGCTTTTTGTGGTTGTTGATTGGCTATTTTTAAATTGTCACTAAAATTACATTATTGTTGCTCCAAGAATCACAAGTAGTACTGTTAAACTTTCTTACTCATTATTGACTCAAGGTTACCTCATTGTTAGCAACTTTTAACTTATTATTCTCACAGCTCCTACATTATTGAATTAAATATATTCATATAGCATTATTACACATTGATACAATAATATAAGCATATGCAATGACCGTTACATACACTTTACAAAATACTACATACACATTGCTTCAAGGCGGGCTTTTATTGAATTTACATATTATATAATTAGACTGAAATTATTTAAGTGTTAAAAATACTGCCTCAAATTCGAGAAACATTGTGGCGAAAAAGTGGCGAATTTTGTAGATTTTGATTTTAAAAAATTATAACAATATCTAAAATCAACATGTATACAGTTTTTCAATTAATATTTTACAAACTAATTTATTAATTTTACGTTTCTAAGGCATCGTTAATACCTATTCAGTATATAAATGTAAAGGGATTTAGTTTCTTCATTGCTAATATTATTGAACTATATTGATGCAATGAGATGATGATGATGCATGTGAAGCACGTAATTCGCACGTAAACGGTTCCCAGACAGCTCACATGGGGTTATGTTACCCGATTTTCCCTACACAACTCCGCTTTCCTTAACCAACAGCCAATCAATGGAAGGATATGATCTGTGATTCCCCCTATTTTATAATTTGTTTAATATTGCACCACTCCAGAGGTTTATCACTGTTTTCCTTCTCCTCAGCCCTCATTTCAAGTTACAATACCACACTCAGGTGCTATGTTAAATCAAAGTGGTGGCTTATTTTTAAGTGTAACCAACTATGTAAAAGTGAGTGTTAAACAGTACTCCACCCTAAGGAAAAAAGAGAGTACTGGGGAGAAATATTCGTGGTGTCAGTAGGTTTTAGACTTTTCTTATACAATTTTTCAAGTGTTAGAATGAATGTTCCGACAGTGATCGACACTTAAAATATTGTAGATAGCCTGCATAAACCCTTCAGTAATTTGCAGTGATAGTTATTTATTTTTATTAAGCCCCTTATATTACTCAAGTACAGTAACATCATCATTACTATTAATCCGTCGTCTTGGTTATCTGGCACTTCATAGAAAAACGTATAATATTGTAACTTTTTATAATTTACGAGCTGAAGCTTTCCTGGCGTTGTGAATACTGTAAATTTTTTCGGGCTTTCAGACAGGTGTTCAATCCAGCCAATATAATTATATTCGTATTTTAGTAGCGGAATTTTGTTCGACCTGTAGCGGGATTCAAGTCTTTTGGTTGGCAACACTGAATTATATAGTAATTAACTTATATTTGAAGCACTATAAATAATTTCACATAGTGATGTTGATTTACTAAAATGTTAAATAATTATAGCCATTCATTTTCTTCAGGCCATATGGCCAAATGTACGGCGCTATGGGTTAGACGATGGAGCTCTGGTTTTCAGCCACGGAATGCACCCGGGTTCGATTCCACCCATGGAAATGCGGATTTTAAGTCCCGAGTATAGGACCGATGCCCACTCAGCATTTCGAGGAAAATGAGGAACTGCGATAGTCGGAAGTCCTGGCCTCGTGAGCCAACCTTCAGGCTGAGGGATGCGTGATGCTGGCCACACCACCTCCCGTACCGGTTAGATGAATGCCCACCTCTGTCGTGCGCAAGTGGGCGTTGGGTGGCAGGCCCAGGCGATCTATAGCGCCACAGGATTTATTGTTATATGTCCAAATGCATTTATTGACAACCTCTAGTGGAGTAGGTTTTGGGGTTTTATAAGCTAACCTGTGACGTTTTTCAGGTTCTTTAGCACAATTGCAAAGTTTTGTCCAAGTAGGTTAAACATTTGCAACACGTGTTGAAAGCACGAGAAAATTTAATTTTGGAAATTGCAAGCTATAACTTCTGCCGCATCCTACACCTTAAGCAAAAATCGAAAACTATATATAAACATAACACACAAGTTAACTTATTTTATGTCTGATGTTAATATAAACACAGCCGAAAACTCAAACACAGATATTTGCACCTCCAATCTTCCACGTTTATGTCTACGCAAACGTAAGAAACTAGCCAATCGGAGAACGATTCTTCATATACCTCATCACATGTTAATTCTGCCATCTCTTATCAGGTTTTCCCGTGATGTGTTGATTCGCTAGCTGCCTTTCTGCGTAAGATCACGACCAAGAATTCATTGAGATATCTATAACAATCGCAGTAAATCATATTGTAATGATAGGTAGTGCTTCTTTATGAGTTTGAATCTTGTTCATTTTTATACATGTAGTACAGTGGTTTTCCTTCACACTGGCCACCGCACGGCTACTCGCGCGCCGGCCATCGCCGCTCGAAGTCCCGCAGAAACAGCTGTAATATCCCCGCAATCCCTTATGTGCTTATATTACAATGATAATAAGCACATACCTTATCATAAGACATATAGAAATGTCCTCTATCTACACATTTCTGGCATCTTCTCAGGAAATTTTCATTCACGCCTGAGAGTTCAATATCCAAACTGATTTAATTTCTCCCCTGATGTTTTCTTTTAGTTCTTACAAAGTATAGGGGGGGGATTTATTGCATAGCCTTATTTTTCATGTGATCATAAGATTCGGGTAAGTTTCTATAGTTTGATTCTGCGATAATAATTCACCCATGGTTTCATGTACATAGATGGCTATGTTTAGTCGCAAAATAACAGTAGAGTACAGAAAAACCCGATTTTATACGCGAGATTCCCTTGCATGACGTGAAAATTGGTGTGTAGTAAATGCATAAAGAATAATAGGAAATATATGTTTCTTAATAAACAATAACTGCATTTTTTAATAGCTGACCCATCTTAAATGTCAGTTTGGATTTTTCGAACAAGACTCTGCCACCGCTGATGAGCGATTGGCCATTAAATTTAATTCGGAACTTTTTGAAAATAGGATAAATAGTTAAGGTTTATGACCTTCAGGATCCCCTGATTTGACTGTATGCTATTCTTATTTATGGGGGAATTTGAAAATGTGTATGCAAGAATCCCCTATACACTGTAAGAACTGAAAGAAAACATTAGGCGAGAAATTCACTCAATTTCGGATATTGAAATCCCGGTCTGCTTGCAAATTTTCCGAAAAGATGCCAGAAATGTGTGGATAGAGAAGGATAAATTTCCATTATCTCTTATGATAAGGTACTTGCCTTTTATTTTAATTGTTGGTAACTATGAGAGCGTGAATGTCCATCAAGGGTACAAAGTTGCATTCGTAAAATTCTTTAAGGAATTGGAACTAGGGATAGGGTTAGTTTTTTTTGAAAAAGTGAAACAAACTTTAAAGCTAAGTGCACAGTTTGCATCTAAGGGGTTGAAAATGGGAGTGAGTTTTTTTAATTTATTTCATTTTGTATATAAAGAGCTGAAAATAAAGGAAAAGAGTACAAAGTTCTAAAAGAATACGTTTTAGTTTGATGTCCAGAGCAGTCCCATTTTAAATTTGGGCTCAATTCAGGATATTAATTGGTCACAGCTGAGTTCGTGTAAACGAAAAATCCTCATCACATGAATTTCTCTAACCACTATATTTTTAATAAGTTACAACTATTCTTGCAAAGTTTTATTCGTCTACTCCAAGTTGTGATAAACGTTTCCTAAATAGTTTCATTAGGTATTTTCTTATTGGTACAATGGAGTCAGTAATAGTAAAATATTCTAAGAGCGCGTCACTATGTGCTGCCTTGGAACTCTCTTCACGACATCGTGAGAATCAACTGAATAGCGACACCACTTTAAAAAATTAAAAGTGTTGAAGAATTCAAATCAATAATAACGGATATCTCGGAAATGGCTGATGCTATAAATAATTTATTTTAAATTCGTTTTCTGTACTGTGTGTTTTTGCCTATTTCTTATGGTTTATCCCTTATACAAAATTCTTTCCGAATAAAGTGTACTTTACAGGCTATTTCCAGAAAATTCAAGATACAAGTTTATTTGTCATGTAAATATTTTAAACATATGAAGTTTTAATCAAAATCGTTAAATCTGTTTTTCAGAAGTTTAAAAAATATATAAGTTTTTTCCATGTAAAGCTTAGTTTGAAGAAGGGCTTTTTCATGAAAATATTCGTATCGTACTTTTGGAAGATACTAAAATGAAATAACACATACACGTGGATCTTCTAAAAATTTTGACGTGTTACATTCGCCATGTTTTTTCTCCACAAAGTATGCAAGTTATTTTTACGAATTTATTTTCCTATCTCCATTTTATTTGCGATAAACCTTTCCAAAAGTACAGTAAGTAAGGTTGTTGAAACATGAGCGTTTTGACGCTACCCGACCGGTCTAGGAGGGGGTTGCGTTAATGATGGTCCGAGTGCTGAGAAACCTTGTCACAATCACACTTTACTGTCTAGTCTTCTGTATCAGTTGCACTTTTGGCAGTGAAATATGGAAAATACCCTGAAATCTTCGGTCGTTCTTGCTTCTCTGGCTTTCGCTTGTTAGTTGTTATCTTCTAAATGTCATTCTTCAACCCAATCCAGATTTTAGGTAGTAAGTTTCAATAGTAAAGGTTTTGGGATTAGGCAGTTAAGGATTACCAGCTGTCGTGATGAATATAGTGCTGTCTCTTTATACTTTCCATGTTTCAACTTAAAGCAAATGCACTATAATTGCATTATACATTTCGTTTTAGATACAAAAGGAATAGCGATAGTCAAATGCTTTGGAAATGGGCACTATGTTCTGTCCTTAAAATTCCATACTCTTTACTTGACATCGTGAGAAACAACTGAAAATCGACAGGACTTTAAAGGAATAGCTAAGTACTGATCAATTCGAACAATTAATAATGTATATATCTCGGTAATGGCTGAAGTCACAAAAAATATTATTGAAAATAAATTGTGTGTTTTAAAACGATTTACATTTTTTATGCAATGCGTTTTCGTCTATCGCTTAAAGTTCAATAGTCCTAAAAGGTTATTTGAAGAGTATTTCGCAGGCTATTCTTATAAAATTCAAGATATACATGTTAGTTGTCATGTAAATATGTTTAATACATGGTATTTTAATCAAAATCGTTAGGGCCATTCTTAAGAAAATTAAAAAAGAATCCAACATGTTCTTATAAAGGGGGTGTGTCATGTATCAGTATTTTTAACACTTAATGATTTTAGTCAAATTATATAATATAAAATATAATAACAGCCCACCTTAGAACAATATGTGTATGCAATAATATATAAAAAGTGTATATTATAATCATTGTATATGTTAATATTATTGTATACATGTTCAATAATGTTATGTGACTGTATTACGTAATTTAATAATGTAGGAGCTGTGAGAATAATGGTTAAAAGTTGCTAACAATGAGGTAACAATGAGGTAACCTTGAGGCAATAATGAATTTTAAAGTTTAACAATACTACTAGTCATTATTGGAGAAACAATAATGTAAATTGTTTGACAGTTTATAAAATAGCCAATCAACAACCAGAAAAAGCTTAAGTTAAATAAAATTATTCTATTGGATTAGGAATAACCAATCAGGGACTTCAAATACAGAAATTTACAAATTTAGGCGCTAGAAATCAAGTCAGCTGTTTGTAGACAGTGCTCATAACTGGACGCGTTGCTTTTAGACAGTGTTCCTAACCGGACACAAGATGCGTCCTCGAGAAATTTAATACGTGTTCGTGTGAAACGAAAATAGTTTACGTGTTAAAAAGTGCAAGTAATTAACAAAAGAATCTCACAGCTCTCTATATCAGTGAAGTATTATTAAAATCCTGTCAAGAATCAATAAAAAAAAGGAGTGAATTAAAAATTATAATCTGTGTAAGCCTACATTCTTCAGCCGCATCACGCCCTGTTAAGAAATTCATGTATATAAAAACAATACTAACGCAGCCGAGGTAAACATAAATATATAATATTTAAAGAAACAGTCAAAATTACAAAGTTAATATTTTTTTAGACATTTTTGGGACGAAGGCTACCGGAAACACTTTACCATACGTGTGGTTGCAACTACTTCAAGTTCGGCTCCCCAGCAGTCGAAATATAATACAACTTCAAACTTGACTTTCCATACGTAGCAGCAACTAACCTTGTTAAAATTGGCTCCCAAAACGTGAGGCTACAACAAAAAATAACTTCTTCACTTTGTGTCGTATCTTTGGCAGGTGTTGAACCTAAATACCATGTTTGGTATTTATTAAACTTTTCTTTTTTGAGTTATGTTGTTCATAGCACACATACAAACACTTTACTAAAAATGTTTTTTATTTAACGGACCTTAAAACGCGTATTTCCGGTAATATATCGATATGGATCTTTTTGTGGTTCAGGGGCCCAAAAGTCTCATTATCGAGGTTTTAGATGGAATTCATTACTTCCTCTTATCTACTATAGCTAGGCGCCACAGAAAGTAAAACAGAAAAGATCCGCTCTGCTTTATGAAAGCATATAACGAAATACAGCTTCGTCCATGCTGCCTGCCGTTTCGGCCGGAAAGCAGCGGATATGGACTCGGAGCAGAAAGTGTAAAATTTCAGTATGCTACGTCACTACTTGTCAGAATAAGCAACAGAGAAATGCGAGAAAGGCTACAAAATAGCCCGGACATTTAAATGTAGCTGAGGCATTATTTTCAGCTTGAGTATCTGACTGTTTACAAAGAAAGCAGGAAGCTGTCTAGTGTGTGTCAGTAACGTGTATATTGAATAAACAAAACGCTTTGTTATGATGAACGTGTGCTTCAACCCTTCCTTCCTCCCAAAACACAAAGAAACACTCAGCCACTGTAACCGAATCTTTTGTTGCACAAAGGGAGGAAATCACTGCTATCTGCGCTTTGCCACAGAAATCAACATGGAAGCTCCAGAGACAGAGAGCAATTCCGTCGATAAAACCGTGCGCGCGGCATCTCATTTGTATTCCGAATTGCTTTTCGTGTTAATGTTGTAATCTGTCACGGCGGAGTCGAGCCACGTTTTCATTATGTTTGGCTTTTTGAATGATTGACAGCTTCTCGGAGGAAAACATGCGGTGCACGCCACAGATGTCTGTTGTGACAAACACAGCATGCGTGTTCCTAGCAATTATTCTAATACAACTGCTTCACAAAGCAGCCATAAGCTGCGTTGAGATTTGCAGAAGGTTTGCATGCATTAATAAATTTGCCAGTCAGTCTCTTGGAACCACGTGTATCTTTAGTCATAACTTGAACTATTAAGCACTCGAAATAAACAAATTGTCAAAAATCGCTGCATTCGCACCCTAAACTGCAAAGTTACATTCCGCTATACACAAAACTGGGTTTGAAGACCTTTACAGTTAAACCGAAAAACAGTTCTGATGTGTTACATTCACATGACCTTCTCTACCCTATATCACTTATCATCTACTTCATTTTAATCCAAATTAACCTTTGCAGAAGTAGTTGCATTACATTTTTCGTTATATATACAAAGAGAAAGCGATATTCAAATGTTTTAAGAAGTACGCTATACGTTGCCTTGAAATTCCTTATTGTTTCCATGCCTGCTGTGCGAGGGGTCCCGGGTTCAATTCCCGGCTGGGGGATAGGAATTTTTCGTTAGCCAAGTTTATTCCCTATCCTCCCCAGTCTGGAAGTATGAATGAGAGTGTAAATGTGTGTGATCTAATGATTAAAAATCCCATAGTGCAAGAAACCCAATGACAAGCGAATACGAAGTCGATAAGTTAAAGTAGTTAAAGGCGGAGTATAAATGCAACTAAAAAAATAAGGCTCTAACCATTAATAGCGGATAACTTGGCAACGGTTTATGCCACAAAAAAATAAATGTATCGAAAGAAATTGTGTGTTTTAAACAGACGTACATTTATGAGTAGTACATTTTCGTATATCGCTTAATGTTTACTAAAATTCCTTCCGAATGAAGAGGACTAATTCCCAGGAAATTCAAGATATACATTTTCTTATGAAAATATCTGTAGTATATATGGTATTTTAATCGAAATCATTAGAGCTATTTTTTATAAAATTAAAGATTTCGAAAAAAAGTGCCATGCAAAGATACTTAGGTTGGGGATCACTTTGAAACGTTCGTGTCGCAACCCTGGAAGGTATTAAACTTAAATACCAAGTTTGGTACTTATCCAACTTTTCGTTTTAGAGTTAATGTGTTCACACAGACACAGATATACAAAGATCTTTTTCTAAAAATGTTCTTTATTTACTCAGAGTGCCTCAAAACATATATTTCCTGTGAAATCTCACTACTAAATTTTTGGGTAGAATGCAACAACTTCTCTACCTACTATGTAGGTGATTGACCATATTTTTACTTTCTCTACATATTCTACAAGATATTCTTGCATAAACTCATTTTTCTGTTTACTTCGTGTTAATCACTCTAAACCTTTGTAGAAATGCTTTCATTGCCATATTTTCGTTGTCGGTATAAGAAGCTGACGCGATAAAACAGCTTTGAAATTCCATACTTTTTGCTCGACATCAGTAGAAACAAAGTAAAGGTGACTTAGGACTCCATTAAATGTATGAAAAGGTATTGAAAAATTCAAACCAAATCAAAGATCTTCTCGGAAATGCTTAATGCCACAAAAATTGATGAAAACTGTGTTTAATCTACCATTTTTGAAGGGCGACTTCAAAAGTGACGACCAACGCCCGGCTTCACCGATGTGCAACTCCATTAGCTCTTAGAATTTGTAGGCTCAGTTTTCATGAAACATTTCTGAATAGTAATCTTCAGTAAATGAAGTGTCGTAAATTATAAATTACAATTCAAATTAATCGCTATATACAAGTTAACAATTGTATATTTCTCTATATGCAGGGGTTTCTGGTCCTGTGTTTCTTTATTCCTATTCACAGACAACTTATATTTATAGCCTTGTACAATAACTGCCTATCAGATCCAAGGTCCCAGGTTCGATTTCCGGCTGGGGAGATTTTCCTTTCACCAAAATCATTTTCTATACCCCTCAGAATCTTTAAGTATGAATGTGAGTGTTTTTCATAATTAATAGATATTAAAAACCAGTGAAATCTAGAGTTCAGCCGGTAATAACATCATGAGTTATTTCTCAACTAAAATAACACGGTATGTCCAAAGAATACAAAGGGGGCTATATAAATGAAAAAATTAAAACAATAATAGCAGCATTGGCTAACTATTTATTTTATTGTAGTTTCTACATGACCTGATTTCCACAAAGATGCTCTTAAGTGACTGATTCAGAATTAATTCATAAATAATTCCCGATGTATTCCCATCACGAATGAAGACGGTGAATGGCAGTTGCAAGTGGGGGGTCGCAAACACTGTCAGTTTGACGCGAACTGCAGGGAGGCAACGCATTATTTTCTCTGAAACGTCGTTGCACTATTATTTTTCCTCCTTGATTCTCCTTGAGAGTCTGAATCCATCAGAGGGCCGCACAATACAGTCAATTTATATATAGCTCGTCATTGTAAAATTTCACTGTTAAATAGCAAACAAATTTACACAAGCATATTCTGTTACCTACCGCTGATAGCTAGGAAACATGTGACTACAACGTTGCAAAAATTTTACTAGTGCGCAACCACCTTCGTGAGTGACGGAGACACAAATAAAGAAATGGTAACAACCAAGTAGATTCACAGTATGCATTGTTTCTGAGATCCTGAACGCAAAGACATGATTTTACGCAATTCAGCACAAAAAGTTAGTTTTGTTGCTGCCTCAATGGAACAATATGTGGAACAAGGGATTATTAATGGTTTCAAGAGAAAGACTATACCAAAAAGTCGTCGAAATTAATAGAATTTTCCACTCTGTTGTGTACACATCCTTTAGATGAGAAATGAAAGGAATCAAATATACTTAAAGTACACTTACATGCTAGTATCAATGAGATTTGTTGAAAATACATGATAATTATTTAATTATTTGTTATTATTCTTTAATGTCGTTTCGTGATTTTAGTAAACGCGTGTTTTGAGATTCCTCTTTGTGGACTTCAATGCATAAGACATTATACACACTCAAGTATTGCAATTTTAGAGTTGACCATTCTTTTATCTATCAGGAGAATGGTACTTGATTCAAACGTTTTTAATTATTAGATTTGTAACCATATTATCCATAAGCCATTAATGTTGATATTCGGTAAAATGAAAAAAAAAATGCTCTGAGGTGAACAAAATAGCAACAACAAACAAGCACAAGCAATTATTTCTCTAGAAAGCTGTACAAATAGATTAAAAGCTCACGTTTTTATTGCTTCCAGTTATATTTGACACAGCTTGGGATATGCTACAAGGAATTACTTGTGTATTTTACTCGTGTTTGTAATATCGCAAAGCTATAAACGGAAACAGGTTCTGAAAATTGCCAAACATTAAATAATATTGTGCAAATACACAATAGTCCATGTAACTTACGTTTTTAATAAGTTGTAAAATGCTGTGTTAGTTGGAGTTTATAGAAGAGAGGTTGTAATAAGGGGAAAGTAAAGAACACCCCGCATCCTCCATGTTAGTATATTATACCTGCTTCGTATTCTCTCGCTTGTGTGGATATTTTACATCTGGATTATTTGCAGTAATTATAATTTAATTTAAAATTTGTTTACAGCATAGATGAGAATATGTTTGTATTCTTGTACCCAAGAGGACAAGAATAGTAAGAAATAATTGGGGTGGAACATAACGCGCAATGCTTATAGAGAATGCCTACTCCGAATCCCCAAATATTATGTCCACCTAGTAGGTCTGATTGGAAGATGTTTCTCTGTCGTAGACAGCACAGGGAGCACAGAACCAGACTTTTTTAGGTGCGAGTTGGTTCTACTCTGTCCACAATGCGGCCAGCAATTTCTGCAGTGCCTCAAGGTTCCATTTTGACACCTTTATTATTCAATATCTTCATCAGCGATATGCTGCACTTGCCACATACTCACGTTACAATATACGCTGATGCCACAGCCGTCTTTTTTATGTATTATGACCTCGATGGTGCAATTTTAAGATTACAGACGTTCCTCAATGCCTTGGTGTCTTGGATACAAGCTGAGGATTTCTTTAAATCACTAAGTGTGAAACTATGATTTTTCACTTCACGGTAACCTAATGTTTCACTTCCTATCACTTTGCATTCCGTCCCCCAACCTCGAAGCGTGCCAGTGATATTGTTAAATACCTGGACTCCATTTTGATCCTGCTTGACTTGGCTTCCTGATGTCAATTCCAAATTAGATCTGGGTTACTCCAGATACTGCAAACTGCACTATGTTTTCAATCGCAAATCATCCCTGAGGATATAAAACGCTTCTCTTTTGTACAACTCCTTTTTTGGTTCATTGCTTACATATGCCTGAACGATTTGAGGTGGAGCTGCTGCATCCCTACAGATGCTACAAAATAATGCTTCACGACTCATATTGAATGCCCCCTGGTATGTACCCAACATTGAGCTACATCATGAACTTGGATTCAGTACTATCTGAAGAGCCGTATCTGACCGTATTTCAGGCACTTCCATTTAGAAATTTAAAGCGATACGCCACTGACCTTCTTCCGGTTATTGATGAACTATGAAATCAACCTCAAGTGAAAGTTCACGTGTATTTTATTATAAATGTTCTTGTCTTGAAAATGTTAATGCCGTATTTTCCAAAATAAAGACAGTTACGGATGGTCTAGTTCACCCTGTATATTTTGTAGCATTCTGAATCTTTGGTTTTACAAATAACATGTGGTGTATAGGTTATCAAGGGCGAATAAAATTAATTTGCGAGTTAGAACTAAATACTCTAAAGCACACCAATACATAACCAATTTAAATTTTTGAGTGCTATACCTACAAAAAAGCACCAGGATAAAAAGAATCCTAGCATCAGGAATGCTGGCATTCTACTAACTTCATGCACGCGCGTGCGCACACACACACACACACACACACACACACACACATGCAGAGTAGTTAGGGTTACCAACCAAATCAGTCAGAGCTTTGCGAGTGGATTGCAATCGGACAGTAGTAAACAGTCCACGGGAACATATAAATTCATCCCGATTCCGTTTGGTGCAGTGAAATTGGGTTACGTTTGGCAACACTAAGCGCTAAGTAAACACATCGATTCCCCTGGCCCTTCACCTAGAATTAGCATTCTTCTCATCTGTCAACTATACAGTTGTGAGGATAGTGTAGCGAACAAATTATTTTGCACTGTAAGAATGTAATTCCAAGAATCCCTAGTATACCTGTTATATTTTATTATGCTTGATCATACATTGCCAATTAAACCTACACTACGTGATCGAAAGTATCCGGACACCTGACTGAAAATGACGTACAAGTTCGTGGCGCCCTCCATCGGTAATGCTGGAAGTCAATATGGTGTTGGCCCACCCTTAGCCTTGATGACAGCGTTCACTCTCGCAGGAATACTTTCAATCAGGTGCTGGAAGGTTTCTTGAGGAATGGCAGCCCATTCTTTACGGAGTGCGGAACTGAGGAGAGGTATCGATGTAGGTCGGTGAGGCCTGGCACGAAGTCGGCGTTCCAAAACATCCCAAAGGTGTTCTATAGGATTCAAGTCAGGACTCTGTGCAGGCCAGTCCATTACAGGGATGTTATTGTCGTGTAATCACTCCGCTACAGCCCGTGCAGTATGAACAGGTACTCGATCATGTTGAAAGATGCAATCGCCGTCCCCGAATTACTCTTCAACAGTGGGAAGCAAGAAGGTGCTTAAAATATCAATGTAGGTCTGCGCTGTGATCGTGTCGCGCAAAACAACAAGGAGTGCAAGCCTCCTCCAGGAAAAACACGACCACACCATAACACCACCATCTCCGAATTTCACTGTTGGCACTACACACGCTGGCAGATGACGTTCACCGGGCATTCGCCATACCCACACCCTGCCATCGGATCGCCACATTGTGTACCATGATTCGTCACTCCACACAACGTTTTGCCACTGTTCAATCGTGTAATGTTGACGCTCCTTACACCAAGCGAAGCGTCGTTTGGCATTTTCCTGCGTGATGTGTGACCATGGAATCCAAGGTTTCTCACCTCACGCCTAAGTGTTATAGTACTTGGAGTGGATCCTGATGCAGTTTGGAATTCCTGTGTGATGGTTTGGATAGATGTCTGCCTATTACTCTTTACGAGCCTCTTCAAATGTCGGCGGTCTCTGTCAGTCAACAGACAAGGTCGGCCTGTACATGTCCCTTCACGTTTCCATTTCACTATCACATCAGAAACAGTGGACCTAGGGATGTTTAGGAGTGTGGAAATCTCGCGTACAGACTTCTGACACAAGTGACACTCAATCACCTGATCACGTTCGAAGTCCGTGAGTTGCACGGAACGTCCCATTCTGCTGTTTCACGATGTCTAATGACTACTGAGGTCGCGGATAGTGAGTATCAGGCAGTAGGTGGCAGCATAATGCACATAAGATGAAAAACGTATGTTTGTGGGGGTGTTCGGATACTCTGATCACATAGTTTGTTATCACTGTTTATATTGGAAACGCTGAAAAGCGCTAATTTCGTTATTTGTAACTGAGTTATGCTTATTCCTCTCCCACTAGAGCACACTACGAGAATGCAACAACACACGTATCTTTGAAAATTACACGAATATAGTCCCTAACGTGGAGATAATGGTACGAAACTTATGGGTCATTTTACTGACACCCCTTTGTGTACAACTTTGAATTTAGTTTCATGTTTTGTATGATAGTAAAAACATAATTATAATAAAAATGGGTAGTATGGGAGTTGTGCTATATGCAACCCAGTGTTTCTTATAACCTCGCCCTCCTGGCAAGTATTCTTCCGTGCTCCAACGGTAATGGCCTCAGCAGTTGTGCCCCCTAAAGCCCTACTACCTTCCTCTACGACCTCCTTCCTTCCTCTTTTCTCTGATTGGCTAATATACACCTTTGAACGGCGATATGTGATAAACAAGCCCTATACATTGCAAGGTCAGACAATAAAGAAAGCGATGTAAACACTGCCGTGATAGATGCATGTGGTTTCGTCATCCTGAGGGGCATATGCAAATCGAAGGATCCTCGTGCCTATAGAGTAAACAACTTAATGGCAGTTCCCAAGAATTAAAAATGGCCGACATTACACTAAGCTGCAGTTCTGCCAACCTGCAATGCAATTTACTAATTTCAAGCCAGTGATTAAACCCTAGGAAAACAGGACATCATTTTTAAGGCCCGTTTTGATGTTAAAGTGTATAATCTCTGTTCCATAATATTATTTAAGTTGCATAAGCAACATTCATACTGAAACCAGTAAATAGCCAAATGGTTACACCTTGTTTGATTGAAGGAAGAATATTTTGTATTTGAATTCATAAATAAATTAAATCCTTTGCTTACAAAAGTGTTTTACTCCACTTCTGCATTGAAAACAAAATATAAATCTGAATATGGTATGAAGGAACTAGGCAGCTTAAACATGTTGTTCCTGGTAGAGACGGAGTTTATTTTGGACTCTAATCCATTTCTAAAGCTTTGAAGTGTTTCACTTATGGAAAGATTATGATTTATGTATATCGATTACAGAAGATATGATGGTTTTCTAAAATTCTATTACCATTATTTTTATTGTTTAAATGTATATGGACCTTTATAAAGTTGAAATTAAGGCTAAGATATCCTAAACTACGTTTTCTATCAGTTTCCTCCATTAATTAAAGCTGGTGAAGTATTTATGTTATCGCAAAGAGAAGACCGCCCATATACTTTTACCCATAATCACAGCAATCTCATAACAACCTTCCAAAAATAATGTGCTAAAGCAATTTTGTACTGCAGACAATTAGAACTGTTACATAAAAGCTTTCTCAAAGAACAAGTCCCAAAATAATGTGCCTATACGATGCATTTATCTTGAGCGCAGTCTGGATTCCAACTTTATTTCACAGGTTTAATGACACATTACTTACTGCCTCTGATGAAAAAATACAGTTCCATACCTGAAAGCTTAGATATTTGACGATTCCACAAGTTGGAAGCCAAAGGAAAACTAATTGAATATTTAAAGAAGTCTTAGGTGGAATTAAATCTAAATTCATATGTGGATTTCCTAAATAAGATGGGAATTAAACCTGGAGGGGACATTTTTGTATTGTTAAAAGTCATAATCATACAGTATCTGAGTATACTTCACCTGTTTAACAAGGTTTTGATGATTGAGCTGTTTCAATATAAAAAATACATGCAACTTAATTTTGTTTTATGTCATACAAGCTTCAAATAAATATACATTGAAAAGTAATGAAGATAAATACTTGCATCTCTCTCGCATAGTAGACACACAATACAAAAATAATACAGTATAAAACAATAAAGCATTTAGGAACAAAATACAAGTAAGAAATAAGAATTTTGAAAGTAATACTGTTATAATGCTTTTATTTAATAATTTATTTAATAAACATTAGTCATTTATTTTAGAGAATGTTCACATAGAAATATTACTTCACAAATGCAGCCAACATAATTGTGACAACGTGTTATTTTAATGGTAGGAAAAATCACAATGCAAACTTAGAGTAAACTGTTACGGGAATCTTAACATAGATGTGTATATTAATGCAATATGTACAAATAATTTTTTCAACATTGAGTAGCACTAGCTTCTTATATTTGGCAAAGGTAATAATAAATGTCTTCACAAGCTCCATGCACTGCAGTTAGTCCTCAGCTCTCAAGAACATCAAACAGAACAGTAAACAAATGTGTAAATATGTATATGTGTAAATAATATTTCAATGTGCAACTAAGAAAAAATTGGGACTTTTACAGATGGAAGCTATCTAACTGATTATATGAACACTTCATTAGGTATATTCTCATTCTAGCCACCAGAGCTGATGATATCATGCATGAATCAACGTAATTAAAGTGTTGAGTGAAATGTTTACCTTATCAAAAATAAAATCTGATGTGTTAAACTCACATGACCTTCTCTACTCTTGTACAAACCATTTTTACAAACGCTTATTCTCCATACGCTTCATGTTAATCGAGATATTAATCTTATTGCTAACTTTCTTATAGGTGCAAGAGGAATACAGTAGGATCTAAGCGACAGTCAGATCTTTTAAGAGCTGGTTGATATATGAAGGATTCCATTCTCTGTGCATGTTCAGGACATAAAAAAAAATAAATAACGAATTCCCATTTGAGAAAATGTATAAGTATTGGAAAATTTCAACAAACAACCAGGAATAACTCGGAAATCGTTCACTCCACAAAATAATGTATACGACATAAATTGTGTGTTTTTACGAGCTCTAAATTTTCTATGTAGAAAAATACTTGTCTATCTCTTACGGTTTACCCGTTATGCAAAAGCCATTCAAATGAAGAGGACTTTTGAAGACATTCTTAGAAAATCAAGATATACATTTTATTTGTCATGAAAATATCTTAAATACATGATATTTTAATCAAAATCGTTAGCCATTTTTTAAAAAATCAAAATTTTTATAAAACGATTCATAGTCTTGGGTGGGGAGATTTTCTTGAAAATCTTAGTGTCGCATCTTTGAAAGATACTGAACCTAAATACCAAGTCTGGTATTTATTCAACTTTTCCTTTTAGAGTTATGCTGTTTATAGGCACACAGACACCTACACCCACACCCACCCACCCACCCACACACACATACACATACACATACACACACGGACCTTTTTCTAAAAATGCTTTGCTTGTATCAGGGGCCTCAAAATATGTATTTACAATTAAATCTCGATATCGAATTTTTGGGTGGAATGCTATACTTCTCCTACCTACTATTCGTAGTAGAGAAAGTAATAAGCATTGTGTCAGTTAAAATGCACCATTATCATTTAAGAACACAAAACTAAATCATATATTGCAATATAAATTATAGAAGTTGCGGATAAAATAAAATTACTTTAAATAATTTAATAGTGGCAGCACCAGTGCTTGCAGCAGACCTATTGATTCTTCCATACACTATCCGCCAAAAATTAAGCCAGCAAAATGTTGTCAAAAGATTAGCTTCCTTGTGAACAATAATATTGCAGAAAAAGTTGTGTGTTAGTGAGGAATGAAGACATACTGGTGAAATAATTCTCATATATTAGATAATTCAACAGTCTGAACTACCTTGTAATTTTCAATTTTACCAAGATAAATGTGTGACAGTGAAGTGTAAAATATATTGTACATTAAATAAATGTCATTAACAACTGGAAATAAGATACGAGGGCTGATCAACAGAGACTGAGACTGATTTTTTCCTGTAGCTTCCGTGATAGTTTCGTATCTGTAACATACATGAAATGAGCAGGTTTTTGTGTATAATGTTGGTAGGCGGCAGCACTCTCATATTGGTAGGTTGGTAGTAATGATCTATTCTGTAGACCCTACGTGCATTTCGCATACCAGACAATGGAGGTGATGCATTTTTTAAATCGATTATCACCGGTGATGAGTCATGGCTGCATCATTATGATCCTGAAGGAAAACAAGCCAGCACAGTGTGGAAATCGCCAGGTTCTCCAACACCAAAAAAGGCAAAAGTTGTTCCATCTGCAGGAAAAGTGATGGTGATCACATTTTTTTGACTGAAATGGGATGATTTACCAGCATGCAGTTCCCCCTTCCACTACTGTTACAACAGCATACAACACGTCAGTATTGGCCACACTGAGGAAGCACATTGCAAAGAAACAAGTCATGCAGTTTCTGGCTCGATTCAACATTACCTGTGTACCACATCCACCTTATAGCCCCGATCTTGCACCCTGTGACTTTTTTTATTCCCATCACTAAAGGCAAAGCTTAGGGGTATTTTATTTGAGAACTCTGAAGCAGTGCTCAAGAAAAGTGAGGCGATTTTCAAGGACCTGACAAAGAATGGTCTGCAGCACGTGTTCAAGGACTGGCAGAGACGCTATAAAAAGTGCATTGAAGTAGGAGGGGACTACTTTGAAAAAGATCATGTAAACATTGAATTGGAGTAATACACATCTGTGAAAAAAATCAGTCTCAGTCTTTGTTGATCAGCCCTCGTATATTGGTAAAATTGAAAATTACACGGTAGTTCAGACTGTTGAATTATCTAATAATTATGAGAATTATTTCACCAAAATGTCTTCATTCCTCACTAACACACAACGTTTTTTGCAATATTATTGTTCACAAGGAAGCTAATCTTTTGACAACATTTTGCTGGCTTAATTTTTGGCGGGTAGTGTATGGAAGAATGTTCTTATTTTAAGAAATTATAAATAGAAACAAACGTCCCACTTGATTCCTAACACTAGTTTCAAGTTTCTGTAACAATCAGCATGCTAAAATGAAATAAGAAATACAAATAAAGTGTTTTAGTCTATATCGTGAAGACAATTAAAACATCTGATTAGACGTAAGTAATTACTTTGTTGGATTAGAGATCTATGGAAGAAACCACATCAAAGTTCTGCAGTTTAATTACCACAATGGAAGTAAATTTTGTAATTGTAGCAATTCATTTCATAACATGCTGTTTATTAATTACTGTACGTTAATTTCCACTCCATTAATGCTATCACTAACCTTTGTTTTCATGTTTTCTGGTTCCAAAAGTGCAGTCAATTCATCATACTCTCCAGCTTTGTTTAGGTTCTCTGTTTGGATTTCTGTTAGAAGTAATCTGTAAAACAAAGCATAATTTACTGCTGCAATTAATTCAATACAATGCTACAGTGAATCATATTTATATAAGTAATATGAGCATTTATGACATGCAATGCTAATACAAATATTTCAATGTAGTCCCGAAATTCCAGCAATTGGTTCCATAGTGGTGTCTAATTCTTCTTCCTCTTTATCTTCTTGTAGACTATCCTCATCGCTTTCTCTCAGGTCTAAAAGAAATTCCTCCACCTCTGGTACAGTTCTCCTTCTACATTATAGTATTTCATAATTACGTTTTCTGCATGCTTTACTTCATTTATCCAAATTTTTGGTGTTACCTGTTAAAACATTGGAATTCATTGCATTATTGTGAAAGCTCAAACAATGTGAAACTCTTATAATTAAAATACCAATTATCTTCTAGTTAGCATACCAGTATGAGTGCCTCCTTCCACACAGATCTAGCTAGATTCAGTCCATGTCCTGGCCATGAAGCTACTGACTTATGATAATAATACTTTATTACTGACACAAGCTCTATGGCATTGAAACAATAGTGATAAGGAGGAAGTTTGAATACTGCATAGCCTTCTTTCACTAATATTTCGTCGCTGATATACCTGAAACATTTTTATTGCTTATTACTCTATAAGTCTTAACTGAAGTAGGAATTATTTCACTTTGATATTGAAAGGAATTGAGTTACCTTTTCAAGTTGCTTCAATTCGTTCTGCATAAGTGATGTAATTCATTCTTGTTTGTATTGTCTGGCACTGTCACTCCATTTTGTCTCAACCAGGTGTGAAAACAAACAGGAAAGTAAGATTTCATACTCAATAAACACAATTAATAAACATTGCTTATTTCTTAAAATGTATAACCATCATAAGTACCTACCATTAACTGATCCTTTCTACACTTTTATGTTGGCTGTTGTTCTGTAACTTTGTCATGATATGATGCATTGTCCATAACAATCAGACAGGGTCCTAAACTACTCAATCCAATAACAAGCTGTTTCTCCAACCATTTCTGAAATGTTTTGCTATTCATTGCACCATAATAGTCTTGTCCACTTTTCAGATTAGAAGAAACTATCAAACCTGCACGTTTGATAAAAAGAATACGCATGTAATACTTTTAAAATTCAGAAAAACCAAAAGAAAATGTATTATTCTAATGCGGCATATAATTCACCAAGAACTACTTTACCAGGAACACAGCCATCTTTTATTCCAGCATGTAGAATAACCAATCTTCCTTCCTCAGCAGGTCGACGCATGACTCCCTGGGGCTTACCATGAACAATAACGGGTTTGCTCCATGAATATGTTGCAGATCCTATAAAATATATGTGAAATTATTTAATCATTAGTAATACTTTCACACTAAATGTTTACTTAAAAGCTACCGTCCATGTATCTTATCTTAAACACTGTTACAAGCTTACCATTCATAAAAATCCATGTTTCATCTAGAAAGACCACAGGCTTTGGTATTTTGCTTTCCGGGTTTCTCACATGTCTTAAAAAGCAAGACCTCTTGAATTGAATCTCTGGAGTTTCTCTTACACACACAAGACCATTCTGCTTTGTCCACTTAAAACCCACTTCCTTTAAAATTATTCTTAATGATGTGAGTGATCCATTATATAGATATGTCTTATAATTCTCTCTCGTATGTTATAGCACAAGCTTAGCTGTTACTCTTTCTGCTGCACATAAATCAAAGAAGGATATTATATGAGCATATTTGTGCTTGAAAACCATAAAGAAGCCATAAATAGAATTTTTATTACCATGGTTTAGTCTATCATTTATAAATCGTCCAGGAGCTTCTTTAGCAACATCAATACAGTTACAGATCGAGCTTTATTGTTATGTTTCCCAGGTGTGGCAAATGGCTCCCCCTTCTCAAATGTCCTTATTACTTTATCCATGCTGTAATAAAGATAAGCATACAAATACTAAGTTTTTAACACCAGCTGAAAACAAAGATATTCCTTCCTAAAAATCCACCAAAGAAACTAAATGTACCTTGCCCAGATATTATAAGACCCAATAAATGCACATATAATATAACTGCGGATTAAAACTTTTTGCACAAAAGTTCATAAACACCTTTTTTAATGCTACCTTAGCAAGAAACTATGAATGCACTATAGTATTGCCTAGATATAATGAAGTAACATTAAACATAAATTGTTTTTATTAAATGCAACGAAGTTCTCAAGCACCGTTGTGTAGCCAGAGTGAGAAACATGTTGCCTACTTACCCCTAAAAGACTTAAAATACTTGTCATGAGACAAGAAACACAAACATTTTCTTCTTCAGCTTCAGATTTCAATTTTTGCTACATGTTAACAATTGCTTTTTGGAAACTGCTGCTAAGACGCATTTTTTTGTGTTTTCTTTTGGTTTGTATTTACCTATATGACCGCTTTCCTCGCCATTTTTTACCCACGTTATTTACATAAAGCCTTTAAAGGAAATAAAACAACCATTATTTATCAAAACAAATACACTAACCTTAACTTCAAATAACTAGGGTTAAGGTAACGTGATTTTAAACATTAATAATGCTTTTACATCGTTATGATACAAAACATGATGTACTCACCTTTGTCAAATCCGTTCTGCAATAACACTTTTAGATAAATTCACTTCCGAACGCTAAATGTAATATGTAATGTGCTACCGAATTGAGAACACAGTAATACATAACAATAATTTATATGATCTAAAACATACGAGGAATACAATGGCGTCCAAATAACATAATTTTGTTGTTTTAAAATCTACCAGGTTCCTCACCTGATTCTATCTCCAGAATAACTTCTTCAGCAACATAACGAATACGATAGCACCACCTACAGCGTATCTTTACCATGGGTGTATCTTTGGAACAGTTTGTGGTACTGATGCAACGTAATAGATCATATATCGCCAAATATAACCAGACAGCACTATCATGGGGAAAAAAATGTCACAGTTGGTTTTTGGTGAAGTGAAGTATACGAGTACCGTTTTCTATATATTTGGTGATAAGGGTTTACATACATTCAGGTTGCATTAAACCTGTTGCATATAATATATTTTATTCATACGGCTGTGAAAATGTAAATATGCCCATTCTCTTCAAATATTTTAAGGTACGCGATCATGTTAAAAAGGAGCTAGTTTGTATCGCACAACAACCCATTTCTTGACAGTAGCCAGTGTTAAGCGACTAGTGCACGTGACATTTAAGATATAGTAGCAAAATTTTATGAAACAGGTTTTAGTTATTGTTCTTACGAAGCAAATTTTCTTTTAAAATGTAATGTACACCTAGGAGCAGAAAAAGTGACTCATATAGGAACAAAGTTAAATAAGTTGGGAGTGAAATATGTAGCTCCGTCTTCTCAATGAAAAGACGAGCAGAGCGTAACACTGCTAATGAGCTATGGTCGTGCTAGATGAATACCATTTAATCATGACAATAATAACTTGACTGTGATAGACCATTTCTTTAACGACTTTCTGTTTCTACTTAATCCACATTAGCGTTATATAATAATAATAATAATAATAATAATAATAATAATAATAAATTCCAGGTTACCAAAGATTTATTGTCCTACAAGCTTAAAGGTCATAGGAGCAGAGGAGGATCCTCATCCACATGGCAAGACCACTGTTAATATCTGAAAGTTGGACAGGACAGACGGTCTAATCATTGTTGAAAAATAGTGACAATAATATAATATAACAGTATAAGTTATGTAAATATCGTTATTGTTGTTTTATATACTTATACACCAAAGGTTTACTAACATTTACAAATCCTATTGGCGGTAATAATTTATATTTCGTACCATGTCTACTTCAGAAGAATCCTTGGGTACAACAGTAGACTATGATACAAAGGGTAAAGGTATGATTTTATTTCGCAATCCTACGAGCAAAATAAAACCACTTTTAACACGTGTGGTGTATGCTACTTTTTAGACAATGCTCGAATTTGTAAAATACCAATAATATTATATTGGTTCCTGACACTAACAGATATCACGAATAGAACGCGCACTTGAAGCAAGAAAAATGACGTTAAAAAGCGAGATGTCAAATGTTTTGTTGGTTCGCTAGCAGACATTTTGAGTGAAATTATTTTCACCATGTTTTGCGTCACACCAGACAATGAAGCGATTAAATGCTAAATCATATTGCTTTCCGGATTTTTTTGATAAGTACTTATTCATTCTGCTGCTTCTGTAATTTCACTTCCATTTAAGTTTCTTCTGAATTCATAACTTTCGTAATTTAATCTTTGTGTGGGTTAGATAAAACTGTAACGTTTTTGATCAAATAACGCTGCCAATACAACGTAGGTTAACTCTACAACGAATTGCGATAACTTGAAATGTGACGACTTGAATTGCGAGCTGATAATGCGGCTCCATGAGAAATTAATATGTGAAACCACATAATGAAAAGTAAGACCTAATCAAACCAAGTCTAGTTATTAAACATTTGCAAATACAAGCCATGTGATTGGACTTGAAACCGAAGTTGGTCACAATGCAGCCCTTGCTGTCTAAAAATATATATTATGGCTGTTATACATTTCAAGCATAAGAAGAATGAGAAAAGCGTAAATCAATTTAAAGGTATTATTTGAGGCATAAAGATGTATTAATTGTTGAGATAAAAATGAAGGTAGATCCTTTATTAGTTTTTACTTTCTCTACTACGTATAGTAAGTAGGGGAAGTATTGCATTCCACCCAAAAATTCGATACCGAGATTTCACCGGAAATATATGTTTTGAGACCTCCTGAATCCAAAAAAAGCATTTTTGGAAACATGTCCGTGTGTGTGTCTGTGTGTGTGTGTCTGTGAACAGCATAACTCAAAAACTAGCAGTCGGATAAACACCAAACTTGGTATTTACGTTCAGTATCTTCCAGAGATGCGACACGAAGATTTTCAAGAAAATCCCCCCACCCCAGACTACCCTTTACATGGAACACTTTTCGAAAATTTTAATTTTCTCAAAAATGCCTCTAACGATTTTGATGAAAATATCATATGTTTAAGATAATGTCATGAGAAATGAAATGTATATCTCGAAATTTCTGGGAATGTCTCCAAAAGTATTCTTCATTATGAACGACTTTTGCATAACTGGTAAACCATAAGAGATAGACAAAATTTTACTACACAAAAAATGTAGATCGCGTTAAAATACACAACTTATATCATATACATTTTTTTGTTGAGTGAACCGTTTTCGAGATATTGCTTGTTATTTCCTTAAATTTTCCAATACTTATACTTTTTCTCAAATTCGTTATTCATTTTTACTTTCTCTACTACGTATAGTAAGTAGGGGAAGTATTGCATTCCACCCAAAAATTCGATACCGAGATTTCACCGGAAATACATGTTTTGAGAATCACTGAATCCAAAAAAAGCATTTTTGGAAACATGTCCGTGTGTGTGTCTGTCTGTGTGTCTGTGTGTCTGTCTGTGTGTCTGTCTGTGTGTCTGTGAACAGCATAACTCAAAAACGAACAGTCGGATAAACACCAAACTTGGTATTTAGGTTCAGTATCTTCCAGAGATGCGACACGAAGGTTTTCAAGAAAATCCCCCCACCTCAGACTACCCTTTACATGGAACATTTTTCGAAAATTTTAATTTTCTCAAAAACGGCTCTAACGATTCTGATTAAAATATCATATGTTTAAGATATTGTCATGACAAATAAAATGTATATCTCGAATTTTCTGGGAGTGTCTCCAAAAATATTCTTTATTGTGAACGACTTTTGCATAACTGGTAAACCATAAGAGATAGACAAAATTTTACTACACAAAAAATGTAGATCGCGTTAAAATACACAACTTATGTCATATACGTTTCTTTTGTTGAGTGAACCGTTTTCGAGATATTGCTTGTTATTTCCTTAAATTTTCCAATACTTATACTTTTTCTCAAATTCGTTATTCATTTTTTTATGTCCTGAACATGCAAAGAGAATGGAATTCGCCACATAGCAACCAGCGTTAAAATATTTGACTATCGCTTAAAAGCTACCATATTCCCCTTGTATCTACAAGAAAAATACCAACAAGATTGACATCTCGATATCTCGATTAACATGAAGCATATGGAGAATAGGCGTTTGTAAAATTAGATTGTACAAGAGTAGAGAAAGTTATGTGAGTGTAACACATCAGATTTTTTTATGTCCTGGACATGCAAAGAGAATGGAATGCGCCACATAGCAACCAGCGATAAAATATTTGACTATTGCTTAAAAGTTACCATATTCCCCTTGCATCTACAAGGAAATTATAAATAAGATTGACATCTCAATATCTCGATTAATATGGAGCATATGGAGAATAGGCGTTTGTAAAAATAGATTGTACAAGAGTAGAGAAAGTCATGTGAGTGTAACACATCAGATTTTTTCCAATAAGTAGTTTAAATTCTTAATGAAGTCCATTAATAGTTAAGTTTGTTATTATTATTTTACCAGGAGGAATTAATCACAAAAGAGCAATAAAATTAACTTTAAATACAATATAAATGAACTTAAATCAGAACCAAGAAAAATAAGACACATCACTCATTTCTCATCCACTTATCTCTCCCTTTCTGCAAGGCCGTGTCGCTAAACATTTCAAACGGCTAGTTTACGGAAATCGAAGCAGAGTTTACAAAGAAAAGTTATTTCTGATCCTCCCTCGTTTCGCACGGAATATAACGTGAATCATTTGGTTTCATGTTTATTTCCTGGGATTTGCTTCAACCAGTTATAGAGAGAGCTGGTAAGGGAGATGGAATTTAGTGTTAATTAGAACGTATGTCAATCTTACGGAAGAAAAGAAAATCTTAAGTGTAACATTCGAATGACTTTCTCTACTCAATATAGTTTATTGCTATATAGTTCTAAAATTCCATAATCTTTCCATCACATCGCGAGAAACAAGTGAATAGTGGCGCACCTTTAAAAAAAGAAGAATTTGAAGAATTTTAACCAATATTAAGGATACCTCCGAAGTGGTTGATGCCACAAAGAAGGTTATTTGAAATAAATTGTGTGTTTTAAAGAGAAACAAATTGTTGTTTAATACCCCTTATTCTATCTCTTAACGTTTAGGTGTCATTTAAAATTGTACAAAATCTGTTCTGAATACAAGTGGACCTGCAGGCTATTCCATTAAAATGTAAAGGATACATTTTATTTCTTACGTAAATAAGTTAAATATATTTTAATCAAAATCGTTGGAGCCAATCTTCAAAAAAATAAAACATTTCGAAGCAATTTCCATGCAAAGGATAGTTGGGATTATCCTAAAAATATATATATCGTATCTTAGGAAGATATTGAACTTAAATAACAAATTTGGTACTCGTCCGACTTGAATTCTAAAAATGCCTTTTTTATTCAGGGGGTCTCAAAACATGTGTTTCCGGTGAGGTCTCGATATCACATATTTGGGTGGAATGCAATACATTTTCTACCTACTAGAAATGTGGTTAAGAAAGTATATAGATAGATAATAAGAGACCGATAGATAGATAAGGTATCTTCAATAGTTTTAACTTATTTAAGTTATTACAGAAGTTTTTAGTGCATGGGTCCTTAACCGTACATGCATATTTAAGATACAAGGTATGGTGACAAAAAAGGAACAGATAAACAAAGAAAGAAAAAAGGAAAATCGAGATAAATTACCTTTGATTAATTGAACAAATCTGATCTACTACGCGCACTTTAGCCAAGAAATTGTCCATGTTTTGCAGGTTCCTCTGGTCCACCAGTAGATCCCAACATGCCATTCTCCTTCTAGCAGGACTTAAGAATTTTTCTTTAATTTTAATTGTTCGCTGGTTCTATCACTGTGCACATTCTGCCAAAATATGTACCCAGTCCTTATCCATATTACAGAAGGGGCAGATTCTCCTGTCAGAATCGTCAGACATTTTCTGTGCCCTCCAGGCCCCCAATCTAAACTATGCCATTCCTGATCTTGCCTTTCTTCCTAAGTTATGAATATATGCCTCGTTATTCCAATTCAATTTTATTTCATTTGCTAGACTTAGAGAGGGTTTAATTGTGCAATCCGAGAAAGTAAAAGCCCTATTGCGGTTTAGAGATAGGGGCCACTTTGTTCGTTCATAAGTGCACTCAGCGCATCAGATCAAACAGCTGTGCCGGTGCTGTCAAGCCAAATAACGCCCTTTGCGTTATTTAAAGTGAAATAAGTTGTAATGGAAATACAAAGCAAGGGCAAATGATGAAGATCAAGGAACTGACAATTGAAGTTATTGTTGTATTGTTATATTTATTTGCAACACGCTTTGGGCGTCAATTTGAAGTAGGTTGTATTGAAGATGGTTTGTTACGTTATTTTGTTGTAGGAGTTGTATTATATTTCAACTGCTGGGGAACCTAACTTGAAATTCGTTGCAACCGCACGTATAGTAAACAGTTTCCGGTAGCCTTCGCCCCAAATGTACTTTCAGATGGCCTTTGCCCAAAGTTTAAAAAAAATACATTAACTTTGTAATTTAACTGTTTCTTTAAATATTATATATTTATGTTTGCCTCGGCTGCGTCAGTATTTGTTAGAGACACGTTTCTCTTAGCAGGGTTGTGATGCGACAAGAATAAAGGCTTACACATAATTTTACTTCACTCCTTTTATTAATGCTTGATACGATTTAAATAACGCTTCACTGATATAGAGAGCTGTAAGATTGTGTTTTATTAATTAATTACACGTTTTAACACATACTTATTTTTCGTCTCACACGAATACGTATTAAATTCCTTGAGGACACTTTTTGCGTCTGGTTAGTAACGCTGTCTGCAACCAACTGAATTGATTTCAACCGCCTAAACTTTTAAATTTCTGTATTTCAAGTCTCTGATTGGCTATTCCTACTCTAATAGAATACCTTCATTTAACTAAAGCGTTTTCTGGTTTTTGATTGGCTATTTTTAAACTGTCTCAAAATTTACATTATTGTTGCTCCAATAATGACTAGTAGCATTTAAACTTTCAAATTCATTATTGCCTCAAGGTTACCTCATTGTTACCTTATTGTTAGCAACTTTAAACCTATTATTCTCACAGCTCCTACATTATTAAATTGCGTAATATATTCACATAACCTTATTACACATGGATACAATAACATATGCAATAACTGCAATATACACTTTTTATACATTGTTACATACACATATTGCTTTAAGGCAGGCTGTTATTGAATTTATATATTATATAATTAGACTGAAATCATTTTAGTGTTAAAAATACTGCCTCACAATTGTGCAGTAGTATTGCAAAAATTTTCCTCTCTAAATATAGAAAAACATAGCTATGAATAGTGCTGCCGCATAGCTCTGGATATGTTGCAAAGCTGCCATAAAGCCTTTAGTATTTTTCATTGTTTACCACACCATAAATGCTTCGGCGTTACAATAATTGTTTATATTGTCTCATGCCGGATGATGATCATGAGCACTAAATCTTGTCGCCTGGTTTATAGCGAAGTGTCCGTTCTGTATTCTCCTTATTGCGATGACAAAGTTGTAAAAACACAGGGTATGTAGTAAATCTGCACAAAGATAATAGGAATTTGTGCCCTTTGTCGCATTAAACACTTGAACAGCTTCAACTAAGCAAAAGGACGAATGGTAGGTATTTGACACACACGAAGGCGGAAATTAAGGAAAAGGGACAAGGAATTGCTTACGCCTCATGCGCACGTAAACATAGCACCCCCTACCACTAGCGATGAATGAATGGACCGTAGCCACAAAGGATGCTTGACATATTGCCTTCACTTGTGTCTAGTGTCAGCAGCATTCTGAGCTTGGACAATTCACCGGACGGCAGCCTGCTTCCTGCGCACATTAACGTTAGTAATTATCAATTCCATACCATCCCTTGTTTAATGTACTGTGTCTTACACTCTTCTCGTTCCGAACCAGAGCTTGTACAGGGTGTACCCTCTCTTGGTGATGGATAGAGTCATTCAAATGTCACTATGATGCTGATGCTGATATATTATCGCTTAATATATCAGCATCAGTTTCGTCCACAGTGCATCATTCTCTTTGAGATGTCATATTTCTCCAGGGTCTTGAAATTTTCCCAATTGCTTACAAAGGAAATATTCTTTTGTTATGGATTAAACCCCGAAAAACATTCTTTAATATAGACCAGAAATCGAAAACTGGATAGATTGAGTTCTATCGTGTGGGTTCATTGATAGAATCTGTTTGCTGATGATATGGAAACCAATTGTTTAAAAGATGACTCCACAATTATACTATTCTTTTAAAACACTAAATTATATAATTTTCAGACACACAGCGAAAGACTGCTTTTTCTTTGTAATACATTTAGTACAAATTTATCCTAAAATTTAATGCCTAGAACCATGCCTTGCATCTTAATAAAAAAGCCTTGTTACAATGGTGTGTCTGATTTTCTAATTCAAATAGTAAAACACTGTATGGAATACAGAAGAAAAACAGCAGAATGATAATTTTTATATCTACCCTAACTAGAACAACATTGCGAGGATTACGGGGCTTTAAGTTTGAAATAGTTTTTGAAAAAAACAATTGTTCAGAAGCTACACATGATTGTCTCCCTTCAATATTATTTCTGAGGTTCAATCTACAACTCGTACAAGGAAGTTATTCTTAATTCACTCTTAAGTTTCAAAACGTCGAAATTATTCCAATTAAGTAACAACTGTCGTACCAGGATAATGAGGCAGTAGTCAACTGTTTAGAGAGCTTTATTGCCTGGTTCGAAAAAACGGTGGAAAAGAGGAAGTCATAGATTCTCCTTCCACAATCCACATGTGACGTAAACAAGGGGACGTCTGATTATATATGGGTGACACATCCTTCATAAGGACTTTGGAAATGGATGACGCAATCTGGTTTCTGAGAGGATGCAATTAAATTGTGTTGCAGTTTTGTATGCGCATGCGGTATAATTATTTTGCTAATTGCATTTGTTAATAAGAGATATTTCTTTTATATATTCATTTTATATAACATTACACAAGAATGCGGATGATTTTACAGGAATGTTATAGCAGATATAGGGTATGCATTTTCTCATGCACAAATCTTTCTCATATTTCAAACACAATATATGTGAGGAGTTACTTTAGGTAGAAGAAATTCACTAAAATGTACACTTTATAACAGTGAAAGGTATCTGGTTTAATTGGAGAGTTCAGTTCTCGTATTTATGTAATATTTCTGTTTTATTCTGTTATTCTTGGAAACAATAAGGGAAATAATGCGCATAATAGTTCCAAATACATACCCGATAATAACGACTTATGAACATAACATTTCCAATTTTTCCTGGCTTTGCCCATTAGTTTTCCCTATGGTTGGCTTGAAACAAATTCCAAAAAACTAAAATGAACCAGTGACCGACGTTATAACTGGTCTGAGCAATGTATCATTTGAAACGTTACTCGTACACTCGGTTAATTTAAAACTGGCCGACTCGAATCGGGTACTTCGTTAGCGCTCACAACAGCCAGACTTAGTTCACAAGACTGCGTACCTATATTATTCTTTTAGTTGTTATAATGGGGAACACAACTATAATGACAAAGACTTTCTAGAAAATAATTCATATATAGATTTCAAAAAGAGGGATACTTCAGAGTGCTTCAACACCGAATATTTGTAACCAAAACAGGTTTTATTTATTTATAATTCTCAAGTGGAGTATGACTAAAGCTCGTTAGAATGTTACGCTTACTGCAGCACTCTTAGCTTAGTAGTAGAGAGTCAGCGTACAGTTCCTGAAGGTGTAAGCTCATATCTCCGTAGAGCTACTCCCCCCCTTCATTTGAAATACACGAGTAAAAAATAACAGATTTTCTACATTTTTATTTCTACATGTTTATGTGGTCCGTTATAGATGGTAACTATTACATTATCGGTCGAAACGATGTTTCATACTCAGTCAATTGCATTCAAATTTCACCCATTATTGTAATTATATTTGTAGATAAAATCAGGTAACACAAACCATATTGTTACAGGTTGGGATGAAGGCCAAAAAGGTTACCAGAAAATGATTAATTTAGGTCACCCCGAAACATGGAATATTTTTCGAAAATTTTGATTTTATAAAACATTTCTCTAAAGATTTTGATTAAAATTCCAGATATGAAATATATTTTCATGTCAAATAAAATGCATACCTTGAATTTTCTGGAAATAGCCTGTGAAGTCCTCTTCATTCGGTAGGAATTTTGTATAATCTTGTATAACTCGTAAAAGTGAAACCATAGACGAAAATGTACCACAAACAATGCAGATCTCTTTAAGATACAAAATATCTTTAAAAGGAAGTTTTTTGGCACAAGCCGTTTCAGAGAATGCGTTATTAAAGGTTCGAATAGTTCAGTACTTGTCATTCTTTGCAAGTCCCATAGATTTTTCAGTTGTTTCTCGCGATTGCGTGGAAACAGAATGGAATTCTAAGGTTAACTACGAGGCTTTACTAAAAATAGAATGTATATCCACTAATAAAGATAGAGGTTGGAGAAAGTCATGTAAATCACACCAGATTTTTCATCGATGGGATGGCGAACTGAAGAAAAATTTAGAAAGATTTAAACGTAAAACGGGGAATATTTCACAAATGGCTAGTGTGTGTGTGTTTTAAAGATAAATACTTCTTCCCTCACTGTAGTAACGTCTATGCTATAATTTACCAGTTTCGTAGAATTTAGAGAACTTAATTACCTATTCAAAGAAATTAAAGACACATTTCTCAAATTATCACTTTTAATCAAGAGCGTATGGCAGAAAACCGATAAAGAAAAGAAAGGGAATAGAAAACAATTGAAGATTTTGACTGTAATGGTTTGTGGAGGGGAGTGCCATTTTCATTGAATCGTTTAGCATTTGTCTGACAGCTCACCTTAGAAGTATGGTTCTTACACAGACACACGTGGAGTTATTTCTAAAACCTTCTTTTTATATACAGTGGACCTTAAAGCGATAATTACTTAGGGTGAAGTATCGAAAACTAAATCGAGTTTTATTTATAAGCGCTCTTTAACTGCTATGGTTCTTAGCCTCACCTTCTATACCTGGCGTAAAAGAAGGCAAATTTTGCTCAGAGGCGCCTTTATCAAGCTTGAGCTTCTTTTACGCGCCGTAAATCTACGACACCGGACCGCCGGCTGTACTTCCCTTCCGAAGGAAGCCATGCTAAGGATATTTACGCCCGAAAACAATCCATCGCCCTCCGCCGGGTTTGAACCCGCGATCCCGGGAACTAGAGGCTATCGTAGTATCCCTAGACCATGGAGGATACAGTATCGGTATTAGTATTAACGCGAGCAGGAGAAACGTAAACAAGTGAATATTTAGAAGATTTGTTTCAATTCATAAGAAGCAGTTTCGGTACAAAGCTTTTCTTTTTTCTCCTTTATTTGCTTTTTTTTGTTTGTTATTTTTGGTAGTTTGGAGTGTTTAAGCAAATACGTACAGGGAGCCGCATAAGTAGGTATACAATAATGATGCGTTATACAGGGTGGGCCATTTAAGATGAGACTGTACAATATCCCCAAAAGTAAGCGTTGTAGAAAGAAATGCCTTTCACAAAAGTTGCGGGATATTATGGGGGAAAGTAAATGCCATTAGTCATGTTTTGTTTGGAGGACGTTATGATGGTCATTTTAGGGTCAACTTAATTTTTTTTAAACGAGAACCTACAATGACCATCACAAAACATGAGTAATGACATTTACTTTCCCTTCATAATATCAAGCATCTTTTTTTTTTAAAGACAGTTCTTTCCACAACGCTTAGTTTTGGAGATATTGTACAATCGTAACATAACCAACCTGTGTATGCAAAGAAAAATCTACTTTAATTGCACTAAAATACTAACATTGAAGACTACTATCACTAATTTAAATATTCAAATTGTTGGCTTTTAGCATTTACATACTCTTTTAATCTACATTTCACACACAGACATCCTTTTGTACACAATTATTTATTTGTATCAATTTCTCAGTACGCCTCTCTTATATACTAAATCATTTCATCAACAGTATGGGGTCTTCTTGCAAATATCTTACTTTTAACAATACCCCCCCAAAAAATAGATCTCCATATGTTCCAAAATCCAGATTCGTTAACCCATAGTCAAATTCCTAGCCATCATAACACAGGAGATTGAAAGCAATGAATAAACAAAAGCAAAATAATAGACAAAAGACAAGCTGAGCAAGGCTGGGAAACTTAATCAAATATGTAGTCATAAAGATCAAAACTACTCATCTCAATCCATCAAATGTACCAATCATACAACTGTATACCTACTTATGTAGCTCCCTATATAAATGTGATTGAAAACAATCCTAAATAATTGTATCATTATAAATACAACAGTTAACTTTGTATTATATAGTTAAAGGCTCAGTTTAACTACATAAATTAGAAATGTTGTCATAAACCGTGTATGTATCCTTAACTATAGGGCTGAAAAATAAATTAGCTGACGCCGAAATTATCGGATTGATTTACAGTTCAACTCTATCGTGACAGTCTATAATGCTACTGCAGGTGGAATACAGCGAGGCGACCAGTGATGCAGAACGAGATCTGCACTTGTTTTCATTTCATGCTGCAGGGTCACGTGAGTTTTCATTTCACCTTCTCGCTGCTTTGACAAACAGGTGAAAAACTCATTCCGCAACGAAAACTGCATATGCAAGCACATTTCCTTGTTGCATGTCATTATAGAAAAAAAAGAACATAACCTATTTCGTTTTCCGGAGCCGGAAGCTGGAGCTTTCTGTGTTACGTATGCAAGTTTTCAGTGTAGGAGTAACAAACATTTATACGAAGGTAAAACGCGTTTAACAAAACATAATGCACTTAAAAAATGTTAAGACGAATTACACAGTACTCTCCTTTTATTTTAAAACAGTTATTGAGTTATTTGAGTGTCGATTGAGGAGATTTTATTATTATTAGTTCAATTTCAGCTGTGTTGGATTATTTCGTGGAAAATATTGTATATTTTATATGAGTGCATTTTATTCCTTAGTTCATTCGTATACGATAGTAAAATTAGAAAATATCTTAAAAAGCACTAACTATTCAATCATTCATTCAAAGTCTTCTGCCCAAGGGTAAGTCCTTCACTGCAATCTTTCCTTCTTTTCTCCGCATACGAACCATTCATTTTCTTTTGCCTCTTGGTAAGTAATTTGGCAATTTGTTCTATTTCAGAGTCCGAGCCATTTCTTTTCCTCCTCTTGGTCTATTTCAGTTTATCTCTTCGGTGAGGCAGTGTTTTTAATGATTTCAGTCAAATTATATAATATGTAAATTCAATAACAGCCCGCCTTGAAGCAAAATGTGTATGTAATAATTTGTAAAATGTATGTAATGCATATGCTTATATTATTGTAAACATGTTTAATAATGTTATGTGAATGTATTACGTAATTTAATAATGTAGGAGCTGTGAGAATAATAAGTTAAAAGTTGCTAACAATGAGGTAACAATGAGGTAACCCTGAGTCAATAATGAGTAAGAAAGTTTAACGGTACTACTTGTGATTCTTGGAGTAACAATAATGTAATTTTAGTGACAGTTTATAAGATAGCCAATAAACAACCAGAAAGAGCTTTTGTTAAATGAAGGTATTCTATTGGACCAGGATTAGCGAATCAGAAACTCAAATATAGCAAAATGTACAAATACAGAGTTCAGTTGCTTCTAGACAGCGCTCATAACTGGACGAGTTGCTTGCAAACAGTGTTCCTAACCGGACGCGAGACACGTCCTCGAGAAGTATAATGCGTATTCGTGTGAGATGAAAATACTTTACGTATTAAAAAGTGCAAGTATTTAATAAAAGCATCTCACAGCTCTCTCTCTCTCTCTCTATCAGTGAAGTGTTATAAAAATCGTATCAAGCATTAATAAAAGGAGTGAAGTAAAATTATAATCTGTATAAGACTGCATTCTTGTCACATCACAACCCTGCCAAGATATCCATGCCGAGGCCAACATAAATATTAAATATTTAAAGAAACAGTTTAATTACAAAGTTATTTTTTTTAAACTTGGGGCAAAGGCCACCTGAAAGTACATTTGGGGCGAAGGCTACCGGAAACTGTTTACTATACGTGCGGTTGCAACTACTACAAGTTCGGCTCCCCAACAGTCGAAATACGATATAACTCCTTCTATAATACAACTTCTTCAAATTTACGCCCAAAGCGTGGTGAAAATACGTAAACAAAACGCACCTTTCTCATCGGACAATCTTTTTATAAGCCCTTCGATAATTATTGTCCATTTCTCATGTTTTATGCATATTGGCATTTAAAATCATGCCAATCGTCTTTTTTCACTTTTTCGCAGTATTACTACATCGTATAGCCTCATTCTACACAAAAAACGCCTCCTTTTTGGATCTTTCTTCAGTGTTTTTTTTTATTAAAAGCTTCCTTCACCACAGATATCATTCGACATCCTGACCACATTTATATATTTGAACGCGTAAGTTGTTTGCATCTCTTCCAGTAAGCATATTTACTGTCATTTTTGCATTTGTCTTCATCCTGCTCCTCAGCATGTCATTAGTTGCATGGCATGTTTCTTAGGATATTTTTATCCTCTAGTTACAGTGTCGTATCTCAGCGAACCGTATTGGCATTTAAATTTTAAAATTTCCAAACTTTCCTTCTTTGGGCATTACGCATTGGCCATTAGTGTTGAGTTTCTATAATATACCGTTGTAATACTTTCGTTTAACACTTTTTTAATTTACTCTCTAAGGGGATCGATTTTTCAGATCTGAGTTCCCCTCTCTTTAACTCGGTTTTCATGCGCTCTAAAACATAGTGCAGTGTTACTCTTAAATGTTCACTGAGTGAGAAAACATTCATGTTAAAATCATCTCTTAGCCCTGTAGCTTTGCAACTTGTATTCTTACACAAGTAAATTCTTCTCGTCATTTACATATCTACAGATATTGTTACATGCTGGGGTGACGGTCTAACGGTTTCCAGCAAATTCTGATCACCCCAACACGCACATGGGGGAAGCGTAGCTCAGAAACTGCAAGATGATCAGGACCTTGGTGTCTACATTCAGACGAAGGCGTGATGTTTTTTCACAAAATACACAAATTTCACCTCACACACATTACCTGCGATTAATTAATAAAATCTTGATGGTCCTACATTACACACAGGGGAACAAAGGAACGAGGGGAGATGCCACACTGTCGAGGACTGGCCGCACGCGACCTACTCCTTACACACTTACTCACAAACTGACGCTCACACACAAAGTAAGGCTAAGTCTATATATATATATATATATATATATATATATCCCCCTCTCCAGCCAGCCAGTTGGTGTCATACCAGGCGGAGACTCAAAACAAAGCCTACTCTCTCTGGCGTGGTCGGCGCCAAAGGAGAAGGCTCGTTAGCCGAAAGAAATAATCAGTCACCCAGTAATACTGTCGACAATGCAAGGCTGCCATCTGGTATGACAATACTTACTAATACGCCACAATATTCTGTAGAATTCGTGGACTAACTCTCCAACGTTGAATTCTACTGTGAAAATGCTAATCGCCTTCTTAGTGTACCCGCTCGCCTGTTAAAGCTTTAGTAAGCTGACGAGACAGGAGTCGCAATCCTACTTCCGTACTTCCTAACCTGTTGCTGATGATCACATCACATAAACCTGCCTTACAGTCTCGATAGAGTTTCGCAGACCTTGCTCAAGTTGTTGACTTTAGACATTTGAAGTATGTTTCAAAGCGTACCTTTCAATCAGAAACCCTTTGTTGCATATGCATAAATTACAAACTCAGATCAGGATCCTGTCCATATAGATTTGTAGCGGCAGGGGTATATACACGTGCCATCTCACCTGGATGATGCCTCGAGGTGGAAGTTCACAGAAGTTCTCTGCCTGGGCTGCCACTCGGTAGAGCTGTGAATAAATGTCTAATCTAGCTACCTCTCTTTAGTGAATCTCAGGATATTGTGTGCAGGCAATTAATGAGCTGAATTCCTTTAACGATTTTATTTATTCTAACACAACAAATTATCCAAGCGCTAAACTGTTACCCACTGAATGTTGAATAATACTGTTGAATAATAATGAAGTAAGGTGTACTTTGCATCTTCCCGCTACTTTGGAAGTTGCAGTGGCCTGTCTACGTCACACGTCACGTCTACTCACACGCACACTAGTTAGTTGAAATGAGACATATCAACGAGTAAGATTGAGAGTGACTGAGTAAGTAAGTATTGAAATCTGGGGCAAAACATCCTTTTATACCCCGCTGCTGTGACGCTAATATTTGCTCCCTTTTCGTAGTCCTTATTCTTATTGGTGATTTATTTGGCGTGTTATGATTATGAAATCGTCCAATTTTAGAAACCAAGCTTCTGTCTGACTCCTTGGGCGAAACCCACCATCTCTCTCACTTACAACTCTTGTTTCTCTTTCTAATTGCCGACTTCTTATCCAACTCACTTGGCTTTCCTGGAATTGTCCTCCTACCTCCCTTCTTGTCTCTCCTCCGACCTCTCTCTCAGCTCGATAACAATTCTGCCTAACCCTGTATTCATTAGCATGTGTTTGTTAGTGCATGTTTAACCCTGCTGCTGATCGCTTCTTAGCTAAGTACAATGTTTCCTTACATTTGCCTACATTTATTGTGCAAGTTGTTTTGCATATTATATTACATTATTGGCTATATAATGTAATAAATATTGTGTTATTTACATTGCTTGCCCTTTCGGGTGTATGTTCACCTACGGATTCCAAAACTTTTTGCCTGAACACTTAAGGTCTAAGTAGTGTTGAATTTGTTCTTGTAGAAATGAGCAGTATAAAACGCAACTAAAAATCACATTCAGACAATGGCATATTATATAGGTTATAGTTAGTTCATCGGAGGGGTACATCTCGACACCGTGATCTACAGCGATTTATGGTGCTTACCACCGCCAAGGAGAAAGGGATGAAGTGAAGGAACCACACAGGAGGCTACAGGCAGTATGTGGACAGGCCACAAAGACGTGCAGAGGTCCATAACATTTCCAAGCTTGCAGATCCTATGTCTGCAGATCCTATGTCACCATGCATCCTCACCATTGCCCGGTACCGCCACACACCACGCGACCTAGAAGCACACTGAAAAATTAGGTCATGGAATGAAAGGGAAATGATCGAAAGTAAATCGTAGTAGGGAAGAAACCACCCCAGGATTCACTCTTGACTCCGGGGAAACCACCAAACACCCGTGGGTCAGAGTGGGCGATTGCTGGGGATCGAATTCGGGACCTCCCGAATGCGGGCCACAAACTTTGCCGCTGAGACATCCTACTCGGTGAATGGCATATTAAAATACTTCTGTGTTAGCAATAACGGGCCTCTTTGAAGATATACCAATAATTACAATTCACGGAGCCTAAACCTTGAGTGTAGGTGAACTTTCTCAAAGACATTGTTTGCAATTAGATACAGTTTCAACACAGTATTTACAGCGAAGGATAATACAATTTGTTATATAGCTTGTCTCAACCTTAAAACACAGTTTGGAGTAAATGGGATATCTCTGTCTCTTATTTAACACGTATGTGTTACCTCGTTCTTTTCTACTCTTGCGTTGTCGCCAAATTGCTAATACGTAATAATATGCTGTAAATATTAATTTGTTATATATTTCAGCTTTGAACACATTCTATGCAGCATACTTTTTTCTATCAGATTACATAATTTTTAGAGACTTTATAAATTTTTGTGGTCAGAAATTTCTAAAGAAAACGAGTTTTCAGTAAAACTTATATATTTGCTCTTTCTAGCTTATCACGCAGTAACTAATAAACTAATAGGTAGAATGAAACAATATTTTTCTTAGCTTAACTAAACTAGTGTGCTGATATCTACACAATTTGAATTTTCTACATTTAATAAGTTGAGCGCTATCATTTTAAATAAATATTTTCGGAGGCATTATATACCTCTGCAGTAGAAAAATAAGCCAGCGAGAAGCTATTTTGTTATTCAGTTTACAACAGGGAGAACAAATGCTGAGGACGTTGAAGACAGTTCTTAAAAGAAGCCGGAATCCTGTAACTTCTTGCATTCATTTCTATGACAAACAAAAATCATGCATCTCTTCAGCTAATAAGCCAGGTGCGACGTGGAAGTCAGTAAAGTTTGCCAGTTGCAAGGATTCCGTGAAGTGTTATGTAGGCTATTTAACATTTTATGCAAGTATTTATGGTTAAGGAGACAGAAGCTAGGAAGTGACAAAATGTGGTAAACTAAGAAGAGTACTAATGACTGTATTGAACTATTATTAAAGTAAAATTAGTGTTAGTAAGGCAGCAAAAAATCAGCTAAGGCTACCCGGGTGTTCAGAAACCGCAGTGTATAGGATAAAAAGGGAGCATGAAAGGACCTCTGAGGATCCATAAAAAAAGAAAGAAAATTTGTATTTGGAAGTACTAAAAATGCAAAGAGGAGAAACAAAGTGCAGGTGGGAATTAAATATCTTACAATTACCTTAAATAGCAGTTGAGATATTGCACTATTTCGTGGTGTATTATTCTATATTGGATTAAATTGGTAGATCTATCGCAGTTGAGTGGCAAAGTTCCAAGCATATGCATAGTACATGTGGCAACAGTGCGCCCCGTTTAACCTTACTTCTTTTAAGCGTGAGACACGATATAGTTAAAAATAATGGGACTTTCAGTATCGATCTAAACAAACAGCATAAGGGCGTTGAGGAATCGTACCACCTACCAATGATCCAAAGTTTTTTTTTCTACATAAGCCAAGAATGAAGCATATAAACCAGTGCATACCAGGAACTGGAATGAATTTGGATTTGGCGAGATAATGCTGCAGATATATGAATCGAAGGCCGACACAGCTAGTGTATGTGGCTTCTATTTGGAGAGGAGGAAAAACGAACGAGAAACGGATATTGCACTTTTTAACGGATATTCTTTTGTTGGCTTTATTACAGTACCAATATATATAAGATATTACTTTCAACCACGTATATAACCGAAAGCTTACTCCCCTTACAATGTAAAATCAGATTTGAGACCACCTTGGAGTCTTGATTTAAATGTTATGGATCGCTTTGCTTGGAGTTACTTTGGGTGGAAGGCGCACCGCAAAACGAGAATGCAAAACTTGAAATCACCTGGAGCAAGCGAATAAGTGAAAGCTGGAATTGGGTCTGTCAGAGATAGATGGTGAATGCAATAAATAAACGCAGAAAAGGTTCCAAGTGGTTATGGAGGAAAGAGGCTATACACAACCGCATTTAGAAGTTTTTCTCTGGTTAAATATTCTGTGAGAGAACTTTCTACTTCAGTTCTTTGAAGCTTAAGTTCGGTATTCGAAAACTAACTGGATATCCTGCTTTAGGTAGATATAAGAGCAGAATTTAAAATAAACATAGATTTCAAACATAATTAATAACGTTAAACTCTCGTTGTGGGTGATCAAGAAAAATACAGTATTTTATTTAAAATATTTGATATAATCCAATATAACGATTATATGTGTACAACTTAGAACAAAGGATTGAAGACAGGGGAAAACAAAATCAAAGTTGCTGTTTGCACACTTCTCTCGTAATTTCATGTTGCCTTTATCTTACGTAAACAAGCGAGTGAAGAACTTGGAAACTTTTACGAATGATGCACGGGAATGTACGATGTATATAGATTCTGACGTAGCGACAAAATTGTGTACCTGCTCTGCATGCCCAATGCATCTTAATGTGTAGTTTAATTTAATTAATAAAATACTGCGTAACTTATATCAATAAAGTAAAATAACATATTACCAGTTACTCGGTTTTAGTTAAATGTTTACGTTAGATTTAAAAGCAAAGTTAACGGGAAACCTTCACAACTAAGAAAAATAAAATCAATTTGAGGATATGGATTATTTTACACTTTTACACCTAATGAATTAAAATATTTCAGCCAAAACAATCTTAGCCATACAGCTATATTTTGTGGCAGTAATTTGTATCGCAATAATGTAAATGCCAGAGTGATTGTAGTGTAAATAAGCATTATTGTATGCCATTGATTTGAGATGTTTCTTAATTATAAGCATTGTTAGGAAATAAGTTTACACGGCCTCACTGAAACTGACAATAAGAGCGGATAACAATGAGCGAGGGGGTGAGTTGAATATTAATTAGAAGAGACAAATAAATGACATCAGATTGGCGCGCTTTTCTTAGAAATAGCGGGAATATTTTCCCTAGAGCATTTGTGTTCGTAATTTTGATTGGATATAAAAATAGACGCTAATGTTGGCGCGTTTTATTAACCAATAGCAGCTCGGTTATAATCTTTAGGCATATCGGGGTGTGGGAGTATAAAAAGCTAAAGCCTGAGGCAAGTATTGCCCAGTTCAACAAAATCATCCACGAGTTACACGTCGCTCAGTCCAACAGAAGCATTCACGTGTAATACGTCGATCAGTTCAACATAAGTATTCGTGAGTTATACGTCGCGTAGTTCAACGGAAGCATACATAAAGTACACGTTACGCAATTCTACAGAATCTCTCGCGTCTTAAAGTTTGTTATAAATGTGAAACACGCGAATTAATAATGTGAAGTAAATAAGTGATTATAGTGATATTAGAAAATATAACAGTTTCAGTCTGGCGTGTATCACGAGTCAATATGTGAACTTAATTAATTGTGACGGTAATAAAAGTGTAAAAACAAATTCTTTTATAAGTGTTATCTTTGAGTAACAAATCCTTTCCGTTTACACACCTTGATCAAGAGATATGCTCGACCGAGAAACAATAGCTAGCCGGAGGACAATGAACCCAACATCCAAAGTAGTAAAACAATAACAGGCGCTCAGAAATAAGATAACACGAAGTGACCGCGACAAATTGGCTTCCATACATTGTGCATATAAACATGAAGCATCTTCCAACTACTGCCAACAAATATACTACTACAATTTTTAGTATAGGTAAATTCCTTTCTTCCTTGACATTTCTTTATTAAACTGATATTTTATTTTGCTTGCACAAGGAATAAAACGTAATGTGTGATGTTTCTAATTGTTAATATTTTTCGCTGATCATATCCAATAATATCTCTAAAACTAAATAATTGAGATAGATGATTTATAGGGTGCGTGAAACTCTCAGAGATGATAAACCATTTTTACGACGACTATTTTTAGAAATACATTTCAACATATTCCCAAAATAATGTGAGGAACGTTGCTGGTAAAAGAATGACCAAACGGAAAAATGGGAATAAAATGTTCTCTTTCAAAGCTGCAAATTAGCCAGTATTTTAAGTCTCACTTTTCATAGCTAAAAGAGTTCATACTAAGAATTTTCTTTAATAGAAAATCTCTCCATTCTGATAGCTCTGGTTCAATTCCAGTTCCTTAATTTTTCCCGATTCCTTCTTATTTTTACGCGCTAAATGTGAATAGTAAAGGATTCACGTAATTACTCTTTAAGTTTATTTGCCTCATTTTATACCATCCGTGGGTCTTAAAAGACATTGGCAGCTGGTGGTAAATAAATGTTCAAAGTAAACAACTAAACCTGCTGGTCATTAACAGCATAATCCTTACAGTTAAAGGTGAACGGGATTTGAAATAGTGTTCTTAATGGAATTCGGTTGAATATTACAAAGATGTCAGGAAAACAAGGCGCTCCTCTCAATTCCAACAGAAATGTTTCCCCACGGATTTTCAATATAGAGTTTGTTTAGCTTTCCGCACACATCGCATTTTGCTGCGAGCGAACTTGGGCTCCCATATCCGGAACTTTTGAGATAGTATGTGAACTATTCCATTGGATGTGTCAAAACTTGAATAGCCTTGCATGACAGCGAGCTCTGCTCAGAAATTCTCTCTCACACAGTTCCCTGCTCACACACGCACGAACGCACACAAATTCGCACGCTACACACTTGTACAGGAAGCCCGCGTTGCAGTATCAAAAGAAGGCTTGATTTAAAGGCGACGGGGATACGTCTGGTTAAAAAGACCGCAAAAGTTCACCCCATGTAATTTGTGAGAAAATTACGGGTGCATAGAACGCTAGCGGTAGAATATAAAACGTAGGCAGAATGTTGAGGAAAAGTGGCATCAATTTAGGTTTACTCGGGTATCACGAAACCATATTTCTTTTATGATTCTGAACTCCTTTGTTGCTTACGTAGATTTATTGCTTTGTTATTCAGAAAGATAACACTAGCCTATACCTTTTTTTTCTAGATTATATTTAGCTCCAAAGGCTGATATTTTTATAAATTCAAGTCGCGCACATTAAGAAAGCGAATTCCACATTTCCGTAACAGAAAGTTAAAAATTACATGTAGTACTACTACATGGTTTAGCATGAAATTCTACATAAATAATATGATGTCTCAAAGTTTAATTGCGATAATTTTTATTTTGTCTATCACGTGCATAGTAGGTAGAGAAGATATTGCATTCCACTCAAAAATTCGATATATATTTTGACGCTCTCCGAATAAAAAATAATTTTTAGAAAAAGGTCAGTGTGTGTGCAGGTATATTTCTAAGAAAAGCATAATTAAAAAATGAAAATTCTGATAAATACCAATCTTGGTATACACGTTCAGCATCTTTCAAAGCAGCAACCAATATTTTCAAGAAAATCCCCCACCTGAACTACCTTTTATATGAAACTTTTTTAAATTTTGTTAATTTCTGAAAAAATATTAGATATATTAGATATTTGCATGACAAATAAAACGCATATGTTCTATTTTATTAGAATAGCCTCTGAGGTCCTGTTCATTCGGAAGGAATTTTATATAATTTTTCATAACTGGTAAACATTAAGTGATAGACGAAAACGTACTACACAAAATATGTAGATCTCTTTAAGACACACAATTTATTTTAAACAACTCCGTTTTTTGACAAAAGCCACTTCATAAGTTCTGTCGACATTCACTTATTTCTCGCGATTACATGAGAAAGTATGGAATTTTAAGTCCTGCATATAATGTTCTGAAACATTTGACTATCGCTTTTCCCTTTGTACCATAACGAAACGTGTAATTTAGCTATTTCTACAAAGACTTATTTCGATTAAAGTGAAGATAGAGAAAGAAGCTTTCGTAACAGTGGTTTATATACCCACTAATAGACGATAGATATAACAGATTGGTTATATAAGAGTTGCAAAAAATTCTCGTCCTCCTGTGTTCAGTACTGGTCTGTTTTCTTTGATTTTTGTGTTATCACTGCTGCTTCTTTGATCAGCTGTGTTACATCCTCAGACGTACGGAAACTTTTCGGCGTCTGCGATTATTTCTCTTTATTGACGGTTCCTGATCTGTCTTACGCAACATCTGACGGAGCCGCCTCTAACTTTGATGTGAAAAGGGAGTGAAAGAATTTTACAGTACAACGAATATACAGTACACATTTTAATGTATTTTCGTAAAGCATGCAGTGAGTCTAGAGTTAAGAGTACAACTGCACATTTGCCTTGAACGGGAAGACAGTTGTAGCATCTATCATTACCTTCATTTTCAAACTCGCGGCAAATGGCGCCTGTTTGTTGGTTCAGTTCTGGCAGTTGCATAGGACGGAGTTTTGCAGCTTGTTAAAGCAATGCATCTGTGAAAACGGAATATTCCGAATTATTTTCTTGAACTTGACATTTTTTTTACCACATATGCAAAACATACCAAAAAACAGAAGTATACGAAATCTAATGATTTAAAAAGCATGTTTGAAAACCTACTGTTTTTACCCATAATTAGTCATTTTAATAGCTAATATAAAGTAGTTATACAAAACAGTTTCTTGGATGTTTCCTAAAATTTTGTTTTTAGATTAAAAATATATGTATATAAATTGTATTTAATTAATTTAATTCCAAATTATGTTTTGGAAGAAACCATGGTTTGTATAATTCTTATCGATACTACAGCTTTGTCAATTGCAGCTATGGAGAATATGTAATTACTATACTTGATTTTTTTAAAAACACGCAACTATTTGAAATACTTATTATCCCAAGTTCTCCTAAATTTCTAGGATTTAAATTAAAAATTGTTGTACGAATACCTTTGTAATTGTGATAATTGGTGTAAAAATAGGAGAAAAATGAACTTTAAGTTTGTCACCGTGGTTTTCCTGAAAGACGTGGGACGGTTTAAATGGACGCTTTGAGCTATAAAAATGACCGATACTGAAAACAAAAATCTTCGTAAGGCATTAAAGTAGTTACAATTGTTATAAAATCTTAGAAATATCTAATCTACAAAGGTTATTGATGTATATTTGTATTTTAAAAGAATTCGGTGTTTTCTTTAGTAAGAATTTTTCTATTCCTTATGGTTTACACAGAATTCAACCAGAATGAAGAGGTCCTTACAAGTTATACTCAGAAAATTCAAATTATACATTTAATTTGTTGTACAACTATCTTAAACATATGGCATTTTAATAAAAATCTTTATCCCCTGTTCGTTCTCTACTACGTATGGTATGTAGGGGAAGTATTGTATTCCAAATAAAAATTTGATTTAGAGATTTCACCGCAAATACATGTTTTGAGGCCCCTGAATCCAATAAAAGCATTTTTAGAAAAAGATCCGTGTGGGCGCTTGACTGCGAACGCATAGCTCGAAAAACGAAAAGTCGAACAAATACCAAACTTGGCATTTAGATTCAGTACTTTACAAAGATGTGACGCTATGATTTTCAAGAAAATCCCCCATCCCAGACTACCCTTTACATGGAAAATTTTTCCAATCTCAAAAAGACTTTAACGAATTTAATTAAAATACCATATATTAATGATATTTATATGATAAATAAAATGTATATCTTGAATTTTCTGGGAATAGTCTTTGAAATCCTCTTCATTCGGAAGGAATTTTGTATAATCCTGTATAACTAGTAAACATTAAGGGAGGCGACAGAAGAAATGTAGATCTCTTTAAAACACACAATTTATCCGAAATATTTTTTTGTGAAATCAGCCATTTGCGAGTAATGCGTTACTAATGATTCGAATCATGTTCATTACTTGGTTATTCTTTTAAAGTTTTTTCAGCATTCAATTGTTTCTGGCGATAGCAGGGAATCAGTATGGAATTTTAAGGCCAGCATATATTGTCCAGTTCTTAAACATTTGACTATTGCTGTTCCTTTGTATCTACAGGGTTATTCAAAGATAAAGAGCACACTTTAAATATTTACTTACAATGAACGATAATAGATGGCGACACATCACTGAATAGAGGAAAGTTCAAACTTTTATTTTGTGTGTTTAAAACGAGCACCATTTGTATATGCAAACGGAAGAAGGTGCATAGAAGAAGAAGAAGAAGAAGAAGAAGATCGGAAGAATATGTACAGAGATGCTTATCTTCTACGGATTGATTATGTCAATTCTAAATTTTTTATTTCGAGGTGGTTCTTTGTTGGGCTTACAACGAAATACACGCTACAATGAAACAATGCATTCACTCTTTGCATACTGCAGCACACAAAACGACTTTTCCTGTGGCGTCGCCATTTTCTCGTAAACAAACCCAGCGCCGCTGTAGGCACTGAATGGAACTAATAGTTGGGGGTTTAAAACTTTGAATTTTCTTTTATTCAATGATGAATCGTATGTGTTGCTATCTATTGTCGTTCATTAAAAATGAATATTTAAAATCTGTTCCTTCTCTTTGAATAACCCTATTATAACCAAATGTGCAATGTAGCTATTATCTGAAAAGTTTTATTTGGATTAAAATTAAGTAGATAGAAAAATAAGGTTTATTAACAAATAGTTTGTATACCGACTAATAGATAGAGGTAGAGAAAGTCATCGAAATGTAACACTTCAGATTTTTTTAAAATAAAAATTAAGTTGTTCCATCTAAAGGAAAGTTTGGGGTAGTTACTTTTCTCAAAAATGGCTCAAATGATTTTGATTTAAATGCCATTTGTTTAATATGTATAATTGCATAACAAATACAATTTATATTTTGTATTTTCTGGGGATAACCTGCGCAGTACTATTCATTCCGAATGCCTTTTACATAATTACTAAACCGTAAGAGAGACATAATATCTTACTACACACAAATGTAGATCTCGTTAAAGCACATATTTTATGTCCCGTATCAATTTATTTATTTATTTATTTATTTATTCTGTTTTGTTGAGTAAACCCTTTGCGAGATATTGGTTCAATTTACAAATGCTTTTACTTTTCTCAAATGGGACCTCAATATTCTTTTTTTTTACTTTCTCTAGTACGTATAGTAAGTAGGGGAAGTATTGTATTCCACCCAAAAATTCGATACAGAAATTTCACCGGAAATACATGTTTTGAGACCCCTGAATCCAAAAAAGCATTTTTCGAAACATGTCCGTGTGTGTGTCTGTGAACAGCATAACTCAGAAACGTACAGTCGCATAAACACCAAACTTGGTATTTAGGTTCAATATCTTCCAGAGATGCGACACGAAGGTTTCCAAGAAAATCCCCCACCCCATACTACGCTTTACATGGAACATTTTTGGAAAATTTTAATTTTCTCAAAAATCACTAACGATTTTGATTAAAATGTCACATGTTTAAGATATTTTCATGACAAATGAAATGTATATATTGAATTTTCTTGGAATGTCTCCCAAAGTATTCTTCATTGTGAACGACTTTTGCATAACTGGTAAGCCATAAGAGATATACAAAATTTTACTACACAAAAAATGTAGATCGCGTTAAAATACACAATTTATGTCATATACATCTTTTTGTTGAGTGAACCATTTTCGAGATATTGCTTGTTATTCCCATAAATTTTTCAAAACTTATTTTCTCAAATGGAAATTTGTTATTCTTTTTTTTGTCTTGGTTATGCAAAGAGTATTAATCTGTGGCAAAGAGAACGGTGTTGCACCTAGCAACCAGCTATTAAGAGTAATGTCTGTGCTTAAAGGCTACTGTATTTATATATTGCCCTTGCAATTACAAAACAAAGGGAACATAGTAGTGCTTAAGCGATAGTCAAATATTTTTAAAACTGATGGCTATGTGTAAAATGTAATTCGCTTTGCATGTCAAAAGATCGTTTCTGCAAATGTTTATCTCGATTAACATGAAATAGATGGAGAACAAGAGTTTGTAAAAATAGTTTGTACAAGAGTAGAGTAAGTCATTTGAGTGTAACACATCAGATCTTTTTTACTTTCTCTACTACGTATAGTAAGCAGGGGAAGTATTGCATTGCACCAAGAAATTCGATACCGAGATTTCAACGGAAATACATGTTTTGAGAACCCCTGAATCCAAAATAGCATTTTTGGAAACATGTGCGTGGTGTTTATCCGAACACTCGGATAAACACCAAACTTGGTATTTAGGTTCAATATCTTCCAGAGATGCAACACGAAGGTTTTCAAGAAAATCCTCACCCCATAGTTACTACACTTTACATGGAACATTTTTCGAAAATTTTAATTTTCTCAAAAATGGCTCAAACGATTTTGATTAAAATATCATCTGTTTAAGACATTTTCATGACAAATGAAATGTATATATTGAATTTTCTTGGAATGTCTCCAAAAATATTCTTCATTAATGAACGACTTTGGCATAACTGGTAAACCATAAGAGATAGACAAAATTTTACTACACAAAAATGTAGATCGCGTTAGAATACACAATTTATGTCATATACATGTTTTTGTTGAGTGAACCATTTTAGAGATATTGCTTGTTATTCCCTTAAGTTTTTCAGTATCTGTTTGCTCAAATGGAAATTCGTTATTCATTTTTTTTGTCTTGGATATGCAAAGAGTATTAATCTGTGGCAAAGAGAATGGTGCTGCACCTACCAACCAGCTATTAAGATATATGTTGATGCTTAAAGGCTACTGCATTTCTAATTGCCCTTACAATTACAAAACAAGGGGAACCTAGTACGCCTTAAGCGATAGTCAAATATTTTTATAACTGGTCCCTATGTGTAAAATGTAATTCTCTTTTCTTGTCAAAACATCCTTCCTGCAAATCTTTTATCTCGTTTAATATGAAATAGATGAAGAATAAGGGTTTGCAAAAATAGTTTGTACAAGAGTAAAGAAAGTCATGTGAGTGTAACACATCAGATTTTTTCTATAGTCGTGTAAATAGCATTGAATTTCAAAGCGATTACATAAGGACAGGCGCTCTAAAAAATCTGAGTATCGCTTTACCTACTGTATAGCACAAGCAAATGTCTAAATGTGAATTGAAAAATTATCTGGATTAACAAAAAGTAGATACAGGAATAAGTTTTTGTAAGAATGGTTAGTAGCGGAAGTAGTGTGAATGCAAGACATTAGATTTTTTTGTAAGTAGCGTATTGCGTTAATCCTTAAAAAATACATGGCCAATTATAATTAATCAAAGGAGTGTTCATTTACTGCTCTGTATAAAATATTAAGATATCTTGACAACTTCGTTCACAAGTGATTTCGTTACTGTGATGATTTATGTACTAAAACGTATATGAAGAAAATCAAGTAAATACGCCCCCCCCGCATTCTTTCCTTTCGTACAGTAAAATTTGTTACCTGGATTTTTATTGAGTTCCCCTTTTTCACTCTACTCGCTGCTGAACTTAGCTAATGCAAAATAATATACTTTTGCATTTATTTGATTTCGATTTTATTTTCTCTGGACAACCAATAGCTGCGGCGAGAAAATTTTGTATTGCGAAGTCTGTCTGTGACGTAAAATCAATAACTACTTTCTAAAGCCACACAAGTTTGTCCATAACAGAAGTTCATGTAAAAGCAGAGCTTTTATTCCTGTGAATTGCAAATAGTAAACAAAATGAAAATAATAAATCGGTATTGAGGGACTGCGTGAATGAAATGTGGTCAAACATTTAAAAAGTCTGTTCTGTCTACACAAAAATACGTTAAGAATGTTCTAATTATACTTATTATTTAATAAATTAAACAGTACATGGTTTAACGATAATCCAGAAATTAATTTAGTAAACAAAAAGTACGAATTAAATGCAAAAACCATAATAGGCGCAGTGTAGAAGATAATCGTAACAAACTAGCTTCATAAAAGGAAGTGCTTGTGTGGATAAGTTTTTGTCTTGAAGCTTTTGTCTAACTGAAAATAAAATGAAATAAAATGTTCACCTTCTGTAAAGGCTTGCAACATAGACACATACTTTAACATTAGTAAGCATCATAAATGTTGTTTACGAAGGTACTAAGACAGATATAAGAACAACGTATGGAAAAATTATCTCAGCTAACATAAGTAAGGTGTTAGACAGAGATGTAACTTAAAACGTTACATGTTTATAATACTGAGTCTTCCGTTAAAACCTGGCCTCGCGCACATTGTGCGTCAGAGCCAATGGTGACAGGCTTCCCCCACACCCCGCATTCACGACAAGATTTCTGTCCTTCAGTTACTACGTAGTCATTAGCGTCAGTAGTCCACTTTCATTTGCTAAAATAGGAAGGCAATTATCTATAGAACAGTGCATTTTTGTTTTAATTGTAATTTTAGGAAACGTTACATGGCCGAGTTAAATCGTGTCGAGTTAAAATGTGTTTACTCGGTACACTGTTTGTTTAACTGCTGACATTTCCAGCATTATGAAGTAACAGTTAATTTTGTTACATTTTATGTACAGGTTTACAGGACTACAGATTTAAGAAGCGAAGACAAAAAGCGGGCAAGGCCGGCTGTGGCATGTCGTGATACCTAGACACACAACCTCGTGGGAGTGATCAGGTTTAATATCGAACATCCTGTACATTCTTAATGCTATAAAAGCAAGACAACTTATAAATGTCGGTATAAAGGATAATTTTAAAGTGAAGGAATTTGTGAAAACAGTTATGTCTGGAAATGACTAAGAAACCAGCCTGTCAAAAATACTTCATGAATTAAGTATTTGGACTTAATTATCTCTTATTTGCCGCAGAAACTTTTGGCATTTAAAGGGAAATGCTCAACATGGTCTAAAAAGTAGAAATAATGAATTCCACAGCATAAACAATTTCAAGCTTTAGGCAGTCGCATATCGAATATTGGGGTAAAAGTTGACTCGCTCCTATTCTTGTACTACTTTGCAGTCCCGCAATGTTCTCCATCAAAGGTAGCTCAGCCAGGTAGCCGGGCCAGCCTGTGGCTGTTATCAGGTCTAGGTTGTAAATGCATAGCGCTAAACTATGAAGCAATATCGACTTAGTTAAGACTATACTTGAGAACTGACTTTAAAACAAACGCGTCAATTTCAATGTGACCCTGCAATAGGTTCTACTTCACTTTAAATATGAAGATATTGCCTACAAAAAGACAAATTCAAGTAAGTAAAAATAACTGTAGCACTCATATCAAAGTAGATAATAATAATAGAATAAAAGAGAGACTAATTAAGAAAGAATAGAGAATAAGAAAACAGATTGAAATATTAAATAAGTATGCACATAATTAATATAGTATAAATAAGTATAATAAAAAGTATATAAGAATGTATAAATGTAGAACTGAATAGTCTAAAGCGTAAAATTTGTACAGGAAGCTGGCTAACGAGAAATGTAATTAGCAACCGGACAGCACAGGGTAGCCGGAAAAAAAACGTTACAGGGAATAGGCTAAATACGTGACCGAAGAGCACAGAAATGAGGAGAAGTAGTGACTTGCGAGTTATAGGGGTAACATTGGAAAGAGACTCTGAATTCCCAAAGTAGTCAAGTTTTACCTGAAAAAAATACATGAACGATTTGACATGACGCAAAATACAGTAGCCGGTGAGAAAACAGCGTATGTATCACATGGAAAAATTTGTATCCGCCTGGCAGAGTATAAAAGTCGGGAAATTCCGAGAAATATTTTTCCAATTCTGATCTTCAAGACGTCCATTTTACGTGACCTGGATGGGCAGTGTGAGCAATACGTAGATTCTACAAAGTATCGGAGAGTTTACGGGAAATATGTAATTCGGGGAATTGCATGGTGTTTCATACAAGTATAATGTATATTTACTAATCTATTATTTTTTCAACTCTTTATTACTCGACCTGGGATAAGAGTACCTAGGCAAATATATTCATTTAGGACAATCACTACAATAACAATGACAAGAGGAAAACCAGCGAACTTGGATCCAGCATCCTGGACTTCAGTAGTACACTTCTATAGTCGACATCGCCCGTCATCGCTACGATTCTGGACAGTTGGTTCTGGAATTCAAATTCTCCCTATATATGCTACAGAAATTTAATGTGAAACAATAAAAATAACCTCAAAGGAAACTAAAAGACTCAAATTGCATTTTCTGAGGCAATGGCTATGATTACTGAATATGGAAGAGAAACCTAGTTCCTAATAGGAGTAATCAAAAAATTCAAACAGAGAATTCATAAAGAATGAATGAAAAAAATGTAAAATAAACAGATTTTTAAAATTGGACGGATCGATTAAAATGCTTGCCTTCAGAGAAGACTCCATCCATTATTTGATATTTCCAACCAAGAAGAAAGATTTGAGCAGGCCTAAAGAGAGAGGAAAAGATCCACAAAGGGATATAAAGTCCTGAGGCAGGAGGAAGATGAGGACGAACAAAATGCTTGAACTTTTTGTGTCACTTCATTATACAGACTAAATATCCACAAGCGGAGTATTCTTCATAAAATCCTGTTCTTTAAAAATGGTTTAACGATTAACAAATTCCATTGGTATGATGCCATCAGTTATTTAGGCAGAAGAATCTGTTTTACCCCGCCTCTGCTCATCCGCTCTTCTCGGTTAACAATATTGGAATTTTTATGTTGGAGGAAGGGTTGTTCTTGGCCAAGCGCTATTGCACGAGTCCAGCTCTCGGAGATCCATACTTTATATTCTTTTGTGATTGATTTTAATATTTTGGAAGTTTGAGTGTACTACGCCCCCGCTTGTTTCTTTCCTCTGCAGTTTGATGGAATATTCCAACATCGTTACCCTCTACACGGGCCACATCTCTTTAATAATGCATGGCGTAGTTCTGTAGAGAAACATTGACAGAATTAAATGCATGCATGGAAAGGGGCATAATGTTTCCCAATGAGTCATGAATACATTTCAGACAGAAGTTCGTTAAATTTTAAAGCCCCTGGGAAAAAAAGAGTGATGATGATTCCGCGTGAACATACACGACATCTGAAATAAGCTGAAGCTATAATGGAAACCATCGGACAAAGTGGGTATTTGTGTAGAAATTGCATGCTCTTTCAATTTCCTATATTTTCACATTTAAAACATTATCGCTGGTCTATCATTTTGTATTTACATATAAAAGAGATGCATCTAGTTCATTTTCCGATGATGCTGAAGCTTTCTCCATCACTACAGCGGTTTTGTCAGCTCCAATGTGTGATACTCTGTAGAGGTACAGAAGTAGGAAAAAATCTGATGTGTTACATTCACATGACTTTCTCTACTCTTGCACAAACTATTTTTACAAACTCTTATTCTCCATTTATTTCATATCAATCGAGATAAACATATGCAGAAATGATCTTTTGATATACAAAGAGAATTACATTTTACACATAGCGACCAGTTCTAAAAATCTGATGTGTTACACTCACATAACTTTCTCTACTCTTGTACAAACTATTTTTACCAACGCCTGTTCTCCATATGCTTCATGTTAATCGATATATCGAGATGTTAATCTTATTGCTAATTTTCTTGTAGATGCAAGGGGAATTGGTAGGCTTTAAACTATAGTAAAATATTTTAGGAGCTGTTTTCTATGTGCAATATTCCATTCTCTTTGCATTACCAGGACATAAAAGAATGAATAACAAATATGAGAAAAGTATAAGTATTGGAAAACGTAAAGGAATAACTATCAATATCTCGAAAATGGCTCGCTCAACAAAAAAATATATATGACATAAATTGTGTATTTTAACGCGGTCTATATTTTTTGCTTAGTAAAATTTTTTCTTTCTCTTATGATTTACCAGTTATGCAAAAGTCGTTCACAGGAGACATTCCCAGAAAATTCGAGATACACATTTCATTTGTCATGAAAATATCTTAAACATATGATATTTTAATCAAAATCGTTAGAGCCATTTTTGAGAAAATTAAAAATTTCCAAACATTTTGCATGTAAATGGTAGTCTGGGGTGGGAGGATTTTCTTGAAAACCTTCGCGTCGCATCTCTAGAAGATACTGAACCTAAATACCAAGTTTGGTGTTTATCCGACTGTTCGTTTCTGAGTTACGCTGTTCACAGTCACACAAACACACACACACACACACATACACACACACAGACACAGACAGACACAAACAAGGACATGTTTCCAAAAATGCTTTTTTTGGATTCAGGTGGTCTCAAAACATGTATTTCCAGTGAAATCTCGGTATCGAATTTTTGGGTGGAATACAATACTACCCCTACTTACTATACGTAGTAGAGAAAGTAAAAATATGATTGTTACGTTCACATGGCTTTTTCTCTCCCCTCTTTCGCTTATACAAACTATTTCAAACTACTAAAGCTTATTTTTCTATCTGTTTCAGTTTAATTCAAACAAACCTATGCAGAAATAGCTGCATTACCCATTTCTTTACAGATACAAAGGGAACAGCGATAGTCAACTGTTTAAGAACTGGACGCTATATGTTGCCTTACAATTCCATATTGTTTCCATGCAATCTCGAGAAAAACTGAATGTTGAAAGGTTTTTAAAGAATGAACCAACTAATGATAAATTTGGAATCATTAATAACGGATGTCTCGGATATGACAAAAAAAGTTACTTGAAATAAATTGTGGTTTAAGAAGAACTAATTTTTTGTGTGGTATATTTGGGTCTATTGCTTAACGTTTATTAGCTATACAAGATTATACGAAATTACTTCCAAATGAAGACTTCAAACACAATTCCCAGAAAATTCAAGATGTACATTTAATTAATGTAAATATCATCAATATATGGTATTTTAATCAAAATCGTTATAGCATGTTTAGAAAATTACATAAAAGATTTTTCAAATTATTTTAAGGGTAGTTTGTAATGGAGGATTTTCTTAAAAAAATCTTCGTGTCTCATCCTCGGAAGCTACTGAACATAAATACCAAGTTTGATGTTATCCGACTTTTCGTTTTTAAGTTATGCTGTTCACACACAACACACATACACATCATACCTTTCTATAATTTTTTTTATTTTGGATTCTGAGGCCTCAAAATATATTTCCGATACAATCCGGTTATCGAATTTCTGGGTGGAATGCAATACTTCCTCTACGTACATGTATATGGTAGAGAAAGTAATAACTTAGCCGTTAATTTGGAACGATTACGAGGATGGTGCTATTCCAGGAAATAACCAAAGATCCAGTTATATAGTTGGAAAATTGGGTTCTTTGAATTCCTTCAAGGTTGTGTTTTGTAAAAATATTGATATGTGAATTCCTAAGAAGACAAAGTTTTCCCTCCCTAACACAGACATGCATGGCTAAACATTTTACCTTTGTTCATTGTTTAAAATGACAACACTGTGAAACAGCTAGGGCTTAAGTCCTTAATCAAAACATTTTTTAAAATACATATACCAAGTTTTTTATATTTGATACCTGTAGGACACTTTCTTAGCGTAATACAATTTATAAGCCCACGTGGAGATTAATTCAGTGCACCTTGTAGAAATCTTCGTTTCTTTAATGTTTTCTTTTTTTACTTTCTCTATTACATATAGTAAATAAGGGAAGTATTTCATTCCACCCAACATTTCGATATCCAGATTTCGCCATAAATACATGTTTTGAGGCCTCCTGAATTCAAATAAAGCATTTTTAGAAACATGGCCATGTGTGTCTGAGTCTGTCAACACTATAACTCAAAAAAAAAAGGTCGGATAAGTACGAAACCTGGTATTTTGTTCAATATCTTCTAAAGATGTGACACAAAAGATTTCCAACAAAATATCTCTGCCCTAAACTACCCTTCACATGGAACATTTTTTTAAAAATTATTTCTACAGTGATTTATTTAGATTAGATAGAAAAATAAGCATGAGTAAATATAATTTGTTTACCCATGAATAAACGATAGAAAGTAGAGAAATTTTTGTGAATGTATCACATCAGATTTTTTTATTCCTTTTGTTACTCTTCGTTCTTTTCAATTAATATATTTATATCTTAATAAACTCACTGTATTGGTTTAATTAGATACGACAGATAACCTTTTTATCTAACATATTCTATAAACTCGTCAAATGTTTCCTTTATGTGTGAATGCCAATTCGGATCACCTTTTTTGTATTATTTGGTTTATTGATGAACAATTAAATTCTACGTAACTGTCTTACTTCATCTAGAATAAACATAACCTTAGGAAGTGCCATGTTGTAAAATAACAATTTCAGTATACGCCACCTTTTGGCCTCTCATTGCCCAATTTAGTTTCGTAGCGGTGAAAATAATACAAGAGGCAGTTTGATTATAGTTGAAAAGTAATTCAAGTTAATTTTCTTACTAAAACGTTCATCTGGATTGTGGTCTAAAATTACATAGAAGCTATCATAAAATTCAGGTATCTACAATGCTTTTCCCAAACTATTTGCTGATATGTTGAGTTCATTCCTTGCACTAGTCGTAATGACTTGCACAGATGACATAATAGTTTAATGTAACACAACTAAGGAAACGCGAGTTTACTTACACATGTCGGCTAAGTATGTAACCACAGAGCTTATGTAAAGTTGCATGTAAAAGATCTTGCATTCGTTTTTCGTATTTGCAATTGCAACAGTAGCCTAACATTTAATTCCATCCAACCATCAAGCTACTATACCTTGACTGAAGTTAATCTTTGATGCAGTAATTTATATCACAAATTACTTAAATGTAAATAATGATTGTAATATGAATATGCATTTTTATGTGACATTGATTTAATTATTGTTGGGAAGTAAGTTTATACTGCCTTACTGAAACTGACAATAATAGCGTGCAATAATGCAGCGAGGGGGTGAGCTGTTTATCATTATTGGAAACGAGGAAGTTACGTAAAATTGGCGCGTTTTTCTTTTAGAATCTTCTGGAACATTTCCCTAGAGCATATGTATTCATAATTTTCATTGGATATAAAATAGACGCTAATGTTGGCGCGTTTTATTAGCCAATAGCAGCTCAGTTATAATCTTTAGGCATGTCGGGGTGTATGAGAGTATAAAAAGAGTAGGTTAGAGGTAGAGCCCGTCAGTTCATCAAAATTCTTTGTACATTACACGTCGCCTTCAGTCAGTCAGTTCATCAAAATTCTTTGTACACTACACGTCGCATTCCCATCAGTTCGTCGAAAGTATTTGTACGGCACACTTCGGATATCAATTTGCAGGTTACGCGTAACAGAGTTATGAAAAATCTCAAGTGTTATAAAGTTAATTATACAAAAAGTTGAAGTACGCGAATTAAGAATTATCAGTAACGAAGTTATTATAACAGTTTCAGTTTGGCGAGTGTCAAGATCAATGTGTAAATGTGATAGTTAACGTGTTCGACAATAAAAGTGTAAAACAAATTTCTTCATCAGTGTTATATTTGGATAAAAGATTCCTTTCCGTTTACACAACCTGTATAAAGAGAAGTGCTCGACCCAAAATAAGATAATAGCTAGCCGGAGGACAGTAAACCAAAATTGAATAAAATAACAGTCACATTGTTTCAAACAAACATTAATACTACCGCAAATTGCTAACACCAGATGTAGCTACAAACCTAACAAAGAATCACGTCACAAGATGGCTTCAACGCGTGAAGTAAACACAAATACACAAACATTATAAGAAATACACTCGCAAATTGGTTCCCAAACGTGGGGCTAAATAAATAAATATAACATCAAGTATACTACTTCATCTTCGGTAAGAAAAACTAATCCTGAACAAACACCTTTTGACAAAAAGCCAGGAGAGAAGAAATGATAATCCTTAGATACGCAGATGTGCGTATTCTGAGATGATACAAGAAATTAGGTTACTGGAAATAAACCAAAAGTATCATATAATTATAAAGGCGTATCAAATTAAATTATTTGAATATGTGTAAGATCAGCTGAGTAATATAGGCTAGAAGGTAGAAGGCCACTAGGAAGATGAAAGGAGATATATTATACATATATAGGAATTGTACTTATGAAAGGAGATATACGATACATATAAGAATTGTACATTGAAAGGGGACATACCATACATATAAGAATTGTACAGTAATAACGTAATTACTAACATGTTAAAATATTCAATATCTAACATTTGTACAGAGCTGATTGTAAGAAACGGAAGAGCTAGCAAAATTCTAGGTAAAGCATAATCCTAAGTAGAGCATACCCTTCACCAAGCCAACAGACAGGGAACCGGTAACGGTACGAAGAAATGGAAAGAAACAGACAGAGAAAAGAAAGAGACGGAGATGTGGAACTGGCTTCACAACGCTCCAAGGTGACGCTTAAGCGCACGGATTTTAAGAAACATATTCTCATACATGTTAAGGTAACGCTGTCTGAGGACCAATAGCAAACGTCGTTACATTTTTAAACGCAGAGATGAGCGTCACTAGGCTCCCGTATATAAGGGCAGACAAGGCCTCAGAGCCCACTCTCTCTCTAACTGATCTTCAAGAATTCACGTCAACACGAGGTGATGCAGATGCACGTGGGTGCACAAGGGTGGGAGTGCGTGTGCAGATAGCTAGGCTCCTGACTAATTTAAAGTGGTGGAATTATAATAATGGGAAACGCTAGCCACCCATAATTACTTCAATTGTGAATAAACTACATTGATTAAGGGAAACTTGCAGTGTATTTTTTAACTTACCTCACACAATAACCTGAGAATTAAGAATTAGATATATAGGAATGGAATAAGAACAACCGACGAGCATCAATAGCCGAGGCAGAACACTACCGAAGACCACAACAACCCAAGGATCGACGATTTCGCGCTACAAACAGCAACATAAAATGGTGAGATCAGTTAGTTGGAGCTGGAACAGGTTTGAAGAACAAATGTCATTGGATGAACAGGAACTTAGTAATTTTGCTACGATTGGATGTAAATGAGATGACTGTGGATTCTTACTTTTTTGACTAAAGTTAGTTCCCACTCAGTCACTTGGAAGGCAGAAGGGACAGAAGGTTGCCATTGGAAGAGGAAGGTTCTATTTTGAAGTTTCAGTATATTATAAGTATATAATTCTACCCAAAAGAAAGTTCCACTTTTGGATTTACAGATGAAAGCACCACAGTGTAAATTTTGTTAGTAAAATGCATATTGTTAGTATTTTTTATATTCGTTCAGTGAATCATCAGGAATATAAGTTTATACGCAGCATGGCAGAACATTTCTGCATAAAGCTATTTGCTGTCAAGGGTTGTTATTTGAACATAAAGCGTTTTATAATAACGTACGAAATACGCACTGCAGTTTTCGAAACTCGGCTTTCGTTTCGATATACAAGAAGGATTGGGGAAAACACATTCATAGCTTTTATTCGTTACGTATTCGCTTCAGGTAACATTTTCTGTATAAACAAAGGAAAAGGAGGGCTTGTCCTTTAAAGCGGATGGCTGTGATAGCGGTCTGTGTGGGTTGCTGCATGTTGCAGATGCATATAATTACGTTTCGTCTGGTATTTAGTTCACATTACTCTGTCATAAATAGCGAGTATAAAAAGCAGCTAAACTACACAGAGCAGTGTATAATCTTATGAGCATAGCTAAAATATGTGAATATTAAAAACTGCACATACATGTGTAACAACATTAAAATATATTTTACTTATAGAGGGAGTTTAATGAGTCTTTTAATTCAAGGGATACTGTTTAAAATAAAATATACTAATGACATTCTGATATCATACTGATTAAAATAAATTAAAAAATCTGCTGTGTTGTGGTCACGTAAATTCTCTACCCATTCTTCTTCCAAAAGTTATTCTTCTAACTACAGATAAGCCTTTATTAAAACTTTACACAATACAGTAACTTAAAGTGTAGTCAAATCTTTTCAAAGTCGGTCCTATGTGATGTCTTTGATATTATAGAAAACAGCGATTTACAGTTATGAAAATTATAAAGTATTTGAAAATTCAAACCTATAAGAAAGAATATCTGGCCATGTTTAACGCACAAAAAATATTATTTTACACAACCTGGGTGGCTTAACTAGATGTACGTTTCAATGTGTAGCAGGAGAGGCCATTCCTAGAAAATTCAAGATAGACAGTTTGTCATGCTAGTATCCTAAACATGTGCTGTTTTTATCAAAATAGTAAGAGCTATTTTAGAGTAAATAAAAAAATGTTCATGTGACAGTTAGTTAGATGTGGGGAATTTTCTTGAAAAATCTTCGTGTTACATCCTTGGTAGATCCTGAACTTAACTAAGTTTGCTATTTAACTGACTTTTCGTTTTTGAGTTATGGTGCTGACACACATACATACCCTTTGCTAAAAATTGTTTTTTCAGCGAGTCTCAAAACATGTATTTTTGATGATATCTCGTTATCGAATTTTTGGTTCGAATACAATACTTCCTCTACTTATTATAGGTAATCAGTAAAAAAGTAAAAAGAATCTCTCACAGCTGGGTTTCTGAGGTATGCCAATAACATGAAAGAAGTTTGTGATTGTTTTGGGGGAAGGTAAAGGATAGCTCAGATGATAAGAGTATACTTGCGGAAAAATGAATATAGGGTTTCCTATCCCGGTAAAATCCCTATAATGAGTTTTAATCAAAACGGTTATATTTGTTTTTCAATTAAATGCTTCATTAAACTACTTTTGCAGACTTCAAGGGAAACTATTTATTAAAATTAGGATTATCATCGCTTTTAAATGCTAAAGCTGTATACAATACTACAGTACATGAGGTAGGAGACCGGTGTAGGAGAGAGGGGTACGCTAATGACGGTCCGAATGCTGAGAAACCTTGTAACAGTCTCTCAGCACAGTTGTACTTGTTGCCAGTTACACATTTGCCACTGAAATATGAAAAATATCCTGATATCTTCGCTAGTTTTGTTATTGTTACAAGCGGATGTTGGTTGTTCTCTTTAAAATTTCATGTTTCAACCTAACCCAGATTTTAAATAGTAACCTTCAATAGTAAAGGTTTTGAGATTAGGCAGTTTAAGATTACCAACTTTCGTGTGGAATCTCTTTCTACTTTCCATGATTCAACTTAAAGCAAATGCACTATACCCGTAATAACATACGCCCCTTGATTTGCAAGTTATTCTATGAACAAGTTCAGGAACAGCTGTTTTAGTGTACATTTTCAACGTGGACTAATTGTGTTTCTGCAAAGATGCTTTCAATTCTTTTCGTATGAATCCTTGTTATTTCAAGCATTTCTGTTCTCGTATGAGAGCAGAATAAAAATACACAGAAGTGAAACAAATATGTGAGCGACTGGCTTAGAAATAGACATATGCTTGTATCGTTTGGTTCAGATGACGTAGCACTTAAGCACATAGGGGTATTTAGTGTCTTATTCCCCTCTCTCTAATAATTGTAGTTGCTTATTCACTTGTGATTGTTTTCCCAGAAATGTCGAGGCACATTATGATGTTTGAAAGGAATAAAGTATGGCTGAAATTTGCACAATTTAGATTGTGTACAAACCTTAAAGTTAACAAAATGCTTATTCAAAACCTACATATTGTTATACACCGGGGTGAGGCCAAAAGGTTTGCAGCTAAAATATTAAATTGAGTTACCCGGGCATAAACATTGGGGAACGTAACTCAGTGGCACACGAGAGATGCCAGGAACCTGCGGCACACAACTAAGCGGGAGAGGGATATTTAGAACATTAAAAATACATAAATTCACATTTACCTCTGATTTATTATACTTAACAAGGTGCCTTACATTATACACAAAGGGTTACAGAAGAACACTGGAGGAGATGTCCCACGCACACACACACATCACACACACGCAACCATCCCCTCTGAAGACCTATACTAGAGGATCTTCCACCAAAGAGGATCTTCCCTCGACTTGCCTTCACCCCCCAACTAGGAAGATGGAATTGCTGCGCCGTACAAGAACTTAACACACAAACACAACAATTAACTCAACAATATTATACACAAGAAAGACATCGGACGCCCAAGAAAGAGATGGGAATAAACAAAAAGAAGGATGAAGAAAAAGATTGCGAAGACGGAACAGGCGTAATACCTAATTCTCGAAGTAAGAAGAAGGATATTATACACAGCAATAATGTGTCCGTCGCAACAATACACACACATACGCTACAATATTTGATTTCTTACGCAAAAAGAAAAACAAAACAAACATAACTAACATAATATCTTTGTCATTAAGCTAATGTATCCTTGAAGAATCTTTGGAAATGCTAATTTTGGGGAGATCGGTCCCAAAAATAATAGTAATAATGATAATAGCAATTATCCTGCATTCTGATTACTTCGATGTACTGCTTTTCTCACCTGGAGCCATCGATGACTATTATTGATAAGCATAGCAGAATATTATGAAGGAGAGAGAAAACAATGTGATACGTCCCTCGTACATAAAATGTGCAACAGTTCTAGTATAATTGTTTATAACTGTGTAAAAATCAAGTTTATCGTTGGATTCTACACTATTGTTGGCTACAAAAACTATTCTTAAAAACATAGTAAGGATATATTTACTGATTAAAATGCTGGACTCATTGTTCATTTATCCATAAATATTGTTTTTACAAACTCTGTGGGTTCTTGTTGTTGCAATGTATTTAAACACTCACAGGTTTCATCATAACAAGCAGTGAGAGAAAAAGGTTTTAGAGGGATGGGAAATGTAACGGAATTCTGTGTACCACATGAATATTTGATGAAATAATGTTCTCTTCTTTTATTCCATTAACATAATTGTGGACCTGAGAAGCAGAAGGGAGTATATCCAAAGCGTCGTATCAGGTGAGTACGTTCCAAATGGTTGAGCTGTGCACATAGCTGAATTTTGGTACAGTACGTATGACATGACGGTTGTACACGTTTCGAAATACAAATATAATTATCATGGGTACCACAAATATTGTGATAAAAGAAACGTACCGCATTATTAATAGTATAAAATTCTAAATTTTACAGGCGGGATAAAATATGTTTCGCCGCAAGACTAATACCCAAAGCCACTGTTTGTGCCAGGAAAACCACTAAATGGGCAGCCCTGATGCAGGAAAGAGAGAGAGAGAGAAGTACTAAGCGCGGCCGAATGTAGACTAAACTAAACTTATTTCTTAAAATCTTGCCCTGCTGACAAGTATTCTGCTGCTTTGCCTTTCCTTTTCCTTTCACCCGACTGACGTACTATCTTTCAAGAAAATAATGTACACTTTTCGCTGGTCAGTATCATTCAGGCGTTCCGTAAGTAGGGGGTATGAAAACTAAATCGACCGTGGTCGTAGATGTATACTGTGGTGGTCACCAATTTTAACCTGTCATTCACTTCGAGGTTTTCTATGGCTATATTAACCCAGTATGGCGAAACATGAACAAATATCACAAACCAAGTTGCAATTCCCTTGCTGCTGAGCTATTAACTACATGGCATTGGCAAGAAAACGGAAAACACGTGGAATGATGATTTTAATAGAACTAACTTCTATGTTATATATAAAACCCACATACTATGCTGCCATAGCTCATTGGTAAACCACACGCCGAGGGTTCACCGTTCGAACCTCAGCATGTGGTTAAACTTTTTATTCCAAGTTTTTCACCTTGTAAGACGCAGTTATAACCAAATTTATTGTTCTCTTGCAGCTAAGTTATTACTACATGATAAAATTATAAAATCAAGATTTCATTTTTGTTTTCCACTCGTTGTTTCGACAAGTTACTTGTTCCAGGAGAAATACATTAACTATAAATCTGAAATGTTTCAGAAATTAATTTATTTCTTCATGTATGGCTGGCCTCAGCTACGAAATAGCAGTTGTTTAATTTGCTTTTTAAGCACCATTGTCCGTATCTATTGCCTTCTTTGTGTTATTTTTAATAAGCGGAGTAACTATATTGCAACCAGCAGTTACACAGAATATACCTTTTTCAGTTTTATGCATTATACCCCATCGAATAATACAGAATTACATTTGCAGCTGTAAGTTTGCTTTTCTCAAGATGATAATTTACCGATTTCTTGTTATTTTATGTATTAGCTTATTGTCGTGATCATATGCATTGTATACAGCATTTAGAATTTGATTCCATTAAAATTACCATTCAATCTGCTCGCATTAACTTCGAAACCATGTAGTAATAACTTAGCTGCAAGAAAACTGTAAATTTGTTTATTACTGCGTCTTACAAGATGAAAAAGTTGGAATAAAAAGTATAACCACATGCTGCGACTCGAACCGTGAACCCTCGGCCCACTTGAAACAGCGTGCGTTTTACCAATGAGCTACGGCATAAGATACTAGTAAAAGGTTATATATAACATATAAGTTAGATCTATTAAAAGCATTTCACATATTTTCCGTTTTCTTGCCAATGCCATGTAGTTAATAACTCAGCAGCGAGAGAATTGTAATTTTTTCGGTGATATTTAATCCATGTTTCGCCATGCTGAGTTAATATAACCATAGAAACCTTCGAAGTGAGTGACAGGTTAAAATGGCGACCAGGACAGTATACATCTACGACCACGGTCGATTTAGTTTTCATACCCCCTACTCACGGAATGCCTTAATGATACTGATCCGCGAAAAGTGTACATTTACTTTCTTGAAAGACAGTACATCTTTGAATGGTAGTGTATAATAAGCTTTATACAATGTAAGGTCACATGATAAAGCATAGAAACACTTTATCATCACAGATTCATGGGTTTCATCATTCTGAGAGGCAATTTAAGCCGAAGGATCCTGCTACCTATTTGTAGATAATTTACCTGTATTCCAGATGCATCAAATCTGTTACGTAATATATTTTATGCATACCTTATGGAAATGAAAATTTGACAATTCTCTTTTATACATTAAGATAAATTATCATGTTAAATTTTGAACTAGTTTGTATCGCACAACAACCTATTTCACGACAACAATAAGTGAGAGGATACTAGTGTACGTAATAGTTAGAGATACGGGGCAAAGTTATTCGCAAAAATAAGAGTACTTGCTCGGTATTCCAATATTAGACATTGGTTCGAACCTTTCGTTGTGCTCGATCCTTTCCCAGAGTAGAGCAATCTGAAGCACTTGAAAGAGAATTTTGCAACGTTCATTTCCACCGCACTATTTGCATAGGTTCTTCCAGAGCGCTAGCAAAGACTGCGTAGGTACCAACTTAAATTATTGTAGGTTTGCGAGAGCTATATGCTGCAATAAATACACTGGATGTAAATCCTTTTGATGCAAGTTTTTCCTTTTCTGTAATTGGGTATCTCAATGATGTGGTGACTACACTCCTGGAGAGAATGTTTCGACAGACCTATACAGACCGTGCGCTATGCTTCCAAGCGGGTGATACGCTATTTAGGGAGCGAGTGGTACTGGCATTCTGTGCTCTTTGAGTTGCACTGAAGAGCTCAACATTACTTGCCGTGTAATTAAGGAAGGTTCAGACCATGCGCTTCGCAGAGGGAGCGAAGCTAACAAGCAAGAACACATTCTAGGAAGAATGATTAGCACGAATAACAGCCAGAGTAAATACAAGTGTCCCAACTGTTCTTATTTTCAAAAAAAAATGTCTGTCCTACCCCGAAGATTTACTTAAGAGGGGAAAAATGTTTGGATATTTTAAAATTTCCTAAGCCGAGAAATTGCTTATAAATCTTGCTTTTGCCCGAGCATTCTATGTTTAAGAAATATTTATACATTTTTATGTTTCTAAAGAAATATAATAGACCAATTTAATTTTGCTTACTCCATATATTCTGAGATTTTAAAACAAAAGGATCATATTCCTATAATTTTGCATACAGTAGCATAGTTTGCGGTTTTTACTTTCTCTACCACGTACATAAATGGGTAGAAGAGGTATAACTTTGTATAATATATATATAATATATATAATAAAGAGGTATAATATTGTATAACCTTGTATAACTGTTAAACATTAAGTGATATACATAAATGTACTATACAACATATGCAGATCTCTTTAAAACACACAGTTTATTTCGAATAAGTATTTGTGGCATAAGCTATTTCTGAGGTATCCGTTGATAATGGTTTGAATTGTTCATTACTTGGTCATTAGGTCCTGCCAACGTTCAGTTGTTTCTCGCGATTGCATAGAAACAGTATGGCATTGTAAGGCAGCGTATAGCGCCCAGTTAAACATTTGACTATCACTGTTCTCTTTGTCTCTATAATGAATGTTTAATGTAGGTTCTTCTGCAAAGGTTTATTTGTATTAAACTGCAGTAGATAGAAAAATAAGGTTTAGTAAGAATAGTTTGTATACCCACTAATAACGACAGAGGGTAGAGAAAGCATGTGAATGTATCTCATCAGATTTTTATTGTCATAAACTTTGGAATTTAGCAGATTTCTTTGAATCAGAAACGGTTAATTTAAATTGCAGTTAAGAAATATATGACTTGTGTCACCTTGTGTAAACCGGGAATACCATGAACAATTTAAGTTGGTTTAACTTAACGCGACATAACGGATTGTATTAAATGGAGCTGTTTAGGTCAATGTAGGTCGACTTGAGAGTTCATCAATGTCAGTCTTTTCTTTCCGGTTACGTTAAGTTGGATGTTACGTGACTAAGTTGAACCAATCGGCGTGAAGCAGTGGCATGGAGTAATAAAACACCCTACCAATCCGAATAATTCCCATTACGTAAATGCATCCCAATGTGATCTTTAGTTTAGCACCATATATTAAGTCCACGTCACGTCCCGTCACGTTAAATCAGGTTAAGTTCATCGTAATCTCGACTTAAGAGGCTATTCCACCTTATGCACTGGATTGTTGTAATGCTTGCTTCGGAGCATCTTCAATGCGGTTTCTGAGAAAACGTTTCATTAGCTTTCCAGAAAGATATCTTAAATAGCTGTTGATCTTCAGGCGGATGAATTTACAGAAATACGCACGCAAGTGGTTTCCGCTGAAATACAAAACAACCAGCAAGTTGGTAATGTAATAATTGATCTGCAAGTTGGTTAGGCAGAGAATATTGCATAATATAAGTAGGAAATATCTTCTTCAGGATACCAAACGAACTACCGCCCTCATTGCTCAAATATATTTTGTCACATCGGAAACGCATTCAATCACACTCGCGTATACACCAATTTAGGGGTTTACGTTCACGTGAGACGGAGGAATGGAGCTTTCCAAAGAACCTGATTATTTCTCGAGAACGCTCCTGTAATTTACTTTGGGTGATAGCGCCATTGCCCTTATCTCTTCAACCGGCCAGTTGAACAGTCGCCTTCCATGTGGTAAGCTTGAAGCCATAGCTGCGTAAGAATATCCTTGAAATTTTAGCAGCTGCTGAATGCACAATCCCTTTTACCTGCAACATTGGTTGATTTGAATATCTTGATCTCTACCTAGTGTTTAAAGGTTTATAGTACATAGCTTCGTGCATGCATATGTTAGGAATCTTGTTACGTTTAAGTCATCGGGTCTAAAGATATCTATCTCAGATACAATACTGAACTGTCTTTAATTTATCACGGCGTCACCTCAGAAGTTTTGAAGTATTGGCATAGAGTGGATTCTCCTATTTCCTTTGATGATAGATCGCTCACAATACCACGTATCTCTTTTTACCACAAAATAAAAATCGAGAGTTTCTTCTTCAACAACTGTACAAGACAAAAGTACTCGAATCTACTCCAATTCTTCACGCAGTTTTACTGCAGCATTTCCCACACCAAAGATGCAGTGATTACAAAGCACTGGGATGCTTTCTCCGACAGTAAATTGGCGAAGAAATGTCTGAAAGATCAGAAACCTGCCAGTCATGAGAGTATTATTCAAGCGTGGATAAAAGCATTCTGTTTCTCAAGAGATCAGCGAACATGGGGAGTCCGGTCGCCATTGTTCTAAAACGGTGACCTGAAACAGTGTCTTAGCGAAAAGGAACATTGCGTCAGGATCTCATCGTGTTACCACTGAAGCCTTCGGTTGTTCTGGAGCGTTCAGAGGAGCAAATGAAAATCAAAATAAATGAACGAATAAAATAATACATCAGTTTTAATTTCATTACAGCGTAAGTAGAGAAACTATTGTATTCCACCCAGAAATTCGATGTCAAGATTTCACCGGAAATCATATTTTTGAAGCCCCCGTACCCAGAAAAAACAATTCTAGAAAGACCGCCCGTGTGCGTGTTTGTGTGTGAGACTTCAACAACATAACTTAGAACCGAAAAGTTCTATAAGTTCCTAACGTGTTATTTAGCTCAGTGTTTTCCAAAGATGCGACACGAAGATATTAAATAAAATCCCACCTTAGCTATCCTTTGCATGAAAGATTTTACAAAATGTCGTATTTTCTCAAAGATTATTTTAAGATATTCGTATGATAAATAAAATACATATACCTATATTGAATTTTCGAAAGTAACCTGCGAGATATTGTGCATCTTGAATGACTTTTGTATAACTGCTAAACCGTAAGAGACAGAGGCGTTGTTACTAAACAATAGATGTAGATCGCGATAGCGCATAAAACTTAATTTGATTTCTTTTCTCCGACTTAACCATTTTCAGATACTGCTTGCTATTGGTTTGAATTCTTAAATACTGGATTTCTCAGCTAGTAAGTGTCGTGATCATGCAGAGTATGAAATTACAAAGTCATTACATTGCGAACCCTGTGTAATGAAGCTTTATCTATATTAACACGAAGTAAATGAAAGAATAAACATTTTAAAACGGTGTTTAGAAGAATAGGGAAGCTTATTCGAGTGCAACACATCAGATTTTTGGCGAGAAAGAGTGACCTGACTTTCTCTACCATGTACACTCGATTGGGAAAAAAGTGGGATTAGTGAAGCAGCTCCCTCTTATTGATGTCTCCACTCCCGCCCTTTACCCAGTTCTAACCATCCAACTTGACTGGGGGCTTTCGCATAGCCTGTTTTCGCGATGGCGGATGTGCACCAGAGATTAGGATCTTAGGCAGTTTTAGGTTCAGTTTTGCTAATTGTTCTTTCGTAGGCTGGAAAGATAGCAGCAGAATGAAAAAGTTTGTAAGTCGATAGTGGGGTATGTTATCTCGAGAAGTTGAAGAGTCACATGGATAATTTAATGAGGTATTGTCATATCTACATCGTAGCACAGAAGACGGAGCAGCGGTAGGTGAAACTGGAGATCGGTAGTTCGAATCCTCACGATGGTATATCATTTCAATTCTGATTTTACCTTTCCATAGTTAATTCGAGTTAGCATTATCTTAAATAAACTTTATTATCAGAGTTTGCAATAAAAGGAATATAAACAAGTCTGACCTTTCCACGTACTGCGAAAATGCAATGTTTTGCAAACTTTTTGTAATGCTTTTTCGCTTTACGTGGTTCATTTCGTATAACTGAGTTCCTTGCCATGCTTATCTGTGATATATTATAATTCAAAATCAATATACCTAATGCTCTTGCTTTTTTAAACAATTATTGTCATAAGGGAATAATAACTATAAAAAACAATTACTTCATCATGACCTAATCTATTAAATGAGATATTCAAAGTAAAATCTCTTTGTATCTCCTAAAAACTTCATTTATTAAACTGTTTTTCATATGTCGTTTAAGTTTGCTTTGTATCCCATTTTATATGTTAATGCATTTGGTGCCATACGGACTACATTATGCATTTATAATTAAATAGCTACCTGGTTTGCCTGCCCAGTTCGTGGCATTTCTTCCACCAGTTCGAGGCTGTTTTTGAAGATATCCATAGCTCCGCAGCTCTCTCCGTGTTATAATTTTGCTCATTAAGGGCAATAATTTTCGGTGTATTGTCCATATTGTTTTACTTTCAAATGACATATCGAGTGAAGAGAACATTGTTTACAAGCCAATTTAATCCAACCAAATTATGTTTCTTACTTCTTCCCCCGCCTTGCTTCGCTCCTATGCCGGAAATCGACCTCTGTTCATTGGTTAGGGTTTGAGTGCTAGACTTTAGACAACAAACCAATAAGAGGCGGACAGATCTGGTGAGTGTCTGACAAATTAAATTAAACTCGGTTTTATTTATGGGCTCTCTTTAACTGTTATGGTTCTTAGCATCCCATTCTATCTGGCGAGTGCCTTCTAGCCACTCAGGTAAAATGATTTCATTTCTTACCCCTTTCCCCGCTCACTTTGTTCAAACCAATAAGGGATTAGGAGAACCATGTTGTTTGGAACACAACTGATAAGGGAAATTTGGCAACATTGAATACAGAAAATCACTATAGGAAACCAAAAGCATCGGCACGCTTTTTTTGCACCGGACTGTAATACTAGATGAAGGTATTGCATTCCATTCAAAAATTCCCTACCGAGATTTGACCAGGAATGCATGTTTTGAGGCCCCCTGGATAAAAACGAAGTCTTTTTTAGAAGGTTCGTGTGTATGTATGCGTCTGTGTGTGTTTGTCTGTGAACAACAGAACTAAAAAACGAAACATTGGATAAATACCAAATTTGGCATTTTGGCTGGTTTGTAGCCATTGGTTCTAAAAAAAGTGCTAACTTTATTCATGGAGTTTAAATCCATGGCACTACTCTGTCATTCTTCCAAATATGAAAAACAAGATTTTCAGGAAAATTCCCCACCTCCAGTTACCTTCATATGGAAAGATTTTCGAAAATTTTTATTCAAATATATCAAACGATTTTTTTATGTATTAAAGATATTTATATGACATATAAAATGTATATTTTGAATTTTCCCGGAGTAACCTGTGAAGCTCCTTTCATTCGAAACGAATTGATAAACCTTAAGCGATAGACGAAAACGTACTACAATAAAAAGCAGATCTCTTTAAGACATGCAGTCTATTTCAAATAACTTGTTTTAGCATCAGCCATTTCCGAGATATTTGTTATTCGCGTTTCGAATTGTTCAATGCTTTTCATTCTTTTAAAGTCCTGCCTATTTTCAGCTGTTTCTCGCGATATCACGGAAGAGTGTGGCATTTTAAGGCCAGTCATAGCGCCCGGTTATAAAACATTTGACCATCGCTATTCCCTTTTTATCTGTAACGAAATGTGTAATGCAGATATTTCCGAAAATATTTATTTTATTTAAAATATAGTAGATAGTAAAGTAAAAGTTCGTAATGTTATTACGAATATCCACTAACAAGCAGTAGAGGACTTCACATTAATTTTTTTCATATATCATGGTGCTTCTTAGTGATTATATAACGGCCAGATGCAATTAATTCTATAGACCAAGACCACTAGTGCTAAAGTTGAGAATTCGGGAGTATCACTATACACCACATTAAAGTGACTCTTTCATAGAACAAATTTCTGAGGGGATGATGGAGAAACCTCTATATGGTATACATTACTCCATACAATAAAAGAATCTCTGGAGTAAATTATACGAATGTGCAAGCCGTTCTCCGAGAATTAGTATATTTCACCTCTGTTCTTCAGAGTAGAAACTCCGCGCACAGCGTAGAACATGACCAATTATTATTCTGAAGAGACATGTTCATGATTTTCATGTTAATTTACCACGCTCACGTTACCAATTAATATTTTACGATGAATGAAAGCTTTCAGGCCAATAGACCAATGGAAGGCCCTCCGCTACAAACCTAACCACTTCTTTGTCTCCGTGAATCCTTTGTCTTAATATTGTCTATTAGCTGGCCTTCTTACTACGTGCAAGTATTAGGTATTCCGGCCAATTTCGGTCTGATTGCCACCTCCTGATGGGTGGCAGCTCATCCCTTCTCCCTCCGGGTTAGTAATTCAAGGCCATTTTCGGAATACGAGCTTCATCCATTCGTTCTAGATGTTCTCTCCAATTGTTCTTATTCTAAAGATTTTATCACTTATTGCAAAGATATTTAATTCTCCTATTTGTTCATTTGGTATTCTGTCCATTCTGGTACCTCCTCTGACATCGTCGACATCCTATTGCTCCTTACTACATTTGCTACCTCTATAATTTGATGTCCAAATCTTGATCATAATAAATAGCTAACATCGTATCCTAAATAGAAGTGTTGTACCTGTTGTATTAGCGTATAATTTATTACAATTTTATTCTTATTAGGGTTATTTCCTATTAAGGCCGTACTTTTTGTTGTTTCTATTTAATGTATATTGCTGTCATAGTTGATCCAGTCTATATATCAATCTTTGACATTCGTCTTCTCTATATGCAAAAATTATGAGATTATCTGCATATAAAATACAATAAAAACATGTCTATCAATCATAATGACTTCTGAACCTGTCCTCTTCCATTCTCTATCGACCTCGACCACATATAAAATGTGTTGGTGATATATAACACACTTGTATATCTCCTTGCTTGTTGTTATCTTTGTTATCTCTGATTAAATTTTCCCATTCACCCTTCCTTCTACTGCTGTTTCTTCACATCTAATTTCCCATTTAATTCAGTTTTAGCGTTGTTTTTTGTTTTATCTGTTTCTAAAATAGCTTCATTACTTCTTTTGTGAGTCCATTTCATATATTCCATTCTTCTCCGCTATGCAGGTGCGTCGTCGAAACGTTCAGATTTCCGATTTATAGCGTAAACCTTTGCTGATCTCTTCTTTAGTTCTTTCCTTAACGGTCTATATTTGTAGATTTTTTAATCAACTTAATTTTATTGTATGTATTCAGGCAGTATTTTTAATACTTAAATGATTTCAGTCTAGTTATATAAATATAAATTCAATAACAGCCCGCCTTAAAGCAATATGTGTATTGCGGCAGTCACCTCCTTCGTCCGTTGCTGTCGGCTTACCTTGATGCTTCTCCCGTTGGTTCCAGAAGTTCGCCGTGTGTTGGTTCTCTTCACTTTTATCCTCGAATCCTGGTTAATTTCTAGAAGCGATGCTCTCAGCTGTTTTGTTGTCCCACGTAGGTAGACTAGAAGTTCGCGTTGTAATTTTGTTCTGCTGTGCCCCTTTCCTCTGAAGATTCTTCGTCTATTCGTTGTTTCCTAGTCCTCCGTTTGAGCTTCGAGCTGGTCTTCCCTTCGAGCTCCACGTTATGGCGCCAGTTTGCGGCGATCACCTCCTCATCCTTTGCTGTAGTCTTACCTTGATGCTTCTCCCGTTGGTTCCGGAAGTTCGCCGTGTGTTGGTTCTCTTCAATTTATCCTCGTCTAGCTGCTGTAGTTTTCTTTAAACTATATAGGAGCATGGACTTATCCTCGGTAAAGGAAAACGTAGATCTCGGGTGGTGATATAGGAAGACATAGACGTGCTTTGTTTATGAAAAGATGACGCTGCCGTTTCTCTTTATTTAATTAACACTCGTAGTATACAACACTGGTATTGTCGCCGTAAAATACTGTCCACCGCTGTTAAACTACGGCGCGGATATGACACGAAGTTTGAATATGCTTATTATCTCTTTACGGGTAGCGGATCTTAGGTGTGTTTCTAAAATTATCTTGATTCCCTGTTTTGTCGCGATATCTCACACATCCTGCAGCATCTCTCCCTGACCACACATTACGAAAACTGTCTGATAAAAACTGTTGACAAACTGCCTGACAAACTGCAATGCTAAAACTTCATGACAAAACTGTCTTGCTAAAAATCCATGATAAAACTGTCCTTATTCCCTTTTTGGCGCGATATCTCACACATCCTGCCGCATCTCTCCCTGACCCCACATTACGAAAACTTTCCCCAATTTGCTCCGAACAGATCCATTTATAGTCGCAGGCTTCTGGGGCTGCTTCCTTTCCTATTGATCCATTTTTAGCGCCACCCGACGCGTCTAACTATTTCGAATAAACTTCCAGAGATCTCATTGGTCCAAGTTTAATATAAATCGCGGCTTTTCCTACATTTACCGTTATGCTATCTGTCTCGCTCACTTGGTCACGGCGAATTATCAAATAATGGGACAAAGGCGCTACACCCTCGCTGTAGGAATAATGGCACTGCGACCGAAGAGATGTCATAAACCTAGGTTTTCTGCCTTCGAAAGCACTATTCCTGTAGCTAAAACATTTCGTCGTGGACAGTATTTTAACATAGCGCTTAAATTATTTACATTAAACCATTTATAACTCTACTAATATTAGTAACCTAGATAGATACATAACGTTAAATCACCCTTCTTAAAATATACAAGGAGTATGAGAAAAAGATATTTACATAGTACGATTTAACATCAATAAAAGTTAATTAATAAATTATCTATAATTACAGTTCTCGGGCCCGGCCTAGAGTTGCCGTTTCAGTATGTAACAATATATTAAAAGTGTATATTACAGTGATTGTAAATCTTTATATTATTGTATCCATGTATAATATGTAAGTTAATAATGTAGGAGCTGTAAGAATAATAGGTTAAAAGTTGCTAATAATGAGGTAACAATGAGGTAACCTTGAGGCAATAATGAGTTTGAGAGTTTAACAATACTACTTCTGATTCTTAGAACCAATAATGTAATTTTAGTGACAGTTTATAAAATAGCCAATCAACAACCAGAAAAAGCTTTAGTTAAATGAAAGTATTCCATTGGACTAGGATTAGCAAATCAGAAACTAAAAAGGAGAAAAATTTCCAAATTTATAAGTTAGTTGCCTGCAGACAGCGTTACTAACCAGACGCAAAAAGTGTCCTCAAGAAATACAATATGTATTCTTATGAGACGAAAATAAGTTTACGTGTTAAAAAGTGTAATTAATTAATAAAAAGAATCTCACAGCTCTCTATAATCAGTGAAGTGTTACTTAAATCGTGTCAAGCAATAATAAAAGGAGTGAAGTAAAATTATAATCTGTGTAAGCCTACATTCTTGTTGCACCACAACCCTGCTAAGAGAAACGTGTCTCTAACAAAAATACTGACGCAGCCGACACAAACATAAATATTAAATATTTAAAAAAGCAGTCAAATTACAAAGTTAATATTTTTAAAGTTTTGGACGAAGGCTACCGGGTACCATACATGCAGTTGCAACTAATACAAGTTCGGCTCCCCAACAGTTGAAATATAATACAACTCCTTCAATACGACCTACTTAAAAATTGACGCCCAAAGCGTGGGGCAAATAATACAACTCCTACAACAGAATAACTTCTTCAAATTGACTTTCCTTACGTAGCAGATACTCCTAATTTAGTATAATTTCTATATAAAAACAGGTTGATAACAAAATCGCATTTCGCTGCTGCTGATGACACACAAAAATAACTGGCGCTGCGATTGGAGGATTTAAGAGCAAGAGCGAGTTACTCTTGTTCTCAGAGTAGCACTGCCACCAATGTATACCAAACAATTCACGCCTCTAGTCGTGATATACAGAGAGAGCCAAAAAAACTACGAACTGGCTGCGCGGTGTTTTTCCTGTCCGCGTCCTCGGTGCGCGTTGCCGTCTGCTGCTATCATAGGAAGGCGCGGATGAAACCGTACAACATTTTTAGAACTACTTTTAAAGGCTTTACTTACCAACTTTATGAAAGGAAATTCTAAAACTGGCCACCGTCGTTGTTCATACACTTTTGGGACCTCTTTAGAAAATTATCTATCACACGCCGTAGTCCACGTTGAGAAATGCTGACAATTTCCTGTTGGATATGTTGTTTTAATTCTTCCAGGATGTGTGGGTTTGTCTTATACACTTTGTTTTAAGATACCCCAGAGATAGAAATCGCAGGGGGTTAGGTCGGGGGACCGAGGGTGCCACAAATCTCTACTAATAATTCTATCCTCAAACGCACTTTCAATTGTTCTCATCGAAATATTGGCCGCATAAGCTGTTGCAGTGTCTTGTTGAAAAAATCTGATGTGTTACACTCACATGACTTTCTCTACTCTTGTACAATCTAATTTTACAAACGCCTATTCTCCATATGCTTCATGTTAATCGAGATGTTAATCTTATTGCTAATTTTCTTGTAGATGCAAGGGGAATATGGTAGCTTTTAAGCGATAGTCAAATATTTTAACGCTGGTTGCTATGTGGCGCATTCCATTCTCTTTGCATGTCAGGACATAAAAAAATGAATAACGTATTTGAGAAAAAGTATAAGTATTGGAAAATTTAAGGAAATAACAAGCAATATCTCGAAAAGGGTTCACTCAACAAAAGAAATGTATATGACATAAGTTGTGTATTTTAACGCGATCTACATTTTTTGTGTAAAAAAATTTTGTCTATCTCTTATGGTTTACCAGTTATGCAAAAGGCATTCACAATGAAGAATACTTTTGGAGACATTCCCAGAAAATTCGAGATATACATTTCATTTCTCATGACATTATCTTAAACATATGATATTTTCATCAAAATCGTTAGAGCCATTTTTGAGAAAATTAAAATTTTCGAAAAATGTTCCATGTAAAGGGTAGTCTGGAGTGGGGGGATTTTCTTGAAAACCTTCGTGTCGCATCTCTGGAAGATACTGAACCTAAATACCAAGTTTGGTGCTTATCCGACTGTTCGTTTTTGAGTTATGCTGTTCACAGACACACACACACACACAGACACACAGACACACACACACACAGACACACACACGGACATGTTTCCAAAAATGCTTTTTTTGGATTCAGGAGATCTCAAAACATATATTTCCGGTGAAATCTCGGTATCGAATTTTTGGGTGCAATGCGATACTTCCCCTACGTAGTAGAGAAAGTAAAAAAGACAAAATCACGCTCCCTGGCTGTTAATTCTCTCTCTAAAAAAAGAAGGGACAAAATTGTATTCACATATGTACGGACGTCAATTGTTGACTCGAAAAAAATTGGCCCTGATGGCGAGTGATGGATAGTTTCCTAAAGAGGTGCCAAAATGTATGGACAACGGCGGTGGCCAATTTCAGCATTTCCTTTCATAAGGTTGGTAAGTAAGTTTAAAAGTAGTTCTAAAAATGTTCTACGGTTTCATCCGCGCCTTTCTATGATAGCGGCAGACGGCAACGAGGACGCGGACAGGAAAAACACCGCGCAGCCAGTTCATAGCTTTTGGCTCCCCGTGTATCTCGGAGGGAAATTCTCGCCTTTAACATGGTGACAAACACAGTAGCTTCTGGTGGTAGCTGCATTCCGCTCTTCCGACACGGAGGATTAGGAGCTACCGCCTGTAAAAAGGATTACCTGTAACCATTTCGATTCTCCATAGTCACTCACCTGTTTTTACAGCGTGGTGGTGCTTGAAAGGTGTCATTTTATGCTACATGGGCAGCATTAAAAGGAGTTTAATGCATTCATAGATTTAGCTGTTCCCCACGCGGATGCAGCTGGTAAAAACGACTTCTGACTGTACAGTCAAGAGCAAAACCCGGTGTTACCTTTATCGTAGGATTTCTAATACAGATTAACACTCGAAATGTTATCATTGTGGTTGGATCTAATTCTTACTCTCTCTACCATGCATATAGTAGGTAGAGAAGGTATTGCAATCCACCCAAAAATTCTACATCGACATTTCACCGGAAATACAGGTTTTGAATTTTAAAAAATGTATTTCTATAAAAATGTCCGTGTGTGTGTGTGTTTTGTAAACAGCATAAATCAAAAACGAAATGTCGGATAAATACCAAACTTGGTATTTAGGTTCTGTATCTTCCAAAGGTGCGTCTCAAAAATTTCAAGCAAATCCCTCCATCCAAAACTGTCCTTTTTATGGAACATTTTTCAATTTTTTTATTTTCTAAAACCATGTCTCTAACGATTTTGATTAAAATGCCATATATTAAACATATTTACATGAAAAATAAAATTCACATATATCTTCATTTATCTGGGTATAGCCTCATTAGGTCTTCATTCTGAAGGAAGTTTATATAACCCTGCATAATTGGCAAACGTTAAAAGAGGCGAGAAGGTACCACATAAAGAATATAGACCTCTTAAAACACATCATTTATTTAAAGTAAAACTTTTTCGTGGCATAAGCCATTTTCGAGATATCAGTTATTAATAGTTCGATATGTACAATACTGTGTTATTCTTTAAGCTCTGTCGATTTTCATTGTTTCTTCAATGTCATGGAAACAGTATGTAATTTTAAGGCCAGCGTATATCGTCTAGTTCTAAAACGTTTGCTGTTCCCGTTGTATCTGTAACGAAATGTGTAATGCGACTATTTCAGGAAAGGTTAAAATGAAACAGAGAGAAAAATGAATTATTAAGAATAATTTGTATAGCCGCTAACAAACGATAGAAGTTACAGAAAGTCATGTGAATGTAACACGTCATATACATGGTATACTTACTGAGTTTCACATTACCATGTGCTTAAGTGAGGGAGTGGACTGCTGATCTCTTGCTCCTGCCACAACCACCAATGGCCTATGTAATGTGCATCGGTATACACAATTGTCATCTGTTGGACATATTAATGCTATATGCAGTGGAATCAGCGTGAAAGAACTCGCTGTTGAATGGCTTGCTTTTTCATATTTCATTTGAGGATAAAAACTTCATGAACCAACTAAACGACTCACAGTGTAAAGAAGAGAGGTAGTTACCATGAGCCAATTCGATCCACCACTAGTATGTTATAATTGAAATGACAGTGATGCGTTAAAATGTAAGAAGAGGAAATGCGAAAACAATATAGTACTGAAACACATGCCAAAGAATAGATATTTTCAAAATATTTCTTAGTTAAGCTCTCAGAAATGAGATATTCTATTTGAAGTTTGTGGAGTAGTTTCGGTTATAACAGATACAAATTATTATTATTATTATTATTATTATTAAATTCATTTATTTTACGTCGCTTTAAATGTATGGTCATATCACGACGGATCAGTTAGTAACTTGTGGATCGATGTGTGGCGGACAGATAAGTCTTCTAGGTCTCATCCCTGTTACAATACCATCTTGCTTTGTCACGTGTCCACAGAGACCTCAGTGCATAGAAACTGTATCTTCTGCTTCGTCCCTATCAGGGTGCCGTCCAGTCTACTAGCTTTCATTGTCTGTGGATGCATGGCACAGCATTCGCTATTATCATCTATTTTTTCATTTTTACTATTGTTTTTAGACTTAAGGTGGAACTTAGGATCGTAGTACTAAATATGTAATCCGGTATTATCTTGGCGACTGAGGGAAACCACAAAAACAACTCAGTAAGATTAGTCGGCCCACGGATTTGAGCCCGGGACCTCCCGAATACGGGTCATAGGCGTTAACGCCTGAGGCCATCCCGCTCGGTGAGATAGAAATACTTATTTCACTGGTTTTATAATCAAGAATGTTGCCATCTGCTTTTTGTAGCAAAAAAACAGCCTTTATAATTTTTTCATGCGTTATTACAAAAAGTATACAGCTTGCTAACGAAGTTTCAAATCGAGTACCTTAGCAAGCCTTAGGACGTCGGCATATGTGGACTATCAAAGGATGGGGCTCGCTAATTTGGATGCCGCCTGTGGTCAAGTGAGTAACCACGCAAGTGAATCAGTCAGAATTATGATACATTACAGAGTGGACTGAAGACAAATGTCTACAATTTATTTGCACTCGCCAAGGTCGGCAGTAGCCGTCGTATGCCGCTTATGTAAATCAGAGCTAACTTCTGTGTGTTAACTATTCATCATCTTGCCGTTTACTAAAGTATCCCTAATTTGGATTTATAACAATATCCCCCGCAAAAAGTCTCTCTCCCTGCATATTAGCAATCCACAGGTATTCTTATAGAGAGTGATTCAAAAACAAAGAGCAAAGTTTTATAACAAAGGAAGGTTAAAGTTCCGCATATGGTGACAAGCCAGACAAGCTATTAAGATGACACGCATGCACCTACATGGTTATTTTATTGCTTCAAGGTGATAAATGCAGATAACGGGCACAAATATATGTTTTACTTAACATACTTCAACACACTTTTGTTCCTTATAAATAGGGACGGATCATAGTGACTGTTTTTATGAGGTTGACCTACCTTGTGCTGCATATGCACTGTATTTGTGAAGCGGAACATCATACCTATTGCGGTATATTTCTTTACCCACCGTCTGTACCCAGGGGACACGTGCCACTCTCTGCATCGGTACCTTGAAATCACTCTAATCCGCCCTCTACTTACAAACGAGTTAAACTAAACTCATCACTCGCATCCCACAGATATACCTAGATGGTGATTCATAAGTAATGTCGGTTTTTAAGTTTGGTGTTCTATAAGATAGAATTGGTTTTCTTTAGTTTATCAATGCTGTTTACAGCATTGTATGGCTAGTATTTTGTATATTGCGAGAATGTCTCAGTCGCCAGTTAATACACAATCACAAAATGGAAGTTACAAAGTTTGAGGATAGAGTCCTTTAAAGCACTACTAGGATACTTTGTCTGATTATGGGAACGTTGCTTGTGTTGCTTCCGTGTCAACATTGGCAATGCGAACCTAGCGGAAGGTCGGAGTGCTGCTTATTTAGGACTCTAAGCCGCAAAGCGTAGTTGAGGGGTGCTTTTTACTTTCTCTACTACGTATAGTAAGTAGGGGAAGTATTGCATTCCACCCAAAAATTCGAAACCGAGATTTCACTGGAAATACATGTTTTGAGATCTCCTGAATCCAAAAAAAGCATTTTTTGGAAACATGTCCGTGTGTGTGTGTTTGTGTCTGTGTGTGTGTGTGTGTGTGTGTGTGTGTGTGTGTGTGTGTGTGTGTCTGTGTGTCTGTGAACAGGATAACTCAAAAACCAACAGTCGGATAAACACTAAACTTGGTATTTAGGTTCAGTATCTTCCAGAGATGCGACACGAAGGTTTTCAAGAAAATCCCCCCACCCCAGACTACCCTTTACATGGAACATGTTTCGAAAATTTTAATTTTCTCAAAAATGGCTCTAACGATTTTGATGAAAATATCATATGTTTAAGATAATGTCATGAATAATGAAATGTATATCTCGAATTTTCTGGGAATGTCTCCAAAAGTCATCTTCATTGTGAACGACTTTTGCATAACTGGCAAACCATAAGAGATAGACAAAATTTTACTACACACAAAATGTAGATCGCGTTGAAATACACAACTTATGTCATATACATTTCTTTTGTTCAGTGAACCGTTTTCGAGATATTGCTTGTTATTTCCTTAAATTTTCCAATACTTATACTTTTTCTCAAATTCGTTATTCATTTTTTTTATGTCCTGGACATGCAAAGAGAATGGAATGCGCCACATAGCAACCAGCGATAAAATATTTGACTATCGCTTAAAAGCTACCATATTCCCCTTGCATCTACAAGAAAATTACCAATAAGATTGACATCTCGATATCTCGATTAACATGAAGCATATGGAGATTAGGCGTTTGTAAAAATAGATTGTACAAGAGTAGAGAAAGTAATGTGAGTGTAACACATCAGATTTTTATAGTAGAGAAGCGGAATGACGACAACGTTGCTATAGGATATATGTGTGAAGCTAAACCCTACTTTACTTTCGCAGCGTTTTCATATGTTGACGTCAATCTTTTAGCGCCTTTTTGCCCATTCTGTTGGCAACTTTTCACTACCTTCCACCTAAAACTGTCGGCCAGTTTCTGCTATATAACGAGTCGCTAAAAAGGAGGAGAGGGGAGGGCCAAATGACTTCCTCGAGGCAACATCTCCTGCTTAAATTCTTCTACACTCCTTCAGGATTATTGTGAATACTCCTCTTCATCCCTCTTCTATGTATTTCCACTCATTCTCCCTTCTCAGTCAGTAATAGACTGAAACTCAAAGAAATTGTGAAAGACAAACACATTCACTTAAGTTTGCTTTATGGTCATTGAAGCTTTATACATTTCACAAGAATGCCATATATTGCACGGAAACAGAAATTGTAGTGCGGATCTTGCTACAAGGAAACAAAATGCCCCTAGATATCAAACCTTTTACGCCACATGTAAATTTGAGGCCGTTTGTCCAGTCTACTACAGAAGTGGCTTGTTGCACTTAAACAATGGATTCACAAGCTACTGTACCTAAACAAAGTTGTTGCCTTTTTTCTCTAAACCAACAGCACTGCTTATTGTCACTTGATTGGAGTTCTACGCCTGCTTTTGTAAATTCTGGTTTTCCCTCCATCTATGTGAATCATGTTTAGTATCTATCACGGTTTGTTTGAAATAAAAGTCTCAAATATGATTCTACTTTCTAAATAACACGTATAGCAGTTTCAAAGTATCTAAGTAACGTGAACATAGTTGCATGTAAAATGAACAAACAGCACTCAACTAGTGGATGTTATTTGAAACGAGCTTAAAAGGGAATATACCACACACACGCACACACACACACACACACATATATAAATGGAATATAAATCAATATTAAATAAGATTTTACATAGTAATATAATTCACCCAGAAATATGTTAGAATATTTAACAACCAAGAATTGTAACAATAGCAGATTGTAACTTAGATAAGTAAGGGACGGGCGAGCTAGCTGATTCCAGGTAAAAGATAATTCTAGGTAGATCCCACCTTTCACTAAGCTAATGAGCAAGGAACTGTAAGCAATAAGGAAAAATAGAAAGAGACAGATATAGAAAGGAAAGAGACAGAGATATTGAATTTGCTTCTGGACGCATCACTCGGCGCGTATGCGAAATATTTTGGAGCAGAATATTCTCATACAGAATAAGGTAACGCGGTCTGAGGACCAATTAGAAATGTTACATTTTGAGGTGCAGAGGTAAGCGTCACTATGAAGAAGTTGAATTTTGTTGTTATGTATGGAAAGTTAGTTTGAATAAAATGTATTATATTTCGACTGTTGGGGAACCGAACTTGAAGTAGTTGCAACCACACGTATGGTAAAAAGTTTCTGGTAGCCTTTGCCCCAAGTTTAAAAAATATTAACTTTGTAATTTTTACTGTTTCTTTAAATATTATACTGTTGAGATTTTATTATTAATTACTTGCACTATTTAACACGTAAACTATATTTGTCTCACACAAAATTCGTATTAAATTTCTCGAGGACGCATCTAGCGTCCAGTTAGGAACGCTGTCCACATGCAACGCGTCCAGTTATGAGCACTGTCTACAAACAACTGAACTCTGAATTTGAAAATTTTGCTATATTTCAGTTTCTGATTGGCTAATCCTAGTCCAATAGAATACCTTCATTTAACTAAAGCTTTTTCTGGTTGTTGATTGGCTATTTTATAAACTGTCACAAACATTACTTAATTGTTGCTCCAAGAATTACCAGTAGCATTTAAACTTTCTAATTCATTATTGCCTCAAAGTTATTAAACTACGTAATATATTCACATAACATTATTGAACATGTATACAATAATATAAACATTATTAAAATGACTGTTACATGCATTTTATATGTTGTTTATACACATATTGCTTTAATGCGGGTTGTTATGGAATTTTATGTTATATAATTAGACTGAAATCATTTAAGTGTTAACCCCTCAGGGGCTCACCTTATGTGAGTACGGGTTTTTGGCGCACCCGGGGGTTCCCGAGCCAATCATCGCCACATTCATCCCCTCACCCCCATCCGGTCGACGTGGGTTCTTCTCGTGACCGGTGGACCCAAGGTAGGCTCTCGTGCGTTCTTTTCATTCCATCCATACCGCACCTCACCATCGTTTCTTTCTTCGCTTATCACTTTCCGGCCATTTCGCACCACGACATTCGCATATCTCTCTTTTTCTTCCCCGCCGGCCTACCTTGCGTGCGAAACGCCCACACAGTTTTAGTTTCTTTTAACTTTTTATTTAAATCCTCCGTGGACACAGCCTGACGGATACCCGCGCACCGCGTGCGCAGCTGGGTGAGTGGGTAATGGCGTCATCCCCACCACCCGGGGTCGTCATGTAGGGTTTGTGTTCGTATCCGCTGTTCAACTGCAGTCCCGCGGGGGGGCCATTGCATGAGCTGCTGACTTCTGACGGCGATTGGGTCCCTCTGTCTATGTTCTGGGAGGTGTGACCCTGGGGTGAGTCTGGTATAGATAGGCCACTCACCCAAGCCGGGGTAACGCCCGAGAAGTCAGAGCCCGAGGTCGGAGACGGTTGCAATGGTGGAGGATTTATTTCGCTATGGAGCACCCTTCCTCCATTAATACTAACAAGCGCCGAAAAGTTTTAGTAACAGAAGTGACACCACCGACAACTGGTTGTTACTTGGTCATTTCACGAACCGAAGAAGGACAAAGCTTTGAGAAGGTGAACCCTTTCATCATTCAAAAGGGCATTGATGCAATTGCTGGTGCGGTTCAGTCCTGCACTCGTCTACGGAATGGTTCCTTATTAGCCCAAACGAAATCCGATCAGCAAAGTAAGACCTTGTTGCGCGCTACGCTTCTCCACGGCTATCCCATCCGTGTGGAGAAGCACCGCACATTGAATTCCTGTCGAGGCGTTATTACCACCCATAGCCTCGATGGTATATCGGACGAGGACCTGGTAGAATATCTTGCAGACCAGAAGGTGACAGCGGTCCATCGAGTGCAGGCCAAACGCGACGGCGTATTGGTACCCACTCGTACCCTGTTTATTACGTTTGATGGCGTCGATTTGCCCACGAGCATTTCCGCAGGGTACGAACGGATTTCTGTGAGGCCTTATATTCCTAGACCTCTGCGTTGTTTTAAATGCCAACGTTTTGGGCATACGCAAGTCTCCTGTAAGAGTGCCGTTAACATCTGTGCAACATGTAGCCAGCCCTCACACGAAGGTACCTGTTCAACAGCCCCCGTCTGCGTTAATTGTAAAGGGTCACATTCTGCTTCGTTTGCCGACTGTCCGCGGTATTTGGACGAGAAGGCGATCCAGGAGATCCGGGTAAAGGAAAAACTCTCCTTCGCTGAAGCCCGGAGGCGTTTCCATTCGCGCCAACCTTCACTCCTGCGATCTGGCACATTTAGTTCTGTTGTTGCCTCGCCAGTACCACGAGTAGATGCCGAAACTCAGACCTGGACCTTGACTGGATTAACCGCCACTACCATCCGGCCGTCTATTAAGGCTACAGTTACCAAGCCGTATAAACCTGGTCCCAAGTCAATGAAGTCGCAAGCCGTTGAAAAGAAGCCCAAGCAGAAACTTCGTAGGGAAGATTTTTTAAAAGACCCTCCGCGTGCGCGCGGTAACAAAGGTTCACCTTCTCCTCCTCGGAGGTCGCTGTCCCAGGATGGTCCTGGGACAAGCCGCGCTCAGCGGCACCCTTCACCCATCGCCACCCAGAACCGATTCACGGCGCTTGAATCGGTTTCTGGCACTGAGCGCGTGGGCCCTCCCTCCGAGGAAGCTATGGAGTCTGACCAACTCCATACAAAAAGCCCGAGCCCAAAGGTTAAACAAAAGGTATTTTTAAGCCGCCCTTCTAAATAGACAGTTTATCCCCTTATTCTTAATGGCTATCCTGACCTGGAATGTACGTGGTGTACGATCGCATAGGGCGGAACTGCAACTTTTATTGCGTTCCCATTCGCCTATGGTCGTATGTTTGCAGGAGACTAAGCTTCGCCCTCACGATCCTTTTGATCTCCGAGGATATACTCCGGTTCGCTACGACCTTGAACCGGAGGAGGGTACTCCTGCTCATGGTGGTGTCATGATTTTGGTGCGTAATGACGTTCATTTTCAAACTATCACACTTACGTCCGACTTGCAAGCTGTTGCCATTAGACTGCAGTTACCCGGTTTTTTCTTTTCTGTTTGTTCTGTGTATACACCTCCATCGTCTCCCCTCGCTCCCGCGGACATTCGATCTCTCCTGTCCGCTCTCCCAACACCATTTCTTCTGTTGGGAGATTTTAATGCCCATCACCCACTATGGGGTTCGCCAAGGGCTTGTGCGAGGGGAGCTCTTCTTTCCGACATTTTTTATCAGTTCAATCTTTCCATCCTCAATACAGGTGCACCTACTTTCATTTCTGATTCTTCTGGTACATTTTCTCACCTGGACCTTGCAATTTGCTCACTCCAGCTTGCACGTCGTCTTCAGTGGAACGTCGTCGCTGACACCTACTCCAGCGACCATTACCCCTGCATCGTTTCTCTTCTGTCGCACCACGTACAGCATTCCAGAGTACCTACCTGGATATTCGCAAAAGCCGACTGGAGCTTGTATTCCAACCTCGTGCATTTTGACGACCAGCCCTTCTCCGACATTCACCAACTAGTGCAGCACCTTACGTTTATTATTTTCTCTGCCGCCGAACGCGCAATACCCCGTTCATCCTCTCAACCTCGGCGGCCACCTGTTCCGTGGTGGAACGAGGATTGTCGGGACGCCGTTCGTGCCCGTAGGACTGCACTTAGGGTGTTTCGGCGCCACCCTACACTTGATAATTTGGTGACTTTTAAACAATCGCGCGCCAGGGCTCGTCGCATTATTCAGGATAGCAAGAAGGCATCTTGGGCTCGTTTTGTCGAGTCTTTTAATCGTTTTACGCCTTCATCCGTTGTTTGGGATAAACTTCGTCGCTTCTCAGGTAAAGTGTCACATTGTACTGTTTCTGGCCTTCAGGTTTCTAATGCCACCATAGTGGATCCGGCTGCCATCGCTAACACTCTGGGTTCTGCCTTTGAGGCGGTTTCCAGTTCAGACCATTATTCCGCCGGCTTTCGCTCTATTAAACACCGGCAGGATTCCGCATCATATACTTTTCGGTCTGCTAATGATGAATGCTATAACGAACTATTCACAATGAGGGAGCTGGAGCACGCTCTTCATTGCTCTCGGCACTCCGCTCCCGGGCCGGACGGCATTCATGTCCTGATGTTAAAGAACCTTTCAGCCGACAGTAAACTATTTCTCTTACAGGTCTATAACCGTATTTGGCAAGACGGCATTTTTCCTTCCGTTTGGCGCGAAGCCACCATTGTCCCTATACTTAAGCCTGGGAAGGATCGCCAACTACCTTCCAGCTACCGCCCTATCTCCCTCACCAGTTGCATTTGTAAGGTGATGGAGCGCATGATCAACGGGCGGTTGACATGGTGGCTTGAGTCTCAGAAACTTCTAGCGAACGCTCAGTGCGGGTTTCGTCGCTATCGCTCTACCGTCGACCATCTGGTGTCCTTGTCGACGCATATTATGAATGGATTTCTGAGAAAGTGTCAAACCGTGGCTGTATTTTTTGACCTGGAGAAAGCTTATGACACTTGTTGGAGGGGCGGCATTTTACGTACACTTCACGATTGGAATATCCGCGGTCGTCTTCCCATATTTCTTCGGGAGTTTATGACGGACCGCGTCTTTCGTGTACGTGTGGGCTCGGTTTTATCTCGTCTTTTTATTCAAGAGAACGGAGTACCGCAGGGCTCTGTACTCAGTGTCACACTTTTTGCGATTGCTATCAACCCCATTGTTGATTGTATTCCACCTGGCATTTCATCGTCCCTTTTTGTTGACGATTTCGCTATTTATTGCAGTTCACGGCGGACCTGTCTACTCGAACGCCGTCTCCAGAGCTGTATCGACCGTCTCTACGCCTGGAGTAACGCCAACGGCTTTAATTTCTCCGCCGAGAAATCCGTCTGCATCAACTTCTGGCGCCGGAAGTATTTCCCTCCGCCCTCTCTCCATCTTGGGCCAGGGATACTTCCGTTTGCAGACGAGGCGAAATTTTTGGGGTTGATTTTTGATCGGAAGTTGTGTTGGACCTCGCACGTTTCCTTTTTAAAAGCAAAGTGTGACCGTTCTCTTAATATTTTACGTGTTTTAAGTGGCACATCCTGGGGAGCTGATCGGACCGTCCTTCTTCGCCTTTATCGCTCTTTGGTCCGATCCAAACTTGATTACGGGTGTATAGTTTATTCGTCGGCACGTCCATCTGTGTTACGTCGTTTGAATCCCATTCATCATCGTGGTATTAGAGTCGCTACAGGGGCTTTTCCAACTAGCCCCGTGCCCAGTCTTTACGCTGAGGCTGCAGAGCCTCCGCTGTCTTTCAGGCGTGAGATGCTCTTATGTAGCTATGCTTGTCGGCTCTCAAGCTTGCCTAACCACCCGTCCTTTGATGTATTTTACGAGGATTCGCTAGATCGGCAATATTTCGTTAGCTCCTCTGCATTGCTCCCCCCAGGGGTTCGATTTCGACTGCTACTTCGGCATTTGGACGTTACGCCAGCGCCGGCCCTTACCCGAGGGGAAACGCGTTTTCCTCCATGGTCGCGCGCTGAGGCCCACATCCACCTTGGGCTAACGTCGATGCCGAAAAATGCGACCCCTGCTTCTGTTCTTAGATCCGCCTTTTTAGAACTACAGGCGCAGTTCGGGGACTGTCATTTTATATATACTGATGGGTCTAAGACTGATGTTGGAGTAGGATGTGCCTTTGTTTTTGGTGTTCAGAGTTTTACTTTTCGTTTACCTCAACAATGTTCAATTTTTACCGCCGAACTTTTTAGCATTTATCAATCTGTTTTATTCATTCAGCGGCACGACTTACGGCACTGTTTTATTTGTACGGACTCTCTGAGTGCCCTTCAGGCTATTCATGCGCTGTACAATTACCACCCACTCGTACAGCGCATACATGACCTGCTCCACTCGCTCGGTGTCTCTGGCATCAGCGTCTCCTTCATGTGGATTCCAGGTCATGTGGGCATCTCAGGTAACGAGTCTGCCGACGCCGCTGCGAAATCGGCGATTTTATTACCCAGATTTTTTACCTCTGTAGTTCCCTCGTCAGATTCGTGTGCTCTTTTACGTCGCCGCATCCTCTCGCGCTGGCGCGATGAGTGGACGGCCCTCCGGGGGAACAAGTTGCGGGAGGTTAAGCCTCTCCCGTTAATCTGGGGTACCTCTTCTCGTTCTTCACGTCGGGAGGAGGTACTTTTAGCCCGGTTACGAATTGGACATTGTGTTTTTAGTCATAGGTATTTGCTCAGTGGTGACCCCGCACCACTCTGTGGGCAGTGTGACGTGCCCTTAACGGTGCGTCACATTTTAACAGAGTGTCAGGTTTTAGCTGCATTGCGTGCTCGTGTAGGTCTGCCTGTTGGCTTAGTCAACGTTTTGGCAGACGACACGCATGCTGTGGAATGTGTTTTACGTTTTATTCATGACAGTGATTTTAATCTGCGCATTTAATGCGTTGAGCGTCTGTTAGCTTGGTACCTTTATTCTGTCTGTTTTTTATGGGAACTCTTATCCCCAGTGGACATATGGCGCTCATGTCCCTCGCATTCTACAGTTCCTGACACGTTTTAATCCTTTACTGCCTATGCTTTTAGTGTGTTGGTTTCAGATATTTGTCTTGTTCTTTTTATTGTTGTTATTGTTATTATTGTTGTTATTGTTGTTATTGTTATTATTGTTATTGTTATATTTGTTATTGTTATATTGTTAGTTTTAGCCTTTTGAACATCGCGGGTTTGTGTCCCGTTTTTAACTATGCGGTTCTTTTACCTGTTTTATATTTTGACCTTCTCTTTTATACACTGTAAGGGCGCTGATGACCATAGCAGTTTAGCGCCCTTAAACCGCATATCATCATCATCATCATTTAAGTGTTAAAAATACTTCCTCAACTATGCTTAGGTATAAAAAGGGGAAAAAAGCCCCAGATTTTCACTCTCTTATAGAATCTCAATACACAGTGATTATCTCTGAACGACAAATACAAATGTGTGCATTAGGGTGGGAAGCGTGTGCAGTTATATTAGGCTCCTAATTTATTATAATGGGGGAATTGTTACAATGGTAAAAGCTAGCAGTCCATAAATATGCATTTGATAATAAATCATATGATCAAGGGAAATCCAGTGTATTTTAATTTGCCTCACCTACGAAAACCCTGAGATCCATGATATTTTTAGATAGGTAATTGATTAGGAATGGAGAAAACAGCAGCCAACAGCAGCAACAGCCGGAGACAAGAACACGCAGCAGAGGGCATCAAACAGAGGAACAACGTTTTCCAACTACAATTGAAGTACAACGCTTTCCCGCTACAAGATGATGCCTGAAAATTGGGAATAAATGCATATATTCATACAAAAGTAAACATCAATTAATTAAAATTTAAACTTACAACGATGAATATGTCATATAAATTGTAGGTACATTTTAATGAGATCACTCAAAGCTTTCCTCCACATTATACGATTTCCAGTTACGTAAATTCAACAACAATAAAAAGAGCCACACGGTTATTTACAGAAAATTGAAGTTGCACATCTTGTCATAATTGTTTAGAACATATACTTAAAATATGATAATCAATATCGTTTGGGCTGTTCACGAGAAAAAAAAAACAGAAAATACTTCTTGTAAAGTTTTATTTAGGTTTTGGTGGAGTTTTGTGAAACTCCGCGCTTTGTATCCTTGAAAAATGCCGGACTTAATACGAAATATGGTGTTTATTACAGTTTTGATGTTTGAGTTATACAGTGCACACGCACGCGAGAATATCTTTCTATAAAGATGTTTGTTTTTTCTTCATGGGAACTGAAGCAATATTTTTATCACTTAAATGATATCAGTCTAATTATATAATATAAAATATAACAACAGCCCGCCTTAAAAGCAATATGTGTATATAATAATACATAAAATGTATATAACAGTCATTGTATTATGTTTATATTATTACGTACATGTTTAATAATGTAATGTAAATGTATTATGTAATTTAACAATGTAGGAGCTGTGAGAATAGAAGCCGAAAGTTGCTAACAATGACGTAATAATAAGGTAACCTTGAGGCAATAATGAATTAGAAAGTTTAATAACGCTACTAATAATTCTTGGAACAATAATGTAATATTTAAAACAGTTTATAAATTGCCAATCAACAACTAGAAAAAGCTTAAGTTAAATAAAAGTATTCTATTGGAGTAGGACTGGCCAATCAGAGACTTTAAATAGAGAAATTTACAAATTTTAAGCGGTAGAAGCCAGACGCTAGACGGCAGCTTACCTGAGCAGTTCATTCACTCAGTACGTATTCAGTATGAGACATAAAATTCATTACGGCGTGAATAATGTAAAGTTTACGTGTTAAAAAGTACAATTAACAAATCTCTCAAAGCTGTACAGTTGGATATATCTGTGAAGTGTTATTTAATCGTGTAAAGGATTAATAAAAGTGTGAAGTAAATCATTATAGTTTGTGTAAGCCTTCATTCTTTAGCCGCAGCACCCACTGCTAAAAGATGCATGTTTCTACAAATTACTACTGTCGCAGCCGAGGCACACAAATATAATATTTAAATAAACATTCAAATTGCAAAGTGAATTTTTTAAACGTGTGGACGAAGGCCACCGAAAACTTTGTATCGTACGTGCGTGGTCTAAACAACTTCAAGTTTGGCTCCCCAACAGTGAAACTACAATACAACTCCTCCTTCAAATTGGCGCCCAAAGCGTGTTGCTAATAACTTAAAGATAATACTACTACAAAACCAAGAGTTTGAAATTACGGCGTTAAATTTTTGGTTCGAGCAACAATAGTACCTGTCCCTTTGATAGGGTTAGAGAAAGCAAGAATTCACAAGGGATATTTGAAATCCCAAATGGAATGGACACGACTTTATTGTTACTATAAGAGGAGCGAAATTATAAGTGGAATTTGGGAAAATCGTAAGTTAGAAAAGTAAAGAAAGCTGAAAGAACTGGATCATCCCGTTTTAAGAGTTCCTAAAAGCATAGCTTGTTGGAAAATAAGTGTTTTGGCATTCTTTGATGTTTTTTTCATCACAGAAATGATAGTACCAACTTAGATTCAGATCTTACGTTCACTGACATGTAGTGGCAGTGGAAATTCCAGCCATACGTGGTTACATGTAACACAAGAGTATTTTATAATTTTCTCAAGCTCACCTTTATTTTCTAAGAGTTACTTTAAAGGTGATGGATTGGTAACTCAAGAGAATGTCTGGGGTGCGCTGAACGCTAGATTCAGTGACGTGTAAAACACAAGATCTTTTCCAGAAAAAAGTCCCAGACACCTCGCTTGGATGAGCCCACTAAAAGCCAAGTTCAAACAAGGTGCCGGATGAGTTCAAAGGTGTCGGCAATATCAGCTTGAAGCCTTATTGCGGCAATTTAATGGGCAGTTTGTTGACAGCAATTTATTACTTTTCCATTATTTATGTGCTTGCTTCTTTGTCATCAAACGTGTGAAAGTGGGACACGAAGCTCATAAACTCTGGAAGAATGAACGTTGCAATATACGACATGCTGTTACGTTGAAATGTTGCAGACGCTGCTGGGAAAGGCAGCTTAGTGCGTTGCTTATATTACTGAATTCTGCTTGAGCCTACTTAAGGTTTCACATTATATATACCTTTTTGTCACATTTTAGAAGCTGGAAAGTGTCCATAAAATCCTGGAAACTCGGCTGACTAGGACATGATACAAAATGGTAATGTAAAAACAGTTTCCCAAAACTAGTTGAGCTTTCGTTAGTACTGCACTGTTCGCGTTCGTTTTACTTCCTGAATATATAATTGTGCGTATTAATACACATTTCATTTCATCCGAGTGATTCTGATGCACTTCTGCACCAAAATACTCGGGCGACATTTTAGTTCAAGGTTTCTAAAAACTATGCAATTTATGATTTTGCAAATTTTGAATTAACCTTGTCTTCACAGGTCTTCGATGAATTAATATTTATGTAATTATAATTATGCACATAAATATAACAACATTCCGAAACAAATATACTAAATAAATCGTGAGGCAGTATTTTTAACACTTAAATAATTTCAGTCTAATTCTATAATATATATAATTCAATAACAGCCCGCCTTAAAGCAATACGTGTATGTAACAATGTATAAAAAGTGTATGTTACACTCATTGTATATATTAAAATTATTGTATCCATATGTAATAATGTTATGTGAATATATTACGTAATTTAATAATGTAGCAGCTGTGAGAATAATAGGTTAAAATTTGCTAACTGAGGCAATAATGAATTTGAAAGTTTAAATGCTACTAGTCATTATTGGAGTAATGTAATTTTAATGGCAGTTTATAAAATAAACAGCTTTAGTTAAATAAAGGTAATCTATTGGATTAGGAATAGCAATCAGAGATTTGAAATACAGAAATTTAAAAGTTTAGGCGGTTGAAATCAATTCAGTTGCCTGCAAACAGCGTTACTAACCAGACGCAAAAAGTGTCCTCAAGAAATATAATATGTATTCGTGTGCGGCGAAAAATGCGTTTACGTGTTAAAAAGTGTAATTAATTAATAAAACGAATCTCACAGCTCTCTATATCAGTAAAGTGTTATTTAAATCGTGTCAAGCATTAATAAAAGAAGTGAAGTAAAATTATAATCTGTGTAAGCCTACATTCTTGTCGCACCACAACGCTACAAAGAGAAACATGTCTCTAACAATATTACTGACGCAGCCGAGGCAAACATAAATATACAATATTTAAAGAAACTGTTAAATTACCAAGTTAATATATTTTTTTAAACTTTGGGCAAAGGTCACCTGAAAGTACATTTGGAGCGAAGGCTACCGGAAACTGTTTACTATACGTGCGGTTGCAACTACTACAAGTTCGGCTCCCCAACAGTTGAACTGTAATACAACTCCTAAAATAACTACTTCTTCGCATATTTTTTTAATTTATAAACTCGCACATAACGTTTACGTGTGTACGAAGTAAATGTGCTTTATATATGTAAGAGTTTTAATAAAATTTATGGACTCCATATTTACTTGGCACATGTACAAAATTAAGAGTCAACGAAAAATCTTGCCAATATAGCGAAATATTTCCAAACAGAGGCTAAAGGCCTTTAACTTCTCTAAATTAAAGAAATCTGATGTTTACATTCACACAACTTTTTCTACCCTCTATCGTTTATTAGTGGGTAAAAAATAATTGTTATTCTTAGGGAAACTTGGCATTTCCAATGCCGCATGCCAGTGGATCTGAAATGTGTTAATTGGTCTCAATTCATGACAATGTATTTATATTATATTAAAAGGTGTGGTCCTTCATACGAGTTGCACATTATTAATTTCACAGGTTTGACCCATTTAAGGTTTAAAGGGGAATTTTAAAATAGCAATATCTGATGTCTAATCCAACCAGAGACTGAAAAGCACAAACCGTTACATCACACGACAGCTGTTTGGAACAGGAATCTATAAACGTAATGGTGTTATAGTTGTATTTTGCTTCTAATGGTAATAAAGATTGAGTACAGTTAAAAATAGGGTGTGCGTATCTGCTTTCGCAGGTTTCATTACAGTGATTTTCTTCTTTCTTACTTCTACTACGTATACTAAGTAGGTAAAGTATTATATTCCACTTAAAAATATGATGTCTGGATTTCACCATAAATATGTTTTGAGACCCCTTGAATCCAAAAAAAACCATTTTTAGAAAAAGGTCCGCGTGTGAAAGTGTATATATGTGTGTGTATGTTTGTTCGTGAACAGCATAACTCAAAAACGATGTGTCACATAAATTTTAAGTTCAATACCATCCAAAGATGATGCACTATCCTTTATATTGAGTATTTTACGAAATTACGAAATATTTTACGAAATATTACGAATCGGCTGTAATGATTTTGATTAACTTGCCATATATTTAAGATATTTACATCACACATAAAAAGTATATTTTGTATTTTCTGGGAATCGGCTGTAAAGTCATCTTCATTCGGAAGGCCAGCATATAGCGTCGAATTCTAAAACATTTGACAATCGCTGTTCCATTTGTATCTATAACTAAATGTGTAATGTAGCTATTTCATGAAAGACTTCTCTATTAAAGTGAAGTAGATATGAAAATAAACTTTTTAAAGAATAATTTGTATACCCACTAATAATCCATAGAGGGGTAGAGAAAGTAGTGTGAATGTATCACATCAGTGTTTTTCTTTTGATTTTATAAGCAAAACTAAACGCAAAACATGTGCGGCTACCTTCAGAAATCTTGTTTCTACTGGAGAGTGGCAGATTGTTGACTCCTCTTCCAATCCTAAACTTTCTTTCTTCCGGAGTACTGAATAAGGGTTAATTCACATTAATCTTTAATCCTACAGCTCCATTTGGGCCTTCAAATTAAGTCAGCCTATATGCACCTTATTTAAATCCAATCCCAGAAAACTCGTATGAGTCCTCGTTTTGTAACGCAAAGATGGTTGTTAGTCAACTGTGATTTACGGTGAAAACTGTTGACGCTATCATTAAGAATGCGCGGAGTTTTGTACTTAGCTGTACTTTCAACAGTAATAGCAAAGGCGTTCTTGCTACAAATATGTATTTTCATCGTGATAAATCCAATATCGATTAATGAAATATTCTATTTTATGGAATATCTGACTGTATGTCACACTTTTTGCAGAAATTTGGTATAAAATAGAGCGGTATCCACTTACTGCACATCAGCGATGACTGTTTTGTATCTATAATAATATGTTAATCCCTGAATCGTAAACGACAAAAATGTCAACCTGTAACACACACACTCACACACGCTTAACCATTACAAATTCACACGTTTATAATTCAAAGGAGGTGGTCTTCAACTACTACTTTATTAATTAACTTAGACTCTCATGCTTTTATCATTTGTTTAGTTGCATAGGCAATTAAGGAACATAATGGTTGTTTTCTTATAAAGTTACATAAAGCATAACTAATTAAAGGAGTATAAAACACAATTAGTTATTTAACATTGTGAACATAAAAAGCAAATTATTTAGAAGGGAATAAAAGTGCACAATAATTTCTCTTTTTAATAGATGTTTGTTCAATCTCCATTACGTTGAATAGGATAAACATTCGCTTAGAAATTGTTTCGAATCAAGTAGTATGCACTTGTTTACGTACAGTATGTGAGAATAACATTTACCGAGCGGGATGGCTCAGGCCCGTATTCGGGAGGTTCCGGGTTCAAATCCCGTGGGCCGACCAATCTGTCTGAGGTTTTTACGTGGTTTTCCTCAGTCGCCAACGTAAATACCGGATTGGATATTTAATACCACGACCCAAAGTTCCATCTTAAGTCTAAAATAATAGTAAAATGAAAAATAAGTGGTAATAGCGAATGCTATGCCATTCATCTACAGACAATGTAAGTAGTTAGACTGGACGGCACCCTAATGCCATCTGCACAGCATAAAGCAGGGGTCACAGGAATGAGACCTAGGAGGCTAACTGTCCATCACATATCGTTTTAAGAGATATCCACCAACAGATCCGTCGCGATATGACCAAGGAGTTAAAGCGAGTAAAATAAAATAGAATAAAAAAATAACACAATTGCAGATAGATTTTTTATTTCCTAGTAAAAAAATAATTTGAGCATATTATGGCACTACAGACTTCAACTAGGTAAAGCTTAAGCATGCAGCATTAAGGTTAATGCTACAAAAAAGGCTTATTCAATAATATTTTATAAGATTTATTTTTTTTTTGTATGTTTTGTACATCTGTTATGTTTCCCAGAAATGGAAGAGGATTTCAAGGCTGTTTAAATAAAACTCAAGATATACAATTTATTTGTCTTATGGATATTTCAAATATGTGTGGTTTCAATAAAAATAGAGCATTTTTTGGGAAAGTTAAAAACAATAAAAATGTTTCCATTTAAACAAGAGTGTGGTAAGTGGAATCGCGAGTCTTTTGAACTCGCAGGCACCGCTCGCTTTGTGTGGTATAATGCAAGTTGCATATTTGTGATTCGCGGAAGGAAGGCATTTTGGTGGATGTTTACATTGATTAATTTTAATCAGTTGTTTTTATCCCAGAAGCCCCAGTAGACAGAATAGGTTCATAAAATCATTTGCGTCTAGTTGTACTTTGCTGCCACCTCCTTAACTTTGTAGTAATTGATTTTGTGCTGCTCACGAAGCGCTTCCCTCTTGCATGGAGTAATGAAGTTAGTTCACCTTAGTGCTCCTCTATTCCGACAATAACCTCTAAGGGAAAAAAAAAGACGATTTTTGCATTTGGTGAGCCACGCGTGAAGCTATCAAAGCAAAAGTTAGCTATTTCAGGTGCGTTCGCTACTACAGAGCACCTATCAGCTCTGTACCCATGAAACAGCTCGCCAACCGATTAGACGTAGCGACAAAATAATACAGTCGTCAGTTTAGAACTGTTCCGAGAATGAAATTCCAAAAAAATGAAAATTGTCTCAAAACAACAGTCGCCCAAGTTTGTACTAGCACTACTGTTACAAAACTAACGTTCTGGTCTGAGTATTGTAACTTCGTCCAATTTTTCAACACTCACTCAGTTCAAACTGTCACTGTTTCGTTCTTAACAGTTATTGTTTCGGGTTTATGTATCACCTTTACTGGGAGTTTACCTCACTAATGTCACTTCACTAAGTGAACTAGCTCAATTCTCCGTCAGTTCACTTTCTTCGTGACGTAGCCTCTTCGCGCCGGACGATTAACTTCCCTCGGAAGTTGTCGAACACAAGACCTCCAAAATCGTCGCTCCGCGGTAGCACTCGCTGCATGCCGCAGAAGCCGTTATCAACTCGCTCGGAGAATCGCTCTGTATGTCGCAAGGGAAACTCGCCACCACCTCGCTCGCTCACCGACTGATAGACGCTACCCTAATGTCGTCACTCCTCACCTCGCACTGACTGTCGCAACAACTCGACTCGCCACTGCCGCAACTCGAAACGCACGCTCTCGCTTTCACCTCGCACTGACTCGCGACTCGAATCACACACTGACTTGACTGCCCGCGAAAGCACTCGCTTATATAGGCAGTGGAATTTTCCACAGAAGTTTCTCTAACGTTCTAGAAGTATTTCGACACAATGGAGAGAGAAATCTTCCAGAAAGTTCTAGTTATCTCCCTATAGCGTGGCGGTGTTTACGATAGCAAGCAGCGCTTCGTTGCTTACTTTGAACGCTCGGCCCCGACCTCCTGATAACCTGGACCATAGCTGCTGCGTCAAGGTATGTTGCGTTACAAGCGTCTATGTAACTAATGCGTCATGTGACACCATGGAACCGTCTCTGCTTGCAAGTTCCAATAGAGGGCAACGTCCTCTAGAAATCTTCCGGCCAGTCAGGCTTAATTATGCTATTGCACTCTTGCGACAAAGGTGCGAAAAATAATTACCCGATATACCATTGTTGTTAGCGTAATGGAAATTGACATACGACGAACGGATTCTGTGAATTCCTACGAAGTTGTGGTTTGTAGGAATGTGAATTTCTAATAAGACAATATTGTGACGCAGCAGCTACGACACAAGGTTATTGGGAGATTGGCGCCGGGCCGTTGGAGATAAACAAAGATAAGTAGCGTTCGCCAGCGTAAACACCGGCCGCGATATCTCGGATAACCAGAATCTTCTGGATGTTTCTCCTTCTTGAACGCTGTAAATTTCCAGCGCTATATAAACGAGCGCTCTCGCAAGTGAGTTAGTCTCAGTGTTGTCAATCGTAGCGAAATGTTAGCCTTGGAGAGACTTTGCGGGCGAAAAACGAAAAAGTGGAAAAATGTAACGAATTGCATCAATTTTAATTTTAAAAGATAAATTTTCGATTATTACTAAAATAAACACGTAAAAATTTTTGTTTAGTTAATAGATATTCTACAAAATTAATTTAGTCATTTTATGTTTTTAAACCATTGTTAATACCTATTCAGTATATAAATTAAAGGGATTCAATTTCTTCATTGCCAATATTATTGAACCATATTCATGAAATCAGATGATGATGATGACGATGATAAATGTCAGTCGCGTAACTCGCACATAAGCGGGTATTTCCCAAACAGCTCATGTGATATTATGTTACTCAATTTTCCTGCATAACTCCTTGCCTTGCCTTAACCAATATCTAATCAATTGAAGTTATGTTCTGTAATTCCTTTTTTTTAATAGTTTCTTTAATTTTGCACCACTCCAGAATTTTTTCACTGATTTTCCTTCCCCTCAGGCCTTGTTTCAAATTACGATACCACACTCAAGTGCTGTATTGGATCAAATTAGTTTAGTTGCTTATTTTTTTAAGTGTAACCATTATGCAATAATGAGTGATCAAGATTACCCTACCCCTAAGAGAAAAAGTGAATATTAGGGAGAAATGTTCGTCCTGTCAATAGCTATTAGATTCTTCATGAATGGTTTCTCAAGTGCTACAATGAATTTTCCGACAATGTTGACTCTTAAAATACTGTAAATAGCCTGCATAGATATCCTGGAGTAATTTTCAGTGATAGTTAATAATTTATTTTATTATATGTTTATTAAGGTCTTTATATTAGTTGAGTACAGCAACATCATCATTACTATTAATCCGTCGTCTTGGTTAGCTGGTACTTCATAGAAAAACGTATAGTATTGTGACTTTTTATAATAATTATGTTTGTAATACGGGCTGAAGCTTTTCTGGCGTTGTGAATACTGTAGATTTACTCGGGCTTCCAGCCAGTATAATTATGTTTGTATTTTTGTAGCGAAATAGCGAGATTCATACTGTGAGATTGGAGAAGTCTTGTGTTCGACTCCTAGCGAGTGAACTGTCCTGAAGAAGTGGACGTTCCGCGTATTTCGTTACGAGAACTTGTAGAAGCGACAGTAAGAATTTGACAAAGTCACAATATTTTCTCTTCCGCTTAACACAGGCTTGGGACTGAGCAACCTCAATACAGGCTGGTGTGATTAAAAATGTTAGCTTTGTTCATTGTTTAAAAGCACATTTTCAAAGTTAGGTATTAAGTCGTTAGTCAAATTCTTGTCGGAAATAAATATGTTGAAGATCTGGAAGGACGCTTTCTTAACGTAATCAATTTTTGTGATGTACCCATGAGAACGTTCATTCATCGCCTCCTGCAGGAACTGTTGTTTCTTCAGTGGTTGTTTTTTTTCAAAACGAGACTTTTCCTGCCCTGCATCGTTTTATGAATTGTTTGTTTGTATGTTCTACAAGCTCTCTAAAATGTGATGATGAAATTAGTATCAAGGTTTGCATGGAAAGCATCACAGGCAGTGTGTATAAAAATAAGGCCACATGTGGGCAAGTACTGATGGGGAAACTACTTTCTTCACTTCCATATGTGTCAACAACATAATCACAGAATTCATCTAATATTTGATCCTAAGGCTTCACAGACATTCATGAAGTAATTTTACAAATGACTGATAACAATCTACTACATCTCCACTCAGCAATTATTATTATTATTATTATTATTATTATTATTATTATTATTATTATTATTATTATTATACATGGTGTAAAAGTAAGCTTTTATTTTGCGAGTAGGAATGTTTGTGGAACGACGATTCCCAATCTACGAGCAGAATAAAACAACTACTAACACGTGTGGCACATACAATGTTTTAGATACTGATGCAATTTATAAAATATCAATAATATTATATTGATTCCTAAACTAACATAGATAACATCTAGAACGCGGTTTTTGAAACCAGAGAAATGACATTAAAAAGCGGGACATCTGATGTTTTGTTGATTCGCTAGCAGGCATTTTCAGTGAAATTATTTTCAACACGTTTTGCCTTACACCAGCCAATCAAGCGATTAAATAGTATATCATTGTCCCTTCTGAATTTTTAGTTTCACTACTAAGTATAGTAGAAAGGGGAAGTATTGTATTCAACTCAAAAATTTCATACCGAGATTTCACCGGAAATACATGTTTTGAGGCTCCTGATTCCAAATAAGCATTTTGTCGTGTGCGTGTCTGTGAATAATAACTCAAAAACGAAAAGTCGGATAAATACCAAACTTGGAATTTAGTTTCAATATCTTTCAAAGATGTGACACAAAGATTTTGAAGAAAATTCCCCCACCCCAAGCTACCCTTTACATGGAACATTTTCCGAACGTTTTGATTTTCTCAAAACTGGTTGTAACGATTTTGATTAAAATACCATATGCTTGAGATATGTTTATGGAAAATGAAACGTATATCTTGAATTTTCTGGGAATGACTTCATTTCCAGAAAATTCGTTTCATTCTGAATGACTTTTGAATAAATGGTATACCGTAAGATGTAGAGTAAACAAAAAATGTTGATCTCGTTAACACTTTTTTTTTGTCGAGTGAACGATTTCGAAATAAATGACAGAGTTAGCTCGCCGCAAGAAACACGTTTATAGAGATCTGAAAGAGGAGCGAGTATTAAACAACAGCTCGAGGCCTTCAGATACTTCTGTTAACAGCAGGAAGACTTCTGTGGCTATTGCTTATCGATTCTCAATAGGTATCCGAGTTAGGTCGTGTGTCTGTTCGCTAAGAACTAACTTTCAGAAAATGCCTTCCTCGTGTGTTTTTGGACTAGGTATTTCCGATACAAGTATAAAAACCTGTTATAGGTGGTGTATAAAAATGTTTTAAAACCGAACTTTATTTCGTATTCTTGCAAGTGTAATTGTAATTAAATCATCTGTGTCAGACTTTAGAAGAAAACCACATAAACATCTGACAAACCCCTAATATTTTCATTGTGTGCAATATTTTTGTTTCTGTCAGAGCTGTCACGACTTGCTGTCGCTGTATTTTCTTATCTCCTGTTGCTAAAATGCATTTTGACTCAGATTTACAAACAAGAGAAGCGCAGAATAAGTAAGGCAGCAAAGCTTTTGTTTTGCGCACGTTATGAATGAGTAAAATATCACTGTAACGTAAATTAAAATTGAAGTATTTATTTGGGAAACATAGAATCAAACACTTTCGTGGAAAAGTTTCTTTAATGGCTTTGATAATTCTGAAGATAAACTCCTTTTGTACAAATATTCATTTCTCATTTTGGAATATACCTACGTTATTAGCGACCTCAAAAATTTCAACAGATTCAATAAGATGGTCTTTGCTTTTTTTGTATTGTCTTAGGAATATAAACAAGTTATCCTAGATACCATAAAAGATTTTGTATAATAAAGTGTAATAATCGTTAAAATTAAACTGGCACTGTGTCTGAAGGTAGTAGAGCAGAAGCAATTGCCAAACTGTTTCTTTCTGTTTACTCAACTGCACAACACAAAGACTAGAATTTTTAAAGCTAGTTAATCGATACCTACTGAATTAAAAAAAAAACTAAATATTTTTTTAAAATTGTTACGGAAAAACCCTCAAATATGATGAATTCAGTTTCGGTTATGCCTTTCTGGTCCTCTAAATACGTATACGTTTAAAATGCACGTGCAATTAAAGCGTGAAATGTGTAAGTGAATTTTCCCGAAGTCTTGTTTTCTTATGTGTTTGCCAGTTTCATTTTGATTCAATTTTTTTTCTAATTTCTTTCAGATTTCCAGTATATTTTCTTTGAACTTTGATGAGATCTAGAGATAGTTTCTTTATTTAAAGCAGTTTTAAATTTAGTGTTTTAATAATTTAATACATGACTTATTTTAGAAAATTAAGTGTCACATACCTTATTTTTCTCGGGGATAGTTTTCATTTTATAGAAATTGTAACTTTTGGCAGTACTACACTCAAGAAATAATATGCAAAAATTTTAAAGTTGAAACTTTTCAAGTTTTCACCACTTAGAGCATTTTACACGAGACTATTATTTTTTGAAAACTCTTTGGTTGGAAAGTTACGAGGTGTGGCAATAAAAAAACCGGGTTCATATTATTACATTTGGCAATGTTACCCCCTTCGATATAACTTTCTCTCCTGGCTTCTACACCACTCTATGCGAGTCTTCTACTATTGGAAGCAGTGCTGCAGGTCATCTTGTGTTACGTTGTGTGATTTCTATTTTCACTGCGTCCATGAACTCGGACCTTGTTACTTTGAGCGCAAGCTTTACTTTAGGTCGAGAATAAAGTCACACGGTGCTAGGTCCGGCATATACGGTGGATGTCCAATCACAGGAACATTGTCTTTCGCCAAGTAGCTCTTCACGGATAGCACGTTGTGGGCAGTTGCAGTGCCCTATTGGAGGACCCATGAAGAATTCTTCCACAAGTCTGATCTTCTTTGTTGCTCACGTTCACGGAGGATCTTTATAACATTTTTTTGTGAAATACCTCATTGACCAGTCTAACCTGCAGGCACCCAATCAATTATAGATAACCCTACGGATACAGAAAAAATCTTCTCCTCTCTTCAAGAATTAGGTGGTATCATTTGTTCTGGTCTCTATCATCAAACTACCTCATGCAGGGTCTACCCAAACTTCTTTTCCCTGTTGGTTGTAATTCATTATCTTCTTCGGTAATCTATTATCTCCCATTCTGTCGTTCTCCGTGATCTAAAGGTTCCATGCTAGTCTCTAGTTCCCGAGGTCGTGGGTTCAAACCTAGTATGTTATGAACTTTTTCGAGCGTAAAAACCCTTAGTAAAAGCTGCTTATTTCCATGTCTCTTAGGTACATAGGGCCATTAAAATTTATTTTGTGCTATACTTATGCTGAACATCTAGAATAGAATTTTCAGCGAAATTAGTTGAAATTTGTATAAATTAGCAATTTCAATACCGAGCATCATTAATTCATTGAAGGTCCAATTGCCTGTTTAAGATATGTGATAGGGGGTAACAAGGAGGGCAGAATCCAACTGTGCTTGTAGTGTTTTTGGTGCAGTCTACAAGCCACTCTTACGCTTTGTTTTCCGTATCTCAGAAGAGAATGGCAAGTCAAATAGCAGAAGAAAAAGCTGAAAAAACAGAGTCGGAAGAAACTCTCTGGCTCTCTCTACACCTTCAGGGAAATGAAAATTAAAAAAAGACTAAAAAAACTTTCCGTGGCAAACTAGCTAGCTTTAGAACATGAATTCAAGGTTTCACTATTGCCACACAATTGTTCTCTGAATCCTATCGAACAAGTTTAGTGTGAACGTTACTAAAATCTGGGAACGATGTTTGGCAAAAATATGATAGCGAATTGAATTATAAGCGAAAAGGGTCAATTGTATCAGATATGGGCAACAATAGAGGAATAATAGACCATATTTTTGGTGTTTATTTTTAAAAGATTTTCTGAAAAATAAATAAAATGTACTTATGGTTTAAAATATGGTAGAAGTTTCATGAAACTTTCGTGGTAATTTTTAATGTCATAGGCAATGCCTCTCATTGTCGAAGCTGCGGCTATTTTTTTTTTTTTGAAATTCGACTGGGGCAAGATATCAGTTGTTGTTATTGATTGTTGATCATATGATGGTCGCATTTCCGTCGGTTTGTTTCTATTGTTAGTTTCCATGAAGTCAATTATTTTTCCGCTGCAGCCATTACTTCACTAGCTTCAAAACGAAAGCATTTTAACGGAATGTTCCAAAAGCTCAGGAAAATCCTATCAGCTATTATGGATATTCCTTCAGATTATAAAATAGAAGAATAAAATAGTCAACATTTTCGGGTTATATACCTTTACAAATGAACTTTCATTCCTTGATAGCTAAAAGAACATATTTTAAAAAATGTATTCTTCAAAACAACAAATACATTTTTAAAAGACCTTTTTTTAGTTTTTGTCGTAAAAATAAAGATTTTCGCAGAAACGGTCAATTTTCGAGAACACTCCCGACAGAATTATAACCAAAATCGTGCATATACTTCTTGCTGCTTTTGTCCTTTAAATTTCACGTTTATCTTTAGTAACAGGCAAATAAACAAAACAAACAAAAAACAAGGCGCTGACCATATTGCAACCACACTAACCAACACTAAAAAGATTCAGCTTCAGAATAAGCATTATTGATGATATTATAAATATTGTATTTTTGTAGTACTAATGTTGAGAAAGAAGTTGTATTTTATTTCAACTGTTGGGGAGCCGAACTTGTAGTAGTTTCAACCGCACGTATAGTAAACAGTTTCCGGGAGCCCTCGCCCCAAATGTAGTTTCAGGTGGCCTTTGTCCCAAGTTTAAAAAAGTTAACTTTGTAATTAAACTGTTTCTTTAAATACTTAATATTTGTGTTTGCCTCGCCTGCGTGAGTATTATTGTTAGAGACACGTTTCTCTTAGCAGTGTTGTGATGCGACAAGAATGTAGGCTTACACAGATTATAATTTTACTTCACTCCTTTTATTAATACTTGATACGATTTATATAACACTTCACTGATAAAGAGCTGGAGATTCTTTTATAAATTACTTGCACATTTTAACACGTAAACTATTTTTCGTCTCGCACGAATACGTATTAAATCTCTCAAGGACGTGTCTCGCGTCCGGTTAGGAACACTGTTTGCAGGCAACTGAATTGATTTCAACTGTCTAAACTTGTAAGTTTCTGTCTCTGATTGACTAATCCTACTCCAATAGAATACCTTTATTTAACTAAAGCTTTCTGTGGTTGTTGATTGGCTATTTTTAAACTATCTCAAAATTTACATTATTGTTACTCCAAGAATCACAAGTAGTGCTGTTACACTTTGTTATTCATTATTGACTCAAGGTTACCTCATTGTTACCTCATTGTTAGCAACTTTTAACTTATTATTCTCACAGTTCCTACATTATTAAATTACGTAATATATTCACATAACATTATTACACATGGATACAGTAATATAAACACACGCATTTTACAAATTATTACGTACATATTGCTTCAAGGCTAGCTGTTATTAACTTTATATATTATATAATTAGACTAAAATCATTTTAGTGTTAAAAATACTGCCTCAACGTATGGTATAGCTTACTATTGCCTTACTAATTAAAATATACCTAGATTTATAGAAAATCAAATAGAAGAAAGGAAAAACACGTTCAAATACATAGTTACATAATTTAATGACTTCCATACGATGCACAAATACAGAGCAAGAAACGTAATAATACTGTTTGTTCGTCACACTTGCACGTTAGATTTTATAGAAGCTTTCAATCTCTTTAACCTCACCGTCTTAAATATTTGTAAGTCGCTGGTGTTTGAACCGCCCAACAAGAGGAGTGCGTGTAACTTGTTCACAACTGAGGAACGGATATTGCTAGTTGTACCAATATATGGCGCTTTATATCATTTAAACGAATCAAAGAGACTATTACGTAGAGTTTATTACATTACGTAGAGTAAAGCCAGGAGCTGAATTCAATCAGTTATTTGGAAAAGGCGGACCTCCACAGGTTTTACTGCGGGGATCTACTATCAGCGCTAGACTGAGTATCGACAGACATTTCATTCTGAAATTAGTTTTGCCCCGTTTGTGTTGTGTATATCAAGAGTTTTGTTCGTTGTTTGTTTTTAAAAATATTTTATAGACATATGCCTTTACCAAATAACTGATTTATTTGTTTTAATATTTTGAAACTATCATGTCAATTTTAAAACCGACTGGTGATTTCCCTTTGCTCTTTAACATTTCTTGGTTACTTAACCTCTAAGATTTAATAGTCGGCGTATGACCATGAGTGAATTTTTAAGTTCCCTTTGTATTCTAAAAGCATTTTTATTTACAAATCTTCATATAAACTCGTAAGTTGTCAAAAGACTGAGTACTAAACAATATATCATAATAATGAGAAATAAAAATAGTAAAGCAAAAGAAAAATATAAACTCTTAATAAAGCTTATAAAATTAATAATAGGCAACAAAAGTAACGCAATAAAAATTAAAACAATATCCAAATAGAACAGTAAAAAGAATAAAGTAACAAAATGAACAGTAATAAAATGTAATAATCGTGTTGTTAATGATAATAATAACGTAATAAAATAACTTGTGTATGATGTAACTGAGAGGGCATTCGGGAGGTTCCGTGATCAAACCCCTTGGGTCTGAAGATTTTTTCGCGATTTTGAAGATTTTCTTGGCCGCTATGCTGGGTTGAATAATTTCATCGGCGAAGTCATCCCTTTTAACATTAAATTTTATTTCCTTCTTCACCACCACACCAGGCATTGAGCTGATCAACCATCCTGGATATGCTTTGATTCAGAGTTTGCTTGCTCCTCGAAAGGCTATTGACCCAAGCCATTGGCTTGTAAGACCTAGGGGGTGTAAGTTTTACAAAGAGGAAGGTAATAATTTAAAGAAGAAGTATATAATGCAATTGTTAAGTTGACTGTAAACAAGTGAACTGCATTGCTGGCGAGCAATCATTTTCAAAGCTACTGATATGACTGATATTTTAAGCGACATATAAATGGAGCAGGAATGTATATCATGCAATTTTTTTTCTAAGGCAGTATTAAATGCACATTAAGCCAATATTTCAAGATGAAATAATTACAAGCCCTTGTCTTCTAAAGACTGCTATCATCTTCGATTAATGTACATTCATTTACGCAAAGCTATTTGCTAACAATGTATCAAATTGCAACTTTATGCAACTTCGTAAGTGCTTTTTCTTGACTCAGTATCAAAAGAAGTGAATGAACATATAGTTGCTGTTTTTTTCTACTATAAAATGCCGTTAACTAAATAAATGCATAAACATTCTACTTGCTTTTCCGCTTTTTGTTATAAAAGAAAAAGCAAAAAATAGTAGTGTAAACGAAAAATTATTTAGAAGGGAATAAATTAGTTGCCAATCGTTCATTTTGATAGACTTTTTCATTGTTTTGTCAAGATGTAAAAGTGTGAGAGACGGCTAATTAAACAAACCATTCAATTAGGTGCTAGCATCTACTTTCCAAGCAAAATATAAGGGGACAATACGCCAATATTATTCTCTCTCACCAGGGTTAACTGTTTAACCCATTTGTTTGAGTGCATAAACACGGTGGCTACTCTAGAACATCCATGTCACGTAGTTATCTTTCGACGACAGCCTTCAGTGGCTCAAGCATGCAATGTAGCGTGAAACACTCCCAGGCTTCTCCATGGATCACAGATCTCCATAACTCGTAAAGGGCAGCTATTTCGAGGGCTTTAGATTGTGTCTTTCTTCCCAGCTTCGTAACGCGCTTTTGGACGTCGAGCATGGGAAAACAAACCTTAAACACAAGCCGTTGTTTGAACTTTCGACATTTAAATGAATACAGTGGATTAAAGTGCTTGGGGACAGTTATATCCTCAAAATGGATTTTCCGTATAGTTAATGATACACAATACTGTATTGTTGTTATTATTGTTATTATGTTGGTGGTGGTAACTATGTCCAGTTTTTCACTGTCACCTCACTTATTTTTCAGTGCCACTTCACTTTCGTAGCGGCGTAATAAAATACGCACGACGTAGCCCCTTCTTTCGCACGATTCACTCGCTGGGGAGTCGAACAAAGGACTTCTCCAATCTCTCCTGCAGTAGCAGGATTCTTCACAGCAGTCGTCATAAATTTGCTTGTAGAATCGCACTTGACGTCCCATCAGAAACGCACTAAATTTTCCTCTCTCATTCGCGAGAACGTTAGAAGTTTCCACAACATTCTGGAACGTTCTCGACATGTTCCGGAGGCGGGTGGAGAGGAAAACTTCAACAATATTCTGGTTATCTGACGATAGCTATTTTGGTGTTTACGCCGGGTGAGAACGCTACTTATCTCTGCAATTGCCTGCACCCAAGCTTGAGGCATAACCACTGCGTAACATTCATTCTAAACTTGTATTTCAAATGTCAAGACTGGCAAGATAGAGCAAATTAAGTTCTTATGTTGCCCTAGCAAGATATTCTCTACCCATTATAACTTTTCATAATCCCTACTTATAAAGCAGAAGTGATTCTTTTAGTCACTGTAAATTCTAACCATAATTATTTTATGCAACCTTACCATTATAAGAAGTAATTACTGTATTGTATATCATGCATAATTGGTTCATTATGACACACATAGCTATGACGTAATACAGGTATTCCAAGTTGCCGTGGCTTTTTGAGAGAAGATGCAACAAGTTTGTGATATTCTTTTCTCTGAGCAACAAAGATGCAATACTCTGTGCATTATTAATTTGATTTATAATTATTGTGCTGATAAAAGGCTACATCACAGTCCTCAACACCTGCTCGCTTCGCTCCCAGAAAGGGGATGCATGCAAGTGCCGGTCTTGCTTATCGGTTCAACACGCCGGTTAATAAATGAAATGCAGGAAGAGATGCTAACGTCTCATTTGAAGCATGAGGACGCTCTCACTTTATTGCGATATGTATGCCGAATTATTTCATGGTTTATTTCGCAGAATTTATAGCATATTGCATAAACTGTTGTATCTAACTCGTGGATAATCTTAACACGTGACGCTCGTGAAAACTGTCGCCCCCCGTAAGATTCGTGCGACAAACATTCACTAGTACTATAATCATCGATACTATACCTTTGTTGCATAAATTACTATTAGCAGGAATAATTTCAACTTAAGCAACATTGTTGAATTGTTTGCTTACACCATAGTGTAAACAAAAAGATGTTTACATAGCTTCTTGTTGTTGTTGCTGCTAATGAACCCATGCAGGAAGAAAATAACCGCTCAAGATGTTTTATAGATGCTCCATGACAGTTCAACCGAAGGTTATTTCGTAAAATCTAATGCTACAGAAAAAAATATTTACATAATTAGTATATTTCAGTTGATTTACACTTTTGTAAGAGTTTATGGTTTACCGGTTACACCAAATTAAGAGAACTTCGTAGGCTGTTCACTGAAGTTTCAATATAAGATTTTATTAGTTGTCTTACATGTTGAGCATTTTAAAAAAATTAAAAAGCAAACAATTTTTCGTGTAAAGCGTAGTTTGGGAAGGGGTAATTTTTTTGAAAATCATGTCGCGTCCTTGAAAGTTAGTATCACGTTCCGCATTACTTTTCGTTTTTACTTGGAGGCTTATTTATTTATTTATTTATTTATTTATTTATTTGCAGGTAAGCAGTGGATGGTGACAGGGAATCTCAAAATAAGTGTTACGGGTGAAATCTCGTTTGGACTTTTTGGATGGGATGCTGTACTTTACCTACCATAGGTAATGCAGCAGTGCGCAAAATGTTATCTTTATCATATATCATACGTCGTCCTCCGTGGTCTAGTAGTACCATGTTAGCCTCTAGTTCCCGAGGTCACAGGTTCAAGCCCGGAAGTGGGTATGGATTGTTTTTTGGGCGTAAAAATCCTTAGCAATCCTTCTTTTGGAAGGGAAGCAAAGCCGGTGGCCCCGTATCGTAGATTTGCGGCACGTAAAAGAACTCAAGCCTGATGATAAAGAGGCCTTTGAGCAAAATTTCCGGTCGTTCAAGGAATATAGAATGACACTAAGGACCGTAGCAGTTAAATAAATAACTAATAAATAAAACTAATTTTTTTACCCATATAGGATATTCGTTTAATAGCCCTCTAGTATAAATAAATATTTGTTTAATGCAAAAAACATCATGTTAAATTAAAATTTAAAACCAGAGTTTTAAGTTCATATGGATCCGAAATATGGACCAATACAAATGAACAGTTGAAAAAGATACAAGCAGCAGAAATGAGATTACTGAGATTTATTACAGGATATGAAGAACTGTACAGAAACACCAATATAAAACATTCCCAAAGAACTAAAAGTAGAAAACTAAATAGCATAATAAAGACATAAAGAAAACTGGAATTCAGCTTGAACAGAATGTCACAGAATACAGCTTTAAATTATCACCTAACAAGGGAGTAGGAAATCAGGTAGACCAAAGAAATGATGGCATCAGCAGTTTAGAGCCGGAATGGATTGAAGCCTAAACTGTGAAGTAGAAGAAGAAGAAGAAACCAGAGTTAATTACATTTTGGCTTTCCCTCCTCACCCCAGCCAATATTTTGAACCTTTATTTGTTAATAAGCTCATTCATTTGCTTTCACACCTTTTATCTATTGTCGTTTTGGCTAATACGAGCCATTTGAATGAGAATGAATGTCAGTTGGTAGAAAAGAGGTGTATTTTGAGAAATGTTTGCAATTGAATTATTTCAACTTATCAAATTGCATTTTCAGTATGGTTTGCTAAACAATAATACAACCCATCAGAACTTTTCCTTCAGCTATTATGTTAAGTAATGCTCAGCAGGTAGTATAAGCTGAACTACCAAAAGGGATAGAAAACAAAACGAAGATATGATAACAAATGAATACTCTTTAAAACATATAACAATATAGAACCGTAAGCTGCAATTTCAAAGAGGTCATGGCTGAGCAATAAGGGTTCAGATAATCCTGAATTAAACCTCCCCCGCAACATCTATTTTACTTTTCTACCATAGTAATTAGAGAAGCTATTGCGTTCTGCTGAGATTTCACCAGAAATACATGATTTGAGGCATCTTGAACACCAAAAAGAAAGCATTTTTAGAAAAAGCTTCGGGTATGTGTGAACACCATAACTCAAAAACGAAAAGCAGAATAGATACCAAACTTGGCATTTGGATTCTCGAGCTTCCAAAGATCCGATAAAAAGACTTTTAAGAAAATTCCCCACCCCAAACTATCCTTTACATGGAAACATTTTCGAAACATTTTATTCTTTAAAAAATGGCTCTTAACGATTTGGACTAAAATACCATATGTTTAGGGTATTTAAATGACAATTAAAATGTATATATTGAATTTTCTGGGAATAGCCTGTGAAGCCCTCTTCATTCGAAAGGAATTTTGTATAATCTTGTATAACTGGTAAACGTTAAGCGATAGACGAAAACGTACTACACAAAACATCTTATCCCTTTAAAATGTGAAATTTATTTCAAACTTTTTGTGGCATCAGGCATTTCCGAGATATCGGTTATTAATGGTTCGAATTCTCTTAAAGTCCTGTCGATTTTCAGTTGTTTCTCGCGATTGTCATATAGCGTCCAATTCTAAAACATTTGACTATCACTATTCTCCATGTGACTATAAGGAAATGTGCAATGCAGCTATTTCCGGAAGGGTTTATCTCAATTAAAATGAAGTAGATTGGAAAATAAACTTTCGCAAGAATAATTTTACCTACTAATAATGGTAGAGAAAGCTATGTTACTTTAACACAAGCTATTTTTTATGCTAAATAATTTAGGCTGGAAATTAGTTTGGACATGCATATTGCCATTAAACAAACAAAGATTTCAGTTATATACAACTGTCTTACCCTGCGTTGCATGGGTGGATTTTAAAATTTAATAATAATAATAATAATAATAATAATAATAATAATAATAATAATAATAATTTTTCAGTATGTTGTAACTCAAAAGATATAATCAGACGAAAAAATTCAATGCCGTTGCTGGGATTTGAGCAACAGATTTTCGGCTTTGTCGATGATCGTGGTTCAAATTCTGCCTATGCAATTGCATTTTTCATTCTGATTCTTCCTTTACAACCTTAAAATACACACGGCATGTGAGGAAAAACAATTAATTAAAATCCCTTGTTGTGTTTAGACACAAAATCAGTGAAAAATGGCTTAGAAAATAATTTTTAAAGTGAACACCACTCCTTATCCCATAGAACTGTATCCTCCTAAAGCCCCATGATATTCGTAAAGAACCAAGAATTTCTCATTTGATCTGCTTCGCAAAAATACAAATTGCACATTTTCCTGCTGATAAGTTATACAAGTTGGTGTTTTTCTCTATATTTGTTATATTGTGTGTGCGCCAGCGACCTAGTCGTTTACAGGTAACGCAAAACACGCAAAGAATTTTCTTAGGTCTAGAATGTTGTGTGGCGTAAAGCCAAGAGAAGGGGGACCGTTGCCTCTGTGTGGCACATTCTTGCCGTAATTGAAATAAATGTGCAAAAAGGCTACGTTAAATCACGGTTGATATATGTGAGTAGAAGGTAAGACAAGGAAATGGCAATGAGAGAGCGAAAAAATAAAGAAAAAGCTAAAATGCCACATTTGGAGCTGCCCTTTTATGTATTTTGTTGAGGTGTTGGTTTTAGGAGTTTGATTTAATGAAGGGCACTGCTTCGAATATAGCAGGCAGGTTTGTCACTCGTTGACATTCCCCTCTTTTCTCCCTCCAACTTCGTGCTTTAACGGTTGCTAGACTCTACGGTAACACTGTAGTAGCAAGATATGTTCCATATTATAATTTTTGCCTGTATATCTTTACAGTTACGTGCACCAGCCACCTCTCATGGCTACTGTCATGGAATGGTTGCTCTGTGATACAAAATAGTTCCGCATTTAACACGATCATTAATCTCAATATATTCAAAGGGAATTGTCAAATTTACATTTAATAACCGTATGAATTAAACTATTACCTAACGGAGGTTGTAGGTTAGGACTACAAGCGAAGAGGACTTAGCACCTCGACCTACGCAGATCTTTTGTACCTAGGCTCCTGACGGGGCGCCCCGGGAGGAAGGGACGAGGTGAGAGAAGACAGAGGGTGGCCGGAACAGGAGGCTTGACCAGCAGAGGGCAGAATCCCTACCATTTATGTATTTGAACTCTTCGGGTGCTGGTTGGTGCAACCGCCTCCCCTCCACCTAGTGGGCCTACAATTCCCCTTGGGGGCACGCCACCCGGAGACCGCTCGCAGTCCGGGGAATGATGGTTTTACTCAGAGCATCCTTTTTCACCCGTCGTGCAAACGCTGAGACCTCCTGCCGATACTGGCAACCCTGAAAGAAACGAAGCAGAGGAATTTGAAGCGAAGGGACAGGAAATTTGGGAGATGTAATGATTCTTCCCAGTATTCGTCCGGCGATCGGTAAAAACCCATAGGTCAAGAAGGTCCAAGAATCGAACCCACATCTCCCGAATGCGGCCACAGACGTTACCGTCTGAGCCATCCCGCTCGGTAGCGGAGGTAATGCACCTGAAATACAAGTAAATTCTGACCAACAAATAGATGGGAAGATCCTTCGGTTTAAAGCTACCTCTGAGGATGGCGAAACAGCGTGCATTTAGCATCACGTTGCATTGCACACGGATGTTTGTTACCATTCGTAGATGTATACTACGATTTTTTCGACCTGACCCTGCAGAAAGGCAAACGAGGAGATGGCGGGGAAAAAAGACCGGTACTCCTAGTGCGGTACAACAGGAATGCCTAAAGTACGTATCAGCCGTTCTCCTGCAACTAAACCAAAACTCCTCCCGGTAGACAATGAGCTCATCGAACTACTGCGCATCCAACTGAGTAGAGACAGGAGGAAAATATCGTTCTGTACATTAGCCAACGGCGATGGAAACGTAGCGATGAAGACTGCATGTCAGTGGGGCAAGATTATAAAGAAATAAGGTTTAGAATAAAATCCGCTTGAACAATAGGCAGAAAAAAGAACTGGGTGATGGGTGAATCATGTTTCCCTTCACAGACGGCATCCCTGAAGCATAGTATTATGAGCGACGTTCTAGTATCCTGAAGCTAATTTCGGGGAAATTAATTTCACAATTGGGCAGGAAACAGTCGGTACTTAAATTTCGTGAAGTAGCTAGGACTAAAACTTCGGGAAATCCGCTTTTTTCATGTTTTTTTAATGTTTGAACATTCGGCATTCAATTTCCGTTTCGCATTTTGATACCTGGGTTTCAAATCCCTCAACTGTTAACCTAAATGGTTACGTGGTACGGAAAAATAATGTGCAGAAAATTGTAGAGTAAAAAGGCGATACCAAACTTAGTATTTTGAGGCTAGGATCATGTGATCGTAGATACATTATAACAACAGTAGCCTTACTTGAAAATAACTGAAATATGACTTTATTAAACATCTTTATTTGCCAGTCGAAATGAAATATAACTCATATGGCAAGTGTATACGTCCTGTCTCAACTAATTAAATACTGTTACACAATGAGAAACTAACCATTACATGCGCGAGCTATACTGTACTCTTTGTACTGAACAAGAAGAGCATTCGGTTATCGTACCATCCAGTAGACTTCACAATACAAATGTGGCATTGAACCTCAGACACATCTAGAGACAGTGACTAGTACTGTACAAGACTGTCGTTTTGTTTGTATCTGTCATACCACAAACAGGTTCCACTACTTCACAACAGACGTAAAATGGCGGATTTAATGTTGACGCATAAAAAAATCTGATGTGTTACACTCACATGACTTTCTCTACTCTTGTACAAACTATTTTTACAAACGCTTATTCTTCATCTACTTCATGTTAATCGAGATAAACATTTGCAGACTCTTATCTTATTGCTAATTTTCTTGTAGATGTAACGGGAATATATATATTTACAAGGGCAATATAGAAAAAAGTAGCCTTTAAGCATATACATATCTCTTAATAGCTGGTTGCTAGGTACAGCACCATTCTCTTTGCCACAGATTAATACTCTTTGCATATACAAGATAAAATACAACTTCCCCTACTTACTATACGTAGTAGAGAAAGTAAAAAATGAATAAGAGTTCCCATTTGAGAAAATAAGTATTCAAAAAGTTAAGGAAATAACAAGCAATATCTTGAAAATGGTTCACTCAACAAAAAAATGTATATGACATAAATTATGTATTTTAACGCGATCTACATCTTTGTGTAGAAAAATTTTGTCTATCTCTTATGTTTTACCAGTTATGCAAAAGTCGTTCACAATGAAGAATATTTTTGGTGACATTCCCAGAAAATTCAAGATATACATTTTATTTTTCATGACAATATCTTAAACATATGATATTTTAAGCAAAATCGTTAGAGCTATTTTTTAGAAAATTAAAATTTTCGAAAAATCTTCCATGCAAAGTGTAATCTGGGGTGGGGGGATTTTCTTGAAAACCTTTGTGTCGCATCTATGGAAGTTACTGAACCTAAATACCAAGTTTGGTGTTTATCCGACTATTCGTTTCTGAGTTATGCTGTTCAGAGACACACACACGCGCGCGCGCGCGGACATGTTTCCAAAAATGCTTTTGTGGATTCAGGGGGTCTCAAAACATATATTTCCGGTGAAATCTCGGTATCGAATTTTTGGGTGGAATGCAATACTTCCACTACTTACTATACGTAGTAGAGAAACTAAAAAAGCTTGTGCGACCATTTATTCGTATCCTCTATAAGGTTATTTTGGTACTGCCCTTCTGCTCTACAATTTTCTACGCAAGTTTTGCAACCATTGTGTGCGTTTGCGGCCTGCGCACACCTATATTTTCCGGCCAAAACGCTTCAACATCATATCACAACTAAACGAAAGGTATTAAAACATTATGTTATAATAATTTGGCCGTTTATCTGATAGTTTTAATATTTGTTTTAATTAAGCATAACCAAAAGAAGCTAAGCATGGTATATGAAGAGAAACGTTTTAATTTTCTGAAACATGTGTGTTTTAGGGAAGAAACCTATAAAATTCTGCAAAAAATTGTTTGGAGCCCTGTGTTAAAATTTTAAGATTACTTAATTTCTGTATATGTGGGGTGGTTTCTAACAGGAGAACTGCATTCTAACATCCTTAAACTTTTTGTGTAAATATACATTGCTCTATTACAAAATGTCACGTTTAACATTTTTTTGTTTGTTTGCTAAAAAGAGCTTCCTATTTGATGTTTAGTGGCCTGACTATTTTGACTTTTATCGCGAATTCACAACACGAACATCACCAACCAGTTACCTTAAAGGCTAAGTATCAAGGACGTGGATTAAGGCAAAAGAAGAAAAACTTGGTTACGAAATGGCTGTGTAAACATATCTGAACTGAATTTACTGTCCCTATATAACAGTGCAAAATACCTTTCTTTAAACTGAACAGCGTTCACAAAGGTACGCCCTCAAATATATTAGTCTTTTATTGACATTAACAACCTTTACCTTTAATATAACAATGCAGTTTAACTCCGCTACTTGCAGAATAATTACTCTCTTGCAGTAAACGTGCTTTAACATCCTAAATTCCTTTAAGTTAAAACTTTACATTGTGCATAAAAGGTTCTACTCGTTCCCTTTCCATTTGATTCTACCACTTGGCGGTTTGCAAACCTGCTCATATTTTTACAGAAAATCTCGAATTCAAAAAAGGCAAATATACGAAGTGCAAATATTTTACGTGACCTCTGCTGAAATCGTGAAACGTACGTACGCACGCCCGAGTAGAAATGTAGATAATAATTACTTACAAAAACGCTGTTATAAAGAATTTTGATAAAACTGAAAGTTGGGCGTACGTCGTGAGCTAGCTGCTTGCGAGTCTACTGTAGAAAACTTGTCGCGGTGGCTGGATTCTCGCCCACTAACTATCCCTCCTCTACGACGAACCAGCTACTCCATGGTGCCGTAGAGGGGATATGTTCGGCGAGAGCACTACCTTTCCCCTGATGGTGGCCAAATGGTGAACTTTCCACTGCTCTGGTGATGTCATCTTGCACTGAGTAATAGTTCAGAGCACCCAGGAGATAATTCTAGAAGAATCTTTATACTGGATTATGACGTGTTGTGAAATAAATGCATCACTTCTGGCAGGATTATTATAACGGTCTTGAGGCGGTTGTGTCAACATGGCACACGTTAACATTTTAAATAGGTTAAACCTAAGATATGTCAAAAGATATACCCCTCAATTACAAAAGTAACAGAAAATTCATTTATCGGAGACATATGCTAAGCTTGGGTTATGTGCAAAACAGCAAACTTTAGGGTTGCATTCCACTTAGAACTTGGAAGCATATACCAGCATATTTGAAATTTGGTAAAAAAAATGCAACACTTTAAATGTGTTGTGTCTGGTTTTCTTATTATTCTTATACGTTGTGTTTTCTTGTTACAAATTTGATTTGTTAATATTCCCTGTTCTTAAAGCTTCATGTGGCCATATGAAAAACATAATATTAAGTTTAATTTTTCAGCATTTTTACTGTTTAAAATGATCTTGTGTACCACAGTCTTTAATTAGTATATTTAATATATTCAGGATTGCTGCAGGTACTTAAGGATTTTAAAAATATTTCAGTTTTTAAAACATCACGTGCTTAATTTGTAACAAAATACCTTCCTTAGCTCAGTTTGGTAAAGCTGATACTATTAAAATTTAACAATGCTAACAATTTTTGTTTGTATGGAATTTTTAACTTCATAAAGTTTTAGGACATTTGTATACAGAGGATTTTTATTAAATTATTATTAAAAATGAATATTTCAAAAAGAGTTTGATACAACTCATTACAGTGTTGAATGTTCCGTGTGATCTATTTTCCAGAAATATGGTAAAAAATTTAAATTAATCAAAAGAGTATTACTGATTTTCGCTTTTCAAGACGCACTGCCTTAAAAACTACAGAAAAATGTTGCAGAATATTAGGAATGTTGTGCGACCCTCCGTGTTTTATATCAGCCTGTTGATAATTTGGTATTTGTCAAAGCATGAAGTTAACCCAATTATGAAATAACATGAAAAATCCAACACATACAGTTCAACTATTAGTAACCCTGTCAAAAGCAACCTGTAATTTTAGAAGGCAACAATATAAAAATCCACCCCATAAATTATGTGGTACAGTTTGCGCTGGAATGTCAGAGGGGCACACATTCCTGATTCACTAAGAGAAAACCGCTTAACACGTAGCAGGAATTTCATTATACGCCGGGAGAAATGCTCGTTGCATTACCGAGGAGAGATTGGGGAGAGACTGGATAAACAATGTGTATATAATAATTTGCGCAATTAAAATATTAATACTCGTTATGAAATACCGTTTTACTTCCGACAAAAACGGACTCTAACTTTTGGATACAACTGACCAGCGGATGCTTACGTTTGTGTAAGGAATTTCAAATGGTGATACTCATCCGTTCTCTGTCCAGAGTGTCAAACCTACCCAACGCTTCATTATTTTTATAGACTTATAATATATAGCTCATTAAGAAGTACTCGAATAGGTAAAATTTAATATTTTGAGACGAATATTCTGCAAAACAAGCAAACATAATTGCAGAGGTTTACTCTACAGGATATGACGTCATTAAACTCATTTCTAAAGGTAGCCTATTCTTTTTTATCTGTTTATTTTCTGAGAGGTAGTTATTACTTTCTCTACTACGTATAGTAAGTAGGGGAAGTATTGTATTCAACCCAAAAATTCGGTACCGAGTTTTGAGGCCCACTGAATCCAAAAAAAGCATTTTTGGAAACATGTCCGTGTGTGTGTATGTATGTGTGTGAGTGACTGTGAACAGCATAACTCAGAAACGAATAGTCGGATAAATAATAAACTTGGTATTTAGGTTCAGTATCTTCCAGAGATGCGACACGAAGGTTTTCAAGAAAATCCCCCCACCCCAGATTACCCTTTACATGGAACATTTTTCGAAAATTTTAATTTTCTCAAAAATGGCTCTAAAGATTTTGATTAAAATATCATATGTTTAAGATATTTTCATGAAAAATGAAATGTATATCTTCAATTTTCTGGGAATGTCTTCAAAAGTATTCTTCATTGTGAACGACTTTTGCATAACTGGTAAACCATAAGAGATAGACAAAATTTTACTACACAAAAATGTAGATCGCGTTAAAATACATAATTTATGTCATATACATTTTTTTTTGTTGAGTGAACCATTTTCGAGATATTGCTTGTTATTCCGTAAAATTTTCCAATACTTTTTCTCAAATGGGAATTCGTTATTCATTTTTTTATGTCCTGGACATACAAAGAGAATGGAATACTCCACATAGCAACCAGCTCTTAAAAGATTTGACTATCACTTAAAGCCCCCACATTCCCCTTGCACCTACAAGAAAATTAACAATAAGATTAACATCTTGATTAACATGAAGCACATGGAGAATAAGCTTTTGTAAAAATAGTTTGTACAAGTGTAGAGAAAGTCATGTGAGTGTAAAACATCAGATTTTTTATCTATTTATTTTTTGAAGGGTAGTTGTTTTATTTAGCTACACGCAAAACTTAATGTTTTCCATACGGAATAGTGTATTAGATTTTGTATGAAGGTATCAGTTTTTGTTTTTGTTCTTACTTTCCCTACTATGTATAGTAAGGTTGGAGAAGTATTGCATTCCACGTAAAAATTCGATACGGAGATTTCACCGGAAAGGCATGTTTTGCGGTACCCTGCATCCAAATAAAGCATTTTTAAAAACATGTGCGTGAGTGTGTCTGTGTATCTGTCTGTGAACAACATAATTCAAAAGTGAAAGATCGAATAAATATCAATCTTGGTATTTAAATTTAGTATCTTCCAAGGGTGCGACACGAAGATTTTCAAAATTTCCCCACCCCAACTACCCAAATTTTGATTTTCTAAAAATGGCTCCAACGATTTTGATTAAAATACCGTATATGAAAGATATTAGCATGAAAAATGAAATTTATATCTTGAATTTTCTGGGAATAGCCTAGGAAATCCTCTTCATTCGGAAGGAATATTGTATAATCTTGTATAGCTTGTTAAGTGATAGACGAAAACTTGCCGCTCATAAAATAGATCTCTTTAAACCTCTTAATTTACTTAAAATAAGTTTTTTTTGGCATAGGCCTTTTCTGAGATATCCGTTATTAAAAAGTTCGAATTGTTCAACACTGTTCTTTTAGTCCCATCAATTTTCAGGCGTTTCTTGCAATTGTTTGGGAACAGTATGGAGTTTTAAGGCCAGCATACAGCGCCCAGTTCTTAAACATCATCGCTGTTCCCTTTGTATTTATAACGAAATATGTAATGTACCTATGTTTACAAAGTTGTATTTGGATTAAATATAGTAGATAGAAAAATAAGTCTGTATACCCACTAATAACGATAGATGGTAGAGAAAGTCATGTGATTGTATCACATAAGAATTGTTTTTAATAAAAACTGAAAGGATTAAATTCTGATGATAGCAGTTGATATAAGACATACTGGCGTGCATAAAGTGTGGTTCATAATGGAACGGAGCTTTTTGTGTTGGTTCCACTGCCTACCAGCACGACGACTATCTCTATTTTTGTAGCATAATTCTAGCCGCTATATTGGCAGACTACTTTACCTCCCCCAAAGTATGGCATACTTTTCAACAGAACTCGTCCAAAGCAGCAATCTGTTTCACAGTTAAAAATTGAATTTACTTTAGTTTTATTGGCATACAATATGCGTTAGTTCTTAAAAACCCTTTAAGAATAAACAATAACTGCATAGGCTTAACTGGAGTTTCATTTTCTTAATTACTAAGAAAGCCACATGTAGATGTAGAAATAAGATTCTTGCTTTGCATTTATGATAGCAATGATTGCCTGGATTAATATACAAACAGCTACAAATTTTATGGATTTTTCACAGAAACAAGTTTATCAATAAGGGAATCTGGAGCTTATTATAAGTAATTTTAATAAAAATGAATAAATATACACAAATGACAGTTTTATTCCGTTGTATTATGCTTTATTTATCGCATCAGTGCAAAAGGAATCATTCTCTCTTAGGCGACAAAGCTCTCATTACGGAATGTGTTTTATTTTTTCATTTAAACGCTGTGGTAATAAACGTGTTATCGAGTACAACTGAAGAATAAGAGCGGGTAGTTCAAGTCAAACTAGAAAGCTTAATGCGTATCAGAATTATTCTTTATATACCGAATGGGGATGACCTTGCACGTTAATTAGTGTCTTCTCATGCCCCATTTTAGACATGCGATGTCTTCTACGAATTGTAAGGTTGTATAACTGAGGCAGTATTATATTTCTGTAATGACAAATGTAGTTACTTGTGCATCCAGTAATTATCTTCACGGTGTTTATGAAGCTGGTTTTAGAGATATTCATCACTGATTAGCAGTCTTTCTAGGTCTATAATCAAGTTTATTTCCTATCCATGGTCCTCTCTTTACTTCGTAAAATGGCCTGTATCGGTGCAAGACAACACATCCAAGGCAATGTCTTCCGATCATGCAGGTTAACGTTTTTCTGACTCCAAATTTTGTTTATTGACGCTCGTTAGCTGTTGTTCTTGGCGTTACATTCTACATTGGGCGTGGAAGACTGGTAATTTTGCTGAGAGGCCTCTTTGTCGGCTTGAGGTTCTTTTACGTGCCGTAAATTTACGACATGAGACCACCGGTTTTTACTCTAAAGATTTTACGCCCGAAAAAATCTATCGCCCTCCGTCGGGTTTGAACCCGCGACCTCGGGAATTGGAGGCTAGCATGCTAACCACTACACCATGGAGAACGACACTGACTCTTCCCCTTTCACCTCTCACGTACAACCGTGCTTTCCGCATACGTTACAAGCTTGCGTGTCGTAATTAACTTTAGAAGTTTCGATTTTTGGGAGACTGGTTTAGCAAGTGTCAGATTTAGAGAGGAAATGAAAGGAGGCTCTGCCAATATTAGATAAAGACAAAACAGTACATGCTTATGTATGATTTTTGCACTCGATTGCATAGGCTTATTAAATAACGAGCACATACCACTGTTAGAGGGAGGCCTAGAACCTCCATTCAGTGGTTAAGTTGACATGTCTTGATGTATTGCACTTACATAACTTCTTTTACTCACTCTTCTGAAACCTATTCTTATAAAAGCTTATTCTTCTGTCCAATTCTTGTTACTCGATACAAACTTCCATTACACATTTCAATTTCGCTGTAGGAGTAATAAGGCTAAAGCGATAGTCAGGTTTTTAAAAAGCGGATCGCTATTTTTTGGCTTTGAAATTCTATCATCTTGCATCACTACGAAGAAAGTATACTTAGCGACTTACTTCTTGGAAAAAGTACAAGTATGTTAATATTCAACCAATAACAAAGAATATCTCGGAAATGGTTAATGCCACAAAAATGACGTAAATTGTGAGCTTTGACGAGATCTACATGTTTTGTACATTTCGTGTTTACGAGCTATACAGAAGCCATTCAGAATGAAAAGTACTTCGCAGGCTATTCCCAGAAAACTCATGTGTAATTTAAATATTTTAAACATATAGCATTTTGATCAGAATTGTTAGAGCCACACACAACTAAACACACTTATCTACATACATACGGATATTTTTGTAAAGATGTTTTTTTTTATTCAGCTAGTCATAACGTATTTCGGATGAAATGTCTGTATCTAATGTTTGGGTGTAATGTAATACTCTCTCTACTTACTGTAGGAAAATAATAGAGAAAGTAAAAAAATCGGATGTGTTGCACTCACATGACGTTCTATACTCTTGTACGAACCAGTTTTATAAACGCTTATTCTCCATCTACTTCATGGTAATCCAGATTGTATTCCATTTTCTTTGCATGTCCAGGACATAAGCAAAACGAATAACCAATTTACATTTGAGTAAAAGTATTGGAAAAGTCAAATAACAAAGAATATCTTGGAAATGGTTCACTCGACAAAAAACATGTATGTGACATAAATTGTGTGTTTTAACGAGATTTACATTTTTTGTGTAGTAACATTTTGTCTATCTTTGACCGTTTACCAGTTAAGAAAAATCCATTCGGAATGAAGAAGACTTGTGGGAACTTTGCCAGAAAATACAAGACATACATTTCATTTGCAATGAAAGTGTCTTAAACAAGACTTTTAATCAAAATTGTTAATGTACCATGTAAAGGGTGGAGGGGAGGAGGAATCTTCGTGTCGCAGGATACTGAACCTAAATACCAAGTTGGATATCTAAACGACTTTTCGTTTTTGAGTTATTCTCTTCTAACACTCACACACGCACCTTTTTCTAAGAATGCTTTCTTTGGATTTAGGGGGCCTCAAAACATGTATTCCTGGTGAAATCTCGATTTAAAATTTTTGGGTGGAATGCACCTACCATACGTAGTAGAGAAAAAAGGTGCATATTACTAAATCACAGTCAGCAAGGAATATGCTTACTGTTTTCAAATGCAGTGATGAACCCTATGTACGATATGAAATGCATTCCAAAGTTAACCTCCGAAGTTGAAGACCTTAGGAAAACTTTGCATAAATTGTGTGTGTGTTCTCAAACATTAATGCAGCTTGATTGTGTTAACAAGCGCGATATTCTGAAGCTGCATCCAAATATCCATATAAATGCAGTATTTGAAGATTATCCCTCCTTCCTGAGATTTTAAAGCAATGGGAGAGCATTATTCTCTTCACAGAAAGAGCTTTACGGAACAATGGAGTGCTTGTCTTCTACAAAGATCAACAGAGCATTATCTCCCTCTCATGCTCAACTCACCGAGTGAATAATTCAGTCACGTAATGCCAAGCGAAAACTTTGTGTGCATAATATTCTGACCATTGTCACGCTAGGCGATAGCAGGTCGGCAAATGGTCAGTACATAAATAAGGGAGCAATGCTTCATGAGGGGTGATTAATTTCCTCTCTGTCGTTAAAAATGCCTCGCAAGGGAACCAGTAAATAAAATGTAACGCCGCATTAGTGATGGAGAGAACCGCCTATACAGTTATGTGGAAAAATCGAAGTAAATTAAATTTGAAAGGGTGTGCAAGAAGAAAATTACATTAAAACCTTATTAACTCGAAGTTAGTGGCAATTTGGGCTCTAATGCTTTCCATAGTAACACAGGAACGCTTTATACCCAATTATATGACTATGAGCTGTGTGCTTCAAGCTCCTAACCGATTTAGCGTACATAAATATACTCTGTAGGGTATATATATAAATAAATAAAACGGAAACGACAACCGTATTCGACGTATACTTATACGCCTTTCTCTGAGCGTTACAAATCCACATATACTCTACAGTGTGTTCACAAAATCGCTCACTAACTCATCATGGACAAGCTAAAGACAAGAGCTTGTGGCATGTAGGTTCTGAGCGTAGTGTTTTTCAAGTTATAACCGTAAAAAGTTAAGTAATCAAACGGCGTGATATTGCGGACTGACCCGGCTATGGAGATTGTAAGCTATTGGAATTCGCCAAAAGTCATCTGTGGCACTCTTCCCGCACAGTATGCACTCTGGATACATTGGGTGACATTTCATCTGTGACATCAGTACCAGCAACCATTTCTAAAACATATACATTGTAAAGATATGGCCGTAGTTGGCGTTAATTACAGCTGTTACATTGACGACAAAGCCATCTTGCAGGTAAGTAAACTGTTGCAAACAAAACAACAAAGCAAAGTTTGTAGACGATCATTATACTTTATGCAAAAATGAAGGTTACATAGAATCTCTGGCAATCAATAACATTAGAAAAACAAATGGTCATCCGCAGTTTATTTATGACGTATATTTTTCTCCATGGAGTTGGTGGTAAAACAGTTTGAAAAACGGTTACAGACAAACTAAATAGTTCTTACAGGAAAAAAAAACAGTCCACACGTAAGTACTCAGATTAATAGTTGTTTTTGTTGTGTGAGTTTTTTTTTTGGATAAATGGTGCATTAATATCCCCCCGTTTTTTCTATACTGAAGATATAGATTCAATAAAACGGAAACCACATCGAAAAATACTCGTATATCTGAAGTCACTTATTTGACTTCCTCTATGTGTTACAAATCCACATACGAGATTACCTTATACAGTGTGTCCACAAAATCGCTTACCGACTATCTACGGTATGTATTCTATATGTAATACTTCTCGAGCTATATCCGTAAAAAGTTAAACAATAAAAAGTCGTGCTATTTCATCAGAGCTTAGGGCTATAAGATTGTCAACTGCTACAGTTGGGTCACTTATAGACATTTTATGCTAAAGGAATTCACCAAAAATAATTGCATTTCCCCATAATAGTACTCTCTGGATGTATTTAGTGACATTCCGTCAGTTCAATTGACATCAGTACCAGCAACTGATCTTAAAACATATGCAAGGGAAAATATAAGATCCTGTTTGGTGTTAATTGCAGTTGTTACATTGTTACATTGGCGACACACACAGATACGTACAGAGTTGAGTATAAAGCAAATAATCCTTGATTGTGTAGACGATGCAAAATTGAAGGTAACAAACAACTTCTGATAAACAGTACTATGGAGCTTTACAAAAAGAACATGATCATCCACAGTTTATAGTTTTTCCACTGTGTTGGTGTTCAAAAGGTTTCAGAAACAGGTTCCAGTTCAATATAAACAGCACTGCCAGAAAAAAATCTGATGTGTTACACTCACATAACTTTCTCTACTCTTGTACAAACTATTTTTACAAACGCTTATTCTCCATATACTTCGTGTAAATCGATATGTTAATCTTACTGCAATTTTCTTGTAGATGCAAGGGGAATTGGTAGGCTTTAAGCGATAGTCAAATATATTAAGAGCTGGTTGCTATGTGGAGTATTCCATTCTCTTAGCATTACCAGGACAAAAAGTGAATAACGAATTCCCATTTGAGGAAACCCATAAGTATTGGAAAATTTAAGGGAATAACAAGCAATATCTCGAAAATTGTTCACGCAACAAAAAAAGTATATGAGATAAATTGTGTATTTTAACGCGATCTACATTTTTGTGTAGTAAAATTTTGTCTATGTCTTATGGTTTACCAGTTATGCAAAAGTCGTTCACAATGAAGAATACTTTTGGAGACATTCCCAGAAAATTCAAGATATACATTTTATTTGTCATGTATGTATCTTAAATATATGATATTCTAATCAAAATCGTTAGAGCCATTTTTGAGAAAATTAAAAATTTCGAAAAATGTTCCATGTAAAGGGTAATCTGGGGTGGGGGGATTTTCTTGAAAACCTTCGTGTCGCATTTCTGGAAGATACTGAACCTAAATACCAAGTTTGGTGTTTATCCAACTGTCGTTTCTGAGTTATGCTGTTCACAGACACACACACGGACATGTTTCCAAAAATGCTTTTTTTGGATTCAGGAGGACTCAAAACCTGTATTTCCCGTGAAATCTCGGTATCGAATTTTTGGGTGGAATACAATACTTCCCCTACTTACTATACGTAGTAGAGAAAGTAAAAAAGTCATTTAATACTTACTCTTGTTTCTAGCTATTTTATTGACAAATGGCACATTGATCTTTCTTTTTCTTCAAATGTGGAAGTGGACTAAAGCCTTTTTGGAAATTCAAAAGTGTTACGTAAGCCTAGGACTATAATTAACTGATAAATTGAAATACAGGATCTTTGGCAAAGAATTCAGATGTTAATTTTTTCGTTGGCAATTTTAGGAATGCACATAGGATTTAAATAAATTTGGGATTGCCAATTTATTCGAATTTAATGGGCTCTATATTCTGAAAAGATGCTGGAGGATAAAATTTACAGCACTTACAGCTTGTTATTGCATTTCTGTGTGTTTTTATGATGAATCTCGTGTGCAGAACACCTCCAATATTTTGCATAGATATTAGCATATTTGGGAATTGGTCAAAAAATAACGTTAAGTTTGAATATAGAAAATCGTAGATATCAAGCTTGAGGTTCTTTAACGTGCCATAAATCTCTTCCGATGTAAGCCATGCTAAGGATTTTTATGCTCAAAAAAATCCATCGCCCTCGCCGGGTTTGAACTCGCGACCTCGGAAACTAGAGTTAGCATGGTATAGGGGTACCATGGATGACGACAGTTTTCTCTGAGTATGTATCATAGCAATCATGGGCATTGTTAGCAAATCTCTTGATAGAGAATGGAATTTTCTTTGCAAGTGCAGTTAATATGTATTCTTGATTGTATCTTATTATTTATGCTCAAAATTTAAAATGAAAAAAAAAAACTGATGCGTTTAAGAATTGTCTTTGTGACAATTTCTGGACTTTGCATAAGATTTTACTTTTTGTCGCAATTAAGTAACCATCCTCTCAAAATCATAAACTCCCAAATTATATTTTATGTCAATTGAGTTCACAAAACCGTCCTCTTGTATTATAATTGTTGATGTGGGTAGTTCAGTTGGTTAAATAATGGCTTTCTGAATTTAAGGATGAGATTTCAAACCTAGGCCAGATCACTGTTTTTAATTGTGCCTGAAAAAAACAGGCTTGTGTCAGTAGATTAACTGGCATCTAAAAGCTCCTGCACACAATTACAGTGATATGATCCTAGCAATTCTCAGCATTGCTAACGAAATATACATCTTATAAATGTGAAATTAACTCCAAACTCTAGTTTGCAAATAAAGACTACTGTACTGAATGTTGCACATTTTAGATGTTTCTTAAAGAAGTTTCATGTCAGTAGTTTCATGCCTAGTTAATGATTACTAGGTGCAAATTCCGGTTAGGCTCCATAAGCGTAATATGATTGTTTGGAATCTTCATAGTCACACTGTAGTTAATAGAGACCTTCCTCCCGACCCAACACGACCTGCTGCTTATTGCATTTTCTGCGTGAGTCTCAGAATGGTAACATCTCAGCAAAAAGCTTTCGGTGTTCTTGAGTTCGCGAGGGCCAATTCTGTGGTCACAGTGCAACGTGCTTTCCGTAGGAGATTTAACGACGTGCAGTACAGGCCCTCCCCCAAGAACATGCGACGGTGGTTTCAACAGTTCAAGGACAGTGGCTGTTTGTGTAAAGGAAAAAGCCCTGGCAGACCGCGAACTTCAGAGGAAAACATGGAGGGAATCCAAGAGGTGTTTCAGCGGAGCCCGCAAAAGTCCATATCTAAAGCTAGATGTGAGCTTCTGATGAGCGGTTGCACTAACTGGCGTGTTCTGAGAAGCAGTACAGGCTGCAGCTGGTTCAGCTCTGAGGCATGCTGACAAGGGGAAACGAATGGAATTCTGTGCTGCAATGCTGGACATGGAAGGTGACGATGACTTCTTTTCTCGCATAATTTTAGTGACGAAACTACTTTCCACATCCGTGGTCGTGTCAATAGGCACAGTGTTCGGATTTGAGGAACTGAAAACCCATGTGAAACAATTGAACATGAATGAGATTCTCCTTAGGTGAATGTATTCTGTGCGGTGAGTAACGTCAGGGTTTATTGCCCTTTCGTCTTCCAGAACAATAGTCACAGGACAAAACTATCTGGAAATGTTACGAACCTGGCTCTTCCCATTGCTGAAACGCACTCACGTGACTTCGTTTTTCAGCAAGATGGAGCACCACCCCATTGGAGCTTGCGAGTGCGAGCATTTTTTAATGGAACGGTGCCTCAACGGTGGATTGGTCGCAAGAGTGCTCAGGAACGTGCTCTCTCCGCTTGGCTTCCATGATCCCCAGACCTCACTACTTGCGACTTCTTCCTGTGGGAATACGTGAAGAACAATGTTTAGTTCCGCCACTACCCATACACTAGATGACCTTAAAGAGCGGATAACATATAAGAGTGGATCGTGATATGCTGCAACGTGAAGTAGGTTTATTTTAGGTGTTGTATTGTAGTTCTTATGAGCCAAACTTGAAGTAGTTGCAACCGCACGTATGGTAAAAGGTTTCCGGTAGCCTTCACCCCAAATGTACTTTCCGGTGGCCTTTGCACCCCCCCAAAATATTAACTTTTTATTTTGACTGTTTCTTTAAATATTATATATTTATTTTGGCCTCGGCTGCGTCAGTATTTATATTTTTTGAGACATGAATGTCTTAGCAGGGAGTGGTGAGACTGAAGAATGTAGGCTTACGCAGATTATAATTTTACTTCACTCCTTTTATTAATGCTTGACACTATTTAAATAACACTTCACTGATAGAGAGAGAGGGAGCTAGGAGATTTTTTTTATTAATTACTTGCACTTTTTAACACGTAAACTATTTTTCGCCTCACACTGATTACGTATTAAATTTCTCGAGGACGCATCTCGTGCCCGGTTAGGAACACTGTCCAGCTATGAGCGCTGTCTACAAGCAACTGATCTTTGAATTTGCAAATTTTGCTATATTTCAGTTTCCGATTGGCTAATCCTAGTCCAATAGAATACCTTCATTTAACTAAAGCTTTTTCTGGTTGTTGATGGACTATTCTATGAACTGTCACAAAAATTACATTATTGTTACTCCAAGAATGACTAGTAGCATCATTAAACCTTCTATTTCATTATTGCCTCAAAGCTACCTCATTGTTGGCAACATTTAACCTATTATTCTCACAGCTCCTACATTATTAAATTACGTAATACATTCACATAACATTATTACAAATGTATACAATAATATAAACATATACAGTGACTCTAATATACACTTTTTATATATTGTTACATACACATCTTGCTTTAAGGCGAGCTTTTATTAAATTATATATATTATATAATTAGACTGAAATCATTTAAGTGTTGAAAATACTGCCTCAAACGCAATTAGGAGGAATGCTTCTATCACCTTAATGTGTTCCATGCTGCAGGTGGTGGTCATGTTGAACACTGTAGGAGAGGGAACAAAACTGCTACATGTGTCTTAGTTGCAATCTTATACTACTGTCTGTTAGGGAAATATAGCTTAATGAAATCGTTCATTTTTGAAAGACCCTGTATAATGTAATCTTCATTTAAACTAGATATCTAGAAAATGAGTTATATTGCAAATGTCATTTGTGTAACATTAACTTTTATGAATATTGTGAACCATTACTTTTAATTTACACGTGCGTTTAAATGGCCTATGTATATGAAAATGCATGTGATATTTCCATAGGATTTGCTGACTGCCTTGTACCCAGTGATTCCTATAGTAAGGTTTGCAGTACTTCACTTTAGTGTCATGTCGTTTATTTTTAACTCTTGAGAACTGTCATTAAATGTATCCTCTATACCTGACTAAAAGTATAGAGCTAGCCTAGGCAGGTATCCGGGCCAGCCTGCATGGTTGGGTAGCAGGTTGGCAAATATTTAGCAGTAATCTGTGATGCAACATCTCGCGTTTCATTGGTTAACATTGGAAACTTGAACCTACTGGCCATCCAATTTGTTCTTGAAATAGGATCTTGCATAGTTTGTGCGCGATTTCGTGAACATTCTGCATATTATAGCATCTATTGAAATAATAAGTGATTGTTCTACCCACTTTGCGCTATTCATTGCACATTTTTGCTCAAAAATATTTCAAATTAAAATACTGAAATTGCAACGAAATGCTGTTTCAGAGAAATAAATTCGAAAGTAATCAAAAAAGAGCCCTTGTGAAAGAAAACAAAACATAATCGCTAACTTTCAAAAGTTCTACCAAATGACGTAATCATTGGCGGAAAGTTAAACTTGCACTATGGAATATTTTGACAGTCACTATCACTACAAAAATAGTTTACACAAGCTGTGTTTAATGATCTGTGTATTTCTCTTCCAGTAGGCTTTTGTATCCCTCTTGTGTGTATCCCTTATTACAGTAAATTTAATCACAATGAAAAGGACTTGGCAGGCTGTTTGCGAAAAATTCAGGATATGCATTATGTTCACATTTAAATATTTGAAAGATACTTTGATTGAATCATTGGAGTTGTTTATTAGTAAACTGAAATAATCAAAAATTTTCCGGCAGTTTAGCATTGGGAGAATTACGTGAAAATATCGTGTAGCAACTCCATTCATCCGACTTCACTTTGCAGATATGCTGTGTGACCATGCACACAAATCTTTTACTTTCTCTACCACGTACATATAAACACCAAACTTGGTATTTAGGCTAAGTACCTTCCAAAGTTCGACACGAAGATTCTCAAGCAAATTCCCCCAACCCAAACTACCCTTTACATGGAACATTTTTCGAAATGTTTTGTTTTCTCAAAAATGGCTCTAAAGAATTTATTGAAATACCATATATTAAACATATTTATATGATAAATAAAATGTATATATTTATTTTTTTGGAAGTAGCCTGGGAAGTTCTCAGTTGGAAGGAATTTTGTAAATTTGCAGTAAACGTTAAAGAGACGGACGAAAACGTCCTATACGAAGGATGTAGATCTTTAAAACACAATTTATTTCCAATACATTTTTTGTGGCATCAGCCATTTCCGAGATAATCGTTATTAATCGTTTGAATTGTTAAATACTTAGCCATTCTTTTAACCTTTTATAGCCTGGTATAAAACGTTCGTAACAGATCTTTATGTATATGGACTGGGTTAAGAGTTTCATAAGATGTACTACTGATTACAAAGCATCAAGTTTTCTAAAAGGAATTCGTTAAATTTTATTCATATTTTGGAAGTGGAGTAGTCTGTCAAGCATTTTGCATCGGATCTGCTGGCTGTCATCTTGTGAAACTTTATCAGTTTATTGTTCATGGTTATATGCAAAAGTAGTGTTCTCGAAGGAGAATAATAAATGTGTCTCTTTTTAGGTTTAATTTTTTGAATGAGCTCTTTTTTTCTAATTTCATATTATACTAAACTTCAGGTTATAGCTTGTTATACTGCAAAATCTTAACTATTTTCAATAAAACTGTATTTTTTTTCTTAATACAAAGAAGCAACATCCATGCAACTGCAGTGAAATGTAACCCCGTCAGCATCCAAGCGTTCTATTACATCGGTTATTTTACTTGGGCCGCCCTCGTCCTTTACCACAGGCACATTTGTCTGCAGTCGCAGGGACTCAAACTCGCGACATTTGGCTTTGAATGGATGGCCATTCCATTTCATATCGCTCTAACGATCACGGCTATTTGAATCGCTTTGGTTGCGGTGAGGCGGTTTAGGTATTAGAGAAAGAACGACATATGTAAAATAATTTTGGCAACGGAGTGTCCTGTCGATTTTCGGTTGTTTCTCGCAATGCCGTGGAAAGAGTATGGAAAAGCTTTTTGGAAAAGCGAAATACTGTAGACATTATAATGTACTGTTTTTGTATTTAACTCTTTCATAAGTTTATTAAATCTTATTTACTTGCAAACGTATTAATTCAGGATGTGTAAAACACTTTAAAAATCAACTCAAGGAAGTTCCATTTCAAAATATTAGTAGCTGATAAAATTTTATTTATTTGAAGAACACATAGTAGTACTATATCAAAGCTGGGACGTCTGTTTGTCCATATATTCCACCATCAGCCTTTGTCACAGCTCTCTCTGCTTACGTAATGAACTTTAGTTTATTTCTTTTTTTTTGCAGTTTTGAATATTTTTGCTGTATTGCAACGACAGGAGAGTGAAAAATTGGAGCTAGAAAGATGGGCATTTTTAAAGTGAGTTAGGCAAAATTATGTGCAGATATTTACAAAATGTAAAACTTAACTACTAGGACAAATATTGAGATAATTAAGATGCCATTTTGTAACAAAACTTCATAAAGTATATAATACAAAAATCAATTTTTTGAGCCAAAGTTCCAGCTCAAATGTCATTTGCTTTTCACATTATGGCAAAACTGCCCAGGTGTTTATAGAAAATGCACATTTAAACATCGTGTCAGTGGTTTCTGAAGGTCAACTTATTTTTCTCTCACACCCAGTGAGACCAACCATCTTTTAGCAGAAAATGGAAAGGATTCTATGCTTCAGAATGCATGTTTTCGTGAAAGAAGCCGGAGGATTTATATGTGAAGTTTGGTGTTTTTATTCGTCTTTTAACTTTCTAGTTGTTATGTTTAGCATATGCTCTAAAAGGTGCCTTTTTTATTCAAGGGACTCTTAAATCACGTATTTTAAATAAAATCCAGATATCAAAGTTTTGTGGAATTTTATATTCTGTAGAGAAAATGAAAGAATGATAAATCCAACAATTAAACCTAGATAAAACCTTTAGGTAAATCGAAATTGGAAAATTTAAGGGAATAATAAGCAATATCTCGAAAATAGTTCATCCAATAAAAGAATGTATATGACATAAATTGTATATTTTAACGCGATCTACATTTTTGTGTAGTAAAAGTTTGTCTATTTCTTATGGTTTACCAGTAATGCAAAAGTCGTTCACAATGAAGTATACTTTTGGAGACATTCCCAGAAAATTCGAGGTATACATTTCATTTGTCATGAAAATATTTTAAACATATAATATTTTAATCAAAATCGTTAGAGCCATTTTTGAGAAAATTAAAATTTTCGAAAAATGTTCCATGTAAGGAGCAATCTGGGGTGGGGGATTTTCTTGAAAATCTTCGCGTCGCATCTCTGAAAGATACTGAACCTAAATACCAAGTTTGGTGTTTATCCGACTGTTCGTTTCTGAGTTATGCTGTTCACAGACTGACAGATAGACACACACACAGACACACACACGGACATGTTTCCAAAAATGCTTTTTTGGATTCACGGGGTCTCAAAACATATATTTCCGGTGAAACCTCCGTATCAAATTTTTGGGTGGAATACAATGCTTCCCCTACTTACTATAGGTACGTAGTAGAGAAAGTAATAACCGAACATCAGAGAACATCCAAAACAGCACTTACAGGCTATTTCTAGCATCCTAAAATTTGAGTTGGCTATCTTCAATTGTTTATGTGAAAACAATTCATTTATGCCAGAAAGTGGCATTCACAAAAAAAGGTGTTCAAAAAAATTGAGGAAACAAACTTGTATATATTTGCAAAGAAAGAATCTACATAGCTTGAATACAGAACCTTCCATATTTAACAGTAGTACCAATTTGTATGGCAAAACTTCCCCTAAAAATGGGCTGAAGTTTACCTCTCTACTCCAAAGTGTAGGAATTGCAGAATGCCAGATGCAGTATTATTTTAAAAATGTAATTAAAACGTCAATATTATACATAGAACTGATAAAATGTGTATCAAATTAAGGAATAAATTCCAATTCACCTAAAAAAATAATTTGGACATTTTCGCTCCTTAAATATATAGGTATAGGTTATTAAACCGAGGGACACATCTCGCGCACTGCGACCTATTGTGTCTTCCACCCTCCAGGAGGAAGGGATGAAGTGAAGGAATCACAAGAGGCTACAGGACTAGGCAGAAAGGCCTCAGAGACTTCCGGATGTCCGTAACATTTCCAAGCTCACAGACCGTCCTAGTGATAAAACCGCCGAGAGAGGGTGATGAACGACCCACACATCAAGCCTCCTTCGGTGTTCACGAGGATACCTCTCTTTCCATTGAATATAAATCCACACCATCTGTCGGGCACTGCCATACACCTCGAAACCTAGAAGCACACCTGAAAGTTGATATGCAAACGGAATAAAAGAGAAATGATGTAAAGGAAATCGTGGTAGAGAAGAAACACCCCAGCATTCGCCTGCCAACCCCGGGAAGCCACGTAAAACCTATGGATCAGAGTGGGTGGTCGCCTGGAATTGAACTCGGGACTTCCCAAAAGCGAGTCGCACACGTTACCACGGCGCCACCTCGCTCGGTTCTGGCCCTTAAGAGTAAACGTGATGTCTTGGGTTGGTTTCTGATCACAAGATGGTACTGTTCGTTCATGCGGATAAAAAAGAAACTGAAAGAAACAAGGCGACTTGTCCATTTCGGTTGGTTTATTCCCTGCAGCAATTAATGGGGGTCGCGTGAGTGCACATTTGCCAGAGAAAAAGGAGCCATGGCTCTTAATTATTGTGTTAGAGGCTTACAACGGACGATTGTTCTTCGTCGACATCAAAGCGAGCAAAATTACATCCTGCCAGAACTGCTGGCACGTGATACAAATAATTTCCTCGAGGTTGTGTTAATTTCTCTGTGGAGCACGGCTATTTATTATATACCTTTATTACGCTAAATTGCGCAAACATTTTTTAAGCAAAACATTCATTGTTCTTGTTAAGCTTTATGTCTGTAGCAAAGCGTTTTGCATACAAGTAAACTCGTGCGCTTCGTGTAATACAGGCTGATTCAAAACGCGCACGAGTTTAAAAAAAACTTCTGAATTAGTATACAGTATTTTATCAACTGTGTCGGTGTATCCTTCCATAATTCAAGGAAAATCTTAATAACATTCCTAGACACTAAATTCATACACACACTAAAGTTTTAAAACAATATTACAGAGGAGTATTTAGTGTAACTGTTGGGCACTGAATATGACTCGTTTTACTTCCGCTACCACTTAGCTCCTAAGGTGAAGGAAGTATTCCATATAGACATTTCATGGAGATTCATCTTCAAAGTTCCACTGAATACAAAAATAATTTTTTGTAGATATTGGTGCATGTGTGCCTGTCTCTTTATGAACACCATAACTCAAAGCGAATTTTGGGATAAATAAATGTTCATTATTTTTCATACTCTCAAAAAGTGGCTGTAACATTTTGATTAAAATACCCTAGTATGTTTGAGATATTACCATATAAAATAAAGGGTATCTATATTGCTGAGTTTTCTGTGAATAGTCTGTGAGGTTCTCATCACTTTCGAGTTTTATATAACTGGGAACCATGATATATAGAAGAAGGCTTACTTCATGAAAAATACAGAGATCGTTAAAATGTACAATTTGTGCCAAATTTTTTTCTGGAGAATTAGCCATTTCCGAACTATTCGCTGTCTTTATTCAAACTTTACAACATTTTAAGCAGTATACTTACGAATACCACTGCTTCGTTTCTCCTTAAGAGGTCCACTGAACACAAATATATTTAATTTGCCTCTCTCTGTGTGTGGCTTTGTGAACAGCATAACTCAAAGCTTATTTTCGGATAAATATTGCTTTTTCATATTTCAAAAACTGACTCTTAACAATTTTTAGTTTATATGAAATAGAAACATGTAAAAATAAATCTGTCTATTTTTAATCCTGTGTGCACAGCGCGTGAAATTCTCTTCGTGTTATAAAATTGTATACAGCTGGGAGCCATAAGAGATAGAAGCAATTTTGCTTAAGAAAAAATGTAGATCTCGGTAAAATGTACAATTTGTGTCATATATTTTGTTTCGTAGAATTAGCCGTTTCCGAACGATTTGCTTTCATTTATTCGAGCTTTCCAGTATTTTAAGTAATACACTTGCGAGTGCCACTCTTTAGTTTCCCCTTAACTCTGCTAAGAAATAAAGCAGACGTACACAAAAACATTTGACTGTTTCCGTACTACAAATTTGGAGATAACTGTAAAAGTTATTGAATGCATAATTTATAGAATATGCATACGTATATGAAAAAATTATTATAATGGATAGAGAAAGTCATGTAATTCCAACACGTTAAGAGATACACTTAATCACGAAACCTCAGAACCAAAGAAAATATTAGAATATCGATCACAAAAGACGGCTTTCCTTTTAAAATTCTTTTTAATTTTGCCTCAAGAGACATTTGAATGAGTAGTTTTTCAGGTCCTTGGAGAGGGACCTTGTCAAGCAAAAGAAATATACTATCAATGTAGTAATATGATCAAATCGAGAGAGAACAATATGCACATGGACTGGTAGATTCAAAAGTTCAACCCTATGTTGCAATGTGCCTGGCAAAAGGCAGGTTCATTATTTGAAAATGTAATTAGCGCGGCTTTTGATATTGGACTGCTTGAATGAGAAAACCTAGCTTTAGCGATATATGGGTATTGTTCTGTTTCGCTTTGCTTTGACCATTTCATTGAAATTCCACCTCTGCACTTTAAAGACAAGAGCAGCACTGTAAGCCCAGTAAAAGGACGTGTCATGACTTTATACAGAGAAAATCATGAAATGTCATCTCGGTATTGAAGTGTGTGTTTTGTTCAGATTATCTTGCATTACCAAAGTTCATTAAGACTTGAGTAGATAATCTTTCAGTTGTCATTTGTAAAAAGACGCATAGGTTTATATAAAAAAGATCCACTGTTTTTATGACGACTATTATATTTCAAGTACGTTGTGAGGCTCTGAGGGTTTGAATTCAGTTCTTAAACATTTGACCATTGCTGTTCCCTTTGTATCTGTAACGAAATGTACAATGTAACCATTTCTGCAAAGGTTTATTTGGATAAAAATGTAGTAGATAGAGAAATAAGCTTTACTAAAAATAGCCTGTATACCCACTAATAAATGATATAGGGTAGAGAAAGTCAAGTGAATGTATCACATAAGAGTTTTCTGTACCACTTACCTACATAGAAGAAGTATATTTTGTATTCCAATCATAAATTTGATATTGATATATTACAGGAAATATATGGTTAGAGGTACGTACCTGAATAAATAAAAAAATGCAAATTAATACAGGGGCATGCATATCTGTCTGTGAATAGTAACATTAAAAAACGAAAGATTTTCAACAAAACCCTCCACCTCAACAATGAAATACTTTCTTTATTGATTTCCTCAAAATTGATACTTAAACATTTTTATTAAAATATGGTAAGTTTGAGATTTTAACATGACAAATTCTCTATTTCTTGAATTTTCTGTGGGTTTCCTATTAAATCCTCTTCCTTCCATTAACGGTTACATAATTTGAAGTAATTCAGAAACCAAAAGAGAAAGGAACTGCAGGAAAAATGTACAGCTAGTTAAAATGTATAAAAGATTTTACGTATTATAAATTATTTTTGAAACATTTGCTGCTATTCTTTGTACATTTCCGGCATTTTAAGGAATTTTTCCTTTCTGCTGAACTCTTGCAAAGAAATTTAATACATATAAATTGAATGAGCATATTTTTTAGTAGTGTTTAACGCCCATTCTTGCTACACAGGCGGTGGACACTGGTGATATGTAAAATTAAGTTATATTTCGGTAAGGCATTTTGGAGGAATCGTTGCAGGCTTAAGTTTAGGGTATCTTTCCGGCATTTCCAGTTCGAGGACTGAGGGAAACTTGGAAGGAAGCTCAATCAGGAGAACGGTCCTGGCGGGATTTGAACCGCAGACCTGCCATTCACGAGCCCGTGTTCTTAACGACTTCGGCCAGCCCTATCGATGGATTTGAGTATAGTATTAACCTCTTGTACGCTCTTGTGCAACCGCTACAAAATGTGTGTCGAAATCATTTCTGCCAAAATATGTCGTGATTAACTGAAAGGAGAGAGAAAAATAAGGTTGTGTGTCAATAATTTGCAGAATAGGTATGAAAATAAACGACCATGGGTAGCAAACTTTATGTGGTTGTACACTCAGACAAATTAAAACTGGCCGGAGCAAGAATCCGGTAACTCGTGACCGCTCGGCACAACCAGGCTTTGTTCACGAGAGTGCGCATATTCTTGTAATAGTTTTAATGGGGACAACTATAACGACAAAAGTGTTCCGAGAAAATAATTCATATATGCCATTTCAAACAGACAGATGTTTTTTTGTGTTTCAACACTGAATATTTGTAACCAAAACATATTTTATTGATTTATGGTTCTCAAGTGGTAGAATTAATTTAGTGTTTAAATCACCGTGGAGCTACTCAACTTTCTCTTTTCCTTTCATTTTAAATACATGAGTAAAAATATAAGAGGTTTTCTTCATCTTTTAGGTATGTGTTGTTTTTTTAGCAATCCGTCATATCGGTAGATGGCAATCATTATTTAATTTATCGTTCGAGTGGAGGTTTCATAATCCGTCAATTTAATTTTATAAACATAAATTTCATCATTATTGTGATTATACTTGTGAGTAAAATTAAGTAACACAATCAATGTACTTAGTTTAAAAATATTACAGTAAAATGAGTTACAAAAATTAAAAGTTAGTAGCTTAACCACTGCTCCATGACAAGCATGGTGTGGAGGTAGCCCAAATTATCGTTTTTTGCATTGTATTATACAGATAGCCAAAGCGGCGCACAGAAGTTGACGGTTGTTAACCGCGCTCTCACTAAAAGGGATTTCAAAATAATTCAACTGCTTATGAGACTGGCCACATTTAGTTTGACCTAGTGTATTTTTCTTAGAATTACTAACCCTGCAAACGTTGGATACATAATAATGATAAATGTAATACTGTGGCGTATTAATAATTTGGAGGTTTACATTATTGTTCTACATTGTCATTACCAGACACATTGTTATTTACGTCACTCTTTTCTAGCAGCTTTGCTAGCCACGAGTGGTGGGGGATAGCGTTCTGTCTCAGGACTCCGTGAGAAACGGACCGCGTGTGTAAGCCGGGCTATGGATCGGTGGACATCTCCTCCCACCTTCCATTTTTAATAATATAGGAACCCCAAACGGTTGGGAAATAAATCTAGGAATGTGTGAGTAGATTTGTGTTATGGATTTTGTACAGAGGAAAGCCCACGCCTTCCTCTTAACCTCCACACCACGTTTCGGTCCTCCACAGCCAACTAAGTATACGTCTCTCAATGTGTGTGCTGGGTACTCAAAATTAATTTAATTTTCATGTGAACTTTTAGGCCATCTACCCAGCATGTAACAATACTGTATTGAGATTTGACCATGTTAAGTAATTAAGATTTGTTTACAAAACAAATTGTTGTATTCGCACAAATAAAACATTGTTTTGGTAAGCTTGTTTCTTGGGTATTTTGTTAGCACTATACGAACAGCGCCATGTAGGATAAAGAATACATGTTGTAAACACCAACACCATAATTGGCTGTAAAATAAAGAATTTTACATGTGCCTTCACAAATCATCAGGAAGATACCAGAAGACGGGGAGAGTGCTGCTATGAATTCTTAACAAGCAAGCTACCTAATATCTGAAGTGTAAGGAGAAGAAATGTTTGCTTTGTTACGACATTAACCCTTTGAACCCTACGCATAGGGGCGTTGCTCTTCTATAAATAGTTAATTTTCTCCTCTCAATTTACTGCCGGTGACCAAACGAAGGAGTTGAAGTCGAGATTACTTTTCCTGGAATATGAGACGAAAGTTCTACCTGCCATGACTGAGAGGTCGATACACTTGGGAGATGAATGGGCATCACAGCACAAAGATGGATTCTATCCATCTCTCCCCTTTTAATATTCAGCCAAGTGAAATGCACGTGCACGATCTCGCCATTTGTTATTATTACGCACATTATTCTTCTTCTGTTTTTGCTGTGAAAATTGGTTTGCGTAGTAGGAGATAATATGTTGCATTTTGGACACTTTCTGAGGGGAGTTTTGGCTGCCTGCATTGACGTTGTGTTTCACGCATGCAAAGGGCAATAAAGGGTCATTATTTACGGGTTTTACTTAGCCAACATGGGGTGTTAATATTCAGTATGGATTTATCGGACTCGGGTGCGTTTCCATCAACACAAATTTGTTTACTAAAAGTGGACCTGAGCCTAAATGAATCCAGTGAAAAGTTAACTTTCATAAAATACCTTATTTGCACTACATCATGGAATTTGAGTCGTTTTTATATTTTTCAAATATTTTGTTTAGTTTATAAGTACGTCGTATACAAACCTAACGCAAACAATGGTTAAGATGTTTTTCATAGTGTTCCTACTGTTTGTTCAGCGACATTTTAATTAGGGTTGGGGTGGCTTTACTCTTAGGTAAAGCTTTAGCTGGTGGGAGGTGTACACAGTATGTTAAACTCTTGCCGCGCGTCGCGTACATTGGAAAACGGCCAACAGTCTTTCACTATCTCGCATATTTACCCCTCACTTGCCTCAGACCAAGTAAACACTACCTCTAACGTCGTTGAGCAGATTGTTATTTATTTTCGTGTGTAAGGGAGCACTATTTTTTATATAAGAACTGCCAAAATTATCTACTTGCATACCTACCCATCCACAAATGTTACCTTTATTTATTGCGCTACTTAAATATTTTAATAGTTTGCTTGTAAAAGTGAATATTCTCTCTAAACGCCCTCTAACTGTGTCTCGCGCTCTCTCTCGCTCTCTTGGAATTTTTGGGGGTTGGGGCAATAGTCGCTCAGCGTACAACCCTATACCGACTTAAGACAACGCATAAACAAAAGTGTAACAAAATCTCCGGAATCCTGCCATCTGAGGAATTTCACAGATTCCTCAAAGGAAACGTTTGCTATACTCTTTCAGCATGACTACCGCTTTTGGGTAATTTCATCGAATTCATGAATGGACGAAAGTGTCTCTCCATTCGGTTTCTCAGACTTGTTCATGTGAATAACATCAAACAACTAGAACAACAGAGAATTGTCAAGGACGTCAAATTCATCAGGTCCTTGAGAGTTTGACGAGAAAGAATTGAAGATGGAACTGTAGGTTTAGAGACGGCTTGACATTCCTCAAACGAATTATTCCGTGAGCAGATGGTCTTGAGGTAGTCGACTTCAAATTCTGGTAGGGAGTAAAGATCACCTGTGGAAAGAAAACGCTACTGCCCCGTAGATGTTTGGAAGTTTATGAAGGAAATTCTGAGCCTGAGTACGAATGATCTGAGGAGCGGCGAGGACACCAAATTCGCGACGTAGCTGCGTGTTTCGGATAAGCCAGGGTGCATTAACTGCAGTAAGAAGTGTGTAATTTGTTCTGGAAAAACTTTGCTGCTTGCAATTAACTTGGAGCTGGCATAGGTTAACAAAGGACGTATAAATGAGGTGTAACATGGGACAATAATATTGCTTCTAAGGGAAGATTTTCTGTTCATCAATGGATAAGTCTGCAGAGTCGGGATTATGCCAGGTTGAGTTTGATATTGATATAGTTTTGTGGCAGTATTTTATATCACAACACTGTAAATGCCAGAGTTTTTGTAGTGTAAATTAGCATTATTGTATGAGAATGATTTGAGATGTTTGTTAATTATAAGCATTGTTAGGAAATAAGTTTACACGACCTCACTGAAACTGACAATAGGAGCGGATAACAATGAAACGAGGGGGTGAGTTGTTTATTAATTAGAAGAGACAAACAAATGACGTCAGAGTAGCGCGCTTTTCTTTAGAAATGGAGGGAATATCTTCCCTAGTGCATATTTGTTCGTAATTTTCATTGGATAAAAAAACAGACGCTAATGTTGGCGCGTTTTATTAACCAATAGCAGCTCTGTTATAATGTTTAGGCATACTGGGGTGAGGGAGTATAAATTCCGTACCAGAGACGGGTAACGCGTAGTTCTACAGAATCATTCACAAGTTACACGTCGCCCAGTTTAACAGAATCATTCACGGGTTACACGTTCTACAGAATCTCTCGCGTCGTAAAGTTAGTTAAAAAAATGTGAAATACGCGAATTAATAATGCGCGGCAATAAGTGATTATAGTTACATCTGAAAATATAACAGTTTCAGTCAGGCGTGTATCAAAATTAAATATATGAAATCAATCAGTGTGGCGGTAATAAAAGTGTAAAAACAAATTCTTTTATCAGTGTTACCTTTTAGTTACAATTCCTTTCCGTTTACACACCCTGTTCAAGAGATTTGCTCGACTGGGTAATAATAGCTAGCCGGAGGACAAAGAACTCAAAATTCAAAAGAGTAAAACAATAACAGGCGCTCAGCAAATAAGATAACATGAACGATACCGCGACAAGGTTTGGGAGACGACAATGGTAAAGCGATGATTGAGGTGTGCTTCCAAATACTTGAGGGATTTATCCGGTCACTTCCATGGTGTCTTGGGTGTTAATCCCAACAGGAGCTACCAGCTGTCAGGTCGGCGAAGTGTGAAGATCATAGCCTCACGTTTTTCAATGCATTAAGTACTATGCCCTAGGCTTTGGTAGGCTACAGTGATGCCCATGGGTATTTTGAAAGAGTCAGAAACTGTTGTTTTCTGGGAAAACGTGACATAAAGGGAAGTGCACTGATAATAATTTTATATTAGTTATACATTTTTAACACGTGTTTCATATATAGGTATGTAAACCTTTTGCTCTCTATAATTATTTCTGAAGTATATCTGTGTGCTTTAAGCTCACTGTGTCTTACTTTTTTTATGACAACAGTGCAAGAGCTGATATATTCTACTGAATCAAAACGTGTTCAACTTCAATATTGCTTGTTACAAATAAAAACAATAGATATTTGAATGACATAGTCACGGATTTCTATTCATGTTACTTCTCAGAAGCTCTGCCTTGAACAGTTGAGAGGCGTTAAATGATGCACAAGAAAAGCTTCTACTTTAGGACTACATTTTTAAATCATATACGGTATTCAACGGTAGAATGATTTGTGAGCCTTTTTGAGCCTGCCCGTTTCAACTAATTTAGCAGTTTCTATATGAAGGCTGTCTTCTAAACGTCGACCGTAATCATAGTCTCAGACTATTATGTAGAAGAACTAGTATGCTTTTAAATGATCTGCAGTTGTCACCATTATACTTGGAGATTGCCTTTAAATAGAAGAAAATAGCTACGCCAACAAAATTGTTTTAGGCGTGCTATTTTTCGTTAAAAAAAGGAGAACTCGGTGCCCTCTGCTTTAATTTTAAAAGTCAGATTTTTTTATAGAATGACAAAAGAACTTAAGGAGAATATGACGAACGCCTTTCTTCTTTAGAACTTCTCACTATGTCAAGGTCGAGTGCTTCTCAAAAATAGCCATGGTGGAGTCGATCATTTGGAAGGCCAGGGTCATAAAGTTTGTTGTGAACGTTCTCACAAGTTGAACTTTCTCTTTGATTCCTCTTTCTTGTTATTTCTTTCAATAACCACCTCAGGAAGTAATCTCAGAAGATCGCTGCAAACAACTTGAAGCCATAGTTTCTTCCAAATGCAACACAGGCATTAAAGGGCACTGTTCCATTCAAAGCACTTGTTCTTTGTATGCTAAATGAGGCAAGTAAATATCTATTACAAGTATTTAGTCTTTATCATTCATTCGATAAAAAGGGACGTGAAACAGAAACTTTAGACTTCGAAATCGAATGCAACAACTATTTTGTCTTGAGTATCTGTTAATAATACAGCAGGAATAAGAACTACTAATCATTAAGGCCAAAATGACGATAAATGAAGTTGAATTGTTACGACTTTACTCAGTGACGTCGCAGGTTACAAGCCACCCCTATCCCTCCTATAGTCTGTTAGCGTTTGAAGACAACACTCACCAGACCGTGTTTACCCCCGTTAGTGATTCTTGGCCGCTATTGTTTACGTCCTCTGTATTGACATATGGTTTAAGTGAAAATAACTTGAATCCAACTGTTTAATAATTCCTATACCTAACCATCATTTACTTCACGACTTAGGCCTAAAGATGCGTTCCAAGGGTCTGACTAGCTTTTTCCATAGCAGGGCTAATAGTGAAGTAGTTTATATGACAGCCTTTGTGATTCCATTTAATCCACATGTTTTTATGTTCTTTTATTATATTATTTAAAATTATTTAGTGTTCCTCCCTTCAAGCCTTGCTGTATTTGTGATCTTTTAAACTGTAGTCTACCATAGGTCTAAGTAATTTCAATTGTGATGATTCAATTGTTTATTCCCTTCGTAAGATCGCAATCTTCGATCCGTAAACTGACTTTCGGTATTATTATTGTCCTAAACAATTTTAGTTTAGTTTCTTATCTTATTCTTTCGACTAAACTCCTTTATTGTACCGTTTATTCTTTAAAATCTGGCCACTTCATTGTCTTTCTCAATGGACTTCTTATAGGACGTTTCACAATTTAAGCAGAACATTCCTGCCTATGTATCATTTATGTAAATGGTGTAAATATTGTTCAGTTTATCAACATACGCAAATAATTCAAACCTTCCTCTAGAAGCTCGAAGTATACTGTAAATGGTTTAGCCTTTCCTTGTGTACAAATCGTGGCGATACACTTTTAAAGAGCCGGTATCCGAACCACCCCTTCATTCCATATAGATTATAAACATTCTTCATTGGTTAGTTTTAGTGTGTGTGGATTTTTTTCAGGCCAGTCACATGTAGAACTGATATCGGCTGGGTGGAATAAAAAAATAGTTACCTGAAGGTAGAAACCACAAACAGTATTGCGACTTGAGGGAATAAGACTTTTTATGCATGTTAGTGTATGTTTCTATCAAATACATGTGCACTGAATTTTGTTCCAGTTTTAACTATATTTTAATGAATGCTTCATTTGTTTCAGGTACGCAGATATATTCATTTCCTCCTTGTCCTCCAGTACAGAGAGATTGCGCGCCTGCATACCATCGGTAAGTGTGAAAGGGTCGAAAATTTTCTTGATTAATTAATTGTTCCTTCACACAAGGTGTTTGAAGCTAAACTTTGAAAATTAAAATCAACTGAAAAAAAATTAATGCCAAAGCCGAGATTTGAATCACGGCTTCGGGTTACCGTGTCGCTGCTGTAACCTACTGAGCTACCATTGCCGATATGACATTAAATTCCCCAAATCAGCCAGATTTCCCGGAATACCACATACAGGAAGTAGCATTTCACACCAAAATGCGATACCGAGACTTCAACGAAATACATGTTTTGAGGTCCCCTGAATTTAAAAAGAGCCGATTTAGTAAAAATATCCAGATATGTGACCTTATGTGTGTGTGTGTGTGTGTGTGTGTGTGTGTGTGTGTGTGAGAGAAAAGCATAATCCATAAACGAAAATTCGGACAATTACCAAATTTCGTATTTCGATTCTTTATCTTCCGAAGATGAGATACGATGAGATACTTCTTACATTTTTCGAAATTTTTTTTCTCTCAAAGTTGACTCTAACGATATTGACAAAAAATACCATACATTAAAGATATTTATATGACAAAATATTTGAATAGTCGGTGAACCCTTCTTCATTTGGAAAGAATTTTGTATAATCTTACATAAGTGGTACATGTTAATCGCTACTACACAAAAATGTACATCTCGAAAACACGTTTTAAATAAACACGCAGTTTATTTAAAGTAATTTTTATGGCATAAACTATTTCCGAGATATCCGTTATTAATGGTTCGAATTGTTGAATACTTTTTTCAATAAGTCAAGTCGATATACAGTTGTTTCTCGTAATTGCATGGAAATAGTATGGAATTTTAAGGCAGCGTATAGCATCCAGTTCTTATACATTAGATTATCGCTGTTCCTTTTGAACCTGTAATTATTTCTGCAAAGTTTTATCTGCATTACAATTAAGTAGATAGAAAAATAAGCTTTCTTAAAATATTTTGTACTCCCACTAATAAACGACAGAGGGTAGAGAAAGGCATGTAAATGTAACGCACTAGATTTAGTTATAAATGTGAGCCAGAATTAATCAATAGTAGGGATACTTCTTATTCAAATAGGTTTTAATTAGAAAAGGTGGCAGATTTTATTTATCAGTTTATAATTATCTTAATTCTGGGTTTACGTAGGTGTATGTATAGCTATACTCAAAATTCTATTACACATTTAGAAGATCGTCTTAGTTCACTCTAATACCAAGCAAAAGGCAATTTGTCCCTATGTAACTTATTATTACATACACCCTACTTCCAGGTTCATTCTCTTGAATGTGTTATCTTATTAAATAAGAGCTAAGCAAACTTCATTAATAAACACTTTAATTAAGTAGTTATGGCGTAGAAAATTATTTTTCATACCATTGTCTCGCAAGTAATATGGCCATCTTAATTGTGTAATCAAATAATAAAATTGATTCGTTTCATATAAATGAGGTACAACTGGCAATAAACTACAAAACTAGCAGAAAATATCCACTAGAAAAAGAAATATATATATTAGTAACCTTGTCCTATTGATAACTGAACTGCTAGAAATTCTTTCCATGTGAAAATGGAGTTTTATTTACGGACGCTCTTTAACTACTAGGGCCCTTAGCGTCTCATTCTAAATTGAGCGTGAAAGACCGGAAATTCTACTCAGAGGCCCCTTTATTGGATTTGAGGTTGTTTTACGTGCCGTAAATCTACGACACGGGATATTGGCTTTAGTTCCCTTCCGAAGGAAACCATGCTAAGGATTTTTACGCCCGAAAAGTCCATCGCCCTCTGCCGGGTTTCAACCCGCAGCCTCGAGAACCAGAAGCTAACATGTACGCCTAGACCACGTAGGGCGAATTTTCCAACAAGTGAATTCCTATTGGCGCACCAACACAGCTGCATAATTTCACAATCTGAAAATATTTGCAAGCTTTCAAGAAGATCAAAGCCTTATATTATTTAGCTTAGGCATGGTTTTCTGGATGATTAAAGTTGCCCTAATGGCCCAAAACTTACACACTTGACATGCCTGAGCCTAAGTTTCTTGTCTCAAATTCCTGAAAATATTCTAATTATAAAGTGAAGTGTCAGAAATTCAGAAAAAGGTATTATCATTACTTCCATATTTTCAAGAAACTCAATATTTCACTGTGCTGTATCCGATTTTTATAACTCTTATTTATGTGTTTCTTTTTTTTAATGCTGTGGCTTTAGGAAGAGTGTTTAAATTTAAATCACGGTTTTATTAAAAACTTAGGTTTCTGTTTTCACGTGGAAGGAATTTGTTACGGTTTTTTATAAGTTTGTTATATTTTAAGTCATTCTGTAGAACTCGTCTCATAAAGCTGTGAACTTAGAGTAACTACGCTAGGTGGAACAATGGTGTTTCTTAATCCTTTTGCTTGTTTGTTCCTCTTCGTGACTTCAGAAACTTCGTGACATTATTCACTTCCTCCTTTAGTATTTCTCCATAGTGCGCCTCCTAACTTCCACACAGAAAACTTGCAGCTCAGCTGCTATTTTCACAGCTCGCTTTTCGTTATGAAAATGGGGGAGTAGTTCTTGATAGACACGCGAACAGCAGGAAAGTCATCGCATGAAGTAGGAAGATAATATCATTGGACACAGGTCTGGGGAAACTGTGAGGGCAATCCCAGAATTTATCTACAAAGTTACTTGTTACACTATATTTTTCAATCTCCTTACATCACCATTTAAAATAACCTCCTCCCCCCTGTAGTTTACTGATTTCTTTCTAACTGTATGTTAGCTGATAGAGAGTTTGACGCATAACTCTTATACATGCAGGATAGCAACAGTATTGGGGTCAGTTTGGGGAATGGGACTTAATCAGATGGACACAGTTTGCTGGGTGAAGGAGCGTTTCTCAGTTGTAATCGGTCCACATACGATATACATACGTTTCCACGGCTCGCCAATATTACGGAGAATTATTGACTGTTCTCTTCTGAAAACGCTATGTACTAGATTCGCGAGTTCTCATTTTAGAAGCCATTACTTTGTCTTTTTCAAAACAGTGATAACGTATCGGTATGTAGTGCAGTCTTTGAATGGCCTAGGACTTTCTGGCGAGTGATTTTATTGTGTAGCATTGAAAGATTCACGGAAGCGGTGTGAGTATCGGCATATCCATCAAACACCTCTTGAATCAGTTCATGTCTCTGTAGGAATACGCTCGAGTTAAAAAAAACTAACCTTTCTCCTTGATCGCAGTAAAGCCTTTTCTTTGTAATGCTACCACATTTACTCCATCCAACCCTCTTTGACTGCCTTAAAGTAAATTCCAAGAAACCAACGAAAGAATTTAACGAGAGGGAGTTGTTCCCAGAGAGCCTCTTTTAATGAATTTTACAATGATTGGTGTAAACAACTGGAACTGGCCTAGTCAAAAGTAATCTTGACCTTGCAGTGAAATGGCTGGATCTTAAAAATCAATAACGTATAGAATTAAAATGGATAACAACAGTAATTGTATGTGAAACGTTTCTTTTGAAGCAGATATGAGAATAACGTCTAAGATTGTTGCCATAGATTAGGAAGGTAGCCCTCCAAGGTTTGGTGAATACGTGACATTCGTCGAAGAATGGAATTCCTCTGGTGAGGAAAAAAAATTGAAGAAATTGCTGGTTCCAACGTAATCTAGGACGACCAACATTTCTTCTCCGTCTTGGAGAGTAGTTGAAATATATCAAAATAATAATAGTAATAATTTAACTATAAATCCTCATCCTCTTTAACGGTTTCATTTAGCAACTTATTAACCGTGTTAACCCTTTGCCCATCTTTTGGGATGAAGTAAACAATTTGTCATTCAAGTGCCCAGAATTGCGCAAAAAGGGAGATGTGGTGCTTGGTGAGGGTGAAACTGTATGTTTCATTACCAACTTAAAAGTAGCTCTGTTTGTATATAGTCGCTTTTTTCACACAAATGTGCATCCGGAATGAAGTCTGCGGGTAATTTTAGTCGTCCTTTTTAGTAGCTAGTAGAACGAGATTTTAATCAATTTTACTCATACAGCAGGAAATAACATACCCGTCTCTCTGCTTAAATTCTTTACAGATTCCTAAACCATTGCTATATTATTACATTGATTTGAATTTTATTTGTACCTTAAGAGGTACAAGCCTTTCGTGTATAAATCGCCCAAATTCTAGTAGGAGATTAGCTGAAGAATTCCATACAAAGAAAACAAAGTTTTATTGCATTCATAGCTAAAAAATATTTGATGTGTTTCATTCACATGACCTTCTCTACCTGCAAGCATTCTTCAAAACGTTTATTTTTCTACCTGATTCACGTTGGTCCAGATAAACATTTGCAGAAACAATTTTAATATACATTCCGTTATAAACACGAGGAATACAGTAGGTTTAAGCTATAGACAAATCTTTTAAAAGTTCTTCGCTATAAGATGGCTTTGAAATTCCCTTTTCTTCGCATGACCATGAGAAAAAGTATCGAGTATTTGACAATTCAAAAACGCATAATAAGGCACAAATGGTTAATGCTACAAAAAAGTTATTTGATGTAAATTATGTTATAACTAGATCTACGTTTTTGTCTATTTCTTACGCTTTACAAGTTGATAAAAATTCATTTAAAATGAAGAGGACTTTACAGGCTACTACCATGAAATTCAAAATACATTGTTATTTTTATGCAAATATTTTAATACTGTGGTATTTTAATCAAAATTGTTAGAGGCGTTTTTGAGAAAGTAAATAACGAAAAACTTTCCATTCCGTATTTGGCGTCGGGGAAATTTGCTGAAAATTTTCATATAGCGTCCTTGCGAAAACGCTGAACTTAAACACCAAGCTTGGTGTTCAAAGACTTTTCATTTTTGAGTTATACTGTTCACAGAACATGCAGATTTTTTTAAAAACACTTTTTTATTCAGGGATCCTCAAAACGTGTATTTCCGGTGAAATCTCAATATCGAATGTTTGTTTAGAATGCAATGCTTCCTCTTTACTATGGATGAATAGTAGAGAAACACAGAATACGCTTCTTCTTTAATGGATTACACACCCCCAGCTTACAAGCCAGCCTTGTGTTAAGAGCAAGCAAATTCTGGATCGTAGTACATCCAACGTGGGTGATCAACCCAATGCCTGGTATGGCGGTGAAGAAGAAGGAAATAAAATGTAGTTATGAAAGGGACGAATACGAGAATTTGTGGACCAAATTATCCAACCCAGCGACCGAGGAAAACCGCGAAAAAAATCTTCGATCAGCTTGATCGACCCAGGGACCTCCCGAATGCGAGTCGCACACGTTACCTCTGTGCCGCCTCTCTCAAGAAATGCTCGTTAGGGATTGGTATGAACCTAAAGGGAGCAAGAACAAACTCCAGGAAGGATATCCCTAGTTTATGTTGTGAGATAGTGTAGAAAAGTTCAACTATTTTCTACACAGTTCATGTTCGAGGCATTATTGCTGGGTCTCACGCACTCAGTACATATATTTGATCATAATTATAACAAGTTTCCTGCTTTCAGCAACTTGTACCTTGCGTGTCTCAGGTTTGCGTTATCGTGCGACGCTAATTTCAAACTATGAACCCATTTAAACTGTGCGCTGAAAACTTCTATAGTTCTGTAGATCGAAATGATTAATGCCATTGTGAATTAGGCTAACGGTTCTATTCTTGTAATATATGCAGAAGCAGTTTTGCGGCTGTTCTAGAAAATCATTATTAATTTTCTTCAGAGCTTGTTTACATGCAGATTCTTCCTTATCATCGCCTTGTAAAATTTATGAATCCTCGTTTTTGTATGTTTTCAAACTAATTCCACTTTATTACTTTCTCTACTACGTATTGTGTATGTGTGAACAGCATAACTGCAAATAGGAAAAGTTGGATCGATACCAAAGTTGGTATTTAAGTTCAGTATCTTCCAAAGATGCGACACCAAGATTTACAAGAAAATCTTTCTACCCAAAACCATCCTTTATATGGAAAATTGTTCGAATTTCTTAATTTTCGCAAAAATAGTTATAACTGTTTGAATTAAAATGCCGTATATTAAAGATATTTTTATGATCTTGTTTAACTGGTAAACCTTAAGCGATGGACAAAAGGTACTACAGAAAAATTGAAGTAGATTATCTTTACGTTATTAGCGCCACGCTTTGGACGTCAAACTTGAAGTAGTTACAGCCCCACGTACGATAAAAAGCTTCCGGTGGCCTTCGCCCCACGTTTACTTTACCGGTGGCCTTCGCCCCAATTTTATTTTCTGTTGGCCTTCGTCCCACGTTTACGAATCAACTTTTTATGTTAGTGTTTATTTATTTATATTTTTATGTATACCTCGGCTGCGTCATTAGTAATTTTTAGAGCACGTATCTCTTAGCAGGGCTAGTACGGCTAAAGAAGGAAGGCTTACACAAAATATAATTGTATTGTACTTTGTTTATTAATCCTTCCTTTGTTCACTGATGTATCCTACTGTACAGCTGTGAGATTATTGTTAATTGTAGTTCTTAACACGTAAACTTTATATTATTCTCACCGCAATGAAGTTTTATGTCTCATACTGAACATGTAAAAAATCTAACTGACTGCTTGGGTACCCTATCTTGTAATATCTACCGCCTGAATTTGTATATTTCCTCTATTTCAAGTATCTGATTGGCTAAGCCTACTACAAAAAATACTTTTATTTAACTTAAGCTTTTTCTAGTTTTTGATTGGCTATTTATAAACTGTTTTAAATATTACATTAATGTTCCAAGAATCATTAGTAGCCTTTATTAAACTTTCTAATTTATTGTTGTCTCAAGGTTACCTCATATTAGCAACTTTCGGCTTTTACTTTGTAATTCTGTTTGTTACGGAAAGCAACTTGCTTCTGTTCTCACAGCCCCTACACTGTTAAATTACGTAATACATTCACATAACGTTATTATACATGTGCATAATAATATAAACATAATGTAATGACTGTTACATACACTTTGACTGATATCATTTAAGTGTTAAAAAATACTGCCTCAAAATGTAGATGTCTTTAAAACACACAACTTATTTCGAATAACCTTTTTGTGGCATAAGCTATTTCTAAGACATCCGTTAATGAATAGTTCAAATTGTTCAATATGTTATCTTTATTTTAAGGTCCTGTCAATTTCAGTTGTCTCTCGCGATGTCATAGAAACAGTATGGATTTTAAGGCCTGCATATAGTATCCAGTTCTTAAACATTTGACGATTTGACTATCGCTGTTCCCTTTGTACTCTAATGAAAACGTATATTGTAGTTATTTTGCAAAGGGTTATCTTGATTATAACGAAGTAGAATTTGTAAAAATAGTTTGCATATCCATCTGTAAACGATAGGACAAGTAATGTTAATGTAACACATCAGATTTTTTCCTGTAACTCTACCCTCTTGATCTTCGCAGAAGCCAGTTCCTCTTTACTGGACGGAAGATATTGTTTCCTATCTCAAAGCCATCCGGCCCTAGTAGCAATTAACCCCCGGAAGGCTCGGTATATCCGGTGCTATTACCAATATCCGAAAAGGGTACGAGGATTTAGAGGATTATTGCTCCTCCAAAGGGTCTGAATATTCTTTAGAACCAAGCATCTTTGCTGTATCGTAGCATCAGAGGACAGTAAAATGGTAAGGAGTGAGGGGGGGGAAGGAAAATGTAACTTATTCAGCTGGCATTTTGAGAGCCTATAAAACTAAAAATGCGTTTCTTGTGACGCCGATATTCAACTGCGTTTTAACATATTCAATCATATAGTGTGTTACCTAAGGCATTTCGTGACGTGGCAGACCCCGTTTCGAGTCCAACTTGATTATAAATATTTTGCGTGTGTGTATGCCCGAGGGTGAGGAGAAGTAAACGGAAGTGGGAAACACACCCACCATTAAAGATAATATTGCAAAAAATGTGCTTTGTGAAAATGTCAAAATAATTAATCATAAAATAAGTTAGAGAACTCCTAGCAATGTTCCTTCAGTAATTAAAGCCTAGTTAGGGTTTAGCCAAGGTCGTTAAAGCACGGACTCGGAAGTCTGCAGTTCAAATCCTACTAGGACTGACATATCTGACAGAGTTTTTGTCCAAGTTTCCTCTCAGTCCTCATAGCTGGCAAATCCCGGAGATATACCTTAAACTTAGGACACGCTTCCTTCCCAATTTCAGGTACCATCAGTGCCTACCGCCTGTGATGCCGTGTGCAGTAAGAAGGCTGTTAAACGCTAGTTTAAAAATCAATAGTTAAAAAGGATTAAGTTTTATATTATGTTTTTTGTTGCTGTGTTTACATAACTGGAATTACTTCGCAAATTTAATATTTTTATGAACAATCAGTTTCAGAAATGTCAGCAGATATAAACAGACCTAAGCTATGGCTTTTGGGAACGGCGGTGGCAGCTTTTATCAGTTCATTAAGGAAGAGGTCATTAGCTAGGATTTTGCTCAAATAAATACATGAATTGACGACCTCCCTGGAATATAAGGGTGTAGCCATCAAAAGCAAAATCATAGAAAAGATAAAAATTTATTAATGGATCACAACTATGATTTATTTCAAATGAACAATCTAAATGTGAAGAGCACAAGCATACTGAATTACTAAAACTGAGATATTATTGGTACCTTGATATTTTAGAATTATTGTAAGTGGAATAAGGATGTAATATCATAATTTAACATCACGTATTATAGTTTATTATGGTTAATCTGATATATCTGGCAAAAAGCTCATTTATCCTTCATAACTATAGCCATTCTGTTATAAAGGAGAATATTTAGGATGCTGAAACTCTTATTCCACTTACCTCAGCACAAGTCTGTTTTCCTTGTTGTATATTCCTTCCCACTTTGCGTTAGATGTTTGCTTTTTATATTTTTCCACTCATTTACTTTACTTTACGTCTATGACCTTTATTTAACATCTTAAAGAAGCCTGGTGAAGATCCAGCACAAGAACTGTCAGCCATTGTAAATGATGTTACACCCTTTCCCTATAAAGCATAATTTCTAGGTGGCTCTAGTATTCCACCTAGTTTAGTAATATGTCAAAGGATGACATAGAATAGTGATCTTATATCCTATTTCCAGCAACATCTCATTTTCTACAAATGTGTTGGTTACACGCTTATTCCAGGGAGGTCTTCAATTATTATTGACATACGAGAAGCTAATGCGTCTGCGCAACGGGGTTACTTTAAATGTTACACAATGCTAAACTTCAGTTGTGATAGAGATGGCCATTATAATTATCAAATTATTCCATGGCGCTACAGATAGCTAGGAGCTTGAGTCTATCATCACGCCCACCTACATACGGCAGAACCTACACCAACCTATACGAGGACGAGATGTGACCAAAATCACGCATTCTCCAACCGAAATATTGGAATTCGTGGGCCGGTTCGCTATCTATCGTAGCTCCTCAATCCACACGATGCTGAGTGAGCACTGTTCTTATACTCGGGACTTAAAATTTGCTCCCGACCAATATGGAGTTTTCCTATATTGCTGGCCTAGGTAGTTGCGAGTTTCTATCTCTGTTTCACTTAACACATATCTAAATTACATTTTTGCTTTCTCTACTACGTATAGTAAGTAGGGGAAGTATTGTATTCCACCCAAAAATTCGATACCGAGATTTCACCGGAAATACATGTTTTGAGACCCCCTGGATCCAAAAAAAGCATTTTTGGAAACATGACCGTGTGTGTGTGTGTGTGTGTGTGTGTGTGTGTCTGTGAACAACATAACTCGGAAATGAACGGTCGAATAAACACCAAACTTGGTATTTAGGTTCAGTACCTTCCAGAGATGCGACACGGAGGTTTTCAAGAAAATCCCCTTACCCCAGATTACCCTTTACATGGAACATTTTTCGAAAATTTTAATTTTCTCAAAAATGGCTCTAACGATTTTGATTAAAATATCATGTTTAAGATATTTTCATGACAAATGAAATGTATATCTCGAATTTTCTGGGAATGTCTCCAAAAGTATTCTTCATTGTGAACGACTTTTGCATAACTGGTAAACCATAAGAGATAGACAAAATTTTACTACACAAAAAATGTAGATCAAGTTTAAATACACAATTTATGTCACATACTGTTTTTGTTGAGTGAACCATTTTCGAAATATTGCTTGATATTCCCTTAAATTTTCCAATACTTATACTTTTTCTCAAATTCGTTATTCATTTTTTTGTCCTGGTAATGCAAGGAAAATGGAATACTCCACATAGTAACCAGCTCTTAAAATATTTGACTATCGCTTAAAGCCTACCAATTCCCCTTGCATCTACAAGAAAATTAGCAATAAGATTAACATCCCGATATCTCGATTAACATGAAGCATATGGGGAATAAGCGTTTGTAAAAATAGTTTGTACAAAGGTAGACAAAGTCATGTGAGTGTAACACATCAGATTTTTTTATGTCCTGGACATGCAAAGAGCACTTAAAAGATTTGACTATCACTTTAAATACTACCATATACCCCTTGCATCTACAATTAAATAAGCAATAAGGTTAACATCTCGATTAACATGAAGCATATGGAGAATAAGCGTTTGTAAAAATAGTTTGTACAAGAGTAGAGAAAGTTATGTGAGTGTAACACATCAAATTTTTTTTCTGTTTTTATTCAGTTCGGAGCACTGCAAGCATTTTTGAGTGCATGAGCAATCCACGCCGTTGCCGTTATTTAGACTGGTGGCAGTCACATTTAACGTTTCCTTTAACTGGCAGTGATAGAATATTGTAGCATTATTTCAAATCTTTATGCAATGATAATTAAAAGCTAATAATAAAATACAAAAACGCTTCTAAACCTTGTTCCTATAATTTTCCCTGCATCTCTTAACTGTCATGTGCACTATTTACCTCTCATTGTCGTGGAATAGGTTGTTATGCGATGTTCCTGATTTAACAGAATCATTTACCTTAATATATTCTAAGATTTTCATAACCGTATGAATCAAACATATTACGTAACAGAGTTAATGCATCTGGAATGCGTGTAAATGTTTATCAACAAATAAGTGGGTGGATCCTTCGGTTTAAACCTGCCTCTCAGGATGAGGAAACACGTACATCTGTCATGCTTTTTATTGCTCTTATCGCCTGATCTTGCATTGCACGGGGCTTGTTTATCATATACATCGCCAATGTAAGCGTGTATTAGCCAATCAGGGGAAATGAGAAAGAAAGGGCGCGCGGAAGAATACATATCAGCAGGGCAAGATTACAAAAATCAGGTTTTAACTACCAGAAGCAACTTTTTTGGCCATGGGATTCCATAATAAAGTGAAACCTTCTATAATTCCTGAAAGGTCCGTGACGTTATCACAGATACATTAAGTATTTCCGGAAATTTAATTAGTAAAACATTTAACCAAATTTTTATGCCAGCGAAATGGAAAAAAATTCTGATAATTAGTTGTAGTATAGTTTAACGTCGGTGCATAAAAATACTATTCCGTGATTCTTGTTGGTAAATTCAATAAACTATTGTTACATGTTGGGGTGAAAGCAAAAGGTTACCAGAAAAAGGAATTAATCTAAATCACCCCAACACGTACATGGGGGTGGTGCAACTCACTGGCAGCGAAAGTCCGGGTCCTTGGTGTGGAGATTAAGGGGAAGGCGTGGGTTTTAGAACACACATTACATACCTGGGATTTATTCACTACACGTCTGGCGACTCTACATATTCAACAAAGGCAAAAGGGTGCAGGGAGATTCCACCAGCTACTGATGGTGCATCTCTTATGACAGGAGTTCAATCTGGGGTGACAACTCTTTTTAAAAGCAATTACCCCCAGATATTATCTGTGCATCGCGTGGCCCATTGGTTAGTTCTAGTAGTCAGCCAAGCAGCAATACTGTTTGGAGCTTGTAAAGTTTCAAGAAATTATGAAGTCAATAATTATCATAATAATCTGAGAAGGATAGTGATATAAAATAAATAATAAAGTATTTAATTTCAGTGTATGTATAAAAAGGAGAAGCACTGTGAAAATTGTTGACTGTTAAAAGCGACAGAAAGACCAGACAGGCACAGTTTAGCTAATTAGGGACCAGCCCCAGGTATAAAGGGAAAAAATAGCTGAAGCCAGTTTCTCTTGGAATTTATGGGCACAGTTGCACTGGCCGGGATGTGAAGCTCATTAGAGGCTTCATGACGCTAAGTTTGAGGAGAGTTTTGAGGGGAGAGAGGGGAAGTTAGAAGTTTTTCCTCTTTGTAGCGCGGTGGTAAAATTTAGTCTGTCCTGAGCGATCGGGGAGAGCGGGACGTCATTCTCGTCGAGTTGTGAACATTGGCGGCGAACATGCAAGAGGATAGAACGTTCAGCTGTAGTTAATAATCTTCGGTCTTGGTAAAGGCACAGTAGCATCGTATGCATTTAAAAGTGATCGGCAAACCTTAAGTTTTATTTTAAAATGGTGAAAATAAAAGTGTTCCAAGAAAGCATCCGTGTTTCTCTGTACACATCCACGCATACCCAGAGATTAAGATCTCATGCTCGAGCAGCCGTGGCAAAGTATAAAAAAACAACTAGAAGAAACGCAGCAATCGTGAGGCAAAGGTATTGCTTCATTGTTGGAGGACGTAGCGTGGCTGCGTCAATTCTAAACAGAATATATAGCTACTTTGAACAGTCACCAAAGAATTCCAAAGCAGTAAAAGATATGCAAGAATACTTAATGAGCCAAAGAAAAAATTTGTTAAACCGTTTGCACATTTGCTGGCTCTCATTGGGAGAGGCGGTAAATGCACAATATGTAAATTGGAATTCTTTGGTATCTGTAATGGAAAAAGATAAGACTTGTAGCTACTGCTGACTTACTAAAAATGTAAGGTCTAAAATTTTTGTTACTATAGTCTTTTATGAAAAACGTCACATTTCTTGTTAACAAATTATGTTGGATTTTTCAAAAGTCAAATTTAGACGCAGATCATGCACATTTACCTGAACTCATGCATACACGGGCTCGAGGACCTAAAGCACACGTCTGACTCCAACGAACGCTTCCACTGGAGTGACGCTTCCTTACCCCACCACCCATGTCTAGCCGAAACCAGACAGGGTTGACGTCATACCAGACAGCTTCAAAAAGATCTTTTCCTTTGGCGAGGCCCGCACCGAAGGAAACCACCGTTAAGCCGAAATATATGACTAAAGAAATACAACAATACTACATCTGGTGGCAACAACACAGCACAACAGTGCGTCTGGTAATGACAATAAAATTAATGATACGCCACACTATATCCAGCGGTTATATTTGCTACTGTATCTTAATGACATATACTGTGTATTGACATTACTTTCTTCAGCTTCCTCAATGGTATTCTTCTTCTCTTCCTCTCTTTCTGTGCAATATTACACTCGAGTTTTTGTTTCCTGCTGCCGACATTTTTGACGTTTATTCCAAAGTGCTGCGTGCCCAAGGGTATACCTATATCTAATAACGTGCTAATGGACCTGATTACACGAAAGTTTATGAAAACATCCTGCACTAATCAAATATTAATAAATGTACTACTTAACCAGAAATCCTACTTGCTGGTTTTTAATGGCGTGGCGTTCACCATTCTGTTTGAAGTCCTTAGCAGATAGCCGTAACAGAAACACGCCTAAACCATGCACTGCGATTTGAATCTAAAAGGAATTAAATAAAACTATGTTTTGGGCCTCTGGTGCATAATAAGTATCCAGTGTGTTGCAAATAGAACGATGGAAGACGAAATACATTCATTAACTTGATTCAATCTCTATACTTCGCAGTTTTACATACAATTGCTTATTGTCTCCTTAATTAAATCTATTGCATACGCAGAAATAGCATACAGCAGTTGGTATACACTCCAGTAGTTTGGGTCAAAAGCAACTTCCAGAACAAATAATGGTTTAGGTATTCCAGTGTGTGTTATCGACTAGATTTGAATCCTCTTTACTTTGGTACTACATTGAATTACCTAACATCCATTTTGGCTACCCTGAGCCGCGTGTTATTCTATTTCTATTTATATAGGCATTCATTCATCAATAGAACATTAATGTATTGCTCTATCTATTTACTGTTATCCTCGAAAGACCTTAACCAAGTTTGTAATCTCACAGACCAATAACACATATAGACTGCAGTACGGTACATAAACCGATTACTCCGCCTGTCAGTGGGTTAGTACGCATTCACTCTCTTGTCCTAAAACAAATTCAAGGCTTTCATTTCACATGCGAAAGTTTATGGCCAGGATTCTTCGTATTTGCCCCTTTTGTTTTTCTCGAGTCATATTTTATTTTCAGATGCAACAATTGTCTAAGTAGGACCCGTCTGAAAAGTTGATTATGAGTACTAATTTGAGGTTTGCAAAGAAGTCTAGAAGGTGAAGAATCAAAGCTAAATTTTAAGCAGAGTTGATATAATATCGATTTTGTGTGATGTTCGAAACGCTCCATTGCTATTAAACAATACCACTCTACTTGCAGATGTATAGTATTTCAAAAGCTTTTTTTTTTAACTTCTAAGGTATCAATCTCGGCAGATTTTTGGGAATTTACATATTCTCGTCATTAAAATATAAACTTGTTTTATTACTTATTTATTTATATTCGAATATTCTTCGTATATTTCTCTTGGCAAGGGACGAACAAGGGAAATGCTAGCCAATCCTTCAATATTCACCGTTGTCAGTTTTTCGACTTCTACGAACAGTTCCTAAGGAAGCACACCAAGACAGAGCGGAACGAGTGAGGAACAGTTCTACTGTAAAGATGGCAAAAACCAGGAATATTCAATCCAAAGTTTCCAGTCACTCTGTGGTTAGTGGGGTCAGGTAAAGGCCAAAACGGGGTGTTCTAGTGCTGAAACGTATAGTACTGACATGTCTCAACATCTGTTACTAGTGACGTGATCCACTTACTCAGAAGCAGATCCAAGGTGTGCACTAAAATATAAAATTAAAGATAATAGTAATGTGATTTAACTAGAAACCAAAACAACATTTGTTCAAAGTTAATTTTAGATGTATATCAGGGTGTAGTTATACATGAAATACCACTTTGTAAGTAGTACACAGGTAGGGTTACCATACTGGACCTCTATAATGGACACCCTACAGACGGTGTTACGTGTTACTTTGGTAATCATTGTGATCATTATTGGTTAAATAGACATACAAATATTTTTGTGCAAAGTTTCAATCTTTATTACACATATGTTGCATATTTATATCCATAATTTAAGACATAAACAAGAGAAACGGTTTTACAAGTATTAAGGAAGATGCTACTAACAACTAACGGTAACAATTTGTTAGGAACGTGACATTCTCGCATTGTGAAGATGAGTACATTCAGTTGCTAATGCCCATGCATATTTCACTGCAATTTGTTATTTTCTTCAGTAGGTTGACTGTTTCGCACTTGTGGAAAATATATGTGGAAATCATAGTGGACAAGAAGTATGCTTCTCACAGGCTTCACGGCCAAGCTGTTGCTTTTCTTAGCCTTGACACCGTAATTATTGTCAGGAAAATTTAAATAAATGAATGAAGAAATTATAGTAGGATAAAGAAATAGTTTCCTTATATTAAATCAAGGTAATGTAATAAACTTGAGTTGAAAATGTTTGTCCAAGGAAAAGGTCATTAGCGAGTCATATTAAAAATACTTAAGGATAACTCTCCAGACAACCGGCGTCACTTTCAGAATTCATGTACAAGAGAAAGCTACAGCGACTATAAAAGCCATAAATGACATAAAACCTATAAATCACATAAAACCATATGACAAAAACTCGCCTAAAATGGCAATGAAACTATTTCGAACAAAAATTGTTCCAATACTGTCGTATGGTATCCCTTAATGTGGGAATTCCTCAAAAAAATCTGATATGTTGCACTCACATGACTTTCTCTACTCTCGTACAAACTATTTTTACAAACGCTTATTCTCCATATGCTTCATGATAATCGAAATATCGAGATGGTAATCTTATCGCTAATTTTCTTGTAGATGCAAGGGGAACTGGTAGGCTTTAAGCGATATTCAAATATTTTAAGAGCTGGTTGCTATATGGTTCTCTTTGCATTACCAGGACAAAAAAAAATGAATAACGAATTCCGATTTGAGAAGAAGTATAAGTATTGGAAAATTTAAGGGAATAACAAGCAATATCTCGGAAATGGTTCTCTCAACAAAAAAAAAAAAAACATATAGGACATAAATTGTGGATTTTAATGGGATGTACAATTTTTGTGTACAAAAATTTTATCTCTATGGTTTACCAATTATGCAAAAATTATTCACAATGAAGAATGCTTTTGGAGACATTCCCGGGAAATTCAAGATATACATTTTATTTGTCATGAAATTATCTTAAATGTATGAAATTGTAATCAAAATCGTTAGAGCCGTTTTTGAGAAAATTAAAATTTTCGAAAAATGTTCCACGTAAAGGGTAATCTGGGGTGGGGGGATTTTCTTGAAAACCTTCTTGTCGCATATCTGGAAGATACTGAACCTAAATACCAAGTTTGGTGTTTATCCGACTGTTCGTTTCTGAGTTATGCTGTTCACAGACACACACACGGACATGTTTCCAAAAATGCTTTTTTGGATTCAGGGGGCCTCAAAACATATATTTCCGGTGAAATCTTGGTGTCGAATTTTTGGGTGGAATGCAATACTTCCCCTACTTACTATACGTAGTAGAGAAAGTAAAAGTTAAAAGAATGGGAAAAACTAAAGACAACGCACCTTAAAAGAGGCAATAGGAGTGTGGAAATATACCCCATCACGATACGTGTATCTGCTGAACCGAGGACCCTTTCTGATGAAGATCTACACTACTACTCTCGGCTATAGATGTATTCAAAGACTACTAACAGAGAATCTGAGGAAAAGAGAACCGATTGAAGATGAGTTCTATGCTACAAGCGCCATGATCGATAGAGCCTGGACAGGATCGAATCAGAAAACGGAACGTTGCACGAGACTTGCCGTGCTCGGATCTCATCATCATGTGATAACGGATAAATGTATATGTAAGTACTGCAAACTAAAGTGTGACAAATACCACGTGCTGTGCTGTGCTAAATACCCAAAATCAGTGACAGGACTCAGTGAAGAAAACTAGAGATTTCTGAATTCTTGCACACTTGTGACCATTTCATTTTATTATTATTAAGCAAAGTCATTAGCGGTAGCCGAAGTAGCGAACGCATTAGTATAAAGGTTCTTGAATGCAGTTAAGAGTGAATTTAGTACGTTTGAAGTCACTATACCAGAACTCTGTAAAAGTCACGGGGAGTGAAATTCGGAGCTTCAGAAGGTACCCCACAGCAAAAATGTAACACACACACACACACACACACACACACGTAGGATTTTTAAGATTTGGCCAGCGCAAAAAGGGTCGTTGGTGGGCTAGTTCTAAAGTACGAGGAGCATGAGTTAACAAATAGGCCCTGCAATCAAATCATTCGTTCGTGCACACTCTTTTCGTGCGTACATTCGTCGCTTTGAATACTTGTGACGACTCGTGTGTTATTGCACTCAGTGACGCGCTTGTGCGAGTAAGATTTAGCGGCCATTGCGACGGATGTCGGTAAGCATTTTAACGACTTACGGCAATAACCTTTCTAGTTTCTTTATTGCGGCAACAGTTATTTAAAACCGTAATTTTGATACTTCAGAAGCAGTGATAATAAATCAATTATTATGGGCGGCCGAAACTAGGAGAAACGGGCCAGCAATGACAGGATCCCTAAATTTTCCAGATACAAACGCTCCGACAGACGATAGGTAATCGGGGACAGCGTCCCACATGGGGTCTAACGCCCCCGCCGGGGGCGGTCCTTATGCCCCGGCAACCAGCCGAAAGCCGAGGGACGGAGAAGGTTAACAGAGAGCATCCTTTTTCCCTGCCACGTCTCGCCGAAACATAATCGCCGACAATTCCACCCCTGAAATAGACCAAACGAGGTGAAGGATTAATGAAGTGATTAATGGGACGAAACGGAGGGACAGGAAAGTCGAGGAATGTAATGATCCTTCCCAGCCTGGCGACCCGGAAAAACCCTCGAAAGAACCCATGGGCCAGGAAGGTCGACTACGGGAATCAAACCTATGACCTCTCGAATGCGGGCCACAGACCCAATCGCCAGAGCTTGGTTTCAGCTAGAAACTTAGCAGTTGGTTCAATGTCATTCCATTTAGTTACTTCACTTCTATAGCCTGCGTCCTACTTGTTGAGGTACTCTACACGGTTGCTCGAAGCGACACATCAACTTACCGAAATTTTACGAAACTTCTTGGTGTTCCAACTGAAATCGCGGAGAAAATTAAATAAGATAAGGAAGCTGAAGAAGGGAACAAGCAACTTCCTAGACATTTTTAAACATTTTAAACATCCAACTCAATATAAAATTCAGACCCTGAAAAGAGGACATGTCCGGGAAAACCCGGACGTATGGTGACCCTACATAGAGATAAGTCCGACCATATAAAGCAAGTTTATTGCTTTCTCATTTTGAAAAGTGGAACCCATGTATCCTAATCCTTTCTGTGGGATCTATGTTTACAAGTTAGTCGCCAAGGCATGTCCTGGAAACTGCTTGAGAACACGCGACGGTGATTCAGAACAATACCACCTTCAAATAAAACCAAAACAACACCGAACGTTAATGCTTTTTCAAATCTTACTAAAAGCTACTTAGAGTTCCTGGCGGCTTGAGTGGTAGTGCATGAAGAAAGCTTTAAAGAAACACTTTTTTTTCCGTTTAACAAGGCAACCCAAATGGCGTGTACACCTGCCGTCAAAGGATTGGAAACTAATGTTCGCTTCATGGTAGCTGGCAGTTTGCAAACCCTTAGCCATTTGTTAAATTCTTGCAGCAGGATGTCACATACAAGCGTATACTCGCATCTTGTAATTGGCTTCGCTACCTGTTCTGCCGAGAGGGATTTCTTCCTTCTGCTGTTGGTTGAGAGCTCAGTATATGCCAAATATATAAGGGGTGACTGGGTTTATTCTCACTTTTAATGAGTTACATTACTACCCAGTAACGATGTTCCATTTCCTAAAAACGTTCATCTTGAAGAATCGCTAACATTACAGGGCCATACATGTAATCAAGGCTTAACCTGAAACTATTTGTTTTCCTTGCTTGAGGTTTAACGTCCTTTAAACAGATAGGTCATAATGAGCGATGCAATGGTAGAAAAATCCAACCGAAATCACAAACCGTGAGAGATCATCTATGTCGTTGGGCAGTTTAGTCAAGAACGCCAAGATGACAGATGTTAAAGGCAGCATAAAAACTGGGGTAGGTGGGTAGTCGCGCACAAGTCTCCTCCCCGCTAAAACAGTTTTCAAGAACAGGGATGGCTCACCTCTGTTGCGGGGGTGCAATTCTCCCTCACATTCAAAAGTTCCCGCACTCGAATCTTGGTTAGGGCGAGTTACCTGGATAAGAGTTTTGCCGTATCTAGAAAAGATGAATGTCTTCATCATTTCATCCATTACGTTTATTCATCGTCCTATACGACCTACCCTGTTAAAGAACGTTAAACTTGCAGGGGAAAAAGTTGTAGGGTTTTCGTTTAATTAGCAGGGCCGCTTCATAAAGAAATGTACAGATTAGGGATTGCATACAACTTCCTCCGTGTAGGATTTACACCCCCAAGGACTTACAAGCAATGTATTGGGTCATTAGCTTGTCAAAGAGCAAGCAAATCTATGATCATAGCATATCCAGGATGGTGATCAGCCCAATGCTTCCTATGGCGGTGAAGAAGGAAATTAAATGTAGTGATGAAAGACGCGGATCAAATTATGCAACCCGGCATTCGTCTGCGATCAGGAAAACTTTGGTCAGGTTGGTCGGCCCCAGAGTATTGAACCCGGGACTCACGAATCCGAATCGCTCACTTTACCGCGGTGCCACCTCGCTCGGTCTCATGCACTCTTAAGCTGAAGAAATAAGAAAGGTTGTAAATGAGCAAACCAAGGTAAAATTATTTATGTCAAAAGAAGACTAAGGGACATCAACCAATGAGAAATAAAATAGGATTGTAAAATTAATCCTTCTCTAAGTCTAGCAAACGAAATAAAATTGAATTGGGGTAAAGAGGAATATATACTTAACTTAGGAAGAAACGCGAGATTAGGAATGGCATGGTTTAGACTGGGGGGCTGGAGGGCACAGAAAATCACAGACGATGTTGAGAGGAGAATCCGCCCCTTCTGTGATTTGGACGAGGACTGGATATATATTTTGGCGGAATGCACAGTGGGAGACCAGCAAACTCAAAAGAAAAATTCTCAAGTCCTGGTAGAAGGAGATTGGCATATTGGGATCTACTGGCTGACCAGAGGAACTAGCAAACCATGGGCAATTTCTTGGCTAAAATGCGCGAAGCTAGGTCACATTTGCTAATTAGTCAAAGAAATGTATTTCTGTTTTCCTTTTTCTTATTTTTGTTACTTTTTCTGTTGTTTATTTTGTTCACCATACCTTGTATTTTAAACATAGATGTATGGCCAATGACCTGTGCACTAAATACTTGTGTAATAACTTCAATAATTTTAAACTAATAAAGCATCTTATCTATCTCTCTTATTTATGATTAGGTGATTTGTATAAAAAGCACTGAAAGTATAATCATTGCTGCTGTAGTTCGTTCATGTGGTGAATATTCACCGCTCCTGACAAGCGTGCAGAGGGATCTGTTTCGATTCTCGGCCATGATCACTAGATTCAGAGCTTTCATACGTTGGCAAGGTTTCATCTGTTTGCGGTCCGGTGGTATCTACTGTAAGTGAGAATTACGGGCATTTTCTTAATGTGTGACGATCAAGCTTTGTACACAAACCCAAGGGTAGAGGCAGAGATTGACAGACCACATCATCACAGGGAAGTCTCCGCTTATCAAGTCTCTGCTGATATTTGTTGATATTACTGCTGATGATGACACAGCGATGCGTGGTAATGACAGGACGACAATGACGACGTCACATTATCTGGAGCACGGTTGTTGCCTGCTTTATTTGGAACCGATGTTGCATGTTATTTGCCCTAAGTGACCTTATCGCATTATTTTCATATAAAGGAAGGGGAGCAGATCGACCGGATGCGAGAGATATGTACACAAACCAGAAAGGTCACCCCTCCCAGTTTAATGTGCACTCGGCTACAACAGGACGACGCGACGTTAAGGATGACGCTCGGCAAGAGTAAACACAGGGAGGAAGGCACTGTTTGCCTTTTTTCAACCTCCAACGAATTCCCATGTCATAAAGATGAAAATATTGCCTCCATTATGAACCTCCGCCTCCGCGGCGCCGATGGTTCCTGAATATTGCCTATCGCTTTTGACGAGAAATTTCGTCGCAGTGTTTCGATTGTAGCGATAATATAATATTTAGGCAGCAGGCAATGTCAGAACTTTGGAAAATGTGAAACGCATAAATGTATCTGCATATAGAGTGCAGCAGGAATCGGCAGAACATCTAAACGTGTGGAGTGTAATTGTTGTGGACCTAAGATTGTTATATTTGAAAAATCTGATGTGATGCATTCACATGACTTTCTCTACCCTCTGTCGTTTATTAGGTGTAAAGCTTATTTGTAGATCTACTAAATCTACTAAATTTTGCAGAAATAGCCACATTACACATTTCACACACAAAAGAACAGCGATAGTCAAATGTTTAAGAATTCGACGCTATATGTTAGTCTTGCTGTTTCTATGCAATCGCGAGAAAGAACTGAATATTGAAAGGGCTTTAAAGAATGACCAAGAAGTGGACAAATCCAACCATTAATAACGGACCTCCCAGAAATAGCTTATGCCACAAAACATTATTTTAAATAAATTGTGTGTTTTAAATAGATCTGCATTTCTTGTGTAGTATGTTTTCGTCTATCGCTTAACGTTTACCAGTTATACAAGATTATATAAAATTCCTGCAAATGAAGAGGACCTTAAAGGCTATTCCCAGAAAATTCAAGATGTACATTTTATTTGTCATGTAAATATCTTTAATATGTATTAGTTTAGTTAAAATCGCTTTAGCCATTTTTTAAACATCAAAATTTTCAAAAAATGTTCCATGTAAAGGTTATTTGGGGTGGGGATTTTCTTTAAGGTCTTCATGTAGCATCCTTGGAAGATAACGGAACTTAAATACCAAGTTAGGTATTTATCGGACTTTTGTTTTTGAGTTATGCTTTCACAGACACACACACACAGGACCTTTTTCTATAAATGCTTTTTCTTTTAATCCAGGCTCCTCAAAACTGGTATTTTCGGCGAAATCTCGGTATTTAATTTTTGGGCTGAATGCAATACTTTCTCTACAACTATGTTCGTGGTAGAGATAGTGAAAAGCCTTCGTGTTTACCGTATATTATATATTGCAACCGCTTCTACAGCACTGAACTGACTATCGTCTGCCAGCAGCTTGGCCATTGATTTTTTCTTAGGATGCCTGTGAACAGCACCAGTCATAAGGATGCAAAGCGAGTTTTTCAGGAAATTTTCCCATATCAGAAAACTCTTTGCGTGGGGAAATCAGCTATATCTGAGAAGGCAAACCAAAACCAGAATGTATAAAAAGATGGAAGACCAATAACTAGACATTGGATTTGAATGTTAATTAATATTTAGTTCGTTTTTACTTGCGATATGGAATAAAGTTTTACAATATGTTTCATGTTCTGTATTTGAAAGTTTCATAGTGCATATAATTGCACATTTCCGATTTTACTCATATTTCATCGTTTTTCCAAGCATTGAACATCTATTATATATATTTAAAAAAAATTAATTTTAAAATTAATGTTTAAACATATTAATGACAAAATAATAAAGTCCTTACTATGAAGACACCCATATGGAAGTTCAGAGTAAGCTTGAGATTGCTTCTTTAAAGTATGCAGGAAAATTAAGCGGTAAATTGTGCGGTGTTTTAGAGGGAACTCCTAAGATTAAGGCTTTTGTGTGCCATGGATAGATATCTTCAAGTTGAACATGAAGTGCTTTCTGAAGACATTCCTCCGGAGTTAATAAGTTCTTTCAAATTTTTCCCAATAACATCTGAAGACGTGAAAAATCCTTCTCAGGATGCAAACCTGTGTTAACTGATAAACATCAAACTTACATCTGAGCATTTGGAGAAATTAAATATTTTGTGCTGTAAATCAAATTACGACAACCGGAATGATGTCCAAGAAAGAAGTTAAATTGTAAGTACCAAAAAGTATAACGTTTAAGTTAACAATTTTAGTGCATACTTTCACAGTATAAAGGCATGCATAATATCGATGTTTATCAATAAGGTATGATGAGACACCAAGACAAACCAGATGCTTAGGTCAGGTTTAGCACGTATTGGGCTATAGAAGCCCTAAAACCTCGGTCATTACTGATCCATTGTACACCCTTTATTTTTTAGTCTCTCATAACGCTTGCATCCTTTACAAAGGAGGCTAGCTTTCTTATCGGGACCTTATTAAGTTCATGGATTTTTACAAACCCTTGATTGAGGTATTTAATCCGAATCACCTGCAAATGCCTCGACCCACAACAGATGACTCGTCTTTTCATTTACTTTTTTGCATCCTATATAACTTGGATCAACTTCTTTCTCATCTTGTGTAACTGTCCTTTGAAATGGACATGTCCTGTCATCATTCAAACCATTCAACAAAGTTGGTCTTTGTTCATAGAAGGCAGTTCATCACTGTGGCATAGTTTAAAGGAATTGATATTTTTAAGTATCTGTGTCTTCCAATGACTCCCAGTACTCCTTCCATTTTCCAGCAATCTCCCATCGATAACCCCTCCAACATATCCATAAGATAATCCGAAAAAGGGTTCCGGTCCGATTATTGGACTAGCTGATTCAATTTAGCCAAATCATCTGCCCTTCATTTGCCATAAATTCCCATAAAACAGATGCTTAATGTAGCTAAAATGAACTAATTGGGGAAAGTACAAGGGAAAACTTCATATCACAGAGTTATCAGTGTTGAAATAAGAAAGACGCGTGGAATACAACGTATAGCAGAGTGGATAAACAGGAGAAACGAATGGATTGATCAAGCGGACCCAATAGTACCTGGCATATTAGTTCTAGGTCAGAAATGGAAAGAAGAAAGGTAGATGAAGTATTAGAAGAACTGCAATGAGATGGAACGATTCATTTTCTGGAAAATGAAAGATGTTATTCTAGATGAAAAGAAGGAGAATGGAAAAGAATGTTATATTTTTATTTTCTCAAAAGCGACTAGCGGCTTTGGTTAAAATACTGTGTACTTCAACTACATATATCTTAATTTAGAGTCTTATTCATTCAGTTTGTATAGCTGTGCAACCTTATGAGATAATAAAGACTTTGAAGAATATAGATCTCATTAAGCAGTATACAAAATGTGTTTTAGCAATGAATATTTCGGAAAGTCTTTTGGAAGGTCTACTTCATTTAATTCTCTAGTTTCTAACTTCATTACAAAAGATGTGTGGAGGATAACGCTGCCAAATAGTTCTGTATGTTCTTGTTAGTTGAGTACCCTACCTTTAAGTTGATATTCATGAGGATGAGACAATGATTGTTTTTTGAGACTCGTTTTTATAGCCAGTAAAGTGGATATCACAATCATCATGATTGCAGCAACAACTTACACTAGTATTTCAGTTATATGGTAGTGTTATATTATTTATAGTTATATTATTATAAGTAATCTTCTTCTCCCCTCTCCCGAGGTCCACGTAAATTTCTTTTCCCGTTGGTTGGTTATTCGTTATCTTCTTTGGTAATCCCATTTTGTCGATGTGATATTTTCAATTTGTTTTATTTTAATCAATGTTGTCGTTAACTGTGAAAGTATTGAAATCTGATCTTATTGTTTCATTTTTTACTTACTTACATATCTCCTGAATTTCCTTTCCGCGGGTGTATATGTGAGCTCTCTTTTTTGTTATTGTCCACGGTTCAGAGCTATGTAATACAGTAGACACAGGCATAATCTTACAGCATTTTATGTGTGTTTCTTTTCTAGTTTTTTCTTCCCAGTTCTTTCCTCTAATTGTGTCACAAATAGTTTGAAATATTGACCTTCATCCCAATGTATCTCTCAAATTTATAACTAATATTAAATTCTAGATAATTTAAGGGCATACTTGTATCAATATTTTTCCATTCATTAGTATCTTCTTCCTTGTAAATGCCATTTTATTTGCAGATATAGTTAAATTATAATGCACCGCATTTGGGCTTAATTTATAAACAGCGCTTTATAATTTATCCTCTGTTTCTTGATTAACTATTTGATCATCAGAGTGTAGTAAAGTATTTAAATATGTGTTTAATTTTATCTTGATACCAAACCGTATTTCATCTTTCCACCTCATATCTATATCTTCAATATATAAATATAATGAAATGAGTGATAAACTACACCTTTCTCAAACATCTTGATTTGTTAAGATTTCATCTGACATTTTAGAACCAGAATTAATGAATTTTGGTATTTACATACACACTCTTAATAGCACTAGTATGGTGCTTAAGAGAACATGTTGTTTCTAATATTTTCCATAAAATGATCTTTTTACCTTATCAAAGGCTTTGTCATAATCAATGAACGCAATGTATTATAGGAATAATTGTATATTATAACGTATATAAAAATATTGTTTTGTAATTATTTTGCTATTGTTTAAATGCTTGTGGACAAAAATAGTTACCGAATTATCAAATCTAAATGCTATCCACTTTCTTGATACTTTTTCCATAAACGAACACTGTCTTCTTCGAGTTATCTCGCCCAGTTCAGCAGAGCTTGCACGCAACATCCCCACTCCATGGTGGCAATAATGTCGGACTTCGTTTTAATGAAGAAACATTTGACATAACAATGTGGTTATCGTGCATTTTAATGCTACGGGTAGCTCATTTCTCACCCACCCCTCCCTCTATATGGTTGAGTCGTTAAGCATGTTGCATTGGACTAGTGCGTTTACACCAGTCAGTGTTGACGTCATTAAGGGAAAATGTTTCTCCGCCTTTGATTTCGCACTGAGAGAGAACTGATAAGGACTGGTGGATCTAGATAAATGTGGAACCCTTCAGAAGAAGAAGAAGAAGAAAACATTATGGTCTAGGAAGATGGGTCAGCTTTTCCATCTCGGCGTACCATGAAATGTTCAGTGCTCCTCCTTTTCTCATCGCCTCTTGGAAGAGTGTGTAATACAGTTGTTATCCTCTGTTATAGTTATTCCCTACATTTTAAACAGCTGAATCTTGTATTTGTTTACAAAATAAGTGTTACTGCAGTATTTTGGATTGGCAACTACCACGCTAATATAGTTGCCGAGGTTTCGTGTTTAAATTCGGCGGAGGACTCCGGATTGCTTCGAGTATAAAATATTAGCATGGTTTCCTTTGAGACAGAATGTGCCCGAATTAATTGTATAATGTGTTAATTTATTTAGTGTTTAATTTGATATATGAATGATATGTGTGTATAATGTGAATATCATGCAAATAGCTACTTTTGTATAATATAATATATATATATATATATATATATATATATAAATGTTCCTGTGTCACTAGTTTAGAATGTCTTAAACCCTGCCGTTTGTAGAAAATATAGAAAATATATATACTATTCGCATGTGCAGAGGAAGCAGGGATCTTTTGTGTTAGTCTAGGGTAAGGTTTTATGACTTTATTTGTCCCCGCTCCGGAAGTATGGAGGGAGGAAAATATAACAGAACGGAAAATTACCGAGAGAAGCCTGGAAAAAAAGTCACGTAATATATACAAACTAGCCAATAAGAATATATATATATATATATATATATATATATTAAGTAATATTTAGCCATGCTGAGAGAACCGCGAAAATTCCTCCAAAAAGAAATCCGATCCTAAAATTTCAAGTGTGGGGGTCGTCTTCCATAAGTAGTCGAGATTTACCCCAAATTCCAAGGAGTTGAATTGTAGATACAGACGAGGAATCCACGCTATTCCGGAAGACAAAGTTGACGCGCAAATGGTGTTCTTTTGTGCGGACGTGTAAATGTGACCAATCACATAGTAATTAACAATGTATCGGCGATTCCCGAGTTCTATATAATGATAAGTGAACAGGAACATTATTCGGTGTTTTTAAAGTGAGAAATGATAATAAGTTGGAGTTACCTAAACATTATGATGAGTAGTGGATTCACCTCTGAGCTCCTTGTACCACTAGCGAGATCGACGAGCTTATTAGCAATCCTGATAGGCAAAGTCCATGCAGACATCTCCGCTGAAAACCAACTAGCCAGGGCAACAACGAGAATTACCGTACAATTAAATCAACCACCCAGGGCAACAAGATGAAACCATGTCGGATGGAGAACGTTAAGCAGGTATAGTGAATTTTACCATTACTTCTCCTGTATCTGCCACTACACCGCGTTCGACTCCAACTCGAGCGGGCATCGAACCCAGGACTGCAACCAACGGCGCAGTCTTCGAAGCATAGAAAGGCGACGACTGAAGCACCTTCGGACGGGAAGTATTACTTATGTTTTTCCCTAAAGATCCTATGGATGCTGGACTAATTACTAATCACTGCAGGTTCTGCTGTCAGATATCAAGCGTTGCAAGGATAGTAGACTCGTGCAAAAACCTGGGCAATTGGGCTGAGAGTTTGATGATATTACCTAATTTGTGACGAATATTAATCACGATTCGCAGGAAGCAGATAACAAAATAAGCTATAAAATAAATAGGAGTAAGCAGAAAAAGTCGCATTCATTCAGGTTTCTTAAAACATGCACCCAAAAGAATCTTGATATTGAATTCTTAAGTCGGATGCAATTATTTCTGCGCTTTAGATAAGCGACATAGAAAATAAACTATGTTAGTAAGCACATGGTTGCATAGCCCTGTTCTAAGAGGAAAACTTCACAAGATGTTTGATATTCGCATCTTCCTGGAGCAATGTAACGGATAGGACTAAGTGATCTCCTAGAGATGGGACCTGAAGCCTTGAGGAAAGCGAATCACAAACCCAATGGGAAAACTTAGAGCGGAAATGTTAAACTGAGATGAGGATTCTACCGCGGCAAATGTCAACAGTACCCACCAAAGTTTTCATTGGGATTGCTGGATTTATGAGCGCACTTCTAACAGCCGTTTAATTGTTCAAGTGTTCCTGAATGTATCTAGGGATTTTAGAAACTCGAGTTGCATTTGTTGAACCTAAACCCTGTTTCTTATAACCATGTCCCTGTGACACGTATTTCGCGCCCCCTTTCCTTCCCCTTTGCCCTGATTGAATGGCATGATAAACACCCTGTGCAAGCTATTTGTTGGTAAGAGTCTACATACATTCCAGATGCATCAACTCTTGATAGGCATTATGTTTTATCTATACCGAGCGGGATAGCTCAGGCGGTTACGTTTGTGGCCCGCATTCGGGAGGTTGTAGTTCGATTCCCGTGGCCGGCCTATGGGTGCTTTTTCGGGGTTTCCACGAGCCGCCAGGCGAATGCTGGAAATGATCATTACATCCCCGAATTTCCTGTCCCTCCATTTCATCTCTATTCTCATTTCACTTTATCCTTCACCTGCTTGGTCTCTTTTAGGCTCTCGGCGCGTGCATGGCAGAGGAAAAGGATGCTCTATGGAAACCTTTGTCCCCCGGAGTTGCGAGCAGCTCCGGGTCCCAGCCCCCCAGGGAATGTGTAAACCTAAGGGGGTGGACAGGAGGAGTTCAAATATGTAAATGGTAGAGACCCTGCCCTCTTCTGTCGTGTCCCCTGGTGCGGCCGCCCTCTGTCTCCTTATCTCATCCCTCCCTCCTGGGGGCGCCGCGTCAGGGGCATAGGCACAAAAGATCTGGCTAGGTCGAGGTGCTAGGTCCCCTCCGCTTCTGGTTCTATCCTATCCTATATTTGGTCAATACGATTATGAAAATATATTGTCTCTTCGAATACATTAAGATAAATGATAATGTTAAATCAGGAACTATTTTGCACATAAACATATTCCACGATAGCAGCCAATGACAGTTAAGAGATACAGAGAACAGGGTTTAGGACCCTGTTTTTACTCCCAGTGTGCACTCATGATCGATAATAGTAATTACTTTAGAAAGAACAAAAATTAAAACAGCTGCAGCACATTTACAAATAAAGCGCCATTAAAAACACTCATGATAAATTAAACAATATATACAATATTGTGTAAATGAACTCTGGTTATTATTTTTCAGAAACATATTTGTCGAAAGCCTGTCGGAGGTATAGGCACAACGTTCTATAAACTTCTCTTTTACTCTACCCGCTGTCAGATAAACGTAGCCGAGATACAAGCTGATGTTACTTCGTGTAAGTGGTTTCAGAGCAAAACTAAATCGGCTGCTATAGTTGATCACATTATCCCGCTTGTTTTTTCAGGTCTTATTGTAGATAATACGGACAAGTATACAATCTCATTAAGCCTATTATTAATAATCCTTTGAGTGTGTATTTGCCGGAGGAAACGGTTCTTTAGAGTACTGATGAATTCTCTTTACACATGAATCCAGGCAAAATTTAAGCTCCAGTATAATCGAAAAAGTTGTATTTTGTGAAGGGCTGCGTTAGTACTATCTGTACAAAACGAGAAGTAATCTTGAGGCGGAGCTAAATAATGCTGGTGAAAGTAGCTCAGTCAATAGCGCTAGAACGAGGTTGCCTAGTCCCGCGGTCTCGCTGTAGGCTACGATTTCTACTTTTCAATTGCGCAGTTAAAAGTTAAGTACTCATCATTTATAGTATTATAGCTGAACAGCTAAATTTTACAGCTAAACATTTTGAATCAGACTGTCCAAAAACCGCGTCTCTACGATGTTTATTGTTTAGTTATGTGTCAAAGCAGACATTTATGAGGGCTGCTGAAAGAGCTTAGAGCTGTTGAGTTCTGAGATTAGCGAAGGAGTGTTAATTTGTTGCTTGTAATTTACCTTTTAGACAGTGTATTGACACGCGAAAATATTCTTTATATAAGCTTAAGGTTTCAAAGTTAGTGTTACAAGTCTAGTGGTTTTAATTAAGTGTTTAACAATGATGAAAATATGCCCACTGTCTCCGCGTCAAGTGATCGGGGTGTGTGTATGCTACATTTGCCGTATCTTGCTTCACGCTGTGTGTATCGTCTCTCTCTTCACACTCACAAACCGTCTGCCAACGCAGCGCTCCTGCTGGTGCTCCATTGGCTTGCTTCAGATTCCTTCTCGTTTCGTACGGATAAAACATTGCATGGAGCAATGTACGTTTATGAAATAAGTTGAGTCGGTTGATTTTTACTCATCACATATACGAGTTGTGCGTATGTGATGCGAGTACAAACCAACCGATTCAACTTATTTTATAATGAATCTAACATCACAGTTTATAACACTTCTTTTAATTATAAAAAATGTACGTTTATTCAATTTGAGAGACAATAATTTTATTTAATACAAGCCCTAACTAAAGTCAAATGTTGTTTATAAGATTTTAATTTCATTCAATAGTAAACAAATGAGCAGTTAGTATTGCATTTTAAAGGAGTGTAATTAGTAGGTATTAGTGTATTTTAGAGCATGTATTTGAAATTTATTTACTGTATACCTATATTTCTTCTTCGGCGGTCACTATCAAGGATTAGGCTGCAGACTGTTCCGTCTTCATTCCAGCCATATCTTCATTGTGCGTCCTAATTCTCGTCTTCCTTCTGGTTTTTATTTTATTATTTAACTTGTATGTTTTCTTGTACCATTATTTTAATTTCTTTCATCAGTTGTTTGTTCGCATACGCTCATAAATGGAAAATATTTTTAATTCGGCTCCTATTTCTTCCTGTTGTATTTGATCTAAAATTGTATCACCTTTTACTTTCCTTAAATATATTTATATAATAAATAAAATGCATATCTTGAACTTTCTGTTCTCTTCATTCGAAAGCTATGTTTATAATCTTGTATAACTGGTAAACGTTAAGCGATAAACGAAGACTACTACACAGAAATGTAGATCTCTTTAAAACACACAATTTATTTCCAATAATTTTTTTTTCAAATGAGGCATTTCCGAGGATTCAAATTGTTCAATAATTGTTGACATTCTTTTGAAATGCTGTTGATATTCAGTTGTTTCTCGCGATTGTTTGGAAAGAGTACGGACTTTTAAAGCCAGTTGACTTGTATCTATAACGAAAATGTGTGATGTAGCAACTCCTGTAAAGGTTTATCTCAATAAAAATGAAGTAGATAAAAAATAACAGTAAGAAGAGTTCGTATACCCATTAATTAATGTTTAGAGGGTAGCGAAATTCATGTGAATGCAATGCATCAGATTTTTTTTTCATTCAGATGGTCTCTAGATGTGTGTCTAGTGAAATGTCGATATCGAAGTTTTTGGTCCTACTGTTATACCAAGGTATCGCATTCCTATGAGTCGTTATAAATGCTCTATTTATGAGCCCCTTACTAAAGTTGATTCATAGGAACGATGTATCAATAGTAACTCTTGTATTTTGTAAATATTTCATGTATATAATCCCCTCTAACTTCTATGGTCATATTGTGGACCTTGACTTGAAAAACTACTGATGGTGTTACTCTCACTGAACTGTAGGTTGTCTTAACGTTGGATTTTAATACTTTTTGCTATTAAATACTCTCGCATTCACTCCCATATTCATTCTTGCACACTCTGCGGAGCATAGGAATGATTCTGGTTAAAGAAAAATTCCTCGACCAGCCGGGATACGATGCCAGCCTCCTGGGTTGAGAAGCCAGAACGCAGACTATTCGATCACAGAGGCAGTGGGTAGTGAGAGCTGTTATGGAGATATTAGTGATGAGTAGTTTTGGTTGATTCACTTTACTTGGAACTAAAAAAAATGTTCAATAAATAAATGTATTATGCACTTACATTGGTATGATATAAATAAAAATGAGGTTCTTCACTGCAGACTCAATTTCACAAAGTAGCACTAACGACCTAGAAACCCTATCCACAAAGCTGGCATATTTTCACGACGTTTATTGTACGTGAAGTTTCGCTTGGTCTGCTCCTGAAAGCTTGTCACGGTACACTAAGACATCTAACAAACTCTTGTGTGTTGTGGGTGGATTACAGGAGTTAACTTTGCCGCCCCGATACAGGTTTCTGCTAGGCTTACCTCACTCCCTGCTTGAGGGCGCTTTCCTGCACAGCACGCTTTCATCCTTTGCCAAGCAGTTAAGTAATTTCTGTTCAGGACACGTGGCAGTTGGTGTTAAAAGCTGTACATAATAAATTGGGATAGTTGCTTCTATGACGATGGCAGATTTTTGGTTAGGAAAAAGAAATAAATTCACCATGTTCCACCTCGAATGTACAGCCGGAAGCAAAAAGTGTTGCGAATAAAGGAGTGCGCTTCTTTCAGTTGGTGTTAACATGTCAAACCATCCCTCCGTTTTCCAGAGTGAGGATTCTCCTTCACCTTCTTGAACTGCTGAAATGCGTTTTGTCCACCCAAGTAAGACATCTCCGATTGTTTCATTGTTATCCAAAGTACAAGGTGATCCGTTTGAGATATCAGCAAAGTAAAACGTTAAATATAAGAGGGTAATGCGCACATCTCTGAGTAGTTTGCTTTAATATAAACGGAAAGGACGTAAGTTAACAATGAGTGATGTTTGAAACTTCATACGTGTGGCATCGCAGCGCTGTCGTGCATAGGAGACATAATGGCGGTCATCCACACAGCGCTAGAGCCCATAGATGTCTTCACATCTTATCAGCACAGCAGAATATGCCATACAAAATGTATCGGAAGATTGGTAGACAGTACCTTAAAATGTTTCCATATCATATTCAGCAAAACCAAGCTTTGATGCGGCTTAATTACGAAGTTCGCTGTCATTATGTGTGAGAGGCAGGAAGCGGGTGATCAGTGGTTAAATCGATGGATGTTCATGGACAAAGCCACATTTCATGTGAGTGGTCGAGTAAACAAGCATAACTGCATTATTTGAAGAACTGAGAACTCACACGTCTCATATGACGCATTCAGGTACCATACGACACACTAAGCATGTTGCTGTGGCGTAACCACCATTTTGTCGCCTATGTACAATGCACTGCCATGCCACGCGGATGTAGTCTGAAACATCACACGTTGAACTTCCATCCTATCCACTTATATTACAGCAAACTTCTTAGAGATGTGTGCATTAACCTCTTATATGTAACGTTTTACTTTTCTGTCATCATTCTGTATTCAAAATGTGTGCAGTGATCATTCTTTGATGCAATTTGTTCAGGACCAACTATGTACCTCCATCCAATTACATAGTCAAGTGAGAATGAAGACTTCAGAAGCTACTTACAGAGAATTTAAGATATGCATTTTGTTGGTCATATCAATATGTCAAAACGTTATATTTAGTCAAACACATTAGATCCATAAAAATAATAAAATGTTTTCTTGTCAAGTGCTGTTTAGAGCAGAATAATTTAAACATTTTCCGGTTGTGACATTAAACGATTCATAACTGAAATACAAACCTTATTAATGGGAATTTACATTTTTTATTTCTCTTCCATATACTTATAATAGGCTGAGGATGTAATTTTGTATTCCATCAAAAATTTCGAGTGTAAATTCACCGGATGTAGACGTTTTCAAATCCACTAAAACCAAAAAAAGCATTTTTAGAAAAACTTACGAAGATGTGACACGAAGGCTTCCAAGAAAAAAATCCCCTCAAAAACTTTCTTTTAAATGGAGAAGTTTTCGTTATTTTTTTCTCAAAAACGGGCTCGACTGACTTTGATTAAAATATCGTACATTTTTAGTTTGTTTGCCCTCCTGTAACTCCCTTGTGCCCGTAATGAAATGTATAATGAAACCATTTCTGCAATTTATCTCGCTTAACATGAAGTAGTTAGAATAAATGAATTTTTGTAAAGGTTATATGTATAAGAGAGATAAAAGTAAACAATAATGGGTATAAATAATCGTGTGAATGTCATAACACACTTTTTAAATCTATTTTACTCATAACTTAACATTATAATTAACCAAATTCATTAAATTAATAATTTTCACGAGTTCTAATTCTTGGAAAAATCATGAACTCATTCAGTAGAATTATCAACTTTTCTTAAAGGTCATTTTTGGGTTTCAGGGGACACAAAACGTGTCTGCGATGAAATATACATACTGAGAATTTTGGTCGAATTTTGGTGTTTAAATTAGACAAGTGGTAGAGAAAGCAAAAATGAAAGAAAAGAAAAACAATAAAAAGTGTTAAACAAAATATAGGGGATAGTGAACGAAACGTTCAGTTATTAGAATATAATTTTATTAATAAAAAACTGATGTGTTACATTCACATGACTTCCTCTACCCTCTATCGCTTATTAGTGGGTATAGAAATTATTCTTACGAAAGTTTATTTCTTATCTTATTCATTTTAATGAAGATGAACCTTTCCGGATATAAATGCATTACATATTTCGTTATAGATATAAAGAGAATAGTGATAGTCAAATGTTTTAGAACTGCTCGTTACAAGCTGGCCTTAAAATTCCATACTCTTTCCATGACATGGCGAGAAACAATTGAAAATCGTCAGGACTTGAAAATGGCTAAGTATTGAACAAATCGAACCATTAATAAAGGATATCTCAGAAATGGCTGATGCCACAAAAAATTACTTGAAATAAATTGTGCCTTTTCAAGAAAACTACATTTTTTGTGTAGTACGTTCTCATCTATTGTTTTACTTATACGAGTAGTACAAGATTATACAAAATTTCTTGGGAATGAAATTTACAGGCTATTCCCAGAAAATTGAAGATAATGCATTTTGTCTGCCATTTAAATATCTTCAGTGTATGGCATTTTAATTAAAATCTTTAGACACCTTTTAGGAAATCAAAGCTTTCGAAAAATCTAACATGTAAAGAATATTAATTATTATTAATGAATTATTCTTTTTATACACCTCAGCCTAATCTTGGCAAGCTTTTAATATAAAGTCAACTGAAAAATTCAACACCACAGCCGGGATTTGAACACGGTTCTCCCGCTGTCCGTGCTCTATATTAAAAACTTTCCAAAACGAGACTAACGTCTATAAAAGGTATAATTAATTTATATATAATAAAAAGTTAAACCTAAAAAAGAACCATTTATCCAGCACTGAAGTACTTGCGTCAGCAAGTCGCCGCTAAGATTGTCATCTCGAGTGAGATGTCTTAGTGGGAATCAACTTGAGTCAATTGGGGAATTCAATCTCCCACCGGCATGTTGTCACAGTAGCTTAATGGTTAGAGTAAGCGCACGGAGAGCGGGAGAAACGGTTCAAATCCCGTCTGTGGCGCTGAATTTTTCAGCTGACTCTATATTAAAAATGTAAAGGATAGTTGGGGATGCGGAGATTTCCTTGAAAACCTTTGTATAGCATCTTTGGAAGATACTGAACTCAAATACCAAGTTTGGTATTTATCCAGGTTTTCGTTTTTGTGTCATGTTTTCACACACACACACACGGACCTTCTTCCAAATTTTGTTTCTATTCAGGGAGCCTCAAAACACGCATTTCCGGTGAAATCTTGGTATAAAATTTTTGGGTGAAATGCAGTACCATCTCTACATACCATGTACGTGGTAGAGAAAGTAAAAATGTTTTTAGTGTGAATTGTAATGGCAGCAGTATCAACCATCCAAATAAATTTCAAAATAAACCATGAGAAATAAGTTAGATAAGCTTATCTCAACCGCTAGACAATAGTTCCACTGGACAGGAAGTCTATGTCAACAGAGCAATGGGCACTTTTCCACCACTATGAATCACGTGGTTGAACAAACACTAGCCAGTTCCGTTTTAATTTGTGGTACATTAGAACCCGACAACGAGATTCTGTGAGCTAGAAAGCCATATAATTCCGGGCTAATCCTTACTCTTCCATACAACTGCTCGTGAAAAAGCGTTTCGTCCCTTTGTCTTCTATAATTCAATTTATAGCTTTTATGTGATTTCGTATATCTTCATTTCTTTTCCTTGTACAGCGAAGTTACTCCATTTACTTCACGTAGAAACCTCATTTCCGCTGCTTGGACGGTTTTTTGTATCACACTGCCGTAAATCCGTTTCACTTCCAAGAGAGCTTTGTCATCTTTTTACAAAATTCAGCTCATGGCCGCTTTATTGTGTTATTCTTTGTCGCCGTGTTAATGCTCAAGGGAATAAATTGCGTGTACGAATTTGCTTTCAGCCTTTCATAAATTAAAAAGTTGATTATCCAACTAATTCAGTTAAGTCTGGAGTACGATACTTAGTGCATCTTTCTTAACCACCCAGCTTCATTATAAAAAACAAAAGCATGATGTGCAACAATCACACGGCTTTCTCTACCCTTACAATTTTGTAACAATATGTATGTATAATTAACTGTAAGTGAAAAGTGTCTAATAGTTTTCGATTTTGGAACCATGTAAAACAAAACTATAAATAGTAATAATAATAATAATCATACACACAGGGATTAGACCAATGGTGATCTGTTCCGACTCCAAACTAAAGCTGTTCCATTCACCTGCTGTTTTCTAGCAGGTCTTCCTAGTTTTCGTTGTCCTTTTGGTTTGTAATTTAGTGCTCTTTGGGGAATCCTATCATATTCCATTCTGCAGACATGGTTGTACTATTTTTCCTGTATTCTGCTATTTTGTGCGTTAGTTTAAATATCCCCAGTTGTTCTCTGATATCCTCACTTCTCTGTTTGTCTTTTAGAGTATAACCTGCTACAAACCTTAACCATTTCATTTCTGCTACTTCTATCCGTCTCAAGGAATCTTTATTTAGACAACTGGGGAATTCAATCTCCCACCGGCATGTTATCACAGTAGCTCAATGGTTAGAGCAAGCGCACAGAGAGCGGGAGAATCGTGTTCAAATCCCGGCTGTGGCGTTGAATTTTTCAGTTGACTCTATATTAAAAATGTAAAGGATAGTTGGGGATGCGGAGATTTCCTTGAAAATCTTCGCATAGCATCTTTGGAAGATACTGAACTAAAACCCATAAAATGGTGTAGGAACTGCTAAAACCTTACAAAATTTCAGTAGAGTTTCTTTGCGGACTTTCCTTGCTAAACATCTTCTGATTGTTCCACATACATGTTGGAATAAATTTAGTTTTCTATTTACATCTTTTGTTCTATCCTTGACAATGAAAACTCCTAAATAGTTACAAATCCATAACTTGTTCAACAGGGGTATTATAAATCATAATTTTGGCTCTGAAAGAATCTTTTCCGTAAAATGCCATTATTTTTGTTTTCTCAGCTGAAATTTCCAGATTATGTTCAGTAGCCACTATACTTAAATTATAAATAGCTCTTTGTAAATTATCTTCAGTATATGCTATAATTGCTTGGTCATCCGCAAAAGCTAGTGTCCATATTTATAGATACTATCCATTTTAAAATTAGTAGTTAATATATTTTTCCAATTCCGAATAACGTCATCTAAATAAATGTTAAATAATGCGGGTGAGAGTGGACACCCTTGTGGGACACCTTGGTTTATTTCAATGTAATTTTCTGAGAGTCTCCCTTCACTTTTAATTCTTATCTTTGTTTTCCCATATATAAACTTTGTATAGCACGTATTATGTGGTTAGGAAATCCTCTATCTTTCATTATTTCCCATATTTCATTTCTATTTACCTTGTCAAATGCTTTGACATAATCTATAAAAGCTATAAAAAGTAGAAGATTGTACTGCTTTCTTTTTTCAAACTGTTTGCGCCACTGTAAAAGTGCAGTCTAAGCAAGATCTACCCTTTCTAAAACCATGTTGGTTTTGCAGAATTGCTTCCATTATATTTTTTTATTCTGTTTGTCACAATCTTCGCATAAATGTTATAACAGGTATTTCATAGACTGAAACCCCTGTAGTTCCTACAGTCATTTTTACTCCCTCTTAAATATTGGAATTATCACGGCTTCTTTCCAAATATTAGGTATACTCCCTTACTTCCAACATTCATTTAAAAGATAATAATAATAATAATAATAATAATAATAATAACAATAATAGTAATAATAATTATTATTATTTTAAAATGACCATATGTTTTCGCCCAAGAATAGCCAAAATCCCTATGCAACTTGGCATATAACTTACCATAGATCCCAATTAAAAAAATTAACCAAATCCAGTAGAATGTAGCTTACGGTCCAGTTGATGAAGACTCCGTTGGGCATCTTCAAAAGTTAGTGACTCCTTATTTGGTTTACAACCACGGCCTACAAGCTCGGAAACTACGCTCTATTGGATTAACACCGTGAAAGCGTAAGCATGTATAATGCTTAGCCAACAGCCTAAGCATGGCCAATGTGCCATCTTAAATACGAGGTTAATTCTGCAAGTAACAACTGTTTGTCTTTAATACATTATAAAAATATATTTGGTTAAATATGTCACTTGAAAAATTGAACCTAATATCTCCATATAATCATCTCGTTTTTTAAGGTTTAGATTTCCCGTGTTATAGTCAGCTACCGCTAGTCCATAAGCCAAGGTGTTCAGAAACAACTTCACCTAAGAATGAGAAATGTGTAAGAAAGAAATCTGTAACTCCTGTAGTTATATGCTGTCTGGCACGATTTTGTTGTTCACATGGTTCTTCAAATCATCCATTGATGAACTTCATCATGACATTTGTTCGTCCATATTGAACATTTTACACAACTTTCTCACATTTCTTTCGTTTGTTGCCCTATCACCATATTTCCTTTAGTTGACAGAAGAGTTTTACAGGTTTCAACTTCCGAGTATTCAAAAAGATTCTCATCTCATAGTGGGCGGGACTTGTAACACGTTCATTTTGAACAATCACAGAATACAGAATAACTTGTTTTGACGAACTTGCACAACACTGAGGAAAGACGTCCAGAAAATCATTCAATTCAGGTTAGAATACGATAGCGATTTGTGCAGTGAAAATCATATTAGCATCATTATTGACAAAATTCCATTTGTTGTCGTATGTACAACTACTTTAGTTCATACATTTATTTATTTATTGGAAGCTTTATTTATTTTATTCTAAATATTTTTCATAAATTCAAAATTAATTTTCCCCTATGTTTCGTCCCTACTTATTTCAAGCATGTTATAATCCTAAAATAATCTGCCTAGTAGCTTACTATTATTAATTGCAATGTTTAAGCTAAAAAATATTGCAATATTTGTACACCACTGTGTTCCTAGCCGTTGCATTGAAGCTTAAATAAATCCTGTACTCGCCATGACTTCGCTGGTATAAAGTCTTATCCGCGGTTTTGCCTTTCATAACGTGCTGATCAGCACAGAAAATACGACGTATTATGCGGTAAAAGTTTAGTTTTAAGCTTGAAACTTCAGGATGTTCATATTTCTAGAGTCTAGGGACGATAAGGGATAATCCTAATCAAATACGCATTTTCCTCTATAGTCGGTAATTAAATCCGGACCTCTCTGGATTCATGTTAAACACTAAACCGTAAATTTTGCTTTCTCTACCACATACTGGTAGGTGGAGAAAGTATGGAATTTCACCCACAAAAAATTGAAAACCGGGTGCGCGGGCGTATGTTTGTGTGCGCGTGTGTGTGGGTCACCTTCCAAAGATGTGACATGAAGATTTTCAAGAAAATCCACCACCGTAAACTACCTTTACATGAGCATTTTCTGATTTTTTTATTTTCTAAGAAATGGTTTTAAGATTTTGATCAAAATAGCCCATATTTAGGATATTTATATAAAAATACGAGAAGAGGTTTTAAAGTAAACACCATTCTAACATTTTGCCGCTGTAACTCTACAGTCGCGATTTTGAGCACGCGAGATCACTTTCTCCATTGATTAGGAAGGTAGACGCAGCTGTGGGCAATCGTCACTTTGTGTTTTCCTGTTGTTAGAGCGTGTCGAAATGTTTAAAACAGTCGAACGACCCATCGACTGTGAAGTGAGATCAATGATTCGTTTTGTGAATGTGAGAAATATTACGCCAGCAAACATTCTAGCCAATTGTGTGAGGTTTATGGAGAAACAATAACGAGCGACAATACCCGGCCGCACACTGCCAAACAAACTCAAGATCTAATCGCAACTTTTGGTTGGGAACAGTTCGACCACAGTCCACAATGGCACCGAGTGATTTTTATGTTACTTTATCTGAAGAAATTCCTTGGTGGAAGACATTTTATCGATGACGATGTTGGTAGACAAGTAGTGGACTTTGTTTTCATCACAGGCGGCATCATTCTTTGACGAAGGTATACAAAAACTGGTTTTCTGTTACGACCAGTGCCTAAATAACGGCGATGATTATGTAGAGAAGTAGCGTAAGGTATAAGGTAATGAATGATAATGAAGTATTTGAAAAATAATGTTCTGTTATTTTTTAAAAAATTATCGGCACTTACTTTAAAAACACGCTGGTAAAACGTAGATATTGAGTTTTCTGGAAATAGCCGGTGAAATCCTCTTCATTCGGAAGGAAGTTTATACAATTTTGTGTAAGTAGTAAACCTTAAGGGACAGACAAAATTCTACAACACCACAATTATAGATCTCTATAAAACAAACAATTTGAAGTACGTATTTGTGACATCACCCATTTCCATTATTATTAGCTGGAATTTTGCTATGCTTTTGTTCCATTTTTAAACTATCGCTATTGTTGTTTCTCCCAATGTCATGGAAAACGAGTGACATTTCAAGGGCAGCATATAGCACTTTTAAACATCTGATCTTCAATTCGGCTTCTATTTGTACCTACATCGATGTAATGAATAGATAGAAAAATAAACTTTCGTTAGAACAATTGCAGAAGTTAGATAAAAATAAACGCTAGTTGGTGAAGAATTGCGCATACGTTGTTTTTAAGTATTGCAAATGTTGAACGTGGCTATGGTAAAGCAAATTTAAAATCTCAAATTATAAAATTCTGATGTCATCATTCACATGAACTTTCTCTGCCCTCTATATTGTGGGTATACAAACTGTTCTTTCTAAGGTTTTTTTCTACTATACTCAAATGCAAATACACCTCTACAAAAATAGCTACATTACACATTTCGTTACATATACAAAGAGAACAGCGATAGTCATATGTGTAAGAACTGGACACTATGTGCTGGCCTTAAAATTCCATACTGTTCCTATGCAATCGTGAGAAACAACTGAAAATCTATTGGACTTTAAAATAATAAGTATTGAACACTTCAAACCTTTAATAACGGATATCTCAGAAGTGGCTCATGCCATAACAAGTTTTATTTTAAGTAAATTGTGTATTTCAAATAGATCTACATTTTTATATGGCACGTTTTCGTCTGTTGCTTAAGGTTTACTAGTTATACAAATTTATACAAAATTCCTTCCGAATGAAGAGGACCAAAGGCCATTTCTAGAAAATTCAAATTATACATTTTATTTTATATCCAAATATCACTAACATATGGTCCTTTTTTAGAAAATAAAATTTTCAAAAAATGTTCCATGTAATGGGTAGTTTGGAGGATGAGGGACTTTTTTTTAAAAAAAATCCTTGCATTCTTGGAAGATGCTCAATTCACATACCAAGTTTGGTATTGTATCCGACTTTTCGTTTTTGAGACACCCACACACGGTCATGATTCAAAAAATGTTTTTTTTTATTTAGGGAACCTTAAAACATGTATTTCCGGTGAAATCTCGGTGTCGAATGTTTTGATGAAATGCAGTACAATACCTTCTCTACCTAGTATGTACGTGGTAAAGAAAGTAAAAATGGAATGGTAACTCAGTAGTGTAGGATGATAATGATAAATGATACACGCTTTGCTTAACAGAGAAATTTATAATGTACACAATAAAACAGATGAAAGCTTTGGGAACCTATAAACTGGAGCTATCTGTTAGATTAAAACGTGAATTTACCGCCCAGCTGGTCAAGCAAGAACTAAATGGAAAGGTTCAATTAGCCTGGGAACGGCAACTATTGTTGATAGGAAGAAGAACAGGATAGGAGGGTTTTGCTCGAGTGATGTAGTGTCGGAAATGGGTGGCTAAGAGCGATCTTCATTCTTAGTGAGATATGGCCACGAACACTTCCGCAGCTGTACCCGAGTTTCTCTGTGGCGTCTTAGGAATAAACGTTTCCCTGCTGTCTTCCTTAAGGCGGAGCAGGGAGCGAGTTTAGGAATTCCTGCACTAGGTATATGATGTACAATAATACAGATCGTGTTTATTTTCATGCCCAATCAGAAAATTATTTATTCTAAAACCTCTTGTCTACAGCCAAGTTAAATATTCCCTAAAAGTGCTTCAAGCCAAATTTTGCTGCAAATACACAGGAACACAGATCCTGAGACAACAGTAAACTGTTTAAATGCTAGCCTTTATAGCATACATATTCTGTAGAATGTCGTAAACGACACACAATATTTCAAGTGCATTACTTAAAATATTGCAGAATTTATACAAACAACAGGTAATAACTCGAAAAGGTATGTATATTTTGGCGTGTATATTTTATGATTTTCCAATTCTAAATATCCAAAAAGAATAAAGAGGGCTGCATTAACTATCTACAGAAAATTTAAGTTATACGCTACAGTTGCCATGTCAGTATTTAAAACACACGTTCTAACCAAATTAGTGACAGCCATATTTTAAAAACTAAACAACAGAAAGGTTTACTTGGAGTGGAGAGGTAACCCCCCTGAAAATCCTCTCCTTGCTTCCTGAAAACCAGGCTGACTTGAGTATAAAGCTTCATATTTGACTCACTTAACTCTTAAGTTACGCATATGTCTCTCTCTCTCTCTCTCTCTCTCATTTTTTCTATTTATTTTTAATTTGTTTATATTTTTTGCGAGCTGTATTGAGGAACGTTTATTTTTGGTGGTGTTGTATTGTATTTCGACTGTTGGGGAGCCGAACTTGAAGTAGTTACAACCGCACGTATGGTAAAAAGTTTCCGGTAGCCTTCGCCCCAAATTTACTTTCCGGTGCCCTTTGCCAGTTTAAAAACATTAACTTTGTAATTTGACTGTTTCTGTAAATATTATATTTATGTTTGCCTCGGCTGTGTCAGTATTAATTTATAGACATGAATTTCTTAACAAGGCGTGGTGCTGAAGAATGTAGTCTTACACAGGTTATCACTTTACTTCACTCCATTTATTAATTCTTTAAACGATTAAATAACACTTCGCTTATATAGAGAGCTATGAGATTACTTATTAACTACTTGCACTTTTTAAACACGTAAACTATTTTCATCTCACACTGAATACCTATTAAACTTCTCGAGGACGCGTCTACAAGCAACTGACTTATGAATTTGCAAATTTTGCTCTATTTCAGTTTCTAATTGGCTAATCCCACTCCAATGGAATACTTTTATTTAACTTAAGCTTTTTTCTGATTGTTGATTGACTATTTTATAAACTGTCTCAAAAATTACATTACTGTTTCCAAGAATTACCGGTAGCATTATTAAACTTTCTAATTCATTATTGCCTCAAGGTTACCTCATTGTTAGCAACTTTTAACCTATTATTCTCACAGCTCCTATATTATTAAATTACGTAATACATTTACATAACATTATTAAACATGTACATAATAATATAAACATATACAATGATTGTAATATACACTTTTTATATATTGATACATACACATATTGCTTTAAGGCGAGCTGTTATTGAAATTATGTTATATAATTTGAACTAAAATCATTTAAATGTTAAAAATACTGCCTCAGTATTCAGAATACCTCAAAACATATTACCTATTAACTCTCGATATCCAGCTTTTAGATCACATACTATACTACCTCTACCACAAATAAAAGGCACCAAAAGCCTCCCCCTCCAAGAGAACTGCGATAATTAAAATATCACTGTTGAGGATTAGTTAATCTACATTTGAAGATATTTCCCTCTTCCCTTATTATGGTGTATAATTCCTGTTTTAAGTGCTTCAGAATCACAGGCAATGAACCCCAATTGTGCCTCAAATTACCAGCTTGGGACATTTCGGAATGAAGTTATCCTGATGTGAAGAGAACTGAAGAAATTATACTTTACCATTCAGTTACGCTACATCTCGTAGTGCCACATTTTCCTCGACGACAGGCGGCCTCTTTGCTTTTCGATTGATTTTGAAGCTTTGATTTCGAATAAAAAGCTCCTTAGTTCTTGTATATTTTCGGTACTGTCTTCGGGTCCAACTATTGACCGAGATTATCACTTAAGAAACACTTCCTTTGCTAAAAATGTAACAGCATGAATTTGTAACTCATCTAATCTATATAATATTTACTTGGCTGACTTAAGTAGAAAAGTAATCTTGGTATTTTAATACTATCTCGACAAGCACATCTTCCTATAGAATTATACTTAGATTTTTAAAATATATATGAAGTAAAAGAATAAATCATTGCTTGCAGTTACCAATAAGTATAATTCTAGAGTTCTTTCAGCGTTCACAGTGATAACATTCACGTGGGTTATGCAGCAGTAAGTCCCCTAGAATAAGTGCTAGTCTTAAGGAATCACTGTTTCTTACAGGTAATAATTTTTCCTCCTTTTAGTTTTTCAGAAGAAAAACTTATGACGTGATATTTGATTTCCATTTGAAACGTGGGTATAATAAAGTATTTTGTCATTTTTAAGTTTTCATAACAACAATATTAAACAAAATACCGTTAGGAAAACACTATTTCCATACCACCTTTAAGTAAATGTGTGATTGTAGTATAATTCTGATTCACTTTTTGTAACTAGCAATTGGAAAATCTGGTTTAAACACAAATATAATTTATTTCTTCTATTTTAAATAATGAGCTTTTTAAAAGATAACCGGTAAGAAACAACAATAGTAGTTATTATTATTATTATTATTATCATCATCATTACGCTGACAAGTTTAAATGGAATATCTTATAGAAAGAATAATTCTGGAAGCGCATCAACATGATTTTGAATTACTATATCAGGCGTAGATACTCTATGCTTCTTTTACTTTGTATACCAGGTATACCAGGTATTACTTTTCACCCAAAAATTGATATAAAGTTATATCATATACATGTCTTGAGGTCCCCTGAAAAAAAGATGTTTAAAAAAAAGTCCGTGTGTGTAAACAGAATAACTCAAACACTTAAGAGTTGGATCAATACCAAACTTGATATTTACGTTCAGTATCTTCCAAAGAAGTGATTCAGAGATTATCAAGAAAGATTATTCATGCAAGATTTTTTTTGAAATTTATGGTTTTATAAAAACTGTCTCTAAAATACCAGATATTAAAGATATTTGCATGAAAAATGAAACGTATATCTTGATTTTCCTCTTATCCGGAAGGAATTTTACATAATGTTGTATAACTGGTAAACGTCAAGCGATAGGCAAAAACGTACTTCACAAAAATATGGATTTATTTAAAACACTTTATCCAAATAACTTTTTTTGTGACACAAGCCATTTCCGAGAAATCCATTAGTAATAGCTCGAATTCTCCAATGCTAGTCATTTTTACTTTCTCTACTACGTAGAGTAAGTAGAGGAAGTATTGTATTCCACCCAAAAGTTCGATACCGAGATTTCAACGGAAATATATGTTTTGAGACCCCCGAATCCAAAAGAAGCATTTTTGAAAACATGTCCGTGTGTGTGTCTGTGAACAGCATAACTCAGAAACGAACAGTCGGATGAACACCAAACATGGTATTTAGGTTCAGTATCTTCCAGAGATGCGACACGAAGGTTTTCAAGAAAATCCCCCCACCCCAGATTACCCTTTACATGAAATATTTTTCGAAAATCTTAATTTGATCAAAAATGGCTCTAACGATTTTGATTAAAATACCATACGTTTAAGATATTTTCATGACAAATCAAATGTATATCTCGAATTTTCTGGGAATATCTCCAAAAATATTCTTCATTGTGAATGACTTTTGCATATCTGGTAAACCATAAGGAATAGACAAAATGTTACTACACAAAAAATGTAGATCGCGTTAAAATACACAATTTATGTCATATACATTTATTTTTGTTGAGTGAACCATTTTCGAGATATTGCTTGTTATTCCCTTAAATTTTTCAATACTTATTTTCTCAAATGGGAATCCGTTATTAATTTTTTTGTCTTGGATTTGCGAAGAGTATTAATCCGTGGCAAAGAAAATGGTGCTGTACATAGCAACCAGCTATTAAGAGATATGTCTATGCTTAAAAGCTAATGTATTTCATATTGCCGTTACAATTGCAAAACAAGGGGAACATAGTACGCCTTAAGCTATAGTCAAATATTTTTAGAACTGGTCGCTATGTGTCAAATGTAATTCTCTTTGCATGTCAAAAGATCGTTTCTGCAAACGTTTATCTCGATTAATATGAAATAAATGGAGAATAAGAGTTTGTAAAAAATAGTTTGTACAAGAGTAGAAGGTCATGTGAGTGTAACACATCAGATTTTTTCTCTTTCTTTTCGTTTTGGTTTTCATTATTAAAGAGCAGTCTTTGTTTTACCGACTTAAAACTGCCTTGATTTTGTTAAGAGCTCCTTCCACTAGTATTGCTTCATAACCAGGTACACTAATTGCACGGATGCAGACAGGATTCCTCGTTATGTAGAAACTGTACAGAGGACGTACTTAACTGCGAGTAACTTAACCTTCTAAAAATTAAACTCGTAATGAATACCGCAGTTTAGCTTAGTTTAATTGGGAAACTTGTGTACTTGGACCGGAATTATGGCTCCTTCTCGCAACCCATGTGGAACAGCATCTGCCTCGGATTAACTTTCCAAAACGTATGATGAGATATCTGCTCTTCGAAAATTCAGAGCACCACAACTTGTAAGCAAAGTTTTGTTTATAAGAGTTAAAAACACTTTCACGTACTGCCTCTTTGAATCAGGGATGAGTGTGCACAATTCATAATCTAAGAGTTGCGAGTTCATATCAAGCCAAAAATACAATAAAGCTTTCTTTCTATTTTCTTTATCGCAAAAATTCGGTTTTTTGGATCTGATGAATCAAAAAATGGGCATTTTTAAAAAAAATTCAGAAAAAAATCATTCATATAAGAAAAGTCACTCAAAATGGAACGAATTATTTACACTAAAGTATGATATATTAAAGATTTTTGCATATCTTCAGCTATCCTCAATTATTATTTAAATTTATCACTCTTTTTAAAATTTACTCAACATATCTTTTGGATTGCTCCTGGTAATATTATATCTCAATATAATATGCCAAAATTTGTGTACTGTATCTATTTTTTAATAATTCATTGCGGTTGGTTAGAAATTTTCCGTGTTTTAAGTAGTGCACTTGGAAATTTTAAGTGGTAATTGTGTCTAATCTCAAGTAAAGAAAGTTATTTAACCCCTCTTTTATTTTTTAAAATTTGTGCACATGCACTTTAACTTTAGTGATGTAGAGGTAGTTCGTTTATCACTGTTCCTTTTGTTATTAATGTATTTCACATACTGTTACGCGAAATGCTGTTAAAGACAGCTAGATATGCGTAGAGCAGCTTGCTTGACCTTGATTTGTAACAAACTTGTGAGTGGAACCCTGAGCACGTGTTTGCTACCTCCCGCGTGTAAACTAAATTACTACTTTAATTATTTTAGACAAACCTCATCATATACCATTACAGCAAAATATATGTTTGGTTGTATTTGACGTACAGAATCTTACGATGTTTGATAAAATTGCCTGTTTAGTCCAAAAGCGTCTAAAATTGAAAAAAAAAATAACGATTGTATCCCTTAAAAATAAAAACATTTTTACGTATCGTATAAAACTAAAGTTTTAGGAATTGAAATAAAGCTTGAGTTAAATAAATTCGTTCAAAGATTTGCGAGTAATAACAGCTTGAACTTGGGGATATTGGAAACGCATGGTTCATTTGAACTACCTTAATTACGTTCTGAATTTTATGACTATATAAGGAAATATGTTAGGCTTGTCTTCAAATAAAAAAATCTGATGTGTTACACTCACATGACTTTCTCTACTCTTGTACAAACTATTTTTACAAACGCTTATTCTTCACATGCTTCATGTTAATCGAGATATCGAGATGTCAATCTTATTGCTAATTTTCTTGTAGATGCAAGGGGAATTGGTAGGCTTTAAGCTATAGACAAATATTTTAAGAGCTGGTTGCTATGTGGAGTATTCCATTCTCTTTGCATTACCAGGACAAAAAAAAATGAATAACGAATTTGAGAAAAAGTGTATTGGAACATTTAAGGGAATAAAAAGTAATATCTAGAAAATGGTTCGCTCAACCAAAAAAATGTATATGACATACATTATGTATTTTAACGCGATCTACATTTTTTGTGTAGTAAAATTTTCTCTATCTCTTATGGTTTACCAGTTATGCAAAAGTCGCTCAAAATGAAGAATACTTTTGGAGATATTCCCACAAATTCAAGATATACATCTTATTTATCATGAAAGCATCTTAAATATATGATATTTTAATCAAAATCGTTAAGCGCCATTTTTGAGAAAATTAAAATTTTCGAAAAATGTTCCATGTAAAGGGTAATCTGGGGTGGGGGATTTTCTTGAAAACCTCCGTGTCGCATCTCTGGAAGATACTGAACCTAAATACCAAGTTTGGTGTTTATCCGACTGTTTGTTTCTGAGTTATGCTGTTCACAGACACACACACGGACGTTTCCAAAAATTGCTTTTTTTGGATTCAGGAGGTCCCAAAACATGTATTTCCGGTGAAATCCCGGTATCGAATTTTTGGGTGGAATACAATACTTCCCCTACTTACTATACGTAGTAGAGAAGTTAAAAAGTTTGTTCAAAGAAAGATAGATAGTACGCCTATTTGGGATGATTTGATATGGTATGGCTTGTATGCATTTTTACTTTTTCTACTACGTATAGTAATTAGGGGAAGTATTGTATTCCATACAAAAATTCGATACCGAGATTTTACCGAAGTGCATGTTTTGAGGCTCCCTTTATCCATAAAAAGCATTTTTATAAAAATGGAAATTCGTTATACTTTTTATGTCTTGGACATGCAAAGAGAACCAGTTCTTAAGATATTTGACTGTTGCTTAAAACCTACCACGTTCCCCTTGCACCTACAAGAAAATTAGCAATAAGGTTAACATCTCGATATCTCGATTAACATGAAGTAGCTGGAGAATAATTAATTCATTCATTATCTGTTTACCCTTCTCTTATGTAGGACTTACACCCCCCAGGACTTACAGGCGGGTACCTGGGATCAGAGGCCCGTCGAGGAGCAGACACTCATGGATCAGACAGAACATCCAGGATGGGTGATCAGCCCGATGCCTGGTATGGGTTGAAGGAAGTAGATGAAGCGAAATGTTGGTGAAATGGATGAAAGGAAAGGTGATGATGGAGCAGTTGGTGGAATGAATGGTGGGGGAAACCGGAGAACCCGGAGAAAACATGCAGGTCCCTGGGATTGAACCCGGGCCGCCTCGGTGGGAGGCGAGCGGTCTAACCACTCGGCCACGACGCCGCCCTGGAGAAAAAGCGTTTGTAAAAATAGTTTGTACAGAGTAGAGAAAGTCATGTGAGTGTAACACATCAGATTGTTTGCCCAGGGGTACAATGATTCATAGCTGATCTGAATGATAGAACTGGTTCATTTATAAGCCCAAGTTCACACATCAGAATATACGACCTATATTACGTCAAGGGGTTCCTTTTAGGCACCGCAAAATTCTTCAAGAGGTAATGTAAGGACTTGATCATTTTATTTGAGGCAGTATTTTATATCACAACACTGTGAATGCCAGAGTGATTGTAGTGTAAATTAACATTATTGTATGATAATGATTTGAGATGTTTGTTAATTATAAGCATTGTTAGGAAATAAGTTTACACGGCCTCACTGAAACTAACAATAGGAGCGGATAACAATGTAGCGAGGGGGTGAGTTGTTTATTAATTAGAAGAGGCAAACAAATGACGTCAGAGTAGCGTGCCTTTCTTTAGAAATGGAGAGAATATCTTCCCTAGAGCATGTGTGTTCGTAATTTTGATTGGATATAAAAATAGACGCTAATTTTGGCGCGTTTTATTAACCAATAGCAGCTCTGTTGTAATGTTTAGGCATATCGGGGTGAGGGAGTATAAATTCTAAAGCCGGGGACAGGTATCGCACGGTTTAACAGAATCATTCACGGGTTACACGTCGCTCAGTTCAACAGAATCATTCACGAAGTACACGTTACGCAATTCTACAGAATCTCTCGCGTCGTAAAGCTAGTTAAAAATGTGAAATACGCGAATTAATAATATGCGGCAAATAAGTGATTATAGTTACATTCGAAAATATAACAGTTTCAGTCAGGCGTGTATCAGGAGTAATATGTATGAAATTAATAAAGTGTGACGGCAATAAAAGTGTAAAAACAAATTCTTTTATCAGTGTTATCTTTTAGTAACAACTCCTTTCCGTTTACACACCCTGTTCAAGAGATTTGCTCGACTGAGTAATAATAGCCGAGGACAAAGAACTCAAAATTCAAAATAGTAAAACAATAACAGGCGCTCAGCAAATAAGATAATACGACATCTTGCAATGGCTTATCTAAATTTAAAGTAGAGAATTTGGAAATTGGGGAGTGGTTTTTAATCTCGACTAAAATTCCTCCGTCTACCACCTACCCCTCAGTGCATTTTCAAACCATTTGGATAATATGAAGTAATTTATTCAAGAGGACCTCGGCAGACCGAGTGAAGTGGTGAAAATATTAAAAATTAACTTTTAAAGCATTCAATATGATGTTATATTTGTTTGCTCCAAGTGAGAATAGCTATAGCGGGAAACTAGCAACGAAGATTCTCGCCCTTACTAGAAGAAGCAGACTGGCGGAGAAAATTCCAGATAAAATTTTACGTGCCACTTGCAGAGGACAAACAAGAAGGAATCAATGGAGCCTCCAGCTGCTGTCGCGAAATGGCCCCCTTTCCCCAGCACACATTGTTTTGGTTTAGTTTTTCGTTTAAATCAGAGTCGATTCTACGTCCCCATCTCTCGCTATTATTTCAATACAGGTTTTTTCCTCTTTAACTACATGCCTATATGGGGTGAAAGGGAACTCCGTACCAGCATTTTATTGGGTAATTCCTTGGAATAAATGGAACAAAGTTTCTCAATGCTGTGCTGGCCTTTGAACCAGCATTTGCCTGAAAAAAGGGGGAACGCATTTTATGTGGTCATTTCAGGAAAGCCGTGGAATTCCAATAAAAATCTGACGTGTTCACATGGCTTTCCCTATTCACTCTGCTTCAAACTTTCTTACAAAAGCTTACTGTTTTATGTGCTTGTTAATCGAGATAAAGTTTCATTATACATTTACATACTTCGTTGCAGGTATAAGAAGAACAGAGTAGGCTACAGCGATAGTCAGGTTTTAAAGAGGGTATCGTTGTATGAAAAAAAATCTGATGTGTTCACTCACATGACTTTCCCTACTCTTCTACAAACTATTTTTACAAACGCTTATTCTCCATATGCTTCATGTTAATCGAGATGTTAATCTTATTGCTAATTTTCTTGTAGATGCAAGGGGAATTGATAGGCTTTAAGCTATAGTCAAATATTTTAAGAACTGGTGACTATGTGGCGTATTCCATTCTCTTACCAGGACAAAAAAATGAATAACGAATTCCCATTTGAGAAAAAGTATAAGTATTGAAAAATTTAAGGGAATAACAAGCAATATCTCGAAAATGGTTCACTCAACAAAAAATGTATATGACATAAATTGTGTATTTTAACGTGATCTACATTTCTGTGTAGTAAAATTTTGTCTATCTCTTATGAGTTATGGTTTACCAGTTATGCAAAAGTCGTTCACAATGAAGAATACCTTTGGAGACATTCCCAGAAAATTCGACATATACATTTCATTTGTCATGAAAACATCTTAAACATATGTTATTTTAATCAAAATCGTTAGAACCATTTTTAAAAAATTAAAATTTTCGAAAAATTATCCATGTAAAGGGTAATCTGAGGCGGGGGGATTTTCTTGAAAACCTTCGTGTCGCATCTCTGGAAGATACTGAACCTAAATACCTACCAAGTTTGGTGTTTATCCGACTGTTTGTTTCTGAGTTATGCTGTTCACAGACACACAGACACACACACGGACATGTTTCTAAAAATGCATTTTTTTGCATTCAGGGGGTCTCAAAACATGTATTTCCGGTGAAATCTCGGTATCGAATTTTTGGGTGGAATACAATACTTTCCCTACTTACTATATGTGGTAGAGAAGGTAAAAAAAGAATAGCTTAAGTATTTGCAATTAAAACTAAACAAGGAATATTCCAGAAATTAATTAACACTACAGAAAAGTTCGATATGAATTACTGTTTTCACGAGATATATATTTCTTGTACAGTGAGATTTTGTATTATCCCTTGTAGTATGCCGATTTTACAGAAGTAATTCAGAACAAAATGGACTTCCGGGCTATTTGCAGAAATTTCGAATTTTATTGTCATGCAGATATCTTTTACAAGGTACTTTAATCGAATCATTAGAGCCATCTTTGAGAAAATAAAAAGTAACGATAAAATTCCATGTAAAGGGTAGTTTGGGGTGGGGATATTTTCTTGAAAATCTGCTTGTTGTGTTCTCGGAAGACGTTCAACTTAAATACCAACTTTGGTGTATAACCGAATTTTCGTTTTTGAGTTCCGAGCGAGATGGCTCCGTGGTAACTTTGTGAGACTCGCATTCGGGAGGTCCGCGGTTCAAATCTCGCCAGGACCGTTTATCCTCACTCCTAACTGATAAATGCTGGGAATATACCCTAAAAACTTAGGCCTGAGCGTTTCCTTCCCAAATTTCTTTTCCCAACCATCATTTCATTGCAAGTATCATAAGTGCCGATCTCCTGTGGTGCCCTATACAGTAAGAACGGGCGTTAAACATTACTAAAACAAATCTGATGTGTTACATTCTCATGGGTATGAAAACTATTCTTACGAAAGGTTATTATTTTATCTACTACATTTTAATCCAAATAAACCTTTGCGGACATAGCTACATTACACATTTCCTTATAGATACAAATGGAACAACATAGTCAAATGTTTAAGAACTGGAAGCTATATGCTGGCCTTAAAATTCCAAACAGTTTTCGAGCAATCGAGAGAAACAACCGAAAATCGACAGGTCTTCAAAAGAATGTGCAAGTATTGAACAATCGAATCGTTAATAGCGGATATCTCGAAAATGGCTTATGCCACAAAAAAGTTATTTGAAATAAATCGTGTGTTTTAAGGAGTTCTATATTTTCTGTGCAATACGTTTATGTCTATCGCTTAACGTAAACCGGTTACATAAGACTATACAAAATTCCTTCCGAATGAACAGAACTTCACAGGTTATTCCAAAAGAATTCAAGATATACATTTTATTTGTCTAGTAAATATCTTTAACATAAGGCATTTTAATCAAAATACTTAGCTGTTTTTGATAAGATCAAAGTTTTGGAAAATGTTTCATGTAAAGGGTGGTTATTCGTTGTTACTTTCATTTATTGCTACCTAAGTCATATCCCAGTTATATATGTATATACAAATGTGAAGGACGCCCAGTATAAGGATTTCCCTACTTGGTATACGTGGAAATAACATAAAAAAACGAGAATATCTCTTTTCCTATTTTATTTCTCCCACTATAACACTTTTTCCAATAATATGAATATTTCTATCACAATTAAATTACTTGGTAATTCTGACTAGCTTCACGCGTAACACATTACTATGGCATATTATTAACATGACTTTATCTATTCATTCGGGAAAATAGCAGATGTTTAACAACCCAAAGAAACATTCTACCTTTCAGTAGTTATTACATCATTAACGAAATACAATCTATATTGACTCCGTTACAATTTTTAAAGTATTTTAATATTACAGATTATCACTGTACAGGCAGCGTTTGAATCTTGCTTTCCCCCAACGTAACAAAATTTATTTTATTTCACCTAAGAGAACGTTACAGGCATCTCTTCTTGTCTGCTTCCCCCGTCTACTTGGCCCATCAAGTTAATTAATTTTGGAAGGCTACTCACCAAAACTGTTGATTAGAAATTTTGAATAATCCAAAAAGAATAGTGCACCTTGACTCACATTTCGTATTTGCGTGCTAACGGTAGGCGTGCCTGTCAGAGTCTCCTCCTCTTCTTACTGTGCCAAGTCACTCAAACTAGGAGAAGGTGAATAGTTCTCATTTCCTCCATTGTAGTGCTGCCGTCGCCTCACCATTGGCGGCCGTATTCGCCAATGTCACACTTCGACGCCCAAACCGCGCCGTCTTGAATATGACTTTCTAATACTATGGACGTAGTTCAAACTTGTGGAAGGGGAGAAAATGGCACATAGTGTCGCATCTTTGGAAGATATTGAACTTAATAAGTTTGCAATTTATCCAACTTTGAGTTATGCTGTTCACAGACACACCGCATTTTTCTAAGAATGGCGTTTTTGGATTTAGGATGCCTCAAAACATATTTCCGGTGAAATCGAGGTATGGAATTTTTGGTTGGAAAGCAATAACTTCTCTACCTATTATACGTGGTAGAGAAGGTAAAACTGCTGTTGTTCTGGCGCACACACACGCACAACCAACACACACGGACGCGCGCGCTAATGTCTTTTTCTGTTCCCTTTCGTTTTGCTTGGGCAGTCTCGTGTCTCTTTACAGTACTGCGTGTGTGTAATTGTGAAATCTTGGTTCCGAAGTTTTAGATGAAATGCAATACCTCCTCTGCTTATTATATATAAGTAATAGACAAAACAAAAATTGCTTTTAGAAAGTATATTTTTTACTTTCTCTACTACGTATAGTAAGTAGGAGAAGTATTGTGTTCCACCCAAAAATTCAATACCGAGATTTCACCGGAAATATATGTTTTGAGACCCCTGAATCCAAAAAAAAACAGTTTTGGAAACATGTCCGCGTGTCTGTCAGAAACGAACAGTCGGATAAACACCAAACTTGGTATGCGACACGAAGGTTTCAAAGAAAATCCCCCTACTCCAGATTACCCTTTACATAGAACATTTTTCGAAAATTTTAATTTTCTCAAAAATGGCTCTAACGATTTGGATTAAAATATCATATGTTTAAGATATTTTCATGACAAATGAAATGTATATCTCGAATTTTCTGGGAATGTCTCCAAAAGTATTCTTCATTGTTAACGACTTTTGCATAACTGGTAAACCATAAGAGATAGACAAAATTTTACTACACAGAAAAGTAGATCGCGTTGATACACACAATTTATGTCATATACATTTTTTTTGTCGAGTGAACCATTTTCGAGATATTGCTTGTAATTCCCTTAAAATTTTCAATACTTATTTTCTCAAATGGGAATTCGTTATTCATTTTTTTGTCTTGGATATGCAAAGAGCATTAATCTGTGGCAAAGAGAATGGCGCTGCACCTAGCAACCAGCTATTAAGAGATATGGCTATTCTTAAAGGCTACTGTATTTCTATATTGCCCTTGCAAATACAAAACAAGGGGAACACAGTACGCCTTAAGCGATAGTCAAATATTTTTAGAACTGGTCGCTAAGTGTAAAATGTAATTCTCTTTGCATGTCAAAAGATCGTTTCTGCAAATGTTTATCTCAATTAACATGAAATAGATGGAGAATAAGAGTTTGTACAAATAGTTTCTACAAGAGTAGAGAAAGTCATGTGAGTGTAACACATCCGATTTTTTACTTTCTCTACTACGTATATAAGTAGGGGAAGTATTGTATTCCACCCAAAAATTCGATACCGAGATTTCAACGGAAATGCATGTTTTGAGACCCCCTGAATCCAAAAAAAAACATTTTTGGAAACATGTCCGTGTGTGTCTGTGAATAGCTTAACTCAGAAACGAACAGTCGGATAAACACCAAACTTTGTATTTAGGTTCAGTATCTTCCAGAGATGCGACACGAAGGTTTTCAAGAAAATCCCCCACCCCAAATTAACCTTTACATGGAACATTTTTCGAAAATTTTAATTTTCTCAAAAATGGCTCTAGCCGTTTTGATTAAAATATCACATGTTTAAGATATTTTCATGACAAATGAAATGTATATCTTGAATTTTCTGGGAATGTCTCCAAAAGTATTCTTCATTGTGAACGACTTTTGCATAACTGGTAAACCATAAGACATAAACAAAGTTTTACTACACAGAAAAGTTGATCGCGTTAAAAAACACAATTTATGTCACATACATTTCTTTTATTGAGTGCCATTTCCGAGATATTGTTTGTTATTCCCTTAAATTTTCCAATATTTATACTTTTTCTCAAATTGGAATTCGTTATTCATTTTTTTATGTCCTGGACATGCAAAGAGAATGGAATGCGCCACATAGCAACCAGCTCTTAAAAGATTTGACTACCGCTTAAAGCCTACCATACTTGCACCTACAAGAAAATTAGCAATATGGTTAACATCTCGATTAACATGAAGCATATGTAGAATAAGCGTTTGTAAAAATAGTTTGTACAAGAGTAGAGAAAGTCATGTGTGTGTAACACATCAGATTTTTTATTCTTAATAAGATCTTGATTGTACTGTAGCTAAATAGTAGTAGGCGGAAAACTATTTGGGCACCTTCTGATTACCGTTATGCCATGCTGGCCGTGGGTACATTAAAGTTGTAAAGTTGATTCAGATTTGAAAATCTCTTTGGCTTTCTTTGCCGACGCTCTATCGCTGCGTCACCGTAATAACAAACCAGTTTATCGAACGCTGGTTAAGTTCCAGTTTATGTATGCGATATCGTGTCGTGCGACAAATGCGACGCGATCTGAAAGTAATTTGAGTTAATTGGAAGTATTTATACCATGCAACACGACAGTTGCACAATATTCTTTGTCGTACGATCTGAAAAAAACATCGCATAGTCTTTCTGGTCGCACGATATATACGACAGTCGCATGACCTCAATACACGAGGTGTATGCACATGAGTGTAGTCTTACATGGGTGTACATGGCCGGTTTATGACATCGCGATGCCGCATTGTGAGCGAGACAGTTGAGCCAGTGCTGCCACTTTGGGAAGTCTAGATTTGTCAGTGTTTTTGTGCTTTCACCTTTTGCGAGACGATGTGATTTTCGCGTTCAGACTTTTATCAAGTATGGATACGAACGTTTCATATTAGGAGTTTAATTTGAGATGTTGTGTAAGAAAATTACAAGGATCGTGACAAGAAGTAATATCCCAAAGAGGTTCCTAGACACCCTGTTTATGATCCTTGTACTTTATGCATGTACACTCTACTTCTCTTTTGTTTTTTTTTTTTTTTTTCGAGCTAAGAGTTTGTTGCAATAGTGCGACACGGGATCCATTCTAGCTGTCTAAGCAAATTGGAAACGGGATGGCAGCATGATTCCTCAACAATATACAGCGCGAAACGTCGCAAACGTAAATAGACCACTAAAAATTATGTGGCGGCGTATCATTGCTTGTCGTGCGACAGAAAATCACATGCATAAATGAGGCCTAAAGTTTCTAACCTTAAGCCACTCATGGCCAGCGTGAAATACGATTTCAATATTAGGCCATAACTATTCCTAATGATATTGCCGTTAACTAGAACCTCTCTAACTGAAAGTACTTGCAATATTGTAGGCCACCTTGGTGGCATAGGTATCCCGAGATTATGTGGAAACATGACTCACACTAGAGAGATTGAATGTGCGTTTGCGTGTCTCATCATGTTAATTCAGCAGTAGAGCAACAAGCACACTAAGCCAAAGTTTCATTTCCACCTGTGGCAGTGAGCTTTTCAAATCTAATTAAACTACCCAATCTTAATTTAATTTCGTTTTTGTGGGGGGAGGGTTCTTTTAACGTCATTTCAGTATATAGGTCATGTGGTGGTGATAACGTATAGGTTCTACAAAAGAATGGCTACTGTTGGCCTCAGTATCATAGTTCATATTCTGTGATTTGAAGAAACGAGTATTTTAGGAGTTGTATCGTATTTCGACTGTTGGGGAGCCGAACTTGTAGTAGTTGCAACCGCACGTATAGTAAAAGTTTCCGGCACCCTTCGCCCCAAATGTACTTTAAGGTGGCCTTTGCCCCAAGTTTAAAAAAATATTAACTTTGTAATTTAACTGCTTCTTAAAATATTATATATTTATGTTTGCCTCGGCTGCGTCAGTATTTGTTGGAGACACGTTTCTCTTAGCAGGGCGTGATGCGACAAGAATGTAGGCTTACACCGATTATAATTTTACTTTTATTAATACTTGATACGATTTAAAAAACACTTCACTGATATAGAGAACTGTGAGATTCTTTTATGAATTACTTGCACTTTTTAACACGTAAACTATTTTTCGTCTCACCTAATACATATTAAATCTCTCAAGGATGCGTCCGGTTAGGATAACTGTTTGCAGGCAACTGAACTGATTTCAACCGTCTAAACTTGTAAATTTCTGTATTTCAAGTCTCTGATTGGCTAATCCTACTACAATAGAATATCTTCATTTAACTAAAGCTTTTTCTGGTTCTTGATTGGCTATTTTTAAACTGTCTCAAAATTTTAATTATTGTTGCTTCAATAATGACTAGTAGCATTATTAACTGTCTTACTCTTTATTGTCTTAAGGTTACCTCATTGTTAGCAACTTTTAACCTATTATTCTTACAGCTACTACATTATTAAACTACGTAATATACACATGTATACAACAATATAAACATTTACAATGACTGTAATCTACACCTTTATATATTGTTACATACACATATTGCTTCAAGGCGGGCTGTTATTGAATTTATATGTTATATAATTAGACTGAAATCATTTTAGTGTTAAAATACTGCCTCAGACGCCTAGCTTGTTGACTGATTTAATCGGAAGGCACGATCTGGTTGTTATTCTATGAGTACACATGCCAGTCAGTAGGATGCTGGACAGGTGGTCTTGGTTGTTTGTTTCCGTGGTGTAGGGGAATGCACTACTGCATTCTACCCCCAGCCAGTGTGCAATGGCTTGGGGGATATGTTGGGCTCTCCGCTCAATCGGGGAATACCCACTAAAAACCCCTCCATATTTTAGTCGTATATTTTGGTATAATTACGTGCATTCAAGCATTTGTCGGGTCCTGTATAGCACCCCGATTAGCACGTGTAGCTAGGTTACTGACATGCATTGAGAGATCATGCGTTAATACTCCGGATGTTTAATTCCTTACTTTCTAATTATTGTATGTATGTGCAGGTGTACCTACTAGTCTTGATATTTATAGCCTTAACTTAAGCTAGAGAGTTAGTGTACTATTATGTAATGATAATGTAAAATATTAATGTATTATCATGTTTTGTTGCTTCCTGTGCCGGTTTTCGTAGGTGATCTCTGGCCTTCAGTAGTGCACAGGTGCCCGTCGTTTTGAATTCGTATCTCTGTCCCTCGTCAGGCTCGTTGTCCATTTAGTTGCCGATGTCGTCTGTGTGACGGACTCCATAATGCAACAGACCGTTGTTCGCTGCCTACACGATCACGGTGGTAGCCCTTTCTCCCGGGCCGCCTCAGCAGTGGCTGAGGGTTCTGCAACAGGCTAGGTCTGAAACAAAAGGTAAGAAGAAGCGAAAAGATAAGTGGTTGTATTTAGTGAGTGGTAGTCCTGTGTCATTGTCCTTGCCATTATTATACGAGATTGTCGAGGAAGTGTTGTATTTCTTCTGTGTGATTCTGGGAAAACGTTCGGTCGAATAGTTACAGGGGTCTGTTGTGTTTGTTATTTCCTGTGTCGTAGTTCCCTAATGCTTTAATTAGTGGGTTGTGATGAGAGAGTAGTTTTTTTAATGTATCGTGTGTTAGTTTCTTAATTACGTGTGTTAGTTTCTTAATGAGTTCCTGTACTGTGTGTATCTTATCCTCGTCATGTGATAAATCAGATGAAGCTACGTAAGGTGCTTTGGCTATAATGCGCATTATTTTATTTAGAAAGATTGTAATCTTTGGTATATATTTCGGTGGCATATCCCCCTAATGGTGCAGCATAGTTTAAGATTGGGCATATCAGTGTTTGTGTAGCGTGAGTCTCATTTTGAGGTTTAATTAGGAGTCCATGTTGATGGTTGGGTAGAGCCTGTCTAATTGGGCATTGGCTGTTCTCCATATTTGTTAATATGTGCTTTTCCATGTTACATTTTCTGAATATTATCGCTTGTGTTTTTGGTACATTAACTTTAATGCGCCATTTATGTAAGTCAATCCTCTTTATAATCTTTGGTGTGTGAATTCGGTTTTGCATATTGTACCGTTATTGCTGTATCGTCAGCATAAGTTTGTGTTTACGGTTTTCGGATGATGTCGTTTATGTATATGCTAAATAGAGTCGGCCCAAGTAAACTGCCTTGCGGTACTCCTGCTTTGATTCGTCACTCGGTTGAGAGGTGAGTGTTCACTCTCAATTGGAATTTTCGGTTGTTTAAGTAGTTTACTATAAGTTTCATTAGCGATTCCTGTATGTTTAGTGTTTGGGTTACTTCAGTAGGCCAGTGTGCCATACTCTGTCGAATGCTCGTTCGACATAGAGCAAAAGTGCGCCTGTTGATTTGTTTGTTAAAACCGTAGGTAATACTTCCAGTTGCTCTGATTAATTGTAGAGTTGCTGAATGTTTGGCTCAGAATCCAAGCTGTTCCGAAATTAGGATATTTTGCTTAATTAAGTGGGTGTTGAGGCGTTTAAGTATTACTTTTTCAAGAAGTTTTCCTAGTGTTCTCCTGGTCTGTAACTGGCGGGTTTGAAGGTTTTTCCCCCTTTTGGGAGGAGTGAACCACAGTGGCCATCTTCCAACCTTCTGGGTAGTGCCCGCTTGTTAGCACGTAGTTGCATATTTTAGAGAGTATACTTATTGCATCCTAAATCTACTCTCTAAAATATTCAACTATGTGCTAACAAGCGGGAACTTGTTTGCAGTGTTTGTTTACCTATACTTGGACAGCCTACTAATAGATTGGCTTAGTTGCGTAGTTGGCTACCTGTACCATCTATTTTTATTTATTTTGTTTTGAAGGTGGAACTGAGTCGCGGCATTGAATATCCAATCCGGATTTCACTTGAAGGAACTACTCCCTGAATGCGAGTCACATACTCTAATCCTGAGAACCCCCCCCTCTCTCTGTCTTATTCAATAGCTACAGCCAAAAATGCAGTCCTAATCTCATTTCGTTGCGCTTAATGTAAGTTTGCAATTTTTCATTTCGCTATACACAGAACAAAATTCACAGATAAACAGAACTCCTACAGAAAGAGCAGAAAAGTGAGACTGGCTGACTTAATGTAAAGAAATGTCTAAGCACATTAAGGACTCTTCCCCTATAGGAGTTGAACAGCCCTGTCGTTAGCTTTTAGGGTGCAGTGGGAAGGCAACTTTCAAAGTTCCTACGAATGTGGGTGTTAAAATTTTTTGTCTCCTATTAACCAATCACACATTTCTTCACCAAACTTTTAAAACATTAACTTTACCCAACTGATAGGAAGTTGAACGTAGAATCAGACTAAAAATTCAATATCATAGGCGTATTTGAACCACAGATCTTCAGCTTTCCGTGCAGTGCATCTGCTTGTAGTTTACCGGAAGAAAAAAAGTGGTACTTACCTGTTTAGATACATTGCCCTTCTTATTTAATTCTATCGCCAGACCTTTTACTACACAGCTCCCCTCTACCGTCTCTATCATTTAACTCCTGCTAGGGTCGTATTTAAAGGGGGGTTTCTAGGGTTCAAATCCCCCCGAATCTTCTGACAGTTTTATTTATTTAAATTCATAGCAAACCAATATGGGAAAATATTGTTAGATATTTACAAGCATAGGGCTAACATCGTCGGCTTACAAAGGTAAGGTGACCATACATTCCGGTTTTCGAAGCAGTCTCCATGTTTTGTGCTGTAAGGTGGAATATCCTCATTCTGGTGAGTTTTTCTTGTCTATATAATGTCTCAAAGCAATTTGCTTATCCATGTAACGTCTATATACTACGGAGTAGGTACATAGTAACTGTGTGAGGTACTGTTAAGTTAGATCTACTTGTGGAAAACCCACCCCGAAATTTGTTCTGGGTACGGGAATGACGCCTTCCCGCCACTGACCTCACTGATTTAAGGGTAAATATGTAGAAATTCTAAATTTGATTTGGTAAACTGGCTATTATAATAGTTTCGAGCATTAATAAAGATACTCTCGCAGATTGGATGGCAATTATTTAATGTTTGATTGAGTATTAGAACTGTGAATGCCGCTTTTTAATAGCATTCATTGGCGACATTGCAGTTCGAATGCTTTTTCATTAGCTTCCGTTTAATACGAGAAGCACACGTCATGGTTTGATAACACAACGAAAATAGCCAACTGTGTTAAATCCACTATAAATCAAGGGATGGATTAGTATAATAATCATAACAGCAATTGTGTACCATAACTAATGTGTACTCAAGACCTTATCAATACAATATATAAGATGAATCACTAACTGGGAGAGTGATACGAGTTTTTTATAGCATGTACTGCGTATAATAAATAAAACTGCGCTGTTTTTTTAAAAAAAAAATACAATGCACGGTGCATGAAAGTACGTGTTTTCCTGTTCTCTCTTCTTCTTGAAAAGTTATTGTCTTTCCGTTGTTTGTATTGTAACTTGTTTGCAACACGCTTTGGGCGTCAATTTGAAAAAGGTTGTATTGAAAGAGTTGTATTATATTTCAATTGTTGGGGAACCGAACTTGTAGTAGTTGCAACCGCACGTATGTTAAACAGTTTCCGGTAGCCTTCGCCCCAAATGTACTTTCAGGTGGCCTTTGGTCCAAGTTTAAAAAAACATTAACTTTGTAATTTTTCTGTATCCTTAGATATTATATTTATGTTTGGCTCGGCTGCGTCAGTATTATTGTTAGAGACACGTTTCTCTTAGGTAGGGTTGTGATACGGCTAAGAATGTAGGCTTACACAGATTTTTAGTTTTAATTCACTCCTTTATATTAATCCTTGACACAAATTAAATAGCACTTCACTGATATCGAGAACTGTGAGATTCTTTTATTTAATACTTGCACTTTTTTAACACGTATACTGTTTTCGTCTCACACGAATACATAATTAATTTCTCGAGAACACATCTCGCGTCTGGTTATGAGCACTGTTTGGAGGCAACTGAATTGATTTAAACCGTCTGAACTTGTAAATTTCTGTATTTCAAGTCTCTGATTGCCTAATCCTACTCCAATAGAATACATTCATTTAACTAAAGCTTTTTCTGGTTGTTGATTGGCTATTTTATAAACTGTCACTAAAATTACATTATTGTTACTTCAATAATAACTAGTAGCATTGAAACTTTCAAATTCATTATTGCCTCAAGGTTACCTCATTGTTACCTCAATGTTAGCAACGTTTAACTTATTATTCTTACAGCTCCTACATTATTAAATTATGTAATATATTCACATAATATTATTACACATGGATACAATAATATAAGCATATGCAATGACTGTTACATACATTTTACAAATTATTACATACACATATTGCTTCAAGGCGGGCTGTTATTGAATTTACATATTATATAATTTGAATGAAATTATTTTAGTGTTAAAAATAATGCCTCATTCTTTATGCTTAATGTGAGTACTGTTGCCGGATGAAGAACTTTAGTGGGTGTGAAAGATACACGTTTTGATATGAGTGATCAAATGTTATAAACAAAATTTAGACATGGGCAGAGTAAGAATTAAACATCCTCTTACTCTGCACACGTTGAACTCATATTCGGACATCTTTGTGTGTGAGAGATATTTTTTTATATTATTTTATTATAGTTAGCTCTCTATCCCGATAAAGTCTGTAGTACAATAATGCGTTTACGTTAAAGCCGTATGTTAATATTAGACTTCAATTCAAAAGTGTGTATGTGTGTGTATGAGAGAGAGAGAGAGAGAAATAAATACTTTTTTTTTAAGAATTTCTTTCTACTTTAGTCACACAGAAAGAGTATATACTCGTTAAATCTTAATTGCTTTACCCAAACAAGGGATTATAATCGGACACGAAATAAAAATGATTAATTACAAATAACTGGTTTATTATTGAGTCTAATCACAATATTTTTTTACAAATTTCATAAATATTTAATAATTTAAATTATTTTTACTTTCTGTAACATATACATAGAAGTTAGAGAAGGTATTCCATTACAGCCAAAAATTCGATACCGAGATTTCCTCGGAAATACATGTTTTGAGGTCCCCTGAATTCAAAAAAAGTATTTTTAGAAAAAGGTTCTTGTGTGTTGTTAACAGCATAACTCAGAAACAAAAGTCGTATACGTATCATACTTGGTATTTAAGTTCAGTATGTTCCAAAAATGCGACACAAAGATTTCAAGAAAATCTTCGCACCCACAACTACCCCTTACATGGAAAGGTTTTAAAAATATTGATTTTTTAAAAAATGAGTCCAACGATTTTGATTAAAATACCATATATTAAACATATGCACCTGACAAATAAAATGTATATCTTGAATTTTCTGGGAATAGCCTGTGAAGACCTCTTCATTCGCATGGAATTTTGTATAATCTTGTATATAACTACGAGGGGCATTACTTATATTTTGAGCCTTGGCAACCCTGAATGTTGTAGGTGCCATCTGACGTTTCCAGTGGAAAGTTTGACATTTTTGACCATAATCTACTTCAATCATTTTGTCAATAGAGCGTTATTTGTTTTGTTTACATTAACTTGAAAATTGTGTGTCAACAAAGACATGGAATTAACTAGTGAAAATGTTCGTGCAATGATTTATTACGACTTTCGACGTGGATTATCAAGACAAGAGTGCATCGATCAACCAGCTTCCACATTTGGCGACGAAGCTCCATCGTTTGCTGGTTTAACGAATTTAATCGTGGCCGCCGTTCGCTCAATGATGTAGTTCGTGAAGGTCGTGCAAAATCAGTTTTTGTGCCAGAAAATATTGATGCTGTGCAAAACCTACTAATGAAAGATCGTCATGCGACATATTGGAGATTGAGGCAACCCTAGACATTAGTTTCACCAGCATATATAAAATATTGCATGATTATTTAGCCGTGAAAAAGGTTTGCTCTCGTAGGTTGCCACATAATTTGACGCAATCTCAAAAAGATGCTCGTGTCGATTGGTGTATAAAAATGCTCAAAAATACAATGGTGGTGCCTCGAAAGACGTATATAAGATTGTAACATATGACGAATCATGGATCTATGCGTATGAGCCAGAACGTAAACAGCAATCGACTGTATGGGTGTTTCAAGATGAAGCAAATCCAACAAAAGTTGTTCGCACTCGAAGCACTTCGAAGCAAATGGTCACCTGCTTTTTCAGCAAAACTGGCCATGTGGCAACAGTGCCTTTAGAGGAACGTAAAACGGTCAATTCCGAATGGTACACAACATTTGTTTGCCGGAAGTCTTCGGTGAAGTAAGGAAAACCAACAAGAACCAACAAGATCGTTCATCAAGACAATGCGAGCGCACACACATCTCGTTTAACAACAGAGTATTTGAAGGCTCAAAAAATCGAATGGGTCATCCGCCATACAGTCCTGATTTGGCACCCAATGACTTCTTTTTGTTCCCGAACATCAAGAATAAATTGCGTGGACAACGATTTTCGTTGGCAGAAGAAGCCTTTGATGCCTTCAAAAACCATGTTTTGGAGGTGTTTCAAGAAGACTGGAATAAATGCTTTGACAAATGGTTCAAACGGATGCAAAAGTATATTGATCATAAAGGAGAATATTTTGTAAAACAATAAAGCTGTTTTAAATCAGAATTTTTTTTTAATTATTAGGCTCAAAATATTAGTAGTGCCCCTCGTAGTAAGCGTTAAGCGATACACGAAAGCGTACTACACAAGAAGTGTAGATCTCTGAAAAAAACACAGTTTATTTCAAGTAATTTTTGGGGGGCATTAGTCATTTCTAAGATAGCCGTTATTAATGGTTTGAATTGTTTATTTATTAGTCATTATTTAAGTCCTTTCAACATTCAGTTGTTTTTCACGATTGCATGAAAACTGTATGGAATCTTATGACCAGCATATAGTGTCCAGTTCTTAAACATCGCTATTCTCTTTGTACTTATAACGAACTGTGTAATGTACCTATTTCTGCAAGAGCGTAAAGAACAGGTACAAGTTAATGCAGTCTTAAGCTTTTTAGTTGTTTTATTATTTTTAACACCCACTCATGAAATGAGTGTTATTATCGGTTTTCAAAAGATTTCATGAGAAGGAAGAGATTGACGAAGGTGAGTGATTGGGAAAAGGAAAAGCAGAGGGGAAAAGGAAGTATGCGAATAGGAAATGACAGAAGAAGGAAGACAGAGAAATATCTCCGCATTAAACGTAATAATGCGAGCGGACCTGCGGTTTTTGCAAGTTTAAAAAAAATAAGAAATCAAAGGAAGTACGTCACTATATGTTTATAATAGAAAAATACGGACGCTTAAATTCGTAACAAATCATACCCCCTAAATCGAGGTATACACCCAAACTAAAGTATAAAAAAATAAATAAAGAGGAGCAAATTAACATAAAAGCCATAACCGTAAAATTATACTCGGGCTTGTTGCCCCTGCACTATTGCATGTAATTATTTCGAGGACGTTTCCTCTAAAGCTATGATGGATAACATCAGAGGATACCTAACGTCTCTGCAACTCAAACGGGCCATTGCTTACTAAGAATGAAATAAAGGTATTACAACGCAGCTATGGCACTCTGTATCGCGTTGAAGGCGCCAAACGACCGACTGGTCGGTAGAAGAAATAAGGAGTAGCGCTTTCGCCCATCCTAAACGCTAGAAGTGCTATCCAGAGTTAATGGGATTGTTCTGGAAGCTTCTTTCTCCCGTCTCCCGCGAACATTCTAGAACTCTCTCAAAAAACTTAAACGGCTGTTAGGTATAAGTCAGCGTGCTCTCGAGTGCATCATTAAATAAAACAGTGAATTGTTTGTTCTTTTTCTTCCATTTTTATGCTGCCTTTAACTTCTAAGGTCATATCGGCAGCTTTGCCTTTGGAACAATTTCCGGCAATGATGTTCGCTCGTAAACGTTTAGTTACAATCTTTGGGTTTTTCTTTAACATGGAATCAAAATTACGCATTTAAAATTTCACTCATACATCCAGACTCTAATAGAATAATCCTAGCTAAAGAAAAATCCACATCCCTTAGGTGGGAATCGAACCCCGCATCTCTGATCTGGGAAGTTAGTACGTCAACCACCAGACCACAGATGCAGTCTGTTGTTCTTGATGCAATGAAGAATGCTAGTTATTCACTGGACTCTTCCCTTGAGATTGCGACGACAATTGTGACGTACAGTGAGTGCTGCAACTGCGAGAGATTAGAGATGTATTGTGTTCGACTCCGCAGCGAGTGAAGGGGAAGGAAGAAGAGGCTACTTCACGCTTATTTATTACGCCGTCACGTTGCGAAGAAAAGTGAAGTGACAGGGAAAATTGAACTAGACCGTATTAGTGAGAACGTAGTGAAAACTGGATAAAATTACAATATTATTTAATCCCTATGGGATTAATCTCTTTCAATAACCATTTGCGGCATATTCTGAGCACTGATGGTGTTTGAGCGTTGCTATAAATCTCTGTGCACTTTGACAGAGCAGGATAAAGATTAGCAGGGCGTGGGTTTGAGTTTTAGCAGGGGACGATTGCTGCCAATTAAGTTAATCCTGCACAAAGAGAATGTAGGTCAACAACTAATTTGGTGTCGAAGCTAGATAGGTAGGTTGCAACGTAATTGCGACATGTTTACCACTCTCCATAATATACGCTCTTAATTAGAACAAGAATTTGAAGGTGTGCTCTGAAGAGCCATTGCAATGTTCTATTTATATGTTCTGTTTCAATTTGTGAATATGAACGTTTGGCACGAATTCTGCCAGTGTTAATCGACATGGCCCACGAGCCAAACTGCGGCGTATCATTTAACTAAGTACACTTAAATCTCAGTTGCACTCAGATATTTGATTCCGTTGTGCACTCCCCTAGAGGAAGCAATAAATTCGATTAAAATATTCAATATTGAAGTTTTAGCATAAATATGCTGTTTGAGGCTCTCTGATTTAAAAAAAGAAAAGAATTTGCAGGAAAAGCGTGTGCGAGTTGCTTTATTTATTTATTTATTTATTTATTTATTTATTTATTTATTATTTCTTTAACAGCATGCCCAAAACAATGTAATACTACATGTTTTACATCAGTTTTAACTACTTTTGTGCGTATATACAGGATGTTTCAGAAATACTTTTACAAACTTCGGGTATGGGTTCCTTACACCACAAGAAGGAAAAAAGTTCATATGAACATATGTCCCATAATACTTTGTTTTCTCGTTAGGAGGTGTTCAACACAGTGGTACATTTATAACACACAAAACTCATAATAAATGCTCGAAATGTCCTCTATGCATGCCTGTACTCCTCGAATCATGGAATGTGGCACCCTGTCAAAAACTCCGGGATGGTGTCGAATGGTTTTAGCAGGCTTCCATGACATGTCGATGAAGCGTTTCTGCATCCGGGATGGCTGCTCTATAAACCAATGATTTAAGATGCCCTCAAAGGTAAAAATCAACAGGATTGAGGTCGGGAGAACGCGCAGGCCACTGAACTGGTCCCCTTCTGCCTATATATCGGTCATGGTAGATACCAGTCAGTGCATCTCGAACAATGCGACTAAAATGTGCCGGAGACCCATCATGAATAAACCATATGTTTTTTCTTATTTGCAGGGGGCACATCTTCGTGCAGTAAGTCGGGAAGAGTGTGCTGGATAAAGCCCTGTAGACAGCACCAGTATGACGTGCTGGTAAAACGTATGGACCTACCAGACAGTCACCTACAATGCCATCCCACACATTCAGACTAAACTGTTGCTGATGTCTAGCCTGAAGTACAGCATGAGGATTACGATCTGCCCATACGTGCACGTTGTGGAAATTAGTAACTCCATCTCTCCCAAACGTTGCCTCGTCTGAAAACCAAACTGACGAGACAAACAATGGATTGGCTGTTTGTGGTACAAACCATCGGCAAAAGTTATCCAGTGGTGGATAATCGGCAGGCGAAAGGCCGTGCACACGTTAAATATATGGATACAGGAGCTGCTCGTGAAGTACCCTCTATGCTGTCACGTGTGATGTACCACATCCCACAGCCAATTGTCTTGTACTGATACTGGATCGTCTTCGATACACTTTAACATCTGTCCTTCGCGTTCTGGCGTACGATCAACTCTTGGTCTTCCTCGATCAATAGTCCGTGGTGCAACGGTTCCTGTCTCAGCAAGGCGACGATAAACAGCGACAAAGGTTGGATGACTCGGTTGTCTTCTGTCTGGAAACTCCATCTGATAGAGCCGTGCAGCCTCGCGTCCATTACCATTCGCGCGACCATACATAAAAATCATGTCTGCCTGTTCACGAAATGAATATCCAGCCATGGTGTAACGAAACACGTGCAGTTAACTCACTACATGCACACAATTGAAACGTTGAAGATAGACTAATGACAAATGACAAACGTAAACAAGTCTCCATGGCAACACTTCACCATTTACCGTATGTAGTACAATGGGTCAACGCCTTCTATGAATGCATAGAGAAATGAAGCTTTGAGGTTGGACCCCGAAGGCCGTTGAATTCACACTTTCATTGTGACAGGAATAACCCGAAAACCAAGGATTACGGGACATATGTTCATATGAACTTTTTCCCTTCTTTTGGTGTGAGGAACACATACCCGAAGTTTGTAAAAGTATTTCTGAAACATCCTATATATATATATATATATATATATATATACCGCGTGAGTCTTCTCATCCTGCGGATTGGTAACTAGCAACCCTGAACTTTACGGACGATGTGATATGCAGGTGCTGATGCCGCATTCACCAGCCCGCTGATTAGGGTTACGGTGGTGCTTGTTGTTAACGTGCTCTAGTAGCGCAATAGTCAACATGCTGGAAAGTTATGGTAAAGGTCGGAAGTTAAAATCACGCCTGCGAATAAATGAGCTTTTTATTCCTTTCTGTCCATGTTTGGAGAACGTTCTAGCAAGTCATTATTTCTTTCCGAATACATTAGCAAGTGGATTTGCCTACAAATACGAAGTTCTAGCCGTTCGTGCTCACTGTGGGTGAATGTTTTCGAATACAGAGTACCTGGTTATGCTGTTAGTATACTGGGAAGCGCAGCAGAATGCACCACGTCATCTATAAAAAGTACCTTCAAGTGGCAGTATTTGAACCTACGACCTTCACCGCTGAAGGCCAACGCGCACACTGTTGCGCTACGAGTGCAAGACACTGCACGCACAGAGGTACAAAGCAGTCATTTCGGACAAAACTGATACGATGGGTTGCAGTTGATGTGTTTATGGCATAGCCTGTACAACGCCGTACTGCAGTACTTCTCAATTCGCAGGCTGAGAAGACTCACTTTTCCCTCTCACTGCAGCCTCACTCGGCGACTAGCGCGCCGGCCGTTTAGGCTCGGTCTACCGCCGAAAGAGGTGTAATGTTCTCCCAACCACTCCACGTAGTTATAGTTACTATCAATGATAATAAGCACATACCTTATCGTAAGAGATGTTGGAAATGTTGTCCTCTATCCATACATTTCGGCATCTTCTCAGGAAATCTCATTCACACTCGAGAGTTCAAAATCCGAAATTGAGTGATGTTTTCTTTTAGTTTTTCCAATGTATGGAGGTTTGTTGCATACACCTTATATTTCAAGTTCCCCATAGATAAGAATAGTAGACAGTTAAATCAATGATTGTGACGGCCAGAATTCTTTATTAGTTACCCCTTTCTTCAAAATTTCCTTGAATTAGTTTTAGGGACTCAGAAGCATGCGTAGGAAAATAAGACTTTGTTCCATTTGTTGGTGCGAGTATGGCATTTCTGTATCTGTCTATATTTGTTCAAAAAAGTTGGTCTTATTATTCTGAGTGCATTTACTGCACACCAATATTTCCGTCATGCCAGGAAATCGCATGTATAGAACAGGGCTTCTCTGTGCTCCAATATATGTTACTTTGCGACGAAAGATAGCCATACAAATAGAACCGTGCTTCGTCAGAGAAGAATAATTGGCGCGAGTCAACTACTTTTATAATTTCCAGGGATCCAATTACAGAAATTTACCCAACTCTGATGATCACATGTAAAATAAAGTGCATGTAGCAAGTTCTACGCATTTGAAGAACTAAAAGGGAACATCAGACGAGAAATCCGCTCTATTTTGGATAATGAAATCTAGAGTGTGTATGAAAATTTTTTAAAAAGATGCCAGAAATGTGTGTATAGAGAAGGACAGCTTTTCTAACATTTTTTGCGATAACGTATGTGGCTATTATGATTGTAATTTCAGTTATGAGCAGTGAGGCGGTTGTAGGGATATTATAACTGTTTGACCGGAGTCGCCGTTTGGGCGAGCGGCCGTGCGATGCGAGGGAAAAATATTGTATTAAATTATACGTTAATTAATTTTAACCATTTGCAAGATGTATATTTTATTTATCATCACATAAGTGAGAGTTAACTGCTCTGGTTTATTATTCGCGATTGTAGGTCTCTGTTAACTAAGTGTATTTATACTAATATCGTTAACTAGTTTTTTTTTCTATGAGAGCATTCTTAACGTTTATATACCTTTTTTCATTCTATAATAGAGAAGTCTATAGATTCTGAAAAATTTCCTAATATTCGAGAGTGGTTGTGAACTAATTGTCATTGTTTATAGGCCAAAGTGATTCTTAACCATTTGATTTCTTTTTTCTGCAGTTATATGCATTCTTATATTAAACGATTCACGGTCTGTTCTTCCCTGCAAATAGGATTATTTGGTATTCCAAATTGAGTAAGGCAAGATGTAAATTTTCCATGTCCTGTTAAAAATATCTGTAGTTTACTGACGAGAAGCGTGTGTGAGTCACAAAAACAAAAAGTCAGATAGATCAAATTTCATAGTTTAATCAGACACCGTTCAAAAAATTCACTCAACTTATAGACTTAATTTTTATTTACTAAAAGTGTCTGTAATGATTTTCAATTATAATATCATATGTCTGAGATCTGGCCATTACGATCCACCTCTTGCCATATTTATTCTTGTTTTACAGATAAACACTTTAAAAAAGAACCACTACAGAAAAAGTTTGCAGCTCATTTAGATATACAATTTAAGGCCAGCTTTTCTTCATAGCATTAGCTATTTACAAAATATAATAGGTGCGTTTATATGTTTCCAAGTTGTAGGCCACCATGCGATATGAGAGGTTTAAAAATGTGCAAACATTGTTCTACCTTTTCCTTCTCATGAGCTCCTAACAAAAGCAGACGAGATAAAATAGTTGAATGCTTTTTCCGCAATTTGCATTTAACTAAGTTCATAATGGTTGTTTTGAAGTAATGTATAGCAAACATTTATAGGCGGCAGAACTATTTTTAAATCATTAGTGCAATATTGAGGCAGTATTATTAACACTAAAATGATTTCAGTCTAATTATATATATATATATATATATATATATATATATATATAGTTCGATAATAGCACGCCTTAAAGAAATATGTGTATGTAACAACATATAAAAATTATGTAACAGTCATTGTATACGTTTGTATTATTGTATTCATGTGTAGTAATGTTGTGTGAATGTATTACGTGATTTAATAATGTAGGAGCTGTGAGAATAATAGGTTAAAAGTTGTTAACAAAGAGGTAACTATGAGGTACCTTGAGGCAATAATGAATTTGAAACTTTAACAATACTACTTATGATTCTTGGAAGCAATAATGTAATTTTTGAGACAGTTTAATAAATAGCCAATCAACAACCAGAAAAAGCTTTAGTTAAATGAAGGTATTCTATTGGAGTAGGATTAGCCAATCAGAGACTTGAAATACAGAAATTTACAAGTTTAGGTGGTTGAAATCAATTCAGTTGCATGTAGACAATGTTTCTAACCGGACGCGAAATACGTCCTCGAGAAATTTAATACGTATTTTGTGTGAGGAAAAAAATAGTTTACGTGTTAAAAAGTGCAAGTAATTAATAAAATAATATCACAGCTCACTCTGTATCAGTGAAGTGTTATTTAAATCGTGTCAAGCATTAATAAATGGAGTGTAAGCCTACATTCTTCAGTCGCACCACTCCCTGCTAAGACATTCATGTCTCTAAAATAAATACTGACGCAGCGGAGGCAAACATAAATATATAATATCTAAAGAAACAGTCAAATTACAAAGCTAATATTTTTAAACTTGGGGCGAAGGCTACCGGAAACTTTTTACCATACGTGCGGTTGCAACTACTTCAAGTTCGGCTCCCCAACAGTTGAAATATAATACAACTCCTCCTTCGAATTGGCTCCCAAAACGTGGTGCAAACAACGTAAAGATACTATCTATTTCAATATGCGTTGTAGTTATGGATTCACAACGCTTGGATAAAGATCTGGGAGTGCTGCACATCAGTTTTTTTAACCAGAAACTTCTAAAAACAAATAAATTATTATGTAAACAAAAATATTATTGTAAAAAGCTTTTGCGTCGTGTACAAAGCGTAACATTATATTAAATATTGTTGCAATTAATTGGATACTTTAGGAGCCATTAAATGAGTGATATATTTGCTTTAAATTATATTGCAATATAAAATATGCAATACTCCATAATGAAAACAAAATATTAATGATCTTCCACCAACTGTAACTCTGGAATTGCGGTGTAGTCTTCAATGGACCACAAGTTGTCCTCGGGCTGTTCACGTTACAGCTACACATTCACGTCACATTCCCTTGTGTAAGATGACGCGGACTTCAAAGGCGCACATTATTGCAGGAAATGTATGAAATCGGCGAAGCTACAAATGCTCCCCGAGCTGAGCCCCAAATATTGTTGAGAAAAAGACACGTACACCAAAGGAAACCATGTTTTATTCAGCCGCGCCGAACGACGTTGGAGCTCATTCGATTTTAAAGACGCATCTCCTTGCCCCGGATACAATCACGTGACCTCAGGTAAAGATGATATTGTATCGGGATACCTATCCCTTGGGAAATTTACAGCTCCACTACTTTATTATGATGATTTACGCAGCAAGTGTCCGCAAGCGCATAGGCCCCCCGAGGATTTTTCTCCGCATACATCATTGACAAGCTATTGAGTGTTGTGTGGTTATAACACCTTAAAATTCCACACGACACCAACCAACTTAGTACGTGACTTGATGTTGCCTAGCAACCCGAGTATCGACTTGCCTCGCCAGCCTCGCGCTTATTTTCCTTAACTTTATCTTTCTGACATTTATTGAACAGGTACGAAAACGTTACCAAAATTTAGATTTCTGTAAGCAAGTTAGTGTTTCCAGTATGCTGCGGTGGAGATATATTTTATAAACTCTAAAAAATGCTTTCAGAACATCATACATCACACATGATGTAAACTTGCGTGCAGAAAAAGTGGCTTAAAAGAGGAAAGCGGTGATCTGCTTTAGTAATTAAGTGCCCATCTCCTCTTTCCCGCAACGACGGCTTCCTATTGGTCTTAAATATGACTGGCAAGTTACCTACCTCATCCCAAAATTTCGATAATAACTGACGATGTAATCCATTTAAATCAACTAGTCAGTTGGCACTTTGTTGATAACTCGGCAGCCCTTGCAGCGCTACATCCTTGTTCGATGATGGCAATAATTTTAGAGTTCGTCTCCATGTCTATTTCAGAAGCGTTGTTTGATATTAAAAAATGTAGCTGATAGACATACTTAATACGCAGGTAACCGATTTTTCAGCCCTTCTTGTACAAGGTCGAATATCTTGAAATACCGCATTTCGGCGGTGCGACTCTGCTTAGTTACATCAATCACTGCAGAATTAAACGAGAAGCTATTTCTGATCCCTTTACGTTCATTTCGCACAGAGTATAACATCACTCATTATCATATTTTCTTCTTGATGATTATATCAAGCCATCCAGAAGTGATAAAAGGACCTCAGTTCGCTATGCGCTAAAAATATCTAAAACATCTTATGTATTATACTCACATGACTTTCTCTACTCTTGTACAAACTATTTTTACAAACTCTTATTATCCATCTATTTCATATTAATTGAAATAAACATTTGCAGAAACGATATTTTGGTATGCATAGAGAATTACATTTTCTACATAGCCACCAGTTCTAAAAATATCGCTTAAGGCCTACTTTGTGCCCCTTGTTTTGTATTTGCAAGCGCAATATAGAAATACAGTAGCCTTTAAGGATAGAAATATCTCTTAATAGCTGGTTGCTATGTGCAGCACCATTCTCTGTACCACAGATTAATACTCTTTGCATATCCAAGACAAAAGAATGAATAACGAATTTCCATTTGAGAAAAAGTATTGAAAAATTTAAGGGAATAACAAGCAATATCTCGAAAATGGTTCACTCAACAAAAAAAAATGTATATGACATAAACTGTGTATTTTAACGCGATCTACATTTTTTGTGTAGTAAAATGTTATCTATCTCTTATGGTTTACCAGTTATGCAAAAGTCGTTCACAATGAAGAATACTTTTGGAGACATTCCCTGAAAATTCCAGATATACATTTCATTTGTTATGAAAATATCTTAAACATAGTATATTTTAATCAAAATCGTTAGAGCCATTTTTGAGAAAATTAAAGTTTTCGAAAAATGTTCCATGTAAAGGGTAATCTGCGGTGGGGGATTTTCTTGAAAACCTTCGTGTCTCATCTTTGGAAGATACTGAACCAAAACACCAAGTTTGGTGTTTATCCGACCTTTCGTTTCTGAGTTATGCTGTTCACAGACGCACACACGGACATGTTTCCAAAAATGCTTTTTTTTTGGATTCAGCGGGTCCCAAAACATATATTTCCGGTGAAATCTCGGTATCGAATTTTTGGGTGGAATGCAATACATCCCCTACTTACTATACTAGTAGAGAAAGTAAAAATGTATGCATTTATGCTGTCAAGATCTTTAAAATATGCTATATAATTTGTAAATACACTAAAATTGTTAACTTTAAACTGTTTGGTATATCCCGCTTACGCAAAACTGGCTGTTTTAATTAGATTTGCAGTATCTCCAAATTTTCAGGTGTAACTTTGACGTTTATAGGTTAGAAGTTTGTATACTGAGAAGAATTCCTGCACGTCTATAGATGTTATGGGAAAAATTCGAAAGCACTCATTAACTCTGTGGAAATTTCTTTAGGAAGCACAAAATTTTCAGCTTGAAGATATTTAACCACAGAACAAAAAGTTTAATGTCAGAATTTCTCTCTAAAAGACTGAAAAAGTTACATTTTAGTCTTCTTACGTACTGTAAAATGAGGCAGTATTTTAACCTTAAATAATTTCCGTCCAATTATATAATATATATAATTCAATAACAGCCAGCCTTAAAGCAATATGTGTATGTAATAATATATAAAAAGTGCATATTACAGTCATTGTATATGTTTATATTATTGTATAAATGTGTAATAATGTTATGTGAGTGTATTACGTAATTTAATAATGTAGGAGATGTGAGAATAATAGGTTAAAATTTGCTACCAATGAGGTAACCTTGAAGCAATAATGAATTTGAATGTTCAAATGCTACTAGTCATTATTTGAGCAACAATAATGTAAATTTTGAGACAGTATAATAAATAGCCAATCAACAACAAGAAAAAGCTTTAGTTAAATCAAGGTTTACTATTGAACTAGTATTAGCCAATCAGAGACTTGAAATACAGAAATTTACAAATTTAGGCGTTAGAAATCAAGTCAGTTGCTTGCAGAGAGTGTCCCTAACCGGACGCGAGATGTGTCCTCGAGAAGTATAATACGTATTCTGTGCGAGACGAAAAATGGTTTACGTGTTAAAACGTGCAAGTAATTAATAAAAAAATCTTAAAGCTCTCTCTCGCTATATCATTGAAGTGTTATTTAAACCGTGTCAAGCATTAATAAATGGAGTGAAGTAAAATTATAATCTGTGTAAGCCTACATTCTTCAGTCGGACCATCTCCCTGCTAAGACATTCATGTCTCTAAAAAAAAATATAAATACTGACGCAGCCGAGTCAAACATAAATATATAATATTTAAAAAACAGTCAATTTACAAAGTTAATATTTTTAAAATTTCGCACGAAGGCTACCGGGTATCATACGTGCGGTTGCAACTACTTCAAGTTCGGCTTCCCAACAGTTGAACTACAATACATCTCCGACAACAAAATAACTTCTTCAAAAGGAACGTTTAATCTGAATTGATCAAGATTCATGTAAAAACAAAACAGGTTTCTCAAGTTTTTTACTTTCTCTTACGTATAGTAAGTAGGGGAAGTATTGCATTCCACCCAAAAAATCGATTCCAAAATTTCACCGGAAATATTGTTTTGAGGCGTCCTGAATCCAAATAAAGCAGTTTCGCAAACATGTCGTGTGTGTGTGACTGTCTGTGAAAACGAAAAGTCTGATAAATATGAAACTTAGCATTTGAGTTTAGTGTGTTCCAAGGATGCAACACGAAGGTCTTCATGGAAATTCCCCACTCCAAACCACCGTTTACATGGAACATGTTTTGAAAATTTTGATTTTCTCAAAAATGCCTCGAACGATTTTTATTAAGATATCATATGTATTAGATATTCTCATTGCAAATGAAATGTGTATCTTGAATTTCCTGGGAATATCCCCTAAAGTCCTCTTCATTCTGAATGATTTTCGCATAACAGGTAAACCATAAGAGATAGACAAAGTTTTACTGCACAAAAAATGTAGATCCCATTAAAACAAATTGTCATATTTTTTTTGATTGAACGATTTCCAGATATTCCATTCCTCGTTATTTGTTTGCTTTTTCCAATACTCATAATTATTCCCAAATTCGCTATTTTTTTTAATGTGCTGGACATGCAATGAGAATGAAATGGCTCCACATAGCAACCAGCTTTTAATATATTTGCCTATCACTTAAAGCCTACCATATTCCCCTTGCACCTACAAGAACATTGGCAATAACATAGCTTCTGCAAATGTTTATCTCAATTAACATGAGGTAGATGCAGAATAAACGTTTGTAAAAATATTTTGTACAAGAGTGCAGAATTCAGTGATTGCAACACACCACATTTTTTTTTTTTTTTTTTTTGTAACTTCAGCTGTAACTTTGAAATATGCTTTGATTACAGCCAAATATCTATGCAAATACTGTCTCCATAGTAAGTAATTTATTATTTTGTCACTAACGTGTTTGAATAATAATTTTAAAACTAAAAATTAACATATACGTGTATTTTATATTAAATGCAATGAAAAAATCATGAATTATTGTATACATGTATCTGAATTTTTCAACTTTTTCAATGCCAGTTTTGGAAAATAATTTCAACTGAACGATTCAATATTTTAACTAGTGTAGAACATAATTCCTGAGGTTCTCTGAAAATTTGAAGCTAATAAGTTAGAAACTGTGGTCAAAGGCGCATTTTGAAAAGTGAAAAATGCTGAAAAAAAATTAATGGTGGAAAATGGAGTTTAAAGTTCAATGCGGTCCTAAGTGGCAATAGGCCTATTCAATAGAAATTTTTGGTTTTAAAATTGTCCATATAAAAACAATTGTGTAGCCTGAAAGTTAGTTATTTTTAGGATAATAAAACGCAAAATGCAGAAAATACTACATGTAAACTTTTTTTAGCAAATTTCACCAATTTTTTAATACCACAAAGTATAGTTTATTCAATATAAGGTATTTAATAAATCAGAAAGCAAATGGAGGAGGAATAACGAGGTGAAGTATTTCCCAGTCCCCTAACACGACATCATTACATTATCATTTTTTTTTCTGGCTGCGATTCATCTTTGCTAGCTCCAAAAGAGTCTATCAAGTTAGCAATGTACTTAAGAGTGACTTGGTTACCCCTAAGATTTATTAACGAATACTATGAAACTGAAATTCGATTTAATTAGGCTATTTCTGGAATAAAATGTAAATCATTAAATAATAAGTATTATTAATAAACAGCAACAAAACAGTTTATAATTTTTTAAAGCTATAATGTTTAAAAACAAGCCACAATCACGGTAACAAGTTAAAACTGTTCTGCTAACAACTAAAATACAAATTTTGGAGTCGCCAGCTCTGGTTGTGACCATTTATGGAACGTAGCTTGCGGTGAATAAAAATCGGAATGGAGACGCGTCATTTTTGTGGACTTTGATACTAGATTAGAAATCGGTCCAATTGAACCAATATTTGTAACAGTGAGATATATCTGTCGGTTCTGGCAGACAAACAAATGTCATCTGTGTTATTTGTTGAAGATCGTGTTATCTTTCGTTGATTTAAGTTCAGTTCTATGAAGCAATGGAGTATTGTGTTGATTATCTATTTCCTGTTTGCTTAAACGTTCATTGGAGCAAAAACCATGCTTTTTCGGTATAGTTATTAGAAGTTTTATGATCATCTACCGACAAGTTGGCGCCGCGGTAACGTGTATGACTCGCATTCGGGAGGTCCTGGGTTTGATACCCGGCGAGCGTACACTCTGACCCATAGGTTTTCGTATTTTCCCCGGGTCGGCAGGCGAATGCTGAGGTGGTTTCTTTACCACGATTTCCTTTTCGCCATTGCCACCTCCACTCCGAGGTCCTAAACCTCAATACGTGAATGGCGAACCTCGAGGGCGCCATCGTCCACATCACCACCGCCGTCAAAACCATCACCGCACCCGACTCGATTCCAAAATCCTGCCAACTACAGTGCATAGAAGACCACTCCTGATCCTCCACCCTACGCAAGTATACGACCTTCACGGACTTGAGGCCAAACTCCAAGAGCTCCACACCATCAGAGCCGATAGCTTTCCGGTGCTGATGAACCTTACCGGCACCTACCTGATACTGCTTGACACAGCCGTTACCACTCTCCAAACACAGGTGGAAGGCCAACCATCCTCGCACACTACAGCCAACGAATTTACAACTGCCGCTTCAGGACACCATAGAGCAAAACCTGAGCGTCTGAACACTCTCGAGCGGTCAGTCGCTGAAATACTACAGCTAATCAGCAGGCGCCCTCAGACATCAGCAACAACTCAACAACCTACAAGTCAGCAACCCATACGGAATTTCATCAAACAACACGTATTGAAGGCTCCACCAATCTGAAACCACCACGATACAACCGGTGTTTACAACACCACTAGATGCATCAACTCCCTCCCAAGCACTTTGTACCCAGTACAAAAGCCAATAAAGACATCCCACACATTTCCTTTCACTCCTCGTAACTCCCGTGTGTGGCAGCCAGAGCCCTGGCAAGGTTATAGCTGGCACCCAGACATTCGCTATTCCAACTGCCTGAGCAACTGCAGGCAGTCATTCCCACGTACTAACGGGGGTGCACCAGCGAAACCCCAATATCCCTCCTAACTTATCTTGTCTAGTCCTATCCTTAACTTCACCTTCCCATTCCTGACTACCCCCCAAAAAATCTTACAAAAGCTTATTCTTCTATCTACTTCATGCTAATCAAGATAAGCAGAAATGGTTTTATTACATATTTTCTTGTAGCTAAAAGGGTAATGAGATACGATAGCCTCGAGCGATAGTAAAATCTGTTAAGAACAGTTTGCTCTTTACATGACCATGAGAAAATAAAAAAAATCTGGTGTGTTACACTCACATGATTTTCTCTACTCTTGTACAAACTATTTTTACAAACGCTTATTCTCCATATGCTTCATGTAAATCGAGATATCGAGATGTCAATCTTATTGGTAATTTTCTTGTAGATGCAAGGGGAATATGGTAAGTTTTAAGCGATAGTCAAATATTTTAACGCTGGTTGCTATGTGGCGCATTCCATTTTCTTTGCATGTCCAGGACATAAAAAAATGAATAACGAATTTGAGAAAAAGCGTATTGGAAAATCTAAAGGAATAACAAGCAATAGCTCGAAAACGGTTCACTCAACAAAAGAAATGTATGACATAAATTGTGTACTTTAACGCGATCTACATTTTTTGTGCAGTAAAACTTTGTCTATCTCTTATGGTTTACCAGTTATGCAAAAGTCGTTCACAACGAAGAATACTTTTGGAGACATTCCCAGAAAATTCCAGATATACATATCGTTTGTCATGAAAATATCTTGAACATATGATATATTAATCAAAATCGTTAGAGCCATTTTTGAGAAAATTAAAATTTTCGAAAATCTTCCATGTAAAGGGTAGTCTGGAGTGGGGGATTTCCTTGAAAACCTTTGTGTCGCATCTCTGGAAGATACTGAACCTAAATACCAAGTTTGGTGTTTATCCGACTGTTCGTTTCTGAGTTATGCTGTTCACAGACAGACACACACGCGGACATGTTTCCAAAAATGCTTTTTTTGGATTCAGGGGGTCTCAAAACATGCGTTTCCGGTGAAATATCGGTATCGAGTTTTTGGGTGGCATACAATACTTCCGCTACTTACTATACGTAGTAGAGAAAGTAAAAATGATTAGACATTTCGCAATTGAAGCTGTATAAAGCATTGCAATGTCTTGGAAATTATTAATGATTTTTGAGACTAACTGTGTGATTTAACCAGAACTACATTTCTTATACGGCTTACAAGTTATAAAAATCTCATTTGGAATGAAGAGGACTTCACAGGATGTTCCTGAAGACTCGAGATATACATTTTATTTGTCATGCAAATATTGTAAGCATATGGTGTTCAAATCAAAATCGTTGTTTCCATTTTTGAGAAAATAAGAAGTAAAGAAAATTTTTCCAGTAAAGGGTAGTTTGTGGTGGGAGAATTTTCTTTAAAATCTTAGTCACATTCATGGTAGACGCTAACCTAAAAAACAGTTTTGATTTCTAACCGACTTTTCATTCTTGGGTAATGCTGTTCTCCCTCTCTCCCTCTCACATGCGCACGCACACACACGCGCACATAGGCCTGTGTAATATAAAATAAAATGTATATCCAGTAGTTTCTGGGAGTAACCTTTGAAGTTCATTTCATTCTTAAGGAATTTGGTATAACCTTGTATAGCTGATAAACGTCAAGCGATAGAAGAAAACTACTACACAAGAAATGTAGATCTCTTTAAACCACATAGTTTATTTTAAATAAGTTTTTTGTGGTATCAGCCATTTTCAAGATGTCGTTATTAATGTTTTCTAATGTTTCAATACTTAGCCATTCTTTTAAAGGTTTAATTGTTTCTCTCGATTCCATTGAAACAGTATAGAATTTTAAGGCTAGCGTACAGCGTCCAGTTTTTAAACATTTGACTTGCTGTTCCCTTTGTATCTATAACGAATGTGTAATGTAACTATCTCTGCAAAAGTTTATTTGGATTAAAATGAAGTCAATATAAAATCATCTTTATCAAAGAGGAAGCGTATTCATGGTACTGTTCCTTAATCAATTTCCCTTCTGTATAATACGTTTAAGAATGTTAAAATGATATGATTCACCCTGAAAACATATGTTTAATTTTTTCGCAATTTTGAGTATTCACGTATTTTTTACATTTATCAGCACTGTTAGGCCCCAAAAAAACTGATGTCCTGCAATTCTGAAATCTCTGGGTAATAAGGTGCCAGACTGTCCCGGGAGGTGCATGGCGAGCATTGATTGCTTCCTTAGCACTTGGCTGTTTTACTTGCTATAATTTAGAGAACTAGACTGGACTGGAGCTGGAACTGGGCTAGTGAATGGAGACACTCAAAGGATCCTTTGTGTGTACACCACTAGAAGGAGCGGATGAAGTGAGTGAACCGCAGGAGAGACATGCGTTGCAGAACGAGGCCGACACAAGAAAATAGAGACGTGCAGAGATCCGTAACAGTTCCCATAAGTTGGACTTGTTGGTTTATGTTTTAATACGAGTTTCAGTATAAAATGGAGGGTTTTGTACCTCTCTGTTAAATACTAAAAATTATAAGAAAAGATACTCTTACTAGTTTTTTTTCCTCTAGATCTCATACGCTTTCGAATGATTCTGTTATTATTTAATTGCTTTCCATACGTTTTCACGCTAAGAAGTGTGGCACTACATTGTGATGACAATCACGTGCTCTAATTCATTACACCTTTACTTTCTCTACAACGTAATAGTAGGTAGATACGGTCCTGCATTACACCCAAAAATTCGAAGCGAGTTTTCACGGGAAATAACATGTTTTGAGGTCCTTTCAACTTAAATAAGCATTTTTTACAAAGAGAGGGAGAGAGAATGCTTGTGTGAACAACTAACTCAAAACGAAAAGTAGGATAAATACCAAATTTTGTATTTAAGCTCAGTATCTTCCAAAGATACGACACAAAAATTTCCAAGAAAATCCCTCCACTTCATCTTCCCTACACGGAAAAGATTTTGAATTTTTTTATTTTCTGAAAAATGTTTCTAGTAATTTTGAATGGAATACCAGTTATTAGGGTATTCACGTGACAAATAAAATGCGTATGTTGAATTTTCTACAAATGGCCTATGAAGTCTTGAATTTTGTAAAGCGATGGACCAAAACGTGCTATACGAAAACATAGATCTCTTTAAAACACAATTTATTTCAAATAAATAGTTTTTTTGGGCATAAGCCATTTCCGAGATATCCGTTATTAATGGTTCGAATTGCTCAATACTGAGTCATTCTTTTAAATTCCTGTGGACTTTCAGTTGTTTCTCGCGATGTCATGGAAAGAGTATGGAAATTTAAAACCAGCGTATAGCGTCCAGCTCTAAAACATTTGGCTATCGCTGTTCCCTTATGTATAACAAAATTTGTAATGCAGCTATTTCCGGAAAGACTTCCCTCTTTTAAGATGAGAGATTGGAAGATGAACTTTCGTAAGAATAATTTGGATACCTACTAATAAACAAGAGAGCATAGAGAAAGTCATGTGATTGTAACACATCAGCTTTTTACTGTTATAAATGCGAATTTAGAGGATTGTTAATGTTATTTCCCCTAGAAAACGAAATCATTGACATCCTATACATAGGTAAACCAAGTTAATAGTGTGTAGTAATTCGATGTGGAATGTGTGCATTAAGAGAAACAACAGCTAATTCAGTAGAGCGTGAAATTTCGAGATGCGGTTAGCTCATGTGTGTTTGAAAACATAGATATTGAAAGCATTTATTTAATCTGTAGAAGTAATATCATAAAGCTTTCTCTTTCACTGCATCGAATTAAAACACTAGGGAATATATATAATCAGTACAACATTGAAAAATACGGTAAGCAAATAAGAAAGAGAAAAAATAAGTTCCTGCAAATATTCACAAACTAAGATACGCGATTGTAATAGTTAATATTGAGTTCACAGCTCAGTAGAAAAGAGAGGAGTAAAAGGGTATACAAGAATCACAGCATATAATGATAATATTCACCAGGGTTCTGAGACATTTGTAAATTCGGGGAAGCAATAACTGAATGACAATTGACGCAGCCACGCTACGTCCTCCAACAATGAAGCACTACCTTTGCCTCATGATTGCTGCGTTTCTCCTCCTAGTTGTTTTTTTTTATACTTTGCCACGGCTGCTCGAGCATGAGATCTTAATCTCTGGGTATGCGTGGATGTGTACAGAGAAACACGAAACGCTTTCTTGGAACACTTTTATTTTCACCATTTTAAAATAGAACTTAAGGTTTGCCGATCACTTTTAAATGTATACGATGCTACTGTGTCTTTACCAAACCAAAGATTATTAACTACAGCTGAACGTTCTACCCTCTTGCATGTTCGCCGCCAATGTTCACAACTCGACGAGAATGTCGTCCCGCTTTCACTGATCACTCACGACAGAATGAATTTCACCACCGCGCTACTAAGAGGAAAAAACTCCTAACTTCCCCTCTCTCCCCTCAAAACTCTCCTCAAACTTAGCGTCATGAAGCCTCTAATGACCTTCACATTCCGGCCAGTGCAACTGCACCCACTAATTCCAAGAGAAACTGGCTTCAGCTATTTTACCCTTTATACCTGGGGCTGGTTCCTAATTGGCTCAACTGTGCCTTTCTGGTCTTTCTGTCGCTTTTAACAGTCAACAATTTTTACAATGCTTCTCCTTTTTATACATACACTGAAATTAAATATTTTATTAATTATTTTATATCACTATCCTTCTCAGATTATTATGATCATTATTGACTTCATAATTTCGACTTCACAATGAATAAAGGTGTGCTCGTTAGCGAGGATACATATTCCGGTTTCTTTTACCCCAAATAAGCGAATACAAAGGGATGAAGGATTTTACGGAGGACACCAAGGAAGTGAACTCTCGGTTCTCTCTACGGGAGCATGGCAACTGTTTGATACAGGCACTATATCGTCAAATCTCCCAGCTTTACACACGGATACGTCACAGGTTTCTAAGGGTTGTTATAACTTATTGGTGTTTTCAGTATTGAGATTACGAAATAGGGAGTCGTAACTCAAACCAATTGTATTGGGTTTTTAAAGCAGTTAGAGCTAAAGCTACAGCCATATTTTGGATAAAATGTGAATTTTTGAGTTTTTGTATTAAAATATTTTAAAGCACAGCAAGCTGCCTTTATTGTCCAGGCCCATTGGTTACTCAAAAGAATACACAGCAATTTGCCTTGCTATACTTTTAACTATATTTGCGCAGTTTCAAACCCAATGACCTGCAAAGTATAAAGCTGAAATATTTAAACGGTCTACAAATCATGGGAGAAAAAGTCAAAGATGAGATCTGTTATAAAAACTTGTACTTACTGCGCAGAAGTAACCAAAATTATTCAATTTTTGGCATGTGGTTTATGTAAATATTTCTTCTGTGTTTATAGTTAATACGTTATAAAGAATCAATATGTGGACATTTTCTAGGTATATATGTGGTACATGTAAAAAAATGTCATTTTCGTGAATTTTTAGAGGAATATAAAAATGGGGTGTAAAAATAAATTTAGATAATACACTTTATATGGGATAGATTTAATTTTGGAAAATCAAAACGATTTCATAAGAGGTTGTGAAGAATTTGAGTACTTGGGAGTTAGTCAATAAAGAAGATAGAAAGGGGAGTGATATAAGGAACAGAATTAACAAAGGTAGATCAATAACGCCATGTTAAATAGTATTTTATAGGACAGAAGTGCTGTGACATAATACTTGTATAAGATTGTAACATATAATTTTAAAAGGCTACGGATTTTAGCACAAAGTTGTTTCAGAGAATTAGAAAAAACTAGAAACACTTTATTAAGGAAGAAATGAAAGTTAAAATTACTATGGTAGAATATGTAACATATAAACAACTAAACTGGTTATAGACACGTGAGGAGAATGCCAAGTAAAAGCACATGAAGGCAAAAGTACTGGAGGAGGAGGAGGAGGAGGAGGAGAAGAAGAAATGTAATATGACAGGGATGAGTGTAGAAGAAAACGCTTAGGAACAGAAAGATGTATAAAGATTTTAATTCTGTATATAAATCAGGTTCAGCTATAAATCACTATTTCTAAAAAAATTAATTTAATGATTCAAAAACTGACAAGACTTTCAGAAATGAAACCCTGCCACCATTTCGTTCTTGCATTCCAAGTACACCTAAAGCTGAAAAAGATAAGAGAATTGAAATTTCATTAATTTGTTTTGATTAATTAGTTAATTATTGGAAATATCAGTTTTAGAAAATAAATGTTTTGTAAATTGTGTAGGTATATATTCTATCATGCTCGAAAACCTCACTCTTTTTTTACTTTCTCTACTACGTATAGTAAGTAGGGGAAGTATTGCATTCCACGCAAAACTTCGATACCGAGATTTCACCGGAAATACATGTTTTGAGACCTCCTGAATCCAAAAAAAGCATTTTTGGAAACATGTCCGTGTGTGTGTCTGTGTGTGTGTGTGTCTGTGTGTGTGTCTGTGAACAGCATAACTCAAAAACGAACAGTCGGATAAACACCAAACTTGGTATTTAGGTTCAGTATCTTTCAGAGATGCAAAACGAAGGTTTTCAAGAAAATCCCCCTACCCCAGACTACCCTTTACATGGAACATTTTTCGAAAATTTTAATTTTCTCAAAAATGGCTCTAACGATTTTGATTAAAATATCATATGTTTAAGATAATGTCATGAGAAATAAAATGTATATCTCGAATTTTCTGGGAATGTCTCCAAAAGTATTCTTCATTGTGAACGACTTTTGCATAACTGGTAAACCATAAGAGATAGACAGAATTTTACTACACAAAAAATGTAGATCGCGTTAAAATACACAATTTATGTCAGATACATTTTTTTAGTTGAGTGAACCATTTTCGAGATATTGCTTGTTATTTCCTTAAATTTTCCAATACTTATACTTTTTCTCAAATTCGTTATTCAATTTTTTATGTCCTGGATATGCAAACAGAATAGAATTAGCCACATAGCACCAGTGCTTAAATGATTTGACTATCGCTTATAACCTACCATGTTCCCCTTGCATCTACAAGAAAATTAGCAATAAGATTGACATCTCGATATCTCGAGTAACATGAAGCATATGGAGAATAAACGTTTGTAAAAATAGTTTGTACAAGAGTAGAGAAAGTCATGTGAGTGTAACACATCAGATTTTTCCCTTAATTTTCTTTTGTTCCAATACATACTTTAGTTCTGTTCAAAATATGACGTCAATACTTTTAAGGAAGTTTATCACCGGTGACGTCAGAGAACTAGCGAAAGATGAGTGAAAGGTTTGGATGTCAACAGTTTCGAGGTCACCTTAGTAAAATGGGCTTGTGTTCGTACCTTTCCAGTATTTACATTTGTAATTTCTTTCGTTTGATCTCGTAAACTCGCAATCTCACTTTGTATGCTAATAGGTAACTCGATAATTGGACGGTTTTTGTAGCTTAGAGTGTATTGGATTTAATTGCACAGCTCTTTTTAATAGAAACTAATTGAAGCAACCTTTATTTATGTGATAAAGAAACTTATTTTTTATTATGTTTTGTCTCGGGACTTTATGAAATTCTGGGCAAGAACGGAGAAAATCATTGATAAAGCGGTTCAATATCGTAACGAGACTCCCCCTCCTATCTTTACAGTTCGGAAGTAATATTCAACCATGTAAATTCTGTGATCGGTGGTCACTTCCATTTTGCGCGCAAAGAGGTCCCGGGTTCAAATATCGTGGCCGACCAATCTGTCTGATGTTTTTTCGTGGTTTTTCTCAGTCGCCAAGGTAAATACTGGATTGAATATTTAATATCACGACCCAAAGTTCCACCTTAAGTCTAAAACAATAGTAAAATGAAAAATAAGTGGTAATAGCGAATGCAATGTCATATATCCGCAGACAATGTAAGCAGTTAGACTGGGCGGAACCCTAACGCTATCTGCACGGCACGAAGCAGAAGATCCGGCTGCCATGCGCTGGGGTCTCTGTGGGCACGTGACGAAGCAAGATATTTTCAGAGATGAGACCTAGAAGGCTAACTCTCCGCCTCTCTGTGTGGAGGTGGCGGTTAGACTGGACGGCACCCTAATGCCATTTGCACGGCACGAAGCGGAAGATCCGACTGCCATGCGCTGGGTCTCTGTGGTCACGTGACGAAGCAAGATGGTATTTCCAGAGATGAGATGTAGAAGGCTGACTGTCCGCCCTTCTGTGTGAAGGCGGTGGTTAGACTGGACGGCACCCTAATGCTGTCTGCACGACACGAAGCAGGTGGTTACAGGGATGAGACCTAGAAGGCATCACACATCGTTCTTAGGGTTATCCAGTAACAGATCCGTCGCGATATAACCAAGGAGTTAAAGTGACGTAAAATAGAGTAATAATAATAATGATAATAACTCACAAAATGTCATAGAGAAAAACAGTTCCGCACCGCCGCAGTACTTCCGCCTGTTTACGAAGTCGGAAACGCATTCAGTTGGTTCAGTTCAGGACTCTCCTCTGAGAGAAGGGGCTTGCTGAATGCTGAATTAACAATGTCGACATTCATTTAAACCGACTGGCAGTAAAGGCCGATTAAGTCTGAAGATCCGTTATAATTTGTTACAGTTTATTCATGAAACAGTCTTAATAAATTCGTTCGAGGTTACGAATTCCATAAGATAAATCTTCTTGCTAACGTTTCCTGGGATTACAGACGGTAATAATTATATTACTCAGTGGTACCACTTCTATAGCAATCTCACTGATAAAACCTGGTATATGGGCTCTGCATGCTAATTTCCAAAACAATAGTCTCGTATGTGAAATGCTGAATATTTTTGTATTTGGGAGTTCATGTGATGAAAACGCACCAAGCATTACTGAGCACCAGCACAATAAGAGTTTTATTCACATTTAAACTTTCGGAAAGCGCATTTGGGATAAAGCACCCGATAGCTGAACAGCTTTAGCGCGAGCGAATAGCGGTGGCAGAGGAAGCAAATTTAATGTGTAGCGCGTCTAAATACAAAAAGGCTGTGATGCAGATAAATGGGATTCAAGCTATGAGCGGATTCGAGCGCTTTACAGCCCCATTCGTGCAGCGCAAACGAAGCCGGGATTTAAAAATTGCATTGTCCTCGCGTTAACAAAGTCCAAGGTAGTGGGATCAAGTTTACGTGAATGTTTGTTACCCTCGGAGGTGCGATTTAACGGCCGTGATAATCGTTTAAAGTGCTGCGCTTCTACACTGGCCATATTTTCTCGCATCGGCACATTCAGTCTGTGATTTACCAGATACCGGAACTTCAGATAGAAGAAACTAGCAATGCCAAAGGATAAGCCAATTGCAAGCATACGTAAATTGAAGAAATAACAAGAAGATAAGTGGTAAGTTCATCATTGGATAACCAACAAGAGCTCAAAAATATGAGACGCAGTCGAGTATTCTCTACTTCCGAGATTCTCCTGCGCACTTAACGCATATGTAATTGCATACTACAGTGCTTTTCTTTCACTTTGTGGCCACCGCACGACTGCTGGCACGCCGGCCGCCGCTCCGCGGACTCCCGCCGAAAGAGTTATAGCAATCCCCACAGCCGCTTCGCGTTCTCATAGCTGCAATTACAATTAAAATGATAGACATCACATGCCTTATCATAAAAGATATTGGAAATGTGTCCTTTATGCACACATTTCTGGCACTTTCGCGGGAAAATTCCATTCACACTCGAGAGTTCAATATCCGAAGTTAAGTAAATCTCTCACCTGATGTATTCTTTAAGTTCCTCCAGTATATGGGGGTTTACATACACTATATTACTTTCTCTGAAGATACCTCATTCCACCCAAAAATTCCATACCGCGATTTCACCGGAAATGCATGTTTTGAGGCCCTGAATAAAAAAAAGTATTTCTTTAAAATAAGGTATGTGTGCCTAAGCAGAAAAACTTATAAAACGAAAAGTCGAATAAATACCAAACTTGGTATTTAAGTTCACTACCTTTCAAAGATGCGACACGAAGATTTTCAAGAAAATTCCCCCATATCGAACCACCCCTTACATAGAAGATTTATGAAATATTTGATTTTCCAAAAATGAGTAACCATTTTTATTAAAATACCATATGGCTATTAAATATCTTTACCCGATAAATAAAATGTATATCTTGGATTTTCTGGGAATAGCCTTTGAAGTCCTCTTCATTCGGAAGGAATTTTGTAAAATCTTATACAACTGTTAAACCTTAAGTGATAGACAAAAACGCTCTACATACCAAATGTAGATCTCTTTAAAACATACAATTTATTTCAAATATTTTTTTGTGGCATAAGCCACTTTTGAGATACTCGTTATTAATCGTTTGAATTGTTCACTACTTGGCTATGCTTTTAAAGTCTTGTCAAATCCAATTGTTTCTCGCGATTTAATTTAAACAGTAGGAAATTTAAAGGCCAGCATAAAGCATCCAGTTCTTAAACATTTGACTATCGCTGTTCTCTTTGTGTCTAAATGTGCAATGCAGCTATTTATGTGGGTTAAAATGTGGTAGATAGAAAAGTAGACATAAGTAAATATAGCTTGTATACACACTAATAAGCGATAGGGGGTAGAGAAAGTTATGTGAATGTAGAACATCAGAAGCTTTTCACGTGATCTTCAAGAGTGGGTAAATTTCAGCAAATTCAATGATAAGTAATTAACCAACGCTTAGTATTTTTCTCTGTTTCATCGCAAAATAACAGATATTGCAGTATGGAGAAACTCGAGATTACATTGAGATTCCCTTGCATGACGCAAAAGTGGGTTTGCAGGATCTATATTTTTTAAACGAAAAATAAACGCAAAAAGATACTGTCATACCCGCATAGTTTTTCAACATTGAATGCCAGTCTGGATTTTTCCAACAACACTCCACTTCCTACGCACACCGCTGATGAGTTGTTAAATTTAATTCAGGAAATTGTTATAGATATGGTAATTAGTACAGAATTATAGCTCTCGTGATCCGCTGATTTAATGCTGTGCTAATTTTATTTGTGGAGAAATTGATCTGATGTGTTACACTCACATGACTTTCTCTACTCCTGTACAAACTATTTTTACAAACGCTTATTCTCCATATGCTTCATGTTAATCGAGATATCGAGATGTTAATCTTATTGCTAATTTTCTTGTAGATGCAAGGGGAATTAGTAGGCTTTAAGCGATAGTCAAATATTTTAAGAGATGGTTGCTATGTGGAGTATTCCATTCTCTTTACATTACCGGGACAAAAAAAAAGAATAACGAATTTGAAAAAAAGTATAAGTATTGGAAAATTTAAGGGAATAACAAGCAATATCTTGAAAATGGTTCACCCAACAATAAAATTTCATATGACATAAATTGTATATTGTAACGCGATCTACATTTTTTGCGCAGTTAAATTTTGTCTTATCTCTTATGATTTACCAGTTATGCAAAAATCGTTCACAATGAAGAATATTTTTGGAGACTTTTCCAGAAAATTTGAGATATACATTTCATTTGTCATGAAAATATCTTAAACATATGATATTTTAATTAAAATCGTTAGAGATATTTTTGAGAAAATTAAAACTTTCGAAAAATGTTCCATGTAAAGGTTAATTTGGGGTGGGGGGATTTTCTTGAAAACCTTCGTGTCGCATCTCTGGAAGATACTGAACCTAAATACCAAGTTTGGGTTTACCCGACTGTTCGTTTCTGAGTTATGCTGTTAACAAACACACACACACACACACACGAGCGCGCGCGCGCGGACATGAAACGAACTAGTTTAAGAGTGACTCAAGAAAGCGTTCGTCTTAAGAAATACCAGCAGTCAAATTAACCGAGAAAATTCAGTATTTTTTACATGCAGAAAAAAACGATATGCAGTTTACCTGATCTAGTGTTTTACAGACTTTGCATTTTATTAGTTTTATTACTTTTGTAAAATTCCTAATTTTTAGTTTTGTTCTTGTGCGATGTTTACAAAATTATTTTATGTGCATTTATTAGAACACATTCCTTATATAATGTTTGAAAATGTCACCAATTTATATTGTCTAAACTCATATAAAGAGAAATTTGTAAAGCTATACTAAACGGAGGCGTTAAGGAGAAAATGCAGTAAACACATTGATAATTGCTGAGTTTGCATTTTTTTTCTTCCGTCAGATCAAAACCCATCTTCATCGCAGATCCAGGTATTACATCAAAACAAACAAAGGCTCTGTACTAAATGCATATAAAGCAATTTTGTGTACACCATAAAAAATCTACAAAGCTAAAAAACGATCCACCGGGACTAAACTGACCGAAGGCTTTTTCGCGGTTTTCCTCTGCCGCTAGGCGAATGTTGGGTTGGATAATCTGATCCGCGAATTCTCTTGCCATTTCTTCCATCAGTACATTTAATTCCCCTCTTCTTCGCCATCATACTAGGTATTGGCTGATCACCCATACAGGATATACTGTTATTCAGAGTTCGCTTGCTCCTCTACAAGGCTACTGTTCTAAGGCTTGTAAGTCCTTGGGATGTAAGACCTACAAAGAGGAGGGTAATCCTTTAAAAAAGCAGCAGTTAGTAAAATGACAAACCTGGAAAGCGTCATTATTAAGTTATTTCAATGCTGGATTACGCGAATAAAAGTAACTGAAGTTATTCTCAGTTCTTTAACTTGAATAACTTCTTATTGAAAAACGTATTACATATTTGAAATAATTTTTACTTTTTCTACCACCTATATTTAATAAGTAAGAGGAAGTGTTGTATTCTACCCAAACATTCATGTCGATATTTCACCGGAAATACATATTTTGAACCCACCTGAGTATATTTAAAAAATATTCACAAATAAGTTAAATTTGGTATCTAGGTTCAGTATTTTAACATGCGACACAAAGATTTTCAAGAAAATCTTACTCCAAACTACTTTTTATACGGAAAATATTTTGAAACTGTTCATTTTCTCAATAATGGCTGACGATTTTGAATAAACTGAACATGTTAAGATATTTCCTTGATAAATAAAATTATATCTTTACTTTTCTGGAAATAGCCCGTGAAATCTTATTCTTTCTGAAGGAGCTTTTGTATAACTGGTAAACCATATAAGATAGGTAGTAAGGAACTGCACAAAAACCGTAAATCTCTAAAACATGCAGTTTATTACCAGTCACTTCTTTGGTGACTTCAACCGTTCCGAAATATTTTTGGCATTGGCTTTTGTTTTCAACGCTTCGAAAAAATTACAAAGTGTTGTAACTATTCAACTATTCATCGTGATGACATGGAAAGAGTACGGAATCTTTTGGTTAGCAGTGCCCGGTTTTTAAACATCTGACTATTGGCTCGGTTTCCTCTATTTCCCTTGCACCTACAACGAAATGTAAGTAATGGAACTATTTCTGCAAAGGTTTTTCTCGATTAGCAGGAAGAAGATGGAATGTTAAGCTTTCCTAGTTTGTGGAAGTTCTATGAAAGTAAAAGATACTGCGTAGAAAAGTTAAGTGAATGTAACATATCAGACTTTTATTTTATATGATGGACAAAGAAGATTAATGATTATAATCGTATAATAAGTATTCTTGGTCTGTAGCTTAATGTTGCTAGGTAACAAGGATGCAAAAGGGCATTATCGGACTATTCGGTGTGTCATGTGGGCTGTCGCCGCGTGCTACCGGCCGCTAATTGTAAAGCCAGAGTGAGGTGGGTTACCGCCGGAATCGAAACCCGAATCCCTCGCATCGCAAGTAATGAGGACGGTTATTTTGCTGCACACAGATATTTTATTTATATTATCATTTATTATAATCTTATAATGTAAGGAAATTTTCCTCTGAATTCATAACTAATTTTCTTATATGATATTTTGAAATTATATGTATTTCTCACATAACTCCTTGTTGCGGGTCATTTTCACTTTCACTTTCTCTACCACGTGCCTAGGTACAGTAGGTATTGCATTTCATCCAAAAATTTGATACGAGATTTCACCGGAAATACCTGTTCTGAGGCCGCCTAAATAAAAAACATTTTTGGGGAAAAGATCCTGCGTGTGTTGTGTGCAGCATATCTCAAAAACGAAGTCGTATCAACATCAAACCTGGTATATAAGTACAGGACCATCCAAAGATTTTCAAGAAAACGCTTCCACCCCAAACTACCCTATACATGAAACTTTTTTCGAAATGCTTGATGTCCTAAAAATGGCTCTTAAAATTTTGATTAAAATACCATATTTTAAAGATATTTACATATCAAATATAATGTATATCTTTAATTTTCTGAGAATAGTCTAAGACGTTCTCTTCATTTGGAAGGAATTTTGTATAATCTTATATAACTGATAAACGTTAAGCGATAGACGGAAACGCACTTTACAAGAAATGTAGATCTCTTTAAAATAAACAAGTTGCTTCCAATAGTCTTCTTGTGGCATCAGTCATTTCCAAAATTTCCGCTATTAATGGTCGATGTGTACAAAACTTGGTTATTCTTCTTTAAGTCCTGTCTATTTTCAGAAAGTTCTCGCGATTGTATGGCGAAAGTATGGAATTTTCAGGACAGCATATAACATACTGTTCTTAAGCATTTGGCTATCTCTGTTCCCTTTCTATCCATAACGAAATTTGGAATGTAGCTATTTATGCCAAAGTTTATTTAGAGTAGAATGAAATAGATATAAAAATAAACCTTAGTAAGACTAATAAACAATATAGGGTAGAGAAATTCATGTGAATGTACCACATAAAATTTTTTTGTACATATAATGATTTCATCATCTGCAAACATTAGAGTATTTATGCATCTGTTTCTGAGGTATATTCTTATTCCTGGATTTACTTCTATCAAATGTAGCAATATGTGTTAATTCATGTCCATTTCTATTAATAATTTCCTCTCCACATGTTCCTACTGCTCCTTGTATTGGTAGTTTGCCAGCTCTTGCGTTGAGGTTTCCACTTTTTAAGCAAAGCAATAGGCTGTACAATATTAGAACAAATACGGAGCGAAATAACAGTAGAATTAAAAAATATATCCATTAAACAACGTATATAGAAAATAAACATAAGGGATACAATATATTGAAAGAACGGGCAATGTAAGCATAGTCAAACAAAACACAGACCAGAGAAATAGGACGACCTTGGAAGAGATGGCTGGAGTGAAGACGAAACAGGCTCCAAGTCTACTCCTAGTAGTTAAGAAGAATATTATTTTGAATTTTACTTAGTTGGAAACGGGTATTAATGGCGTAAGTCTAAGATTTTTAAGAAAAGCGGAAGGCAAGAAAGAAACAGCGACCAATATATTGGTTAAAATTCCTTGAATTTTGTGCAGCTGTGAGGACACTATTGCGATACACTCTTTGTAGGAAGTACATTAACGCGTTGCCTGTTTATACGTGGAAAAATAAAAATACAACTGTGTTTTTAATGGACTGGTTTCGTTCTCTCTTTCTCAGAGTTGCTTAAACCTCCCGATAGCAGAACTACCTTATTTCCGGAAAGTAAGCTCTGTGAATGAGAGAGAAAAAGAAGAGACAAAAGTGGCGAGTAATTTCAGGGAACGGACCACTGAGTTTGGAACTTTCTATTTGCACAATTAACATTTCGCCTCAGTTGCTATGCAAGAGCATGTTTGAACCTTGATATAGCGCAAAGTTGAACAGTCCAGATCCATGATTGTATGGGTCTCTCTCTATCTTGTTGGAAGATGACTTCTGCGAAGTCGTACCGGCGCGCAGCCAATTAGGTTTTAGTGGCAACAGTTACCCCTTGGACTCTTCCACGTCTACCTCTGTTACCCTTTTGCTGGAGTAAGATTTCCATTAGAGGCTATTTGCCAAAGGGAAGCATTTTGATGGTTCACTTCTGTGACCTAGTGCAAACTCTTAGAACAAAAACACCACACCGCGCAGGCGTTCATTTTAACGGAACTTCCTTGCAGATCTGTTCTCAACTTCTCAGCAACTTCACCTCCCTTTTGTTTCTCTTGTTCGCATTAAAACACGCAGCACTTGAAGTGTTTGCAAATGTTTTGTCTCGTCTCACCTGCATCTCTGAAATATATTTGCTTAAACTTCAAGCAGCAAACAGGGGAGGGAAGACAAAGTTCCTTGTTTATAATCTGTATGTTTAGACCCTTTTTGGCTAGTATAGAGTTTGTAATATACAAAGGTGCACGCTAAGGATTACCAAAATGAATTATATTATTACAACGTTTAGAAAAATAATGGGGATAGACGTAGATATGTACATTTACTTGAATATTTGTAGCCTATTAGTAAATAATACTTGCTAAACCAGTAACCAAACATTAGTTAGCGTTCTTAAATGTAGCATAACACTGTCTTTCTATTATGCCATCTAATGCCACAAATATCACCTAGGTGACTTTAGGATTCCTGTAGCAAATATCCTCACTCCCAATTCGACCGATTAGTTTGATCATGAACTCTGAAACGAGAGAATCCATGAAACCTAAACTTTGTTCCATATAACTTCGCCCCGCTTCTCTTTACTGTCACCTGCACTAGTCACTTTGGAAGAGATGGTTGTGCGATACAAACTAGTTCCTCATTTAGGTGACAATTGTGAAATTTACATTTTATAACTGTATTATTCAAATATATTGCGTAATAAGTTAATGCACTTGGAATGAATATAAATTCTTATCAACAAATAGGTAGGAGACCCTTTAGCTTAAATCCGTCTTATAGATGAGGAAAGCACACGCAGCTATCATGACTGTGTGTTTTTTTGCTTTTATCGCTTTACCTTGCATTTCACAGGGCATACATCGCCATTCAGTCAACTAGGGGAAAGATGAAGAAATGGGAACGCGGAAGAATACATATCAACGGGGCAGGGTTTAGTTATATTTGGCGTTAGTTTTTGTATGTGGATAATTACTCAAAAGTGTATTTATGCAGAAATAAAATAGGTTTGTATAAGATTGCATTAATGAATTATCATTAAAAGGCGTTGACGTACAATATTTAAAACCTGAAATTTCACCATTTTAATAGTTAAGATGCAATATTGTGCATCATTTATTTTCCGTTCAGGATCCTATTACAGGATAACTTAAACTTGAAGCAGAGATACTTTGGAATTCACTGTAATTCAGTATCAGACGAACAAACGAATACATTTATATGTTAATAATTATTTGCAACGGAGAGTAATTGGATTACAATAGTTACACCAGTATTAGATAGGTTACAACGGCACCGATGCCGGATGATACAATTCATGGTATGATGTTCTTGACTGAATTGCGAGTATGATCGCACTCCTATCCTCAAGCATTTTGATATGGACGGTGAAAACCAGATACTTTATTTGTGTTACTGTGCTTAGAATGATAAAGAACACTTGTCAAATTATTTGCAACATTAAATAAAACACGTTAAAACTTAAAAGAATGCGTTTTAGCTCATAAAAATGTGTAAATTGAAATAAACTTGAACAATGCAAGTTTCAAAAAAGCATATTAACTCGGACAACCATAGCTTGCTGCATAATACCATATAGGTACTTCCTTGCAAATTAATCTCTTCTGCTTTTCTCCTCGACTCAAATGTAAATAAATATCGTCCATCAACTGCCATTTCTCTCTACCTCGAAACTTTATCTTAATCAGCAGTCATTTTAGGACATATCTTGGGAACAAGCTTCCTTTCAACCAGTGCCCCAGGTAATTTCTTTCCCTCTTGCTGATTAATTTAAGCACTTTTCGTTTATGTGTGACACTCTGCAAAAGCTTTATTTGTGTTTGAGATAGTCAATTTTACATATTATCCTTGTTAACTTTTCAGATGGTTCCAATGTGTTTTCCTCGCTTCTTTGCAACATCAAATTTTTGTGCTATACAGTGCCACATACTACACAAAACACTTCACTAAAGGGTTCATAAAATAATCATTTTGCTGTCCTCTGACCTCTCAACAACAGCCAAGATGAAACTTCCAACTTTCGGGAATGGTAGCGAAGTTATACACGTACTCATGTCAGAGAAAAGTAATGGAAGCGTGCTACTGACGAGCGCTTGAAGAGGAACTTTGGAAAAGAATGGAAATTGATTCCGGCATACTGGCATTAATGGTTAAGTCTGCTACGCGAGTCTGTGTCAACGGCGCTAAGGAGCTTGAGCGTTTCCTATTTGTTTCAGTCTTTAATGACAGGCAGGCAGGCGAAGGTGGGTTGAGGTTTGGGTTTAATTAATGCAGGTCAAATCGCTTGCTAATTGCCGTTGCTGGTACGCCTGGTTTCCGCACCGATCGATTTACGTTATATTCAAGCAATGGATAAAGAGGTAGGCATGTGTTACGAGTTTCGCCTCAGCGAACAGTATTAATTACCAAGTTCCCGACTGTGAATGGAGCACCACGCCAATTTTCCTGTAGGAAACTTTGCTGCAGATTCAAGCACAAGCCTCGGAAAAGCCAAACAGTATCCGTTAATTGCCCTGGAAAACATTTCTCCAATAACATGGCGAACTCCGCGGTTGTGCACACCTAATCACAGAGCATATTGCATACATTAACAGTTTCCTCTGTGCGTCCACATGATTACCGTAGCGGTTCCCTGATTAGTCAGACCAGCCTTCCAAGGCATTTGCATCCACAGCAAAATTCCTCAAACAAAAGTATTGTTAAAACAAGATTCTGATGTGTTACGTTCACATGACTTTCTCTATCCCCTAGCGGGTATACAAACCATTCTTATGAAAGTTTATTACTTTCTCTACCTCGTACATAGTAGGTAGAGAAGGCATTGCATTTGAGAATGTTGTATTGTTGATGTTGGTTGTCTTTAGTTGTAGCTCCACGTATGGAAAGCAATGTTGAAGGAGGAGTTGTATTGTAGTTCGACTGTTGGGGAGCCAAACTTGATGAAGTAACTGCTCCACGTATGATACAAAGTTTCCGGTGGCCTTCGCCCCAAGTTTAGGAATAAACTTTGTATTTTTATGTTTCTTTAAATACTATATATATTTATGTTTGCCTCGCCTGCGTCAGTATTAATTTGTAGAAACATGTATCCCTTATCAGGGGATGATGCGGCTAAAGAAAGTAGGTTTACACAGATTATAATTTTTGCTTCACTCCTTTTATTAATCCTTCACACGATTAAATAACACTTCACTGATATAGAGAGCTGTGAGATTACTTTTTAACACGTAAACTTTATAATATTCTCACCGTAATGAATTTTCGTCTCACACTGAATACGTACCGAGCGAATGATCTGCTTAGGTACGTTGCCTTCTAGCGACTGGCGTTTACCGCTTAAATTAGTAATTTTTTCTATTTCAAGTCTCTGATTGGCTAATCCTACTCCAATAGAATACTTTTATTTAACTTTCAGCGTTTCTGGTTGTTGATTGGCTATTTATAAACTGTTTTAAAATATTACATTATTGTTCCAAGAATTACTAGTAGCACTATTAAACTTTCTAATTCAATATTGCCTTAAGGTTACCTCATTATTAGCAACTTTGGACCTCTATTCTCATAGCTCCAACATTATTAAATTACTTAATACATTCATATAACAGTATTATACATGTACACAATAATATGAACATAATACATTTGAGGCAGAAAAACCTAATTATTATTTTGGGATGATTCCGTGAATGAACCATTCCAAAAATAACCATAGGTCCAGTTATACTGTTCTAAAATAACAGTAATTAAATGTTAACCTATGCAGTCGTTGAGTATGTTTAATAAACAGTTCCAAAAGTAACCCTTTTATCGTAAAGGGTACGTTGCGTTAAGTGCAACAGTTACAAGAGTGATTATAATGAGAAACCTTGAAACCATTGCCGCTTCCAAGTTCCAATAGATGGCAAGGGCTAGATGACTAGAAATCTTCCAGGAATCAGATTTAATTAAACTTTTTAGCTCTTGTTATGACATGGGAAGCCAAATCTCTCGAAATGGTGTTTTGGAACACATGATGACTTTGTATAGCTTTTCAATCTTCACTTCAGAGTTCCTATTGTCACTTCACTGATTCGATCTACTTCTCTCGAAATGGTGTTTTGGAAGACATGGTGACTTTGTATAGTTTTTCAACCTTCACTTCAGAGTTCCTATTGTTACTCCACTGATTCGATCTACTTCAACTTTCACAGTGACTACATTTCTTTCATGCTGTCACTTTACTAATTTGAATCAGTTCCATTTTCCCTGTCAATTACCTTTCTTCGCGCCATAGCGCCGTAGTTAATTACGGGCGACATAGGCCTCTTCTTTGGTCAGCTTCACTCGCTGGGGAGTCGAACACAACACGTCTCAAATCTCTTGCGGATGCATCATTCACTACTCGTCACAACAGTCGTCACGAACTCGCTCGGAGAATAGCACTTTCTGTCGCACCTGAAACTCGCTCACTAATCCGCTTACCCACTGACTCACTCGCGAGAAAGCTCGGTTATATAGCAGTTGGTTAGTGTTCCAGAACGTTCCAGAGGCGGAGATAAGGGAAACTTCCAGGAAGACTTTAGTTATCTCACGATAGCACCTCTGGTGTTAACGCTGGGCGAGAGCACTTATCATCCGGCTAGTGTGTCGTTTGGTAGGTACGTAGGTACTATCGATAACCGAGGCCCAGATACTATCGATAACCGAGGCCCACAACTGCGTTACAGTATAATCATTAGTATCGTGGAAGCTGATATGGGATAACGATAACGATGGACGCGAGTTTCTTAGCGGATAAAATTATAAGTGGTAAGATGAAATAGTGTATATATTAACAGTAAGTAGTGCATTCGTGCATATATGGGGTAGAGGAAATGAGGCGAGCATCGACTTTCCGTTTGGCGATATACTAATACATGAAGAAGGACTAGATGCGAGTAAACCGGAGTAAGTCAGAAACAGTAGACCAAATGCTATCTTGCTGTGTAGTGCTTATGAGTAAGGCTCGGAACTAGGAACCTTGTGTGCCTAAGCGACAGGTATTCAATGTCAGCAAACGCCTCCTATCAGCACAGAGGTACTTTTTTCGTGTGGAGGAGAAAATGATTTAATCACTAAGCCCAGCCCCGATGGGAGTCGGAACTAGGAGTGTGGGATTCACCAATGCAGGCACACCCACTAAAAGCTCCTCCACCGGATTGAAAGGAGAAGGTTTGCTGTGGTACCGCCTAAAACACCCGCGCATTCCAAGGTGATGGTTGAAATTGGGCCGCAGTGCGGTCGCCAGAGGAGTAAGGATTGTGTACTGGGAGACAGGCTTGGCCAAGGCCCAGCGAAGATAAGATGAGGATAAGAAAGGAGGTAAAGGTTAGTGACGGTGATATTTCTGTTCGGTGGCGTGTTGTAGTTCGCTGCCAAGCTCTCCACGTCATAGAGACGGTCGTAGACTTCTCTAGCCGTGCTGGAACTGCTGTGGCAATGGCCTGATGATTAATATCCACAAATGTTTGTAGAATTTGAGATTGCTGTGTGATGTCTGCTATGGACGCTTCCAGATCGGCTAAACGGGCACCGAATTTCAGGAACTCAGCATGAAGATCCTGAATGGCTTCCCGCGTCGCCGCTCCGGTCGAATGTGCTGGTGATGATTCCAAGGTGTCTGCTGTAGGCTGTAGTGTTGGTGATGGTGTCAGCTGCGGTGGCGTGGAAGGAACAGGCGGTTTCGGCGATGCCTTCCTGCGAGGATGCAGGGGACAGAGCGCTTGGCCTGTGAAGTGAGTCATACCTCCACAAATTGTACAATAACGGCGGCAACAGCGCAGATCGTGCTGCTTGCACGAAGCAGTGGTGCTGCAGGCGCCACAGTAGTGGCACCTCGGTTGTGCTGTGCAGAACGTCTCACTGAGCCCGTAAGCACAGCAGCGTCGCCAGGGAGCCTGGTGTTCCACTCGGCTGGCCTCGATGCGTAAGCACCGCCCTAACAAGGGCAGGCACGCCTTAAAGGCCGCTTCGTTGTCGCCAGGGTCTGCAAACTACATCCTGACGAGCGACGTGGGTCCCTGAGCTCCGATGAACTGATGGCCTTCAAGGCTGAAGACCACTGCTGGTGAGCTGCGATGATGAGGAACCTGACTGGTAGGTCCCTCGGAACCCCTCTGATGACAGCACTGTACCTCCCTTGAGGCACAGGCTGGCTCTGCGGTGGCTGGAAAGGTCCCAGAATCGGCAGCGTGGATGCCGGTGAGTGTGGCGGCGACTGCTGGTGCGGTTGCGGCGAAACTGCGGCCAAGGCGTAAGTTGGCCCAGGCTGTGGCGGCTGCGGCGAAATTCTCTCGGCAGATGCCGGGGCAGAAGAGAAGGCTCCTGCCTTAGCAGACTCGGCGGCTCTGCGATGCTTCCTCTTCGCCATCTTGAAGCTGAGTCCCAGGTACACGTTGTGTTACCTATGTTTACGATTTACCTGTAGCCCTAGTTGACCGCGGGTCACACCGAGTCCTAAGTTTCGTGCCTTAGTATGAGTAAATACCGAGTGAGGTGGCGCAGGCGCTAACGGTGTGCCTCGCATTCGGGAGGTCGTGGGTTCGATTCCTGACGCCTACCTTCCTGACCCATGGGTATTTTCGGAGTTCATCCGATTCCCTAGGTGAATGCTGGGAAGATTAATTACATCCCCCGAATTTCCTTTCCACTATTTCACCTCCTTTCTAATTTCACTGTGCCTTTCATCTGCTCGACGTTACTTGACAGGGGAAAAGGATGCTCTCTGTTAAACTTCCTCCGCGGAATGGAACGCTCTCTGAATCCCGGGTCCCCCAGTGAATGTGTAAGCCTGCAGGGGAGAGGGGAACCGGTTGTACTAGCTATCACAGGAAAGTTTCAACCTGGAAAATGTAGGGACCCTGCCCTCACTCTATCGTGTCTCCTGATCCAGTCGCCATCTACCTCCTCTCACCTCATCCCTTCGTCCCGTTAGTAAATACTCGTGGACGTAATACTTGACTGTTATTTTGGAACTGGAATGCAGAAACTGCTACTGACAACCATTGTTCCCACCCCAGCCCTACACCAAAGACCATGCGAAACCCACGGTTATGCGTGTAGTATCTTGTGGGGAATATTTTCTCTAGTCTTAAGGGTGCACCTGCACCTACAGTTACTGGAAACCTGTTATGCCATGTGTTTTTTTTACATGGGGACAGAAGTAAGAGGGAGCATACAAAATTCTCAGTCAGGAAGGCAAAAGTGTTACCTCTACACCATGGCAATGGCTGTTGTAGGTTTACTTACCTCACCACTGCTGTTATTAGAAACAAGAGCACCAATTTCCAGGGTGTATTTAAGTAAAAAAGCACGATCGCCCAAAAATGCTGCTTTAACAGGATTTGCAGCTGGGTCTCCCATTACCAAAAACAGGCTCCCTCAGTGCATGGTATAACCATGTTGGTGGCTTTTTGGCCGCTCATAATTCTATTACCACTTCTAAGCAAATGTGTGTACTGGAAACTGGTACAAGACCGCATCGCTTCGGCAAAATTCCGACGGACATGATATTGTTTTGCTGCGCATGACAGCCACCGTCATTTGTTTCGTAGTTAACTGCCGTTTCTCTAGTACCGCTTACATAGGCTAGCTCTTTGTTTTGGCGCATGCGCATAACTCGTGAGTGCGAGTAATCAAGCTATTCAGCAGTGTGCTTGCATAGCCTACCAGAACTGTGTGTTTATGACTGTTAATAGAGCAGTTCACGAGAGATGAAAGTTTACATGTAGAACCAAATTGGTTGCGTGGACGGTATAATGTAGTTATTTTCTGTTCTGAAAACTGTATTAAACGTTCATTAAGGTAGAAAATTAATATCGTTGGACTGTTATCAGAGTACTGGTGCCTGGGTTAATGGCGCTATACAACGATAAGAAAGAAGATCAATGTTCCATATCAATTTCTCTTGTTTATGGTAGTCTACCGCTCCAACATAGAATTTTAATCTCAAAAACCTGGTCCTTAACGGTGACCTTGCTTCATTCCACTGTATTCTCAGTGGTTGTAAAGCTCGAAATCTTTCATGTTACATGTTTAACTTTCCTAACTGCACGTGCGTCATCTTTTAAGTTTGCGATTCTTCTGGTCTCGTACCACGACTAAACATTTGAATAGTGTTTCCATATGTTGTATGAAACTAAGCACATATTGCTTAATTTGAAATCATTATAGCCAAAATATATCATGGATAATATAACGCGTACAGAAGGATCACATTTTACTTTCTCTACTGTGATACGGTAATTTGTATCACAAATTACTCAAATGTAAATAATGATTGTAATATGAATATGTATTTTTATGTGACATTGATTTCAGAGGTTTATTAATTGTAATTATTATTGGTAAATAATAATATACGGCTTTACTGAAACTGTCAACAATAACGCAATAATGCAGCAATGGGGTGAGTTGTTTATCATTACCGGGAACCAGGAAGTTACGTAATGTTTCGCGCCTTTTCGGTAGAAGCTTCTAGAATGTTCGCTAAAAGAAATATGTATTAGTGGTCTTCATTGGATATTAAAATAGACGCTAATGTTGGCGCGTTTTATTAGCCAATAGCAGTTCATTTATAATCTTTAGGCGTATCTTGAGGCAAGCCTATAAATAGTGTAGGTCCGAGGTAGCATTCCCCCAGTTTAACAGAATTCTCAACACACTACACGTCGGTACCTCAGTTCATCAAAATTTCGTGTACACTACACATCGTCAACCAGTCCTTCATTTCGTCAAATTACACGAGAATTATTATAAAGTATTATACATTTAAAAAATTACATAAAGTTGAAGTATGCGAGTTAAAAGTGATAAGTAAGAAGTTATTACAAACAGTTTCAGTTTGGCAAGTATCCAGATAAATATGTAAAAAGTGTTAGTGAATGTGTTCGGCAATAAAAGTTATAAAACCAATTTCTTCGTCAGTATAATTTCTGGATAAAAGATTCCTTTCCGATTCACACCCTGCAAGAGTTAAATGTCGACCTAAATAGCTAGCCGGAGAACATTTAAAGTGAATTATTTCAAAACTGATGCAAATTGCTACGCCAGAGGGAGCTACGAACCAAACAAGGAGTGACGTCACAAGATGGCAACGCGTGAAGTAAACACACATGCATAAACATCACAAGCATCAACATTATTTGTAATACCGTTGCAAATTGGCATCCAAACGTGGTGCTATAATAATGTTAAACACATGGTAACATTAAAACCGTATCATATTGGCACCCAGGACGTGGGGCGAAGTGACCAGGAAAGGAAAACGATGACCAGGAATGAAGAAGAGTAACCAGGAATGCAGCGGTGAAATGATCTACAAGACGCAGATTCCAGAAACAAAAGGAACGACAGACTATACGGATGATTGGACATCGTAATTCCGAGATTACGAGGCAACAAGGAATTCAACTACAAAAACATAGAGACGACGTAGATTCATCACAACACAACGCAGAAGCGACATACAAATCTAGGAGAATGGGGCAGAACGCTGGACATCAAAGCTACATCAACAGAAAGCATCACAAAGGTATCGTAATTTTTTTTTAGAAAACAAAAACAATGGCTGCTAGTAATACAGAAGAAACAATGATGGAAGGGGATAGTGTAACAGTTAACTGTAAGTCAATACAGGTTACAAAAAAAGGCTCAAACAATGTAGTATTGGAGGGAGGAAATGTTAGTGCAGAAAGTAAGAATAGAATAGCAGGAAATATTACTATTGATGCCGGTATGATGAAGGAAATGATGGAAATTCTGAGAGATATGAATAAGAATATTGAGAAATTAGGAAAACTAACTCAGAATATGGAAAAGAAAATAGATCAAAATAGGGAAGATATGCAAAAGAGTTATAGGGAAATGTGGAAAGATATTGGTAAGAGTATTGTAGATCAAGTAAGGGAAGATATGCAAAAGAGTCATAGGGAATTAAGGGAAGATATTATTAAGAGTGTAGAACAAAAAGTAGATCAGAGTTTTGAGGAATTGAGAGAAGATATAAAAAAAGATCATAGGAAATCAATTGAAGATATTGGTAGGAGTAAGGAGGTATTAGAGCAAAAAGTAGATCAAAGCAGTGGAGAAATTGAAAAGAAAGTTACGAAGCTAGATAGTAGTATGCCAGAAATGAGAGATGAAAATGAAGTAATAGCAAGTGAGACAGGAGAAATTTCAAAGAAAATGCTAGACATGAGCAAGGAAATAGGTAACAAAGAAAGTGAGGTTAATACTAAAAGTGAGGTTAATGTAGAATGTACAGAGTTAGGAAGTCAAATGAGTAGTATTTCAAGTGAGTTAAGAGAGATAAAAGAGGTTACGAATGTAGATGTAAATGAGGCGCAGGTTAATTTCAGAGGGGAAATATCAGAAATACAGAATGAGACAGTAATGCAAAGAAATAAATTGTACCAAGATGTTCAGAATGAAAACTCCAGTCCAGTACAGTTTAGTACAGATTTGTCAGAGTACTTTCAAATTAAAGAGATAGTAAAAGAATTGAAAATGAAAGTTGTTAAAAGATGTGTTGTTCAGGGAACTTTAGATTGTTTTCAAATGTTATCAGGAAATGAAATTTTAAATGAATACAAGAGGTTATTCATTAACAAAAATTTGAAGGTTAGGTTACGGCTACGAGTAATGTTTAGCCACACACAATTTGATCCAGGAGGGTAAATAGCAATGAGATGTAAAGTAAATGCTGGATAGTTAAAGACGACTTGCAGAGAAATGTATTGGAACGTAAGAGGGTTAACTATTTATATATGTCATTTGAAAAGAGAAATAAATTATAAAAAAAAAAAGCAAAGAGAAATGTTTAAATTTTTAGTAACTGTAACAGTATTTGAAAAGAAGAAGGTAATAATTGAAACTTAATATGATATTAAAGTAAAAGTACGTAAATACAATTCCAAGAATTAAAAATTAAGAATGCAAAGATTGAAACTTAATATGATATTAAATTAAAAATACGTAAATACAATTCCAAAAGTGTTGTTAAAATAAATTACAAAATAACAAAAAGTTGTAAAAATAATAATAAAAAAAAATTGGTAAATATAATTAAAAACAAATACTTATGTAGTAAATAGAACATGTGAAAAAGTGCTTAGATTTAAGAGATTTAAATATTTGTGTAGAGGGTGAATATTTTGGTAAATATGTGTAATAATTACAAAAATCTTAAATGTATAAATTTTTGTCAACAATGTAAGAGAGTAAACAATTTTGAAACAGTGATTAAATAATTTAGGGTAAAGTATTTGCTATAAAAAAAATTTTTTTTTGTGATGTCAGATTAATATCTAAATTAATTAAACCAGAGCCAGTAAGTAGTGGCGAGATAGGGGAAAAACATGTCGTGTGTTAAATGCGTGTGAAGTGTTAAGTGAAAGTGATAACGTGTGTTCCAAGATTTAGGAGACTAAAAACACAATTTTAAAATTTCTAAACAAGTTATAAATATTTATAATTATGTTTCTAGTGGGGCATATGATACGGTAATTTGTATCACAAATTACTCAAATGTAAATAATGATTGTAATATGAATATGTATTTTTATGTGACATTGATTTCAGAGGTTTATTAATTGTAATTATTATTGGTAAATAATAATATACGGCTTTACTGAAACTGTCAACAATAACGCAATAATGCAGCAATGGGGTGAGTTGTTTATCATTACCGGGAACCAGGAAGTTACGTAATGTTTCGCGCCTTTTCGGTAGAAGCTTCTAGAATGTTCGCTAAAAGAAATATGTATTAGTGGTCTTCATTGGATATTAAAATAGACGCTAATGTTGGCGCGTTTTATTAGCCAATAGCAGTTCATTTATAATCTTTAGGCGTATCTTGAGGCAAGCCTATAAATAGTGTAGGTCCGAGGTAGCATTCCCCCAGTTTAACAGAATTCTCAACACACTACACGTCGGTACCTCAGTTCATCAAAATTTCGTGTACACTACACATCGTCAACCAGTCCTTCATTTCGTCAAATTACACGAGAATTATTATAAAGTATTATACATTTAAAAAATTACATAAAGTTGAAGTATGCGAGTTAAAAGTGATAAGTAAGAAGTTATTACAAACAGTTTCAGTTTGGCAAGTATCCAGATAAATATGTAAAAAGTGTTAGTGAATGTGTTCGGCAATAAAAGTTATAAAACCAATTTCTTCGTCAGTATAATTTCTGGATAAAAGATTCCTTTCCGATTCACACCCTGCAAGAGTTAAATGTCGACCTAAATAGCTAGCCGGAGAACATTTAAAGTGAATTATTTCAAAACTGATGCAAATTGCTACGCCAGAGGGAGCTACGAACCAAACAAGGAGTGACGTCACAAGATGGCAACGCGTGAAGTAAACACACATGCATAAACATCACAAGCATCAACATTATTTGTAATACCGTTGCAAATTGGCATCCAAACGTGGTGCTATAATAATGTTAAACACATGGTAACATTAAAACCGCATCAACTGCTTAACCATAATATGTAGAGGAAGTATTACATTGTCATCCTTCGTGGTCTAGATGTACTATGCTAGCCTCTAGTTTCCAAGACCGCGGATTTAAACCCGGCGGAGAGCGATGGATTTTTTCGGGCGTAGAATCCATAGCACGTAAAAGAACCTAACCATGATAAAGAGCCCTCTGAGCAAAATTTCTAGTCTTTCACGCCCAATATAGAATGGGACGCTAAGAACCAAAGCAGTTAAAGAGCGTCCATGAATAAAATAATGTTTAAGTATTGCATTACACTAAAAAATTCGATATGCGTGTATATAAGTGAACATCATAACTAAAACATGAAACGGCGGATAGACACCAAACTTGGTATTTAATTTCAGCAAATTCCAGGGATGCGATAGAAGATTCTCAAGAAAATCCCCGCAAAATATCCTTTACGTGGAGTTATATTTTACTTTTTCAAAAAGCTTACCAGAAGTACGTCAAGCCGAACATCTGAACCCCTCCCGAAGAGGAGTTGTTCGGATTGGGTTGGTCTCGATGATGCACTGTTCCAGAAAACCATGGAGATTGGTATTTCTGGGTGATGGTGATCAGGGGGATTGTGAGACACGCCAATGTACCAGCTTGGAGAGCTGAAAGATAGGGCGATAGTTCACTATCGGCAGCACCGTCGTTTCTTGGTAGTCTTCCCCTCTGAGGTTGATGCACGAAAGTGGCGTGTTCAGTTCCGTCCCTGCAATAGCGCGGAGGCGTTAAGTAATCATATATTGACCTAATTCAAAACTTCACAGAGTGGAGTGCCAATTGTTTGGCGCCTTCACCTGGGCAGAGGAGGGGAGCTTCGGCTCTGGGTGGACCTTCGCATAAATTCCTAAAAAAGAAAGGTTATAACGATTTTGATGAAAATACAAAATGTTGAACATATTTGCGTTGCAAATAAAATGTATATCTTCAAGTTTCTGGGAATATCCTGTGAAGTTTTCTATATAATAAATGAATTTTGTATAACTCTGTATAACCGACGAAAGTTTGTTACACAATAATGTAGATATCGTTAAACTACTACAAAATATGTCGATTTTGTTTGTGGTATGAACTATTTCAATATAATTTTGTTATTGCTTTCAATTTTTAAATACTTTTACTTTTACCAAGTGCTAATTCCCTATTTTTCCCCGTGGTAATGCGAATAGTGGGATTTCAAAACCAGCAAATAGTGACCCACGTTTTAAAGATTTGTCTACATTTTAATCCTTCTGCATCTCTCTATTTGTCTCCATTAAAAGGTAGTAGATGCAAAAATAAGTTTGTGTAAGAATAGTAGAGAAAGTCATTCATTTTTATAATTTTATATAAAGGGGAGACTAAAATGGCAAAAATTGCTATATAATGGCATTCTTAGTTTTTTGTACAATCTTTTTAATTGGGCTTTCTCATTGTGTATATATTTTCATATGTATTTTATTACAACACTTAAAACACAAGTTTTAAAACTATATTTCAAATTTAAGTGTTTTTTTTATCTGAGAATTATGCATCCCTTTACAGAAAAGAAAATATGTCTTGCACACTTTGGAGTAGAGAGGTGAACTTTCAGTCCTCTTTTAGGAGAAGCTTTGCTCTACAAATTGGTACTACAGTTAAGTGAGGCAGCTTCTGTGTACTCAAGCTAAAAGGTTTCTTTCTTTTAAAATATAATGCAAGTTTCCTTCGTTTTTACTTTGACAGATTTTCCTGTGAATGACATTTTCTGATATGAATCGTTTTCTCAGAAGCTATCGAATATTAAATTCGATCATAAGTGGTGTTGTAGATTTTATCTTGTCTTGTTCGATATAGATTACTGTCATTGCACCAGACGCACTTCAGCTTGGGCTTATTGTGCTATCTGTAACGTTTTAAAGCCAATTCATTATGCCTGCACCCCTTACCAAAGAATACAGCCCTATAACAGATACGGTTTCAAATTTTTCTTGTTCTAAAATAATTTTCCTAAAATCAATATATCTCCTGTGAGTAAAAGTCTTATGTCCTGTGAGAAATACAATAACTGTTCTAAACTGAAGTCTGTTACATTTAAGTAAGATTTCAGTACTTTTCTTACATGGTTTTCTAATGAATAATTTACCATATTTGTTAAGCCAGGTTTTATGATGATCTACTTTAGACCAGTTTTTAATAGCCTCTCTTACTAAACATCGAGATGTCCCTAGATCTGGCTCGGCCCAATAAATGGTGAAGCTGCTTGCAAGTTCATCAGCTTTTTCGTTCCCTCTATGCCACTATGACCTGGCAACCAGATGAGTGGAATTTCATTCTGCTCTGCCAGGCTTGTGAGCATGTTTAGGCATTTAAAATCAGTCCTGACATTGCCTTATGGCTACTTAGAGCCTTAAGTACAGCCTGGCTATCCGAGAAGATAATCTATCTACCTGTGTAAGCTCTCCTTATGTTTTCATGTAAACATTGAATAACTAGCACACATTTCTGTTTCAAAAACATAGCATGTTCACCCAAGGGAGAAAACGTTTTGCATCGCGGTCTTATGTTAAATACTCCAGATGGTGTTCCTGAGTCATCATTTGAGCTGTCTGTAAACCGCATCAAAGGTTTTCAGAGATTCTTTATGTAGATTTGCTTTGGTGTTAATGACATGATTGGTTGTCTTTTGTCGCAGTTCTCAGATGACTTGTGTTATCCTATTTGTTGGGTGCTTATTGTTTAATTATATTTTTAAATTTGGGTTTTTTCTCCTCCGGCTAGCTATTATAACTCAGTCGAGTACGTGTCTCTAAGCAGGGTGTGTAAACGGAAAGGAGTTGTTGCTAATGATAACACTGATAAAAAAATCTGAATCTAGACTTTTATTGCAGTCACGCTTAATTAATAATTGACATATTTAATCTTTATACACGCTTGACTGAAACTGTAATATTTCTGAATGTAACTACAGTCGTTTTAGTTGCCGCGCACCAATTACTTCGCGTGCATTACATTTTTGTAAAGTAACTCTGCGACGTGCACCTCGTGAGAGATTCTTAAGAACTGTGCAACACTTCCTTATGGCTCGAGAATATATACTCCTTCACCTCGAATTGCCTAAACATTATAATAGAGTTGCTATTGGTTACCAAATTTCGCCAACTTTAGCGTTGGTTTGGTCAGCCAATCACTACTACTAGATATATGCTCTAGGGAAGATATTCCCTCCATTTCTAAAAAAGGCACGCTGCCCTGACGTCAATTTCAGCTTTCTCTTCTTAGTGACAAACAATACACCCCCTCGGTTTATTGTTATCCACTTCTATTGTCAGTTTCAGTTAAGCCGTGCAAACTTATTGCCTAACAATCCTTATGACTAACAAACATCTAAAATCATGTACATACAATAATATTAATTTACACTGCAATTACTCTGGCATTCACAGCATGTTATGATATAAAATATTGCCTCACTTTTATGAAAATAATTACTCATACATTTTAATCAAGGTAGGATTAATTTCTTAATTATACTGTATTCCTTAATAAACAAAGCCGTTCTATAGATCCGTGAGTTTCAAAGGTATGCACATGATGCGGCGTATTAATAATTTGCGGGGTTACATTGTCATTGCCAGACATATTATTGTTATACATTACCATTACCAGGTACATTGTTGTTTACGTTACTCCTGGTTAGTAGCTTTGCTAGCCACGAGTGGTGGGAGATGTAGATCCTGTCTTAGTTAGGATTCCCTGAGAAGCGGATTGCGTGTGTAAGCCGGCTTTTTGGATCGGTGGACATCTCCCCCTCACCTTGCATTTTTAATAATGTAGGAACCCCAAACGGTTGGGAAATAAATCTATGAATATGTAAGTAGATTTGTGTTATGGATTTTGCACAGTAAAACCCACGCCTTCCTCTTAATCTCCACACCACGTTTCGGTATTTCCGAAATTTGCATGCTGGCTACTAAAATTAATTTAATTTTTATGTGAACTTTTAGGCCTCTACCCAGCATGTAACAATACTTCTTGTAGCAATTTCAGTCTGATATGTTGAATAGTTTCTAAGATAAGAGGTCATAAATTTAACACTGGCGAGATAAGACTTTTAATCTCCCCTTAACAGCATAAATGGGGTGTGAATAAGCAATAAATAGCAATGTTGGGGTTGCCATTAATACGTTTTTGTAGGCTTCATGACATCACATGCTAGTACCATTCCCAAAGACGTTTGCCAGATATTTGTTGTGATGAACAAAAGGCAGCCGGTTCAGATTGTGAAATGCATGTTCACCATGTGCCAAGAACGCATTACTGAAAGGATGAGCACTACATGTACGTTCCTCACATTTGGGATCATTACCCCGTGTGTTAATCCTAATATGGCATGTACATTGGAAATTATCATTATCTCGCATGCAGCTACCGTATTATTACACCACGCTAATGGACCCGCTACTCGGCGCAAATTGCATTCGAACTGGACGCTCAACAAACCTAAAGCTTCAGATGCGTATGTGCAGCATGTTTTTGTCTTTACTTCACTTCAGGGTAAACAATAGGTCATTGCCTTATTATTGCTCTGTAATCTGCACACTGTCTAATATAGGTTATGCCGCACATTAATTATTACAATAATGCATGTTAAATCTAAAGTGTCCGGAGAAAGCCGTTAAGAATCGCCGCCGCAGAGAGACCAACGCCTTTGGAAGGTGAACAGATACTGCCATCGTAGGAAAGAATACAACAAATCCATGCAACGGTATAAACCGTGAAGAAAAGAATAATGTGCTGCATTCACATTACTTTCTCTATTCTCTCTTCTATTCATAAAAAAAACTATTCTTTTAACTACTTCTATTTAATCGAGATAAACTTTCGCTATGTCATGACTTTGGAATGCCGTGCTCTTTGCTTGATCGAAAAAAAGAACAGTGGTATTACGTACCTGTAGGTCGTTTTGATGCTCGCACTCTTGTGGTGTGTCACGACGTTCTCATAGACTGGAATCTGATGATCGTATATCTGTATTCTGTGTATGTGTGTTAGTATGTTGTAATTATTAATTTATAATTGTGCCAAGGTGCCTGCATTTGTGTCGGAGAGTACTTGTGTCTTGTCAGGGTTAAGTATGGAGAAGGTTAAAATACTTTTGCACACACGTATTCTGTTAATTATTTTACTTGTATTTTAGATAAACCACATATGATATTCACCAATCACTATTACCTTTCTCATGTTAAAATATGTATAACTAGCAGACTTTAAATGGTAGTTTTAGAGTCTATTTAAAGACGAGCTTATACACTACCTTCCTGCTCAAAGACTGACAAGCTTCTGTTAGCGTTCCCTTCAACCGTTTTCTTAACGTACACATTTACTATCCAATAATATCCAATAACAGTTTGTTACATATATATATTTACAGACTTCCATTGTCTTAATTGGGAATACAAGGTTCGTTACATGCTTACGTAGATACTACTGCATTTCTCGTAATTGTATATTACTGGTTATATATCTAACAATGGCCTTTCCCTCTTATATTATACTTTATACGTTACAACGTTATATACTTGTTCTCTACCATTTGTACATTATGAATATATGTGTTTTTAACATCCTCTTAATTAGTATACGTACAACATTAGCAAAAAATATATAACATGTAAAACTTAGAACGAAAACATTAAAGAAAGGAACTATTGTGTTGATGCTGAGAAGTTATGAATTATATATCTTACTGCATTAATGAGTTAACGTATTAGTTTGTCCGTGGCTAGTACTGTATGTTGCTTCACCAATGAAAAAACTATATTTTTGAAAATCCAGACCATGCGGCGGTATTATGTTTATTTATTTATTGAGCCCCACGTTTGGGAGCCAATTTGTGACGGTATTCTTTGTTAAGTTCCACGTTGTGGTAGCCAATTAGCGATGGTATTAGTGTTTGTTTGAAAGAATGCTACTGTTTATTTTCCGCACGTATAAAAGACAATTTGTCGCGGTCACTTCGTGTTATCTTTTACTGAGCGCCTATTATTGTATTTAATTTTGGGTTCACTGTCCTCCGGCTAGCTATGATCTCTCGGTCAAGCAAATCTCTTAATCAAGGTGTGTAAACGGAAAGGAGTTTTTATCCAAAGATTACCCTGATAAAAGAATTTGTTTTATACCTTTATTGTCGTAACACATTGTGCACTTTCACGTATTAATCTTGACACTCACCAAACTGAAACTGTTATAATAACTTCTTTACTGCACATTATTAATTCGCGTACTTAAACTTTTTGTGTAATTAACTTTACGACACTTGAGATTTTTTTTATAACTTTGCTACGCGTACACTGCAAATCGATAAACTATGCTATGTATTCACCATGACTGTTTTTGTTGAACTCAGCGACGTGTAATGTACAAATGTTTCCGATGAACTGGGAAGGATCTACCTCAGACTTAGCCCTTTTTATACTCCTACACCCCGATATGCCTAAAGATTATAACTGAGCTGCTATTGGTTAATAAAACGCGCCAACATTAGCGTCTATATTTATATCCAATGAAAATTATGAACACATATGCTCTAGGGAAAATGTTCCCGCAAATTCCTAAGAAAAACGCGCCAATATTACGTCATTTGCTCTCTCTAAGAATGATAAACAGCTCACCCCCTCGCTACATTATTGCACGCTATTATTGTCAGTTTCAGTAAGGCTGTATAAACTTACTTCTCGACAATAATTACAATCAACAAACATCTCAAATCAATGTCACACAATAATGCATATTCACACTATAATCACTCTTTACATTTACATAATCTGTGATACAAATTACTGCGTCAACCAATAACAAATAATATCTTGGAAATAGTTAATGACACAAAAAATTAATTCGACATAAACTGCGAGGGTTTTGTTTCTCTCCATTTTATGCCGCCTTTAACATCTATATCATGTCGGCGGCTTTTGCCTTTGGAAAAATTGCTCATGGCAATGGTGTTCACTCGTTCACTGTGAAAAGGTTACTTTTGGGTTGTCTTTTTAAATTTACACTCTCTTCCACACTTCTAGACAATAGGGAGGACAGGGAGTAATCCTGATCGAAGAGAAATTACTACCCTCTAATCGGGAATTGAACCCGATACCTTTGGATTAGGAGGCTAGCATGCTAACGACCAGACCACAGAGGCAGTCACCCGTTAATTTTACATTCGTTATAAGCAATAAAAGTAAGTGCATCTGTAATGTTTCAGCTACCCTATATTTCCACAGATGTGAAAGCGAAATCGTGTTAGCTTTTTTTTCTTCTCGACCTTTTTCATAATTTCAGTCCACGGTATGCAATAGCTGTTGATTTGGAAAAATGTAATTAATTCCAGGCAGCGCTCTAATAAATTCCGCCGCAGCGTATCATTGCGTAAATGCAATGGTAATGCGACCGAACACGTTTCAGTAATAAACAAAATATTCTTTCGCTTCGTCATTTATATTTTTACGTTCTCTAGCACTTAGCTGTGGCAGAGGAGGTATTGTGTTTCGCACAAAAATTCAATATTGAGACTTAACAGGATATACACGTTCTGAGGTCCCCTAAAACGAAACTTTATACATAATAGCATTTCCTCTTTTTTTCCAGAAATGAAGCTAACGAATTTGATTACAAAGCCATATTTAAAATACTTGCATAACTATTAAAATGTATATCTTATTTTTCCTCTTAATTTTGTATAAATAGTTAATCGCAAGCGGTGGGGGGGGACAAAAAATTAATACATGAGAAAATTAATACATTAATTTTGATACACCAATATATCTGAAATTTGTTTTGCTGTAGCCTGGCCTTTTCCGCAATATCCGATTAAATACGTTACGTTTAAAACATTTTCATAATTAATAAGATGACTATCTGGTTTTTCGGTTTATGCCATATTAAGTCATCATTTTATTCTACATACAGCTGTTAAACCTTAAGAGACAGCTTATAAAACTGAGGGGCACTGCGACCTACATAATTTATTGTGGCTACGAGGGGCACTATTTATATTTTGAGCCTAACAATTAACACAAAGTACTTTCTGATTGAAAACTGCTTTATTGTTTTTCAAAATATCCTCCTTTATGATCAATACACTTTGCATCCGTTTGAACCATTTGTCAAAGCATTTATTCCAGTCTTCTTGAGACACCTCCAAAACATGGTTTTTGTAGGCATCAACGCTTCTTCTGCCAACGAAAATTATTGTCCACGCAATTTATTCTTGATATTCGGGAACAAAAAGAAGTCATTGGGTGCCAAATCAGGACTGTATGGCGGATGACCCATCAATTCGATTTTTTGAGCCTTCACATACTCTGTTGTTAGATGAGATGTGTGTGCGCTCGCATTGTCTTGATGAAGAACGATCCTATGGTTCTTGTTGATTTTCCTTACTTCACCGAAGACTTCCAGCAAACAAAAGGTTGTGTTCCATTCGGCATTGACCGTTTTAAGTTCCTCTAAAGGCACTGTTGCCATATGGCCTGTTTTGCTGAAAAAGCAGGCGACCATTTGCTTTTAAGTGCTTCGAGTGCGAATAACTTTTGTTGGACTTGTTTCACCTTGAAACACCCATACAGTCGACTGCTGTTTACGTTCCGGCTCATACGCATAGATCCATGATTCGTCACTTGTTACAATCTTATATACGTCTTTTGATGCACCGCCATTGTATCTCTTGAGCATTTTTGTACACCAATCGACACGAGCATCTTTTTGGGATTACGTCAAACTATGTGGGATCCAACGAGAGCAAACCTTTTTCACGGCTAAATAATCATGCAATATTTTATATATGCTGGTGCAACTAATGCTTAGGGATGCCGCAATCTCACAGTATGTCGCATGACGATCTTTCATTAATAGGTTTTGCACAGCATCAATGTTTTCTGGCACAACAACTGATTTTGGACGACCTTCAAGAACTTCATCATTTAGCGAACGGCGGCCACGATTAAATTCGTTATACCAGCGTTTCATGGTTGCAAAGGATGGAACTTCCTCGCCAAATGTGGAAGTTACTTGATCGATGCACTTTTGTCTTGATAATCCACGTCGAAATTCGTAATAAATCATTGCACGAACATTTTCACGAGTTACTTCCATGTTTTTGTTGACACACAATTTTCAAGTTAGTGTAAACAAAACCAATGAAGCTCTATTGACAAAATGTTTGATGTAGATTATGGTAAAAAACGTCAAACTTTTCACTGGAAACGTCAGAAGACACCTACAACATTCAGGGTTGCCAAGGCTCAAAATATAAGTACTGCCCCTGGTAACACTCTCCAGGAGAAAGGGATGAAGTGAAGGAACAACAGGGAGCTAAGATCACAGAGACGCAGGGATGTCCCTAACACTTCCATGCTCGAATACCCATCTCTTGTGCTGCAGCTGCCTAGAGAGGTGATGAACGACCTGTGAAGCAAGCAGCACTCTGATGGCCACGGGGAACACTGTTTCCTTTCAGTAAGCATCCGTGCCATCTGTACGGCACAGCCATACGCCACGAAACCTATAATCACACCTAAAAGATGAGAAGGAAGCGGAATGAAAGGGAAATGATGGAAAGAAAATCGTAGTAATCGTGCCATTCACCTACTTACCGGGGGAAACCACGAAAAACGCAAGGTCAGAGTGGGCGGTTGACGGGAATCGAACCCGCGTATTCCCGAATGCAAACCTCACACGTTACCTCGGAGCTATTTCGCTCGGTAACCCAAGAGTTACGCGAAAAGTGGTAGGTAATTATTTTGATATCATTATACAACTTTTTTAATTTCTCTACTACGTATAGTAAATAAGTTTGTATTTTATCCAAAAATTCGATACTTCCATTCACCGTAAATAAATTTTGAGGCCCCTGAATCCATATAAAGCATTTTTAGAAAAAGGACTATCTGTGTCTGTCTGTGTGTGTGTGTGAACAGTGTAACTCTAAAAGGAAAAGTCGGATAAATATCAAACTTGGTGTTTAGGTTTTTAAGAAAATCCCAACACCTCAAATAAACGTACTTCACGAAAAATGTAGATATCTTTAAAACATACAATTTACTTCCAATAAGTTCTTTTGTAACATAAACCATTTCCGAGATATCAGTTACTAAAGGTTCGAATTGTTCATTACTTGATCATTCCTTCAGCATTCAGTTGTTTCTCGTAATTGCATGGAAGCAGTATAGAATTTTAAGGTCAGCTTATAGCGTCCAATTCCTAAACATTTGATGCTGTTCCCTTTGAATCTGTAACAAAATGTGTAATGTAGCTATTTCTGCAAAGGTTTATTTGGATTCAAATGTAGATAGAAAAATAAGCTTTAGTAAAAATAGTTTGTATACCCACCAATATATAGTAATAAATGGTAGAGAAAGCCTTGTGAGTTTTTTTACTATATCCGTAGCCGCTTTCGAAATATCTGTGCTACGTTATCCCAGTACGTTTTCAAATTTTCTCTCATTGAATTTTTATGCGTCATTTATAAAGTATCTAGGGACAAAAATGACTTACTAGGCAAGCAGTTGTGGCGTTATGCCACCATATTCCGTAATTTGATATTGTTTCCAGAAAAAGTGCATCATGAATGAAAAAAACTGATGTGTTACACTCGCATGACTCTCTCTACTCTTGTACAAACTATTTTTACAAACTCTTATTCTCTATCTGTTTCATATTAATCGAGATAAACATTTTCAGAAACTATCTTTTGACATGCAAAGAGAATTACATTTTACACATAGCGACCAGTTCTAAAAATATTGACTATCACTTAAGGCCTACTGTGTTCTCCTTGTTTTGTATTCGCAAGGGCAGTATAGAAATGCCTTTAAGCATAGACATATCTCTTAATAGCTGGTTGCTATGTGCAGCACCATTCTCTTTGCCACAGATTAATACTTTTTGCATATCCAAGACAAAAAATGAATAACGAATTTCCATTTGAGAAAAAGTATAAGTATTGGAAAATTTAAGGGAATAACAAGCAATATCTCAAAAATGGTTCACTCAACAGAAAATATGTGTATTTTAACGCGATCTACATTTTGTGTGTAGTAAAATTTTGTCTATCTCTTATGGTTTACCGGTTATGCAAAAGTCGTTCACAATGAAGAATACTTTGGAGACATTCCCAGAAAATTCGAGATATACAATTCATTTGCCATAAAAATGTCTTGAACTTATGGTGTTTTATTCAAAATCGTTAGAGCCATTTTTGAAAACATTAAAATTTTAGAAAAATGATCCATGTAAAGGGTGATATAGGCTGGGGGATTTTCTATAAAAACCTTGTGTTGCATCTCTGGAAGATACTGAACCTAAATACCATGTTTGATGTTTATCCGACTGTTCGTTTCTGAGTTATGCTGTTCAAAGACACACACAGACAGACACATACACACACATGGACATGTTTCCAAAAATACTTTTTTTTTTGGTTTCAGGAGGCCTCAAAGGTTGTATTTCCGGTAAAATCTCGGTATCAAATTTTTTAGTAGAATGCAATACTTCCCCTACATACTATACGTACTAGAGAAAGTAAAAATTAGTTTTATAAGAATAATATAACTTAAAAAGCTTTTTAATTTGGAATGGTAGAAAAAGACATGTAGGTAATGCAAATTAATATTTTATACTGCAACATAATTAAACCTTAAAGTGTCTACCATAGAAGGTAGAGTGTAGAGAAGGTATTGCATTCCATCCAAAAGTTTGATACCGAGATTTCCCCGGAAATGCATGTTTTGAGGCCACTTGAATCCAAATAAGGCATTTTTGGAAACATGTCCGCCTGTGTGTGTGTGTCTGTTTATGAACAGCATAACTCAAAAACGAATATTCCGAATGTAACGCATCAGCTTTATTTTAGTATTATATATCCGGAGCATCCATATTCTTTAGCTCGAGATATAACTTTAATATGAATCATATTCTTACTAGATAAATAGCACATCATATATTTTGGGCCGCTGTTGTTTGTTTTGATCTCCTTCTTTGTGCACCTTAGAGAGAGTTGAGAGAGATGTAATCATTATGAACAGATATTAACGTGCCAACACTTATTTCCACTTATTTTCTGCGCATAGTACTTCATTACTGTCTTCCATGTGAGGTATATCGTAAGAAAGGGCTACAGGGTTGGTATTCTACAAGCAAATTCGGTGTGACCTCCCGTAGGATTTCAGTTGGTGAATTGGCCAGTTTCAAAACACGATGCATAAGCCAAATGAATTACATACATGATAAACTCTATGCCACAGATTTAAAGCTATGCTGTGCCGCGAAATTCGATACATCTCTTCTCGTTAACATTTCATTTAGTGGTTTCATTATTTAACGGCAAGGGGGATTCGCCTTTATGGGGATTTATTTTCGGTGAATGAATTCACCGTGCTCCTATTATTATTTTTTCTCCCTCCTACAGCAATTAAAAACGCGTGTAATGGGATATGGTATTACACGGGGTCTTGAGTAAGATAATACGAAGTCTACCTACCGTTTTATTTAGATTTTAGTATTGTTTCCAGTAGTATACCTTAAGGGGATATTATAAGACCTAGGTTAAAGGGAGCTGTAGGCGAATTTTGTCAATAAAGTTATTTTTTCTATCATTTTTATTTGACAGATTAGACATTTGAGTACATGTTTCAATGGTATTTTGTTTTGTTTTCCACCTGTAAGAACAATTAAAAATTTAAAAGCCCTAGCTGTGCAACCATTCCACGCCCCTTTTTCAAGCAGCCACTAGCTTTATGTTTGTTAATTTGGTTTATATTGTAATTTATTCCAGTAAAACTGCAAATTCTCTTAAAAATGTAAGTTATTACAAGTAACCTCAAAATGCAGCATTACTTTAAAAAAGTAAGTGTAGTAATATGTTTCGAAAATTTACAAAACAAATATCACACCGGGTATTTCTATCTGCCCCGTTATCATCCAGGCATGCCGTACCACCGATTATTTAACCTGGGCCCACCCCATCCTAATCTAAAAGCGATATAGAGCACCCAGCGTGTCTAGCCACACTCCACCAGCAGCAATTTCCGGCCGTGAATTAGAGGCTGCCTTAACGGCAGAGAGCGGTTCGTCTCGTACCGAAATCAGCAAATGTGTGTGTGTGTGTGTGTGTGTGTGTGTGCGCGCGTATGCGTGTATGTCTGTGTGCTCGCGCGCGCGCGAATGTGTGTACGGCAAAACCAATCGGTGAGAGTTCCCAGTTAATCAAATTAAAAAACTGCTGCTGCTTTTAGAAAGTAATTAAGTTAGCTTATAATAATGTAACTACAATTTTTGTTGTGAAAAAATCAGGTGTTGAAATTACATTTAAAAATACAATGAAAGACGTAGCTCTACCGTTTATTACTAAGAATAAATCCATTGAAATATAATAAAAATAACCTATCTTAATGTCTCATCATGGACTGTGATATTTATTATTAAAATATTTGCAGTCTAAGGCTGCAGGCACTATTTTGTGTTGCGCTATTTGCTTTCTATGAGTAAATGCCAAATGACACGACTTTAAATCACTTACCAAATTTTAAAAACAAACTTCTTCTGTGCCGTTTTCCAGAAAATTACATTTTTCCACAAATAGTGTACATTTTCTCTGAGACTACTTAACTCAGAGCAGTGAAACTGGTAGTATTTTCTAAAACAAAACCGAGCGGGAAGGCACAGGAGGTATAGCCTGTGGCCCGCATTCGGGAGGTCCCGGGTTCAAATCCCGTGGGCCGACCAATCTGTCTGGGGTTTTTTCGTGGTTTTCCTCATTCGCCAAGGTAAATACCGGATTGGATATTTAATACCACGACCCAAAGTTCCATCTTAAATCTAAAACAACAGTAAAATGAAAAATAAGTGGTAATAGCGAATGATATGCCATCTATCTACAGACAATGTAAGCAGTTAGACTGGACGGCATCCTGATGCCATCTGCATGGCATGAAGCAGGAGTTACAGGAATGAGACCTAGAAGGCTAACTGTCCATCACATATCGTTCTAAGAGATATCTACCAACAGATCCGTCGCGATTTGGCCAAGGAGTTAATACGACGTAAAATATGCAGCAGTTTTTTTATATTTTGAAAATAATAGTATTTATGGTTATACATACCAATGAATTCAAGGAATTTTTTGAAGTCAAAACTTAGTTTTTTATTTAAAAAACTAGCAGCGTAATCAACATTTTGCTGCACACACTTTACCATCACTGCTTAAGGATCTTGGGCACAAACGATAAACATAGTTTGATTGGTTGAATGCTTAGAAAAACGTATAAAAGATACAAGGCTGGACTTATTTCTTTTAGACTGGACGTTACAGGATGTAGATGCACTCCTTCTTAGTTAACTTATCAGCTTTTATATAGAAACTTTATTTATTAAGCAATATAGCATTACTTTTTTAATTGTGCCGTATTTTGATTAAAATTTATAAGCAGTTGTATTGTTTAGAAATAGCTATTAATACTACTATTACCAAAGTACCTACATCCTAACAGCATATAGGGATTGTGTTTATAATCCTAAAATTCAATTTGGCTGTCTTCAATGGTTTCTAAGAAACGGGTCATTTATACCAGAAAATGTCATTCACATTGCAAAGAAAAAATGGCGAACACAAATTCGCATATATTTGCAAAGAAAGCAAATACATGGCTTGAGCTTACATATACTGCCATACTTACTCTAAGTTCCAATTTGTAGAGTAAAAATTTCCCTAAAATATGGGATAATGTTTACCTCTCTGCTCTAAAGTGTGTTATGATTTCTTTTCTGTTAAGTGATGTGCAAAATTCACGGTACAAAATGTACCATTTTTTAAAAATATGTTTAAAATATGAGCACTGTGACTGATATGATAAAAATATATCAAATTAAAGAGAAAATTTGAACTTACTAAGACAGCCAAAAAGCTAAAACGTCATTTTTGGCAATTTTTCCATTTAATCTCCCCTTAAGCAATAATACTATTATAATACTAGTAGCATGCCACTGCTGAGAAAGGGGAAAATAAATTTTCTTGGAGAAGAAACCCCTTGTTAAGGAGTACGTTGGAAGTGTTCGAATAAGAACATACCACTTGGTAGAAAACAAAATCCATATAAGCAAAGCAGGACCTCCCTTTGGGCAGAATAACAGCAATCGTAATTCACAAGATTCAAGGATTAAGTTTCAAAAATCTCTAAGGATCCAGGTAAATTGTTCGGGCCACTAATACAGGTCTTCACAAATACCTTCTTCCATGTAGGCTGTACTTGTTTTTCGCATATTTCCTCGTTCATTCATGTCTTATGGAATTTCTATTCGTTTCTGTTTCCCACAGTTCCTTCATTCAGCGTATAAGCAGAGTTTTCACGAATTCTATTACTAACTCCAAAGATCGTTTTCTACGGAAAATTTGAAAAAAAAGTTAAAGAAATAGACTTTTTCGAAAAAAGTTAATTGACATTGCATTTTCACACCAGACGATTCCAAGCCCATTGCTCGTATTTACGCAAAGGCCCGGTTATTAGCTGAAGGTTAACTAATCATACTTGCCATTTCTCACTCAGCTCTGTCATTTCCTTACTAGGCCCTGTACCAATAGAAAAAATATGAAAAAAGATATTGAAAATAAAATCAAATGAGGGTGTTAAGGAAATTGGCAATTATTTAGGTAGGGTAAAACAAAAATAGATGAGAAAATTATATATGGAAGAGATATACGCACAACAGAGGTAGATAGTAGCCAAAGAATTGTAGATATAATGGTTTCAGCAGCGAGATAACTGCTGTGTTGAAGCTTGCTGGAACCAAGGATAGGTAGGCAGCATCTCACAGGTTGGGAGTTATTGCATTCAGGATAAAGGAATATAGTGTTAACAAGTAGGTTAAGGGTTAGTAGTAGAGCTGACTGAATGTAATTATACTATGTATATGTATTTTGATAGATATGGTGAAATAAATTATCTTATCTTACTAGGCGTTGCGTGTGTGAAAACATTCAAATCAGACGTATATCTGTACCAAAACTAAATTATCAATTGCTAAGCATGAAAATTTTGAGGTTGTTGCACAAACCTGCAGAAAAAGGAAGAAGAACATGGAACTGGAGTCTTAGAAGCTACTAATTAGCAGGCACAGACATAGTCTAATGCAAAATAAATAAATAAACACAAAGTTGATGCAGTAGCTCTACTCTTGAATACGTAGCATTGCAGAAGTTTTAATAAAATCATTAGTAGTTGAGGTTCACTGTGAGGTATTTTTAACACTTAAATAATTTCAGTCAAATTATATAATATGTAAATTCCATAAGAGCCCGCCTTAAAGCAATATGTGTATGTAATAATTGGTAAAATGTATGTAACAGTCATTGCATATGCTTATATTATTCCAATCAGAAACTGAAAAGGAGACAATTTTACAATTTAGAGTTCAGTTGGTTGCAGACAGCGTTACTAACCAGACGCAAAAAGTGTCCTCAAGAAATATAATACGTATTCGCGTGAAACGAAAAATAAGTTTACGTCTTAAAAAGTGTAATTAATTAATAAAAAGAATCTCGAAGCTCTCTATATCAGTGAAGTGTTATTTAAATCGTGTCAAGCATTAATAAAAGAAGTGAAGTAAAATTATAATCTGTGTAAGCCTACAATCTTAGTCGCATCACAACCCTGCTAAGAGAAACGTGTGTCTAACAGTAATACTGACGCAGCCGAGGCAAACATAAATATATAATATTTAAAGAAACAGTCAAAATTACAAAGTTAATATATTTTTAAACATTTGGGGCGAAGGCTACCGGGAGCTGTTTACTATACGTGCGCTTGCAACTACTACAAGTTCGGCTCCCCAACAGTTGAAATATAATACAACTCCTTCAATACAAACTACTTAAAATTGACACCCAAAGCGTGGGGCAAATAACAGTACAACAAAACGACTACTTCAAATTGGCTTGCATACGTGGGGCTGAAACTACATTATTTTTCAAATTGGCTTCCATACGTGGAGCCAATATAAATTCTTTCTCAAGTGTTTGCTGCATTGTAACATAATCCATAAATCCAGGGAAGTAACCCTATAAGGAATGGGTGAGGAAAAATGTAAGTACTGCCCACTTTTGGTATACACATCATTGTATGACAGCTCACTTCTGTAAGATTTTGAAATTCTCGCCTTTTTATTTACGTTGTTAAAGTCTTCAGTGGTTTGGGGGCCAAAAAATAATGCCTTGTTATTACAACCACGTTCTCTTCGTTTTGTTCAACACATTAATATACATTACAGAAAGAAATAAGCGATTCTATAGTCCAGAGTGGATTGGAGGGAATACAGCCAGCCCAATGTAGGATAAATTCCGGTGCACGGATTAGCGGTCCTTATCAGCGTTTGAGACATTATTTCTCTAAAAGAGCAGCACATAGCAGTGTTCTCCAGCGGTTACAGAGTTGTGCTCAAGGGGGCATTTACTTGGCTCTGTGCCAGCTGTTTACCTTCAACATCGGCTTTGTGAAAATGTTTATACTTCCTTATGGTGAAGAAGCCCTTAGAAATTTGGTGATATAAACATGGATATGGAATTAATTTGCGCATTAAGGGAACTCACAGATTCTGCGCATTAAACATGTAATAAAACCTTGCAGTAAAAATATACTACCTTAGCATAAAACATTAAACTGATTACATGGTTTGTGTAAATAGCAATTACATGAGTCCTACATATATTTAGCGTGTAGTCAAAATACAACAGGCGCAGTATTTTCCGATGTCCTTGAGTACGCCCTGATAGGAATGCTAAATATGTTTTATGGTTCCTAAGAATCCCTTAATAACAAGTAGACATTGAACACACATTCAGTGGCTCAACTTATGGGTAAATTTCTGAAGACAGTTACTTGTAGCATTCGTCATATTCATAAATTAATTTGTTATAAACGTTTTCTGAAACCTCCTAGGTCATATATTTAAAATCAGAATTATGTGGTCTGTGCAAAGAGATGGGTACTAAGAGATGTAATATATTCATTTATTGTAACATCCCTTACACCATTTTTATGAATGACCACTGCGGTTGGCATTTGCAGGGGTTTTCTCTTAATATGTTGTCGAAATCAAAGGTGAATCCGTTAAGCGTTAAACTATAATTAAGACCTTACTTTGTCTTAGTGAAATTGTAAGAGGCATAACAAAGGAATGGTTAAATTAATCTCGAAGGCTTTCTCTGTTCCTATTTATCATTAATTATCGATCATAATCTATTATTCTCTTACAATGGCCGTGTAAGTTTGGACCATCGTCTCTGTTTCGCCTATTCATTTTTAAAAATGACCCATTTTTAACACTAACGTTTTTATTTTTGTTTGCAGTTTATAGCAAAAATCGTAAGAAGCATATTTTTTAAATACATCTGCAAATCTAACCAGAAAGTCAGTATATTCGATGATATAGTTAAGAGACATGTGTGTCCCTAAAACGGGCAGCGCTGAATTCAGCAGGCAGATGCAGCTTGCCTGTTATGAACTAGAAAAAGAGCATACAGTTAAAAGCGCTGTTACAGCGCTATGAGCAGCTACTACAAACTAACCACAACGAATTTTGCTCCACTGTTTAACTCGCAAACAAGAGGAACAGATTTTGCAATGGAGGTAGTGCAGAAAAAAGTAGCTTTTAGCGTGGCACCAGAGCTGTGAAAAGCGTAATATGAATATAGGAACAGAGAAGTAAAAATGGCTACATTAAACATTTTACATGTAGATATTAGCACCCTCATTTAATACAAAACATAACTATTCCGCATGTGATGGTACGTACTATGCACAAATGTGTGAATATATTGAGTCATATCAAACACGTTACAATTTCCTGGGTTGTAATTCATCTATTGCAATGCAATACACGCCATTCTTAACGTTATTTTCCATATTATCAATTGTGTCAAAATTAATACTGGGGTTTCCATTAAAACAAAAAAGTTGGAAGTAATATTTACTTACGTTTTTGAATGACCTATATGATTTACATTAATTAGCCCCTATCTTGCCTTTGTGCCTGTGAAAGTCATTTTTCAATTTATGTGTTTGTTTCAGAGACATTGGTTACTCGCACATAATAATAATAATAATAATAATAATAATAATAATAATAATAATAATAATAATAATAATTATTATTATCATTATTCGTCTCTGTAAAATTAAGTTTCTATTTGTCTTAAGTAAGATTCAAATGTACCACTCGGCCAAGTGCACTTGGAGAAGAGCGCTACTTTTTTGTTGACAATGGCTAACGTCGTGAAGGTCTAGCGATCAGAGAGGAGCTAGGGGCAAGGTGATAGAGGGATGGTGCAGTTGCATAATGAAAACGGTACTAAATTTGCAGGCCTCAGTATGTAACTTGAAAATGCGAATGTGATTTTTACTTGACTGCACTTCTGATGCCCACTTGTTCCGTAACTGTTTAGTTCCTCTTCCCATCAAACGCACTCATATCGTGGCCGAGTAATATACTTACTGTAAAGATGTTACAAGTTAATATTTTTCGTTTGAATTGTTGAATTCCCTAAAACAATTTACTTTTACACAGCATATTCATATATACTGTAGAAGCTAGCGAGATTTGCGACTTATTTTATATTGTTTTAATGAATAAAAATTACTTTGTTTACCTTCGAATCCAGAAGGATACGTCAACGTCTTTGTTTTGCTTACACCGAATCACCATGATGCCGATGACAACCACGCAACAACTTGAACAGGATTTCTAAGACGTTTATCCCTTGCAGGTAATTTTAAGCTTCGAAATTGTTTACTGCTTACAGTTCCTAAATAATATGTTGCTTCTATGGCAGTTACTTAATTATAAGTAAAATGAAAAACGTATTTTCTTGCAGCGTTGGTAGCGTATATTACTTTCCATTCTGTAGTAAAACACTTCAAGGCCTTGGTGAATAACAGGTAAATATTTTATCAAAGTTGGTCTTTACTCACAGTTCCTGTCAGGCACTAGGGAATGGCAAGAGGCTGGCTTATACTTCAGCTTATGGAGTAATGGTTGCTGTAGCTTAATATTTCAAATACCATCTCTAATATTATGTTTTACGTTCGAGGCATCTAAAATGCATATATTCTGTGTCGAGCCATGTCTAGTCTTGTTCCAAACTCTGTATGTAACTACTTGACTGAGATGAATTTGGTTTTGTAGTTTCACAATAAATTCTTCATAGAAATATATTGTGTTTTGTTGAAACAAAATCGGTACAGCTAAGCAACAATGTTCATTAATACTTAGTGACTCTAATTTATAGATGGCGTAACGTATTTTTTAGACAAATGGCACTAAAGTTATAGCTTTTAACACGAACCACTCATACTACAATTTCACAATTGTAACACTCAGCGGAATAATCTTCCTTGTTACCACCCTTGTTTCTGCAATGGAAATATATGTATATTAAGTGGTCTTGTGTCAGTTTAATCTAATGACGCGTTATTTCAATTCGGAAATGGATTCAGTGAAGTCGGAAGAAATTTTGTAAGCAGCGGAGAGGATAAGTTTGGAATTGTTACCAAAGAAGTCGGAACAGCACGTCATTGCATACAACAGATTTCTTCAGTGACGCAAGGTAAAAAAAACGAACAAAACAATTCCAGTGAATGAGTGTTGTTGCTTTATTATGAAGAAAAGTTCAAAATATGTAAATCTTCAACACTGTTGGCAAATTATTCTATGATTTAGCAGTGTCTTAAGGTAAAGAATAACCAAGATATCAGTAGGCACTTTAAAATTATTATTAATATTAATATTATTATATTATTTAATTGTCATTAACTGCAATGGTCATTTTCGGTGGCCCATTTAATATTTTAAATTGAAACCTACAATTATGCTCAATTTAAATGTACGCTAAAATGACCAACACAACGTTCTCCAAATAAAACACGACTAATGGCACTTGCTTTCCCCCCCATATCAGGCAACTTTTATTAAAGACATTTCTTTCTACAACGCTTAGTTTTGGAGGTATTGTACACTCTCAACTTAAATGTTCATCCTATGTATTGTAGAATGTTATGGTTGTGTAAGTAATCCTGTTGTCAGCAGTTGTGCCATGAACGTAAAACAACAACGAAGCCCAAACAACAACAGACTACAGCTCGCGATTGCGCATGTCAGAATGTATACTGCTATTTCCACACAAATTTTACCCGGATACTTTATAATTTATTTTTTGAGCTGTCTTTAAATTATTATATGACAAAACATGTTGAATGTTATTGTTTTTACTCGTAGGATTGTTACTGGCAAAATAAAACTTCACCTGTATCATAAATATTAAAGGACAAAACCAGCTATTATAGAAATGTAATAAAATTTCTCGTACCATTGGAGGACGCACATTAATTTCTATATCGTTAGTGATAACTGTTTCGATATGTAGCCGATATCATGCTTTAAATATAAAATTATTGAAACAAAATCCTTTGGTTTTCAAGAATAAGGATATGTTATACAGTTAATCAGAACTCAAATTTATAGGCTTTAAAATCTCATATTAAAGATCATAAAATTACAGTATTGAACACCGTGTGGTGTTTTATTAAGTCGACAAATCTTGTAGATAAATGGCCAGAACAAGTTTTATCCAGTTATCCAATTCCACTCTTACAACATTTTGGTGTTCCTCCTTAGTAAGGCAGAAATTAGCCGTCTACAAGGCACAACCTAATAGAGATGAGGGAATGAGGTGTCATATGAAACCTAAAGGGACTTAACCTAATAGGCAGTGGTCACCATGGGAATTGATCTAATCAAGCACAGACTCGCATGGGACTTTGGGAATAACAGCGAAGCCAAGGACTTGATCACAATCGTTTATATAAACGTAGATCTTATCTTGGATTAATTCTTTATAATATATTTACTCGGGTAAGATGTGAGAAATGGAAGGAATAAATTTAGAAACTCATTTCAACTTAACCTGAAAACGTTTTCTACAGAGAGGAAGTATTTTGAGACGAGAAAAAACTTAAGAAATAGAAAAAAACAGAAATAACACAAGCTTATCATTATAGCTCGGAATTTACTTACTTGACTACTTTTCCTTTGTTTAGGCTTTGTACAGTTACTCAAAGTATTCTTCTTCAGTTTAAAAAAATTATAGCAGCCAAATTAAGGGAGCGAAAAAATGCAACTTTTTAACATAAAATCAAATGGTAATACGCTTAACGTATTTTGGCAATTTTTCATATAGTTCATTTTATCAGTTATATACATTTTTTAAAAATATGCCAAAATTGCATGCTTTTTGCACGTAGTGTTTTCAAGTAATCTTTCATGCTTTGAGTAGAACATTTTTTTTTTCATCTTTCATCAACATACTTTCATCTACATGTAACATACTGTTGAAGAAATAAATTCGTGAAGTCATAAAAAGTGAGCCGAAAATGAGGAATTAAGGCAAAAACGCTGAAAATTCCCAACTGTGACAATTTATTCTTCCGTCAAATAAAATCCTATTTTCAGCGCAAAATCAAGTAATGCACAAACAAAAATTGCTGTACTCAATGCAGTAAGATAATTTTGAAAACTAAAGATTTGCAATTCTTTAAAATTCTTCAAACATTTATAAAACTGATAAAATGAGCTATCTGGAAAACGCCAAAATACGTAAACTGTACATTTCCATTTGATCTTTAGGTCCAAAAACACATTAGATTTTTCCTCCATTAATTTGCTTGCTAGAATTTGTTAAAGTAGAGACTAATATATTTTTGAATAAGTAATATAAATATGTTTCACGTTGCTGGAATAAAATGTACCTACTAATATAATGACTATAACTACCTATTTTAAAAGTGTGTGTCTTTTTGTAGCCTAAAGGTGAAGAAGATGGTTTGTTACGCTATTTATTAGCACCACACTTTGGGCGTCAATTTGAACTAGTTTGTATTGAAGGAGTTTTATTATATTTCAACTGTTGGGGAGCCGAACTTGAAGTAGTTGCAACCGCACGTATGGTACCCGGTAGCCTTTGCCCCAATTTTTAAAAATATTAACTTTGTAATTTGACTGTTTCTTTAAGTATTAAATATTTATGTTTGCCTCGGCTGCGTCAGTATTTATGTTAGAGACATGTTTCTCTTAGCAGGGTTTTGGTGCGACAAGAATGTAGGCTTACAGGGATTATAATTTTACTTCACTCCTTTTATTAATGCTTAATACGATTTAAATAACACTTCACTGATATAGAGAGCTGAGAGATTCTTTTATTAATTAATTACACTTTTTAACACATAAACTTATTTTTCGTCTCACACGCATACATATTATATTCCTTGAGGACACTTTTTGCGTCTGGTTAGTAACGCTGTCTGCAGGCAACTGAACTCTAAATTTGTAAAATTTTCTCCTTTTCAGTTTCTGGTTGGCTAATCCTACTCCAATAGAATACCCTCATTTAACTAAAGCTTTTTCTGGTTGTTGATTGGTTAATTTATAAACGGTCACTAAAATTTAATTATTGCTTCTAAGAATCAGAAGTAGTATTGTTAAAGTTTCAAACTCATTATTTCCTCAAGGTTACCTCATTGTTAGCAACGTTTAACCTATTATTCTCACAGCTCCTACATTATTAAATTACGTAATACATTTACATAACATTATTAAACATGTATGAAATCATATAAGCATATGCAATGACTGTTAAATAATTTTTATATATTGTTACACACACATATTGCTTCAAGGTGGGCTATTATTGAATTTATATTAAATAATTAGACTGAAATTATTTAAGTGTTAAAAATACTGCCTCAAAGGCCTTTTTGTAATAAGAACTTTTATCAAGGCTTTTGCTTATCTAAATTTTATTTTATGGCATCTATATATTAATATTGTTTATTAATATGAAGTAGCATTGCAATTAATATTTCGCACTCCAAGCGAGGTTTGACAACATCTCCGAGGAAGTTGGCAATATTGACATTCCTTTCCTAACTTCAGTAGTTGCATTGTTTCCTGTAAGTGGCTAGTAACTTAGCACAATAAAGTACATGGTAAATAATCAACTACAAAAAAACTATTTGTTTACGGCTGGGAACTCAATCATTCTACACAGTATTAATTCATCGCTTTCTTCATTAACATAATGACTTTATTGTTTTCTACTTCTCACGTGTGTAAAAACACATTACTTACCTAAAAAGGCTAGAATTATGACTGCAAACTCAACAATAGCCAGTTTAACAATAACACGTTTAACAGACTCGATAACAATTGCAAAACAGCTTGGAAGTGCAAAACGTATTCAAGAGGGGTTATCACTTAAAACTGATGATAGGGTTTGCCATAAAAAATACATAGTAACTGAAGAGAGCAAATTAAAAGAAATAATGTTACAGTTTACATCTCCTTAAGAAAATAATGGAATTCAGCAAATTTAATATATGAATATTTAATAATTCTATAACATTGTGTCATGTCAAAAATATATTTTTAAGTTACAAATGAACAAATGTTGCGTCGTGGTTTGGCGCAGTGGGTTCCCGGTCACGAAATGCGCCCGGCTTCGATCCTAACCGGGTGTAGGATCGAACCCGGCATCGTGAGGAAAATGAGGAACTGCGATAGGCAGCGGTCCTGGCGTCGTGAACCAACTTTCCGGCTAGGGAATGCGTGATGCTGGCTACATCATCTCCCGTATTGGTTGGATGAATCGCCCACTTCTGCCGAGCGTAATTGGACGTGAGGCCGGCAGTCGGGTTGGCAGGACCAGGCCCTTCGCGTGTTGTGCACCACAGGATTTATTTATAAGTGAATAAATTATTTTAGCCATTTCAATGCTTGTCGATACTGATAGTGGCTATATTAGTCCTAATTCGCTTGTCTATTTTAAGTTTTTCGCGCCTATTGCTCTGGTAATCAGTTTAACGTTTTGCGGTAATATGGAATACTTTTACTGTAAAGTTTTTTTGTATGCTTAATTTACTCCCCTTAATGCGCAAATTAATTCTCTACGTGTGTTACCGTACCTCGGAGCTGGCCTGATGTATCTATCCATCCAAGCCGGGAATCCCTAAAGATGTGTGATGGATGTAAGTAGGGAATAATTTATTTCACTGCACTTATTGGAAGCCAGTCGCTACTGAACACCTAGTGCATTATACCTTTGCCTAAGGGAGTGTGAGAGCTGGCTTCCAAAGTGACCAACACTAATCAGTCACTAATTAGTGACGGAACTGCTTCTCCCGGGACGAGAGCTTTGGAATAAGGTATCCCCCAAGGAGTTTGCTTCAATCTACTATCTTATTACCTAAATAATCAATCTACTGTACGTGTATTGCAAGACGACAGCGGGGAATAAACTTCAAAACCTGAATAAGACTTAATTGCGAAAGTCCTCTTTGCTAAAACAATGCGTTTACCTCCTTTACATTTGGGATTTTCCACAAAATGCTACCACGTGATCAATGGCAGAGAAAGAAAGAAAGAAAGAAAGAAAGAAAGAAAGGAAGGACGGACGGACGGACCGACCGACCGACCTGCTTAGGAATGCCGCTGCCAAATTTTCCAGTTAAAGAAACTACCTAGAACAATTATCACCCAGGCAAATTGTACCAAGCGGGGATCGAAATTTACAATGTTTGAACCAGGGATTTCGTTTGGGTTGCAAGATAGCTGAAGTGGTCTCTGTGAATAGAAGCTGCCTTGGCCAAAACTGGTATTTAGGGTCGTTTTCGAGCGCTGATGTTTTGATCAGTCGGCTTTATGCTTGTCGCGTAGAGCCGCTTACCCTGATCGTTTCCCTAATGTCGCCGATCTCCCCTATTCTTAGGTTTCTTCTGCGCTCTAAAGGTTGATCGCTTAAATCTGAACCCTCGAAAACTGCCTTAAACAAACTTTTGGTCCAAAAAGAGATTCAATTTCTGAGAAGCATGCCAGTTAGCCAGATAACCTTGTAATCCGAACTAAATCCCCGTTGCCAAAGAGTGGAATATTCATTGATACTCTTGTGAAATCTAGAGGCGCCTTTTTTGCTGAGGAAAAGCCAAAATATTAAACAAAGTACTTTGGAAAATTCTTATGTGTAAAACCCCTGCGACTCCAACTATTCTTACGAACTCACGACACCCCTTCTACTCCGTACGCATACACTGTGATTGTTTTTAGTGACTACACATTAATGATGGTGGCACTATGACCTGGTTTCACCTAACGCTCTGCTCTTGGTCGCCCATGTTACAACTCAAGGGAAAATGAGTATCCAGAGGTTTTCACAAATATGACACAGCTTATTTATTTCCGTGAATATATATCCACTTAGTACCCCTAATTACATATATGTAACTTGGTGGGGGGTACAAGTATATACTGCTCTTGACGCTTCTCGCTGTTCATAAATGTATGAACATTTTCTATCCAGGTAGTACTTTGTCTTGAATCACCAATAAGATTTGGACAAGTTTGAAAGATTACATTTTTGCCCCAAATTTAACTACCAATACAACTTATTAAATTTAATCGTTCGTAAATTTAAACCACAATACAATTCGGCTAACTAGCACTTTAGTAGTTGCAATTAGTCAACCTTAAACGTCACGTAATTGGGCTAAAGAAATCAAAACTTCTGACTCGACCAATCAAGAAATCCTAGTGAAGAGCTCGCATACAAACGAATGAGTAGGATCATTTTAAAGAACACAATCATAAAATATAATGGTTAAGCAAGTTACATTAAAGACCCAAGAATAGGACTGGAAGCGGAGGGGGACATAACACCTCGACCTACACAGATCTTTTGTGCCTGGGCCCCTGACGGGGCACCCCCAGGAGGAATGAAGTGAGAGGGTGGCCGGGCGAGGAGGCACGACAGACAAAGGGCAGGGTCCCTAACATTTACAAATTTGAACTTCCCGGGGGCTGGCTGTTGCAGCCGCCCCCCCTGTGGGCTTATAATTCCCCTGGGGGCCTTAGATCAGAGGCCGCTTGCAGTCATGGGAACGAAAGTTTCCTCAGAGCATACCTTTCCCCTACCTGCACACGCTAGACCTCCCGCCGACAGAACAATGAAAGAAACCAAATAGATGAAAAGGTGAAGTGAAATGAGAAAGGAGACGAAATGGAGGGACAGGAAATTCGGTGGATGTAGTGATACTTCCCAGCATTTGCTTGGCGACCCGGGGAAACCCCTGAAAAACCCATGGGTCAGCTCATGACCTTCCAAATGCGGGCCGCAGACGTTAGCGCCTAAGTCATCCCGCTCGGAACAACAAGTGTAAGCGGGGTTACCGCACCACACGTTAGGGTATCCCAGACATAACTCGAAATTCCCGAAAAAAAACCAAGGGGATTATAACGTCCTCCCTTGGGATGTTGGACCCTGTGAGATGGGGTTTCCAGTTTGCCTGTCCGGAGTGTCTCAACCTAGAACCTGTAGGGACGCTGTCATTGTTGTGCCGTCACCTCTGGTTGCGGCCGCCTGGTGTCGATTTCCGGAAGTTTTCTCTAACCAAAATTATTCCCTGTCCTCTCCAGAGTCTGGAAGTATGAATGAGGGTGTGAATGTGTGGTCAAATGATTAAAGGCCAAAGACAAGCGAATACGACGTAACACCATTACCTATAGACAATAATATGTATCAAAGGAAAGACCGTCGATAAGACCATTGTAGCTAAAGCGGGGTATAAATGGAAATTAAAAGCACAAACAAAAGTAAAAAAGGAAGCTCACTCGTGCTAATCTGCCAGTTTCCTACTGAGCTTATTTACTTAGAATAACCCCTTTGAGTTCTGCAACTCTTTTAACATACGAAGGGTTATGTGCACAAGTCAAGTACGGCGCGGTTGGGTCACATGGTACATTACAGTGCTTTAAACAAAATCGTTGTTCTCTCTTGAATTAAATTTATATGGGTGAAATGATGCTCAAATAAGACCGGGATCCACAAGGCTCAAAGTACCCAACATTCATCTTCTCAGGATAAGGGAAAATCCCGGAAAAAACCTTATCTGGGTAACTCACCCTACCGATTTTGGAGCTCGAGACCTCTTGAATGTGAGGCAGACACGGTACCCTCACACTTTAGAGATAGACGAGTTAAAATTGAAAACAATCTTATGTATTACACTCACATGACTTTCTCTACTCTTGTACAAAATATTCGCTTATTCTCCATCTACTTCATGTTAATCGAGATAAAAATTTGCAACTCTATCCTATTGCCAATTTTCTTGTAGGTGTAAGGGAAATATATATTTGCAAGGGCAATATAGAAATACAGTAGCCTTTAAGCATAGACATATTTCTTAATAGCTGGTTGCTATGTGCAGCACCATTTTCTTTGCCACAGATTAATACATTTTGCATATGCAAGACCAAAAAAAAATGAATAACGAATTTCCATTTGAGAAAAAGTATAAGTATTGGAAAATTTAAGGGAATAACAAGCAATATATCTAAAATGATTCACTCAACAAAAATGTATGACATAAATTGTGTATTTTAACGCGATCTACATTTTTTGTGTAGTAAAATTTTGTCTATCTCTTATGGTTTACCAGTTTTGGAAAAGTCGTTCACAATGAAGAATAATTTTGGAGACATTTCCAGAAAATTCAAGATATACATTTTATTTGCCATGAAAGTATCTTAAACATATGATATTTTAATCAAAATCGTTAGAGCCATTTTTGAGAAAATTAAATGTAAAGGATTGTCTGGGGTGGGGGGGATTTTCTTGAAAAACTTCGTGTCGCATCTCTGGAAGATACTGAACCTAAATACCAAGTTTGGTGTTTATCTGACTGTTCGTTTCTGAGTTATGCTGTTAATAGACACACACACACGCGCGCGTGGAAATGTTTCCAAAAATGCTTTTTTTGGATTCAGGGGGCCTCAAAACACATTTCCGGTGAAATCTCGGTAACAGATTTTTTGGTGGAATGCAATACTTCCCCTACTTACTATACGTAGTAGAGAAAGTAATAACGAGACGTTCTCCGTGTCACTGGTTGTTCTCGGTGATTAAATGAAAATATACCTGAATGTGAAGGATTCACCTTTCAGTTACGATGCCTCTCTCTCTCTCTCTCTCCCTCGTCTCTCTCTCACACAAATGCAAGTTCAAGAATGGTTCTTTATTATTTATTTAATTTTATTCAGGAGATCTCTGGAAATCTGGATTTCTGATTTGTTGAGTAGGATGGAACTGCTTCTCTGCCTTAAGTAAGCGGTAGAGACAGTAAAAGTGTAGCTAGGAAGCTTAATTTGGTCCTACAGAATAAAGTGTAAACTCACAGCAATAGTTCCGAGTAGAAGCATATCAATTGTCCACAGTTTTCTTACTAACTGCGTTGCTTTTAACGCACTGCTCGACAAAGTAATGAATTCTTCTCTGAAAAACACTTAGGTCTTGAGCATAGCCACTTTGCTCCGCCCCTGTGATCAGCGCTTTGAATAGCGCTTCTTTGCTCCAGCTTGCAGCTAATGGACCAAAGAGATGAAAAATCATCCAGTGCAATGTACACATTGCGTGGTAGTGGGTCAATAACTTCAAAACCGGAAAGGTACGGTCGATAACATCAACAAATATAATACGTGATGAGTTCCCCAATCATCTTTTTGACTCTTTGGTGATTTTTTGACTTGGGTTTACAATGTTGGATAAGCTAACACCAACTGTTCCTTATACTTGTCATTTTTCAAGAACTTCATGTCTGATGATAGTTCTCCACTAAGATTTAGAACCTCGTCGATTGTTTCGATTACATCATATCTATGCTGATTGGTATCGCAGAGAACGGATCACATAGAGTCGACATCATACCATTCCAACTGGCTCATGTACGGAACCATTCAGATACTTTGTCGTCAGATTGAAAACAGTTCACAGAGAAAAATTGTCATTTACGAGTCAACAATAACCTACTTCTGCAATAAATATAGTTAAAGATATTGCTTTAATTGCCTTATTGGCTTACTAATTGGCGTTAGGATCTCTACCCCATGCTATTTTGTTACATTTGCAGAAAATATAAGTCAAATAATTCATTTATTAAAGTAGTGGCCCTCTATGCTATTAAAAGATCACTAGTTATATTGAAATTTTATGGTATGTAAACTAATTTCTTCATATATATATTTATTTATTACTGAGCTCAGGTGATAAATCTGTGACTCGCATTCGGGAGGTCCTGGTTCGATCCCCTGCGACCACCACTCTGACCTATGTGCTTTTTCGGGGTTTTGCGGGTAGTTAGGCGAATTTTGAAGTGGTTTCTTTCATTGCTCGAATTTCCTATCCCTCCATTTCGCTCCCTTTATCATTTCATTCACCCTTCACCTCCTTTCACCTGTTTTGGGGTTGGAAGTGTCGGCGATGGTGTTTCGATGCAGCGGCATGAAGAAAGGATGCTCTCTGAGAACTTACTCCGTCTCTCGCATTTGGCTAGTTGCCGGTTTATAAGGTTGTGGCCGCCTGGTGTCTCCCTTCACCTCATCTCTCCTTCGCGGGACGCCCCCTCATGGGGCGTCGCTACAATATCCTCATTCCTGTAACGGTGCCGCCTCCCCTCGGCTTCACAATCCAATATACAATTTTTTTTGTTTCAGATAAGGAAAAGGCAATTTGCATACACATTTGCCATTATTTGCAAATAATTTATTTTAGATAACGTTCTGTATAGATGCAACTCGCTAACAGTTATTTGTATTGTTTGTAATTTCAATTATGCATTTATATCACTTTGTATGCATTTCTCGTGTGTGTTATCTCCAAGAAGGCCATTACATAACAAAGACTGAGGCAGTATTTTTAACACTTAAATGATTTCAGTCTAATTATATAATATGTAAATTCAATAACAGCCTGCCTTGAAGCAATATGTGTATGAAATAATTTGTAAAATGTATGTAACAGCCATTATAAATGTTTATATTATTGTATCCATGTTTACGTAATATATTCACATAACATTATTAATTTAATAACGTAGGAGCTGTGAGAATAATAAGTTAAAAGTTGCTAACAATGAGGTAACAATGAGGTAACCTTGAGGCAATAATGAGTTTGAGATTTTAACAATAATACCTCTGATTCTTGGAAGCAATAATGTAATTTTAGTGACAGTTTATAACATAGCCAATCAACAACCTGAAAAAGATTTAGTTAACTGAAGGTATTCTATTGGACTAGGATTAGCCAATCAGAAACTGAAAAGGAGACAATTTTACAAATTTAGAGTTCAGTTGCCTGGAGACAGTGATTATAACCGGATGCGTGATGCGTCCTCGAGAGATTTTATACGCAATTTGAGTGAGACAAAAATAGTTTGTGTTAAAAGTGCAAGTATTTAATAAAAACGTCTCACAGCTCTCTCTTTATATCAGTGAAGTGTTATTTAAATGGTGTCAAGAATTAATAAAAGGAGTGAAGTAAAATTATAATCTGTAAGCCAAATTATAATCTGTAAGCCTACATTCTTGTTGCACCACAACCCTGCTAAGAGAAGCGTGTCTCTAACAATAATACTGATGCAGTCGAGGCAAACATAAATATATAATATTTAAAGAAACAGTCAAATTACAAAGTTAATTTTTTTTAAACTTGGGGCAAAGGCCACCTGAAAGTACATTTGGGGCGAAGGCTACCGGAAACTGTTTACTATACGTGCGGTTGCAACTACTACAAGTTCGGCTCCCCAACAGCTGAAATATAACTCCTTCTATACAACCTACTTTGACGCCCAAAGCGTGGTGCAAACAACGTAACAAAAACAATACCTACTTCAAGACTGCCAACACATGCGTCTTGTAAAAAGAGAAGCGTGCAAATCTTGCCAAGACGGGAAAGATCTTACACCAAACAATGCATCTGGGATGGCGCAGTTTTCTTCCTACTTCATATCTTGAAGCTTCTTCCGCAACTCAAACAAGTGCAGTTGTTGCAGTTTTTTTCTCTTTCACTGTTAACATAGCTTTCGGAACGCTGTTTATGTTCGTGGTCGTTTTCTGGGATTCTGCCTGGTTTTTTCTCTCCTCGTGGAGACATTTTTCTGCTGTACGATGTACTGTCTGTATTGTGAATGACTATATGTGGTTTTTTAGGACTTGGGTTCAAATTTTACTTTCTCTGCAACATTCTTATACTAGGTAAAGGAAATGTTCTATTCCGTCGAGTAATATTGATATCTAAATTTGCCAGAAAGTATATAAATTTAAAAAAATCCCTATGTCGAATTATTTAAATTTTGGTGAATGTTGTATATGATTAAAATATTTGCATGACTAATAAAACGTATGTCTTAAATTTTCTGCAGAAAGTTGTGATGCCCTCGTGATTGCGAATGTATGGCATATAATTTTGTGAAAACTAAAGCTTACTACACGAAAAATGTAGATCTCTTTTCAAACGTAGAATTTGTCCCCCCTTTTCCCCCCAGCATTAACCATTTTCAGGAAATTGATGCTCTTTGTTTGATTTTTCCAGTTTTTTTAAGTACTTGGTCATCACATTTCTTTTGTGCTTCATGCTGTCATTCAAAAAGTATGCAATTTCAAAGCCAGCATCATTTTAACCTCCTGTATACTTCTTTTATGTAATTTGTGATGAAAATATATTTTAATATATTTATATCCATTAACATCAAGTGGGCAGAAAAATAAGCTTTTACTGGAATAATTTGAAGAAAGATAAAAATAAATATTAGTGCGTAGAGGGACTTTGAGTTTTATTTTGGGTACCGATTGTATTTTTTATTCTTTTGTTTATATAGAAAAGTACCTCTTTATATGCGTTTTATACAGTATTACTCGCCTGGATTTTATCTGATCAGTTTGCTAGGGGTACTGGCATGACGTATCGGCATTTAGTGAATGCAGGGCGAGTTACAGCACGCGGGAAGGCACTGTGCAAAAATCTTTTAGCATAGGTGAGATTCAGCATCAGTATGTCACTGTTGCTCAAGTATGTTGCAATGCACATGTTAAAAGTGAGGGCATGGTTGAACAGTCTTATCAGTCAAATTCTAAAATCCTAGAAAAATGGTGGGTTCACTTATTGTTTTAAAGAATACAGAAGTGTTTGGAACAAATGTTTTTTATCCGTAGGGAATATTCTTGAAAGAGAGATGAAGTTTTATTAGGTATAAACTTAATGCAGATATTTAGAACGTATTTTCTATAACATACAATATATTTAAATCGAACTAAATAACAGTTTCTGGCTTTTTTTAAGATCTGGAACATATAGAACAGTATTTCAACAAGGGGCGACTTGTGACAGTTCACTCATAGCTGGGAAGTGAGGAAACAGCAGTAGTAATAGTCCCGGATGAGCCAATTGTTTTAACGATAATCCTGCCGCTAGGGGCGCTAGTGTCGCTAGTGTCGCTGCGTGCGACGGCGGCGGCGGTAAGTTTGAAAAGCGCCCTGAGCGGTAGGATTATCGTTAAATCGGTTGGCTCATCCGGGACGAGTTGAAAGAATTGAGGAAGTGACGTGGAGTGTTTTGATTGGTTCGTTAATTTGGGGTGGGAGATGAAGGAAGGAAGATGGAGGAGTATGGAGGTCGCGTGATGGAGAGGAATTGGGTGGCGAGGTGTTGTCTGTGCGGAGGTCGGTACTGAAAGAGGGGTAAAGATGGGTAGCGAGGGATAAAAAGTGTAACAGAAAGTGACGTGTGAAGTTGTGATTGGTGGGAATAAGAAGTGATTTTATTGGTGGAAAGGAACAAATGAGAGTTGTTGATTGGTAAGAATAAGAGGGATTATGATTGGTGGAAAAGAAAAAGTTGTGGGAGTGGGGTATGTTGGAGGTGATGGGAAAGGTGAGTTTTGCTAGCAGCAAGATTTGCAAAAGCCTGTCTTGAACTGATCAGCAATTTTTGAACGTCGGATGGTAGTTTTCTTGAGTGGATAGAGAGATGGGGGCGATATGAGATGCGGTGGCGAAAATGGGAACTAGACAAGGTTGTTGAGACAAGAGGTTTAAGGACGAGGAAATTTGGAGGTTAGTGGTGAACACGGCGGTCGCAAGAGGTGGGGGTAAGGAGACGCAGTGGTGAGAATGGGAACTAAAAGAAGATGGGGGTAGTAAGAGTTTTAGAAGAGTAGATTTTGAGGTTAAAATAGTGGGAACTAAAAATGGCGGAGGGTCTGCGACAAGGAGATGCGGTGAGAACTAAACAAGATGGCGGTTGCAAGAGGAGGGTATGGAGATTTGAGGTTACAGTACGAAAACACGAAAGGATATATTCCTACGCCAAGCAGGTCCGAAAAATAATTATGCGTGTGGTACTTACCTGTTACCGGTGTGGATGCGTCACCAAAAGCGCGGCACGCGAGGCGGAAAAATAAAAGCAAACTGTTTTTGAAAATGCTTAACCAGCTTTAAGATCAACCAACATCACTACGCACTGATATACCTAGGTTTTTAAAGCGGTACAGACACCCTTTGCAGAGGCGTAATTTAACTATACCAAAAACCTGGTACTGGACCATCGTGATGGTCGCTAGCGTACGTAGGAGCAGGGTTCTCATAGCCGGTCGAAAGCGGTCAAAAACGTGTACGACGTAGGTGTTGACAGTAGCTGCTGTCGAGTGAACGGTCGAGGTGTGAATAAACAAGATCTGTTCTCGCCGGCAATTTGGTTCGGAGATGTGAGCAGCGGCGAGGTGTTGTCTGTGCGGAGGTCGGGACTGAAAGAGGGAAAAGATGGGGAGCGAGGGATAAAAAGTGTAACAGAAAGTGACGTGTGAAGTTGTGATTGGTGGGAATAAGAAGTGATTTTATTGGTGGAAAGGAGCAAATGAAAGTTGTTGATTGGTAAGAATAAGAGAGGTTATGATTGGTGGAAAGAAAAAGGAGTGGGGTATGTTGGAGGTGATGGGAAAGGTAAGTTTTGCTAGCAACAAGATTTGCAAAAGCCTGTCGTGAACTGATCAGCAATTTTTTGAACGTTGGATGGTAGTTTTCTTGAGTGGATAGAGAGATGGGGCGATATGAGATGCGGTGGCGAAAATGGGAACTAAACAAGGTGGTTGAGACAAGAGGTTTAAGGACGAGGAAATTTGGAGGTTAGTGGTGAACATGGCGGTCGCAAGAGGTGGGGGTAAGGAGACGCGGTGGTGAGAATGGGAACTAAAAGAAGATGGCGGTAGCAAGAGGTTAGAAGAGTACATTTTGAGGTTAAAATAGCGGGAACTAAAAATGGCGGAGGGTCTGCGACAAGGAGATGCGGTGAGAACTAAACAAGATGGCGGACGCAAGAGGTGGGTAAGGAGGTTTGAGGTTACAGTACCAAAACACGAAAGGATATATTCCTACGCCAAGCAGGTCCGAAAAATAATTATGCGTGTGTTACTTACCTGTTACCGGTGTGGATGCGTCACCAAAAGCGCGGCACGCGAGACGGAAAAATAAAAGCAAACTGTTTTTGAAAATGCTTAACCAGCTTTAAGATCAACCAACATCACTACGCACTGATATACCTAGGTTTTTAAAACGGTACAGACACCCTTTGCAGAGGCGTAATTTAACTATACCAAAAACCTGGTACTGGACCATCGTGATGGTCGCTAGCGTACGTAGGAGCAGGGTTCTCATAGCCGGTCGAAAGCGGTCAAAAACGTGTACGACGTAGGTGTTGGCAGCAGCTGCTGCCGAGGCAACCGTCGAGGTGCGAATGAACGAGATCTGTTCTTGCAGGCAATCTGATTGAGAGATGAGAGGCGCGGTGGTAAAAATGTGAACTAAATAAGATGGCGGAGGCACGAAGTTGAGGTTAAGGAGCGGCGAGGTGTTGACTGTGCGGCGGTTGGGGTCTGAAAGAGGGGGAAAGATGGCGAACGAGGGATAAAAAGTATAACAGAAAGTGACGTGTGAAGTTGTCATTGGTGGGAATAAGAAGTGATGTTATTGGTGGAAAGGAACAAATGAAAGTTGCTGATTGGCGAGAATAAGAGAGATTATGATTGGTGGAAAGAAAAAAAGGTGTGGGAGTGGGGTATGTTGGAGGTGATGGAAAAGGCAAGTTTTGCTACCAACAACATTTGCAAAAGCCTATCCAGAACTCATCAGCAATTTTAAATAACTAGTGTTTCGGGGGTTTTCTCTGGTTGGTAGACGAATGCAAGCTGTTTCTACCATACTTATATTATTCGTCTTTTTCCTTTTTTTTTTTAAAATGACTAGTTTTTTTTTTTTTTTTTTTGGGAGTTTTCTGCGGATGGTAAACAAATGCAAGCTCTTTCTGCTTTTTCATAGGTTTTCCCTGGTTGGTAGGCGTTTTCTGTACTGGTTGACGAAGGCGTTTCTAATTTTGGAGGTTTTCTCAGGTTTTTAGCGGTTGTCCCTGCCCGGTAGGCAAATGATGAAGTTTTACCTTGTCGGCGCACGGATACTAGGCACGTACTGGCGCGCACACACACACACACACACAGAGAGACAGACAGACACACAGACAGGCACACACACACGGACATGTTTCTAAAAATGCTTTTTTTTTTTTTTTTTTTTTTGATTCAGGAGGTCTCAAAACGTGTATTTCCGGTGAAATCTCGGTATCGAATTTTTGGGCGGAATGCAATACTTCCCCTACTTACTATACGTAGTAGAGAAAGTAAAAAAGTATTGAAAAATTTAAGGAAATAACAAGCAATACCTCAAAAGTGTACTATCTTGTTTTCACGGGTTTTCCAGATCGGTAAGCGTTAGAATACTCTTAGAGCTTTTTTCAGGTTTTTTAGCGGTTGTCCCTGGCCGGTAGGCAAATGATAAAGTTTTTCTATAACGTCGTCGTTTTGGCTTGTGGCGCACGGATACTAGGCACGTACTCGCGCGCGCGCGCACACACACACGCACACACACACACACTAAAATAGTAGCGTATAAAAAAAACTGATGTGTTACACTCACATGACTTTCTCTACTCTTGTACAATCTAATTGGTAGCTTTTAAGCGATAGTCAAATATTTTAACGCTGGTTGCTATGTGGCGAATTCCATTCTGTTTGCATGTTCAGGACATAAAAAAAATGAATAAACGAATTTGAGAAAAAGTATAAGTATTGGAAAATTTAAGGAAATAACAAGCAATATCTCGAAAACGGTTCACTCAACAAAAGAAACATATATGACATAAGTTGTGTATTTTAACGCGATATACATTTTTTGTGTAGTAAAATTTTGTCTATCTTTTATGGTTTACCAGTTATGCAAAAAAGTCGTTCACAATGAAGAATATTTTTGGAGACATTCCCAGAAAATTCGAGATATACATTTTATTTGACATGACAATATCTTAAACATATGATGTTTTAATCAAAATCGTTAGAGCCGTTTTTGAGAAAATTAAAATTTTCGAAAAATGTTCCATGTAAAGGGTAGTCTGGGGTGGGGGGATTTTCTTGAAAACCTTCGTGTCGCATCTCTGGAAGATACTGAACCTAAATACCAAGTTTGGTGTTTATCCGACTGTTCGTTTTTGAGTTATGCTGTTCACAGACACACAGACACACAGACACACAGACAGACACACACACGGACATGTTTCCAAAAATGCTTTTTTTTTTGGATTCAGAGATTCTCAAAACATGTATTTCCAGTGAAATCTCGGTAACGAATTTTTGGGTGGAATGCAATACTTCCCCTACTTACTATACGTAGTAGAGAAAGTAAAAATGAATAACGCATTTGAGAAAAAGTATAAGTATTGGAAAATTTAAGGAAATAACAAGCAATATCTCGAAAATGGTTCACTCAACTAAAAAAAAATGTATATGACATAAATTGTGTATTTTAACGCGATCTACATTTTTTGTGTAGTAAAATTTTGGCTATCTCTTATGGTTTACCAGTTATGCATACTGAACCTAAATACCAAGTTTGGTGTTTATCCGACTGTTCGTTTTTGAGTTATGCTGTTCACAGACACACAGACGCACAGACAGACAGACACACAGACACACAGACACACAGACAGACACACACACGGACATGTTTCCAAAAATGCTTTTTTTTTTCTGGATTCAGTGATTCTCAAAACATGTATTTCCAGTGAAATCTCGGTATCGAATTTTTGGGTGGAATGCAATACTTCCCCTACTTACTATACGTAGTAGAGAAAGTAAAAATGAATAACGCATTTGAGAAAAAGTATAAGTATTGGAAAATTTAAAGGAAATAACAAGCAATATCTCGAAAAACGGTTCACTCAACAAAATAAATGTATATGGCATAAGTTGTGTATTTTAACGCGATCTACATTTTTTGTGTAGCAAACTTTTGTCTATCTCTTACGGTTTATCAGTTATGAAAAAGTCGTTCACAATGAAGAATTCTTTTGGAGACATTCCCAGAAAATTCGAGATATACATTTCATTTCTCTCGACATTATCTTAAATATATGATATTTTCATCAAAATCGTTAGAGCCATTTTTTAATACAAAGAGAACGGGATTTCACAAGTGAAACAGTACTGTGATAACGATACCACTGAAACAAAAAAAAAAATCTGATGTGTAACACTCACATGACTTTCTCAACTCTTGTACAAAGTATTTTTACAAACGCTTATTCCCCATCTAGTTCATGTTAATCGAGATAAACATTTGCAAAATCTATTTTATTGCTAATTTTCTTGTATAAAAAAAAAAATCTGATGTGTAACACTCACATGACTTTTCTCATCTCTTGTACAAAGTATTTTTACAAACGCTTATTCCCCATCTAGTTCATGTTAATCGAGATAAACATTTGCAAACTCTATTTTATTGCTAATTTTGTTGTAGATGTAGGGAAAATATATTTACAAGGGGAATATAGAAAAACAGTAGCCTTTAAGCACATACATATCTCTTAATAGCTGGTTGCTATGTGCAGTACCATTCTTTTTGCCACAGATTAATACTCTTTGCATATCAAAGACAAAAAAAAAATGAATAACGAATTCCCATTTGAGAAAATAACTATTGGAAAATTTAAGTAAATAACAAGCAATATCTCGAAAACGGTTCACTCAACAATAAAGATGTATATGACATAAGTTGTGTATTTTAACGCGATCTACATACTTTCGTACTCACCTATAAGATATAGAGGGTAGAGGTCGTACGAACGTAGCACTTTGAGAATTTATATTCAACAGTTGGTGTTACTCCTTAGAAAGGAAGTATCTGCTGATTTTTATTTAATTCTTTACATTTTACATAACACGTATGCACTGGCACAACACAAAAGCACTACACACGATACTCAGTTTTAATATTTGCACTAATAACATCAGGAATAACTGAAGTCTGCAAACAGTCATTTCCCATGTGCAGCCTTACGTACAGAGAACGTGTGTGGCTGATCTATGTGTAAAAAGAGCCTGAGAGCGGATGTACGTCAGCGGTAAAATCTTTTAAATGCATTTTTATTGGCGATGGTAGAAATCGTGCAGTGGTGGATCGTGAAAATTCATATAAATGGATGTATTACCTCATAATAAGCCTCTATATACCAAGAATATTGAGTTTTTAAAAAGTCAGCAACTGTACCTGTGTTTCTATACGTGAACGTCAGATGGCAGCTTCGATACGTGTCCACGGAGACCTTAGTGCTAGGCAACTGTACCTCTGTTTCTATACGTGAACGGCAGATTGCAGCTTCGATACGTGTCCACGGAGACCTTAGTGCTAGGCAACTGTACCTCTGTTTCTATACGTGAACGGCAGATTGCAGCTTCGATACGTGTCCACGGAGACCTTAGTGCTAGGCAACTGCACCTCTGTTTCTATACGTGAACGGCAGATTGCAGCTTCGATACGTGTCCACGGAGACCTTAGCGCTAGGCAACTGCACCTCTGTTTCTATACGTGAACGGCAGATTGCAGCTTCGATACGTGTCCACGGAGACCTTAGTGCTAGGCAACTGTACCTCTGTTTCTATACGTGAACGGCAGATTGCAGCTTGGATACGTGTCCACGGAGACCTTAGTGCTAGGCAACTGTACCTCTGTTTCTATAAGTGAACGGCAGATTGCAGCTTCGATACGTGTCCACGGAGACCTTAGTGCTAGGCAACTGCACCTCTGTTTCTATACGTGAACGGCAGATTGCAGCTTCGATACGTATCCACGGAGACCTTAGTGCTAGGCAACTGCACCTCTGTTTCTATACGTGAACGGCAGATTGCAGCTTCAATACGTGTCCACGGAGACCTTAGTGCTAGGCAACTGTACCTCTGTTTCTATACGTGAACGGGAGATTGCAGCTTCGATACGTGTCCACGGAGACCTTAGTGCTAGGCAACTGCACCTCTGTTTCTATACGTGAACGTAAGATTGCAGCTTCGATACGTGTCCACGGAGACCTTAGTGCTAGGCAACTGCACCTCTGTTTCTATACGTGAACGGCAGATTGCAGCTTCAATACGTGTCCACGGAGACCTTAGTGCTAGGCAGCTGTACCTCTGTTTCTATACGTGAACGGCAGATTGCAGCTTCGATACGTGTCCACGGAGATCTTAGTGCTAGGCAGCTATACCTGTTTCTATACGTCAACGGCAGATTGCAGCTTCGATACGTGTTCACGGAGACCTTAGTGCTAGGCAACTGTACCTGTGTTTCTATACGTGTCCACGGAGACCTTAGTGCTAGACAACTGTACCTCTGTTTCTATACGTGAACGGCAGATTGCAGCTTCAATACGTGTGCACGGAGACCTTAGTGCTAGTGCTAGGCAACTATACCTCTGTTTCTATACGTGAACGGCAGATTGCAGGTTCGATACGTGTCCACGGAGATCTTAGTGCTAGGCAACTATACCTGTTTCTATACGTGAACGGCAGATTGCAGCTTCGATACGTGTCCACGGAGACCTTAGTGCTAGGCAACTGTACCTGTGTTTCTATACGTGAACGTCAGATGGCAGCTTCGATACGTGTCCACGGAGACCTTAGTGTTAGGCAACTGTACCTCTGTTTCTATACGTGAACGGCAGATTGCAGCTTCGATACGTGTCCACGGAGACCTTTCGCTTCAGGTGACAAAATAACACTAGGCACTTGTGTGCCGTGGTGTAAGCCGCAATCACGGTATTGGTAGCGTGGATCTCCTTGGGGCTCTCCTCGGAGTTACCTCAACACCACGTACATGACCTGGTTCGTCACGGGTACGCAGGTCTGCACTACCACTTCCTCGGCGTTGAGCAGGCCCAGGAGGCGATCGTACCGGTACACCAGCTAGCACGTGGACATGTTATCGCGCTGTGGTGTTGCGTGTGCGAGGTATGGAAACTCAAGGACGCAAAACATGCACGACCGAGTGTTAAAAAGCAGAACAAGTAGTGACGTGGAGCGTTGTGATTGGTGTAAATAAGACGATCTCTGATAGGTGGACAAATTGAAATAACGTGATGTGATAGGCGAAAATAAAATCAAAGGTGATTGGATGAAAAATGACGAGAAGGAATTAGCGGTGAATTTGTGAACTAAGATGGCGAAGATTTTTTTTTTTAAAAAAAAGGATAATATAAGTACGGCAACTGTAACGGTTTACGGCAAACGCGCGCCGCGCAATGCGTCACGCCCGGGCAATAAAACAAAAATCATATTGAGCAAGAAACGTATAGAAACAGGTATAGCTGCCTAGCACTAAGATCTCCGTGGACACGTATCGAAGCTGCAATCTGCCGTTCACGTATAGAAACAGAGGTACAGCTGCCTAGCACTAAGGTCTCCGTGGACACGTATTGAAGCTGCAATCTGCCGTTCACGTATAGAAACAGAGGTGCAGTTCCCTAGCACTAAGGTCCCCGTGGATACGTATCGAAGCTGCAATCTGCCGTTCACGTATAGAAACAGAGGTGCAGTTGCCTAGCACTAAGGTCTCCGTGGACACGTATCGAAGCTGCAATCTTACGTTCACGTATAGAAACAGAGGTGCAGTTGCCTAGCACTAAGGTCTCCGTGGACACGTATCGAAGCTGCAATCTCCCGTTCACGTATAGAAACAGAGGTACAGTTGCCTAGCACTAAGGTCTCCGTGGACACGTATTGAAGCTGCAATCTGCCGTTCACGTATAGAAACAGAGGTGCAGTTGCCTAGCACTAAGGTCTCCGTGGATACGTATCGAAGCTGCAATCTGCCGTTCACGTATAGAAACAGAGGTGCAGTTGCCTAGCACTAAGGTCTCCGTGGACACGTATCGAAGCTGCAATCTGCCGTTCACGTATAGAAACAGAGGTACAGTTGCCTAGCACTAAGGTCTCCGTGGACACGTATCCAAGCTGCAATCTGCCGTTCACGTATAGAAACAGAGGTACAGTTGCCTAGCACTAAGGTCTCCGTGGACACGTATCGAAGCTGCAATCTGCCGTTCACGTATAGAAACAGAGGTGCAGTTGCCTAGCGCTAAGGTCTCCGTGGACACGTATCGAAGCTGCAATCTGCCGTTCACGTATAGAAACAGAGGTGCAGTTGCCTAGCACTAAGGTCTCCGTGGACACGTATCGAAGCTGCAATCTGCCGTTCACGTATAGAAACAGAGGTACAGTTGCCTAGCACTAAGGTCTCCGTGGACACGTATCGAAGCTGCAATCTGCCGTTCACGTATAGAAACAGAGGTACAGTTGCCTAGCACTAAGGTCTCCGTGGACACGTATCGAAGCTGCCATCTGACGTTCACGTATAGAAACACAGGTACAGTTGCTGACTTTTTAAAAACTCAATATTCTTGGTATATAGAGGCTTATTATGAGGTGATACATCCATTTATATGAATTTTCACGATCCACCACTGCACGATTTCTACCATCGCCAATAAAAATGCATTTAAAAGATTTTACCGCTGACGTACATCCGCTCTCAGGCTCTTTTTACACATAGATCAGCCACACACGTTCTCTGTACGTAAGGCTGCACATGGGAAATGACTGTTTGCAGACTTCAGTTATTCCTGATGTTATTAGTGCAAATATTAAAACTGAGTATCGTGTGTAGTGCTTTTGTGTTGTGCCAGTGCATACGTGTTATGTAAAATGTAAAGAATTAAATAAAAATCAGCAGATACTTCCTTTCTAAGGAGTAACACCAACTGTTGAATATAAATTCTCAAAGTGCTACGTTCGTACGACCTCTACCCTCTATATCTTATAGGTGAGTACGAAAGTATGTAGATCGCGTTAAAATACACAACTTATGTCATATACATCTTTATTGTTGAGTGAACCGTTTTCGAGATATTGCTTGTTATTTACTTAAATTTTCCAATAGTTATTTTCTCAAATGGGAATTCGTTATTCATTTTTTTTTTGTCTTTGATATGCAAAGAGTATTAATCTGTGGCAAAAAGAATGGTACTGCACATAGCAACCAGCTATTAAGAGATATGTATGTGCTTAAAGGCTACTGTTTTTCTATATTCCCCTTGTAAATATATTTTCCCTACATCTACAACAAAATTAGCAATAAAATAGAGTTTGCAAATGTTTATCTCGATTAACATGAACTAGATGGGGAATAAGCGTTTGTAAAAATACTTTGTACAAGAGATGAGAAAAGTCATGTGAGTGTTACACATCAGATTTGTTTTATGTGTTTCAGTTGGTGAATAATAATTAGTTTTGTTGGTATCGTTATCACAGTACTGTTTCACTTGTGAAATCCCGTTCTCTTTGTATTAAAAAAAATGGCTCTAACGATTTTGATGAAAAATATCGTATGTTTAATATAATGTCGTGAGAAATGAAATGTATATCTCGAATTTTCTGGGAATGTCTCCAAAAGTATTCTTCATTGTGAACGTCTTTTTCATAACTGAAAAACCGTAAGAGATAGACAAAATTTTACTACACAAAAAATGTAGATCGCGTTAAAATACACATCTTATGTAATATACATTTTTGTTGTTGAGTGAACCGTTTTCGAGATATTGTTTGTTAATTTTCCAATATTTATTTTCTCAAATGGGACTTCGTTATTCATTTTTTTTTTGTCTTTGATATGCAAACAGTATTAATCTGTGGCAAAAAGAATGGTGCTGCACATAGCAACCAGCTATTAAGAGATATGTATGTGCTTAAAGGCTACTGTTTTTCTATATTCCCCTTGTAAATATATTTTCCCCTACATCTACAACAAAATTAGCAATAAAATAGAGTTTGCAAATGTTTATCTCGATTAACATGAACTAGATGGGGAATAAGCGTTTGTAAAAATACTTTGTACAAGAGATGAGAAAAGTCATGTGAGTGTTACACATCAGATTTTTTTTTTATACAAGAAAATTAGCAATAAAATAGATTTTGCAAACGTTTATCTCGATTAACATGAACTAGATGGGGAATAAGCGTTTGTAAAAATACTTTGTACAAGAGTTGAGAAAGTCATGTGAGTGTTACACATCAGATTTTCTTTTTTTTTTGTTTCAGTGGTATCGTTATCACAGTACTGTTTCACTTGTGAAATCCCGTTCTCTTTGTATTAAAAAATGGCTCTAACGATTTTGATGAAAATATCATATATTTAAGATAATGTCGAGAGAAATGAAATGTATATCTCGAATTTTCTGGGAATGTCTCCAAAAGAATTCTTCATTGTGAACGACTTTTTCATAACTGATAAACCGTAAGAGATAGACAAAAGTTTGCTACACAAAAAATGTAGATCGCGTTAAAATACACAACTTATGCCATATACATTTATTTTGTTGAGTGAACCGTTTTTCGAGATATTGCTTGTTATTTCCTTTAAATTTTCCAATACTTATACTTTTTCTCAAATGCGTTATTCATTTTTACTTTCTCTACTACGTATAGTAAGTAGGGGAAGTATTGCATTCCACCCAAAAATTCGATACCGAGATTTCACTGGAAATACATGTTTTGAGAATCACTGAATCCAGAAAAAAAAAAGCATTTTTGGAAACATGTCCGTGTGTGTGTCTGTCTGTGTGTCTGTGTGTCTGTCTGTCTGTGCGTCTGTGTGTCTGTGAACAGCATAACTCAAAAACGAACAGTCGGATAAACACCAAACTTGGTATTTAGGTTCAGTATGCATAACTGGTAAACCATAAGAGATAGCCAAAATTTTACTACACAAAAAATGTAGATCGCGTTAAAATACACAATTTATGTCATATACATTTTTTTTTAGTTGAGTGAACCATTTTCGAGATATTGCTTGTTATTTCCTTAAATGTTCCAATACTTATACTTTTTCTCAAATGCGTTATTCATTTTTACTTTCTCTACTACGTATAGTAAGTAGGGGAAGTATTGCATTCCACCCAAAAATTCGTTACCGAGATTTCACTGGAAATACATGTTTTGAGAATCTCTGAATCCAAAAAAAAAAGCATTTTTGGAAACATGTCCGTGTGTGTGTCTGTCTGTGTGTCTGTGTGTCTGTGTGTCTGTGAACAGCATAACTCAAAAACGAACAGTCGGATAAACACCAAACTTGGTATTTAGGTTCAGTATCTTCCAGAGATGCGACACGAAGGTTTTCAAGAAAATCCCCCCACCCCAGACTACCCTTTACATGGAACATTTTTCGAAAATTTTAATTTTCTCAAAAACGGCTCTAACGATTTTGATTAAAACATCATATGTTTAAGATATTGTCATGTCAAATAAAATGTATATCTCGAATTTTCTGGGAATGTCTCCAAAAATATTCTTCATTGTGAACGACTTTTTTGCATAACTGGTAAACCATAAGAGATAGACAAAATTTTACTACACAAAAAATGTATATCGCGTTAAAATACACAACTTATGTCATATACGTTTCTTTTGTTGAGTGAACCGTTTTCGAGATATTGCTTGTTATTTCCTTAAATTTTCCAATACTTATACTTTTTCTCAAATTCGTTTATTCATTTTTTTTATGTCCTGAACATGCAAACAGAATGGAATTCGCCACATAGCAACCAGCGTTAAAATATTTGACTATCGCTTAAAAGCTACCAATTAGATTGTACAAGAGTAGAGAAAGTCATGTGAGTGTAACACATCAGTTTTTTTATACGCTACTATTTTAGTGTGTGTGTGTGTGTGTGTGTGTGTGTGTGCGCGCGCGCGCGAGTACGTGCCTAGTATCCGTGCGCCACAAGCCAAAACGACGACGTTATAGAAAAACTTTATCATTTGCCTACCGGCCAGGGACAACCGCTAAAAAACCTGAAAAAAGCTCTAAGAGTATTCTAACGCTTACCGATCTGGAAAACCCGTGAAAACAAGATAGTACACTTTTGAGGTATTGCTTGTTATTTCCTTAAATTTTTCAATACTTTTTTACTTTCTCTACTACGTATAGTAAGTAGGGGAAGTATTGCATTCCGCCCAAAAATTCGATACCGAGATTTCACCGGAAATACACGTTTTGAGACCTCCTGAATCAAAAAAAAAAAAAAAAAAAAAAAAAAGCATTTTTGGAAACATGTCCGTGTGTGTGTGCCTGTCTGTGTGTCTGTCTGTCTCTCTGTGTGTGTGTGTGTGTGTGTGTGCGCGCCAGTACGTGCCTAGTATCCGTGCGCCGACAAGGTAAAACTTCATCATTTGCCTACCGGGCAGGGACAACCGCTAAAAACCTGAGAAAACCTCCAAAATTAGAAACGCCTTCGTCAACCAGTACAGAAAACGCCTACCAACCAGGGAAAACCTATGAAAAAGCAGAAAGAGCTTGCATTTGTTTACCATCCGCAGAAAACTCCCAAAAAAAAAAAAAAAAAAAACTAGTCATTTTAAAAAAAAAAAGGAAAAAGACGAATAATATAAGTATGGTAGAAACAGCTTGCATTCGTCTACCAACCAGAGAAAACCCCCGAAACACTAGTTATTTAAAATTGCTGATGAGTTCTGGATAGGCTTTTGCAAATGTTGTTGGTAGCAAAACTTGCCTTTTCCATCACCTCCAACATACCCCACTCCCACACCTTTTTTTCTTTCCACCAATCATAATCTCTCTTATTCTCGCCAATCAGCAACTTTCATTTGTTCCTTTCCACCAATAACATCACTTCTTATTCCCACCAATGACAACTTCACACGTCACTTTCTGTTATACTTTTTATCCCTCGTTCGCCATCTTTCCCCCTCTTTCAGACCCCAACCGCCGCACAGTCAACACCTCGCCGCTCCTTAACCTCAACTTCGTGCCTCCGCCATCTTATTTAGTTCACATTTTTACCACCGCGCCTCTCATCTCTCAACCAGATTGCCTGCAAGAACAGATCTCGTTCATTCGCACCTCGACGGTTGCCTCGGCAGCAGCTGCTGCCAACACCTACGTCGTACACGTTTTTGACCGCTTTCGACCGGCTATGAGAACCCTGCTCCTACGTACGCTAGCGACCATCACGATGGTCCAGTACCAGGTTTTTGGTATAGTTAAATTACGCCTCTGCAAAGGGTGTCTGTACCGCTTTAAAAACCTAGGTATATCAGTGCGTAGTGATGTTGGTTGATCTTAAAGCTGGTTAAGCATTTTCAAAAACAGTTTGCTTTTATTTTTCCGTCTCGCGTGCCGCGCTTTTGGTGACGCATCCACACCGGTAACAGGTAAGTAACACACGCATAATTATTTTTCGGACCTGCTTGGCGTAGGAATATATCCTTTCGTGTTTTGGTACTGTAACCTCAAACCTCCTTACCCACCTCTTGCGTCCGCCATCTTGTTTAGTTCTCACCGCATCTCCTTGTCGCAGACCCTCCGCCATTTTTAGTTCCCGCTATTTTAACCTCAAAATCTACTCTTCTAACCTCTTGCTACCGCCATCTTCATTTAGTTCCCATTCTCACCACCGCGTCTCCTTACCCCCACCTCTTGCGACCGCCATGTTCACCACTAACCTCCAAATTTCCTCGTCCTTAAACCTCTTGTCTCAACCACCTTGTTTAGTTCCCATTTTCGCCACCGCATCTCATATCGCCCCATCTCTCTATCCACTCAAGAAAACTACCATCCAACGTTCAAAAAATTGCTGATCAGTTCACGACAGGCTTTTGCAAATCTTGTTGCTAGCAAAACTTACCTTTCCCATCACCTCCAACATACCCCACTCCTTTTTCTTTCCACCAATCATAACCTCTCTTATTCTTACCAATCAACAACTTTCATTTGCTCCTTTCCACCAATAAAATCACTTCTTATTCCCACCAATCACAACTTCACACGTCACTTTCTGTTACACTTTTTATCCCTCGCTCCCCATCTTTTCCCTCTTTCAGTCCCGACCTCCGCACAGACAACACCTCGCCGCTGCTCACATCTCCGAACCAAATTGCCGGCGAGAACAGATCTTGTTTATTCACACCTCGACCGTTCACTCGACAGCAGCTACTGTCAACACCTACGTCGTACACGTTTTTGACCGCTTTCGACCGGCTATGAGAACCCTGCTCCTACGTACGCTAGCGACCATCACGATGGTCCAGTACCAGGTTTTTGGTATAGTTAAATTACGCCTCTGCAAAGGGTGTCTGTACCGCTTTAAAAACCTAGGTATATCAGTGCGTAGTGATGTTGGTTGATCTTAAAGCTGGTTAAGCATTTTCAAAAACAGTTTGCTTTTATTTTTCCGCCTCGCGTGCCGCGCTTTTGGTGACGCATCCACACCGGTAACAGGTAAGTACCACACGCATAATTATTTTTCGGACCTGCTTGGCGTAGGAATATATCCTTTCGTGTTTTCGTACTGTAACCTCAAATCTCCTTACCCTCCTCTTGCAACCGCCATCTTGTTTAGTTCTCACCGCATCTCCTTGTCGCAGACCCTCCGCCATTTTTAGTTCCCACTATTTTAACCTCAAAATCTACTCTTCTGAAACTCTTGCTACCCCCATCTTCTTTTAGTTCCCATTCTCACCACTGCGTCTCCTTACCCCCACCTCTTGCGACCGCCGTGTTCACCACTAACCTCCAAATTTCCTCGTCCTTAAACCTCTTGTCTCAACAACCTTGTCTAGTTCCCATTTTCGCCACCGCATCTCATATCGCCCCCATCTCTCTATCCACTCAAGAAAACTACCATCCGACGTTCAAAAATTGCTGATCAGTTCAAGACAGGCTTTTGCAAATCTTGCTGCTAGCAAAACTCACCTTTCCCATCACCTCCAACATACCCCACTCCCACAACTTTTTCTTTTCCACCAATCATAATCCCTCTTATTCTTACCAATCAACAACTCTCATTTGTTCCTTTCCACCAATAAAATCACTTCTTATTCCCACCAATCACAACTTCACACGTCACTTTCTGTTACACTTTTTATCCCTCGCTACCCATCTTTACCCCTCTTTCAGTACCGACCTCCGCACAGACAACACCTCGCCACCCAATTCCTCTCCATCACGCGACCTCCATACTCCTCCATCTTCCTTCCTTCATCTCCCACCCCAAATTAACGAACCAATCAAAACACTCCACGTCACTTCCTCAATTCTTTCAACTCGTCCCGGATGAGCCAACCGATTTAACGATAATCCTACCGCTCAGGGCGCTTTTCAAACTTACCGCCGCCGCCGTCGCACGCAGCGACACTAGCGACACTAGCGCCCCTAGCGGCAGGATTATCGTTAAAACAATTGGCTCATCCGGGACTATTACTACTAACAGCATTGCCGGCTGTAATAAAAGCAGTAAACAGTATGAAGGCAGGTGCCAGATGTAGTATAATCTGCCAACATGCTACTACCTTTTAAAGCTCAGCTTGTAGGCGAAGGTAAAAGTTGGAAGAACCTTCCGGCTAGAGCAATAGCGGAGGGTATGCTGCCATGGAAACGTGACCCTCTAGTAACTGTTCCAAGTTACCTCTTGTTTAAAATAAACTGTAGCCATTAAGTTTGTTGAAATATCAATAGTAATGTACACTAAGTTCAGTAATGTTGGTGTAAAGTGAGCCATAAGTTCGCAGGCCGCAAATGTAACAGGCAGTGACAGGGAGGCTGTGTGGATTGTTTGAAGGCTGTGTGGATTAATAAGGATTTCTAGATTACTTTTATTATTAATCTTGCTTTATTATCCTTAAAAATAGCCTGGTAAAGAATTCAACGTTAGTTAGTTTAGTTGGATTATATTATGTAACTGATAAGTAAAAAATGTGCAACTGTTGTGACTCCTTAACATCTAAATGACACCTAATTTTTAGTATTCCCAGCATTCTTCTTTAAGTATGCAATGTATATGTTACATAACAATACTGCATAATTCTTTACTATTTTTATTCCTTTGTGTTTTCTTATATGGGTTACAAAGATATGTCGTTTTGTTATACATAAATTTAATATTATGAAGATCGACTAAAAAAAATATTACAATGGGAACGAAATCTGCAAATTTCGATAACTTTTTCTTGTGTACCGTAAGAGCCCAAATTTATTTCTGAGAAATTTCCAACTATTTGTATGTAAAGATGTCATATCAACTATAGTGTCAACTAAGTTTACATTAGACCTCTGAGCAGACATCGAAGTTTTGATATCTTTACTGATAGGTTGGACAATTTGGCCAAATGCAGCCCACATGGGCAGTGTTAAGTTTTAATTATCTCTTACGATTTTTTGCAGTTAACATGTTCCGTACAAGTTTAACACGTAGGTATATTGCATTGTCAAAACTTGCATTCACCTGTATCCGAGTAAATTAACACCACGTTCATTACAACAGCACCGACACTCGCCCCTTCACGTAACTTCCACTTCTACATGCCTTGGGAGGATGGTGGTGGTTTTGTTTCGTTTACCTACAGTTTCTGGAATACGTATATCTGACTTCATATTGTACTGCATTGCGTAACAGTATGGAAATTGCAACTTTTGCAATTTTATTTCTTCTTTGTCTTTTGCAATTAAAGTAGCGACCATCATGGAAATTTTTCGAACATACGGACAAACTGGTGGAACTGCAAAACGAAGAGGTAAAAATACTAACTCAATATGGCTTTGCTTGATTTAATTCCCCGCATAACACGGATCATGGCAATGAAAGTACGCTAGATACACGTCAAGAGTGCACTGCTGAAGTAATGAACCATAACTGATGGCTGATTTGTAAATTGATATTAATGTGGTTTTCCTTTTCCGTGCCAATGGCTCTCCACGCCCCATTGAGCAATGTCATATTAATTCCTGCGGTCAGATTCAGTGACTAGTGTAAAAATCCAATTTTTTCTACCTCTGTTGAAAGCATTTCAAAGAATGTTAACGCGTTTTATGTGCGACTGTGGTCTGCCATGCAATCTGTTCTTTTTTCCTAACATTTATGGTGCTTGTTTTTATCACATTATACAGTGATATTCACAATCTGTTAAACGGTTGAAGTTCTGTGAATTGATTGCGAATTAAATAAAGGTTATGCGATATGTATACATAACTTCGATGAAAATAAATTTAAATGAACCTTAACTGGTTTGTGTTAAATTATATTCTTAGAGTCAAAAAGAAGTGTATCTCTCAATCACTCTAACTATTGACAGTATTTTAATCTAAATATTTCATGAAAAAAACTCCTGATGTGGAAGCTTTTAACAACTGAGGTTGTACCCCCAATTCACTATAATTAATCATGATGATATTCATATAAACACATGATATACCAAGAATCTCCCTATTGGCCCCAAATTGAGAATCCTTTTCATGCCAGATTCTCACAATTACATTCCAAAAGACAAAAGTTTCAGATTTTTTTTCATAAAATATCCACCCAGGGCTAACAACTCTTTTCAGCTTAGTACTGCCATATGGCATCATTATATATTTGTTGTTAGAAGTTGGATTAACAATTTTGAAATGCAATGGCAACTTTTAATAATTCTTTAGCTTTATAATGTATACCTCTTTACATTTGATATTAGCAAAGCCTAAAATAATAAACAAAAATAAGAAATATGTTTTCCTTACTTTTATTAATGTAAATTCAAAACATGTCCACTACAATGCTAACAACATTTGCAAGTGTAAGTCACCGTTTATTTTACATAGGCCCATCCCATCCTTTACCACAGACTTGGTAACACCGCAACAAGGTGTTAGCTAGAGATTTGCATTACTGAGCTACAAATTCGAGATTAAGCTAAGCTCTGGGGTAAAAGTATCCGCATATACTATCAGGTTTCAACCGAAAGTAAATTGGCCTGGAAAAGGTTCTGATGGAAGATTCCGACTTATTTGACACTTCTGCATAAGCCAATCGTTAAAAACGTTCTTATTGGTCATTTGTGTTTTAAAGTACTGCTCAGATACTGAGATGCCTGCTTTGCCTTGTTTACCACTTACCTATGGTAGTGGTATCTTCGATTTCGAGATTTTACCAAATATACACGTTTCGAGGTTCTCTAAAATAATAAGTTTATATAACAGGAAATTCCAAAACGAAAAACTGGATGGATACTAACCTTGCTATACCTATAAGTAGAGCAACTCTCAAGGCTGCAAGGTGCAGATGTTTATAAAATTCTCCCCACTCCGAACCATCCTTTACACAGAAAGAAAAATCTTGTGTTACATTCTTATACCTTTCTTTACCTACTATCATTTATTACCTTCTTTACTACATACAGTAAGTAGGGGAAGTACTGTACTCCACACAAGTATTCGAATGTCGAGATTTCACCGGAAATATGTTTTGAGACCCATTGAACCCGTGTGTGTCTGTGAACAGTATAACTCATAAACGAACGCCAAACTTGGAAAATGTTCAGCATCTTCCAAGAATGCGACACAAAGATTTTAAAGAAAATCCCCCCCCCCGCGTCCCTGGAATCACTAAAAATGATATTGGAATTAATAAGAATCCAATAAATGTTCTTAATCAATTAATTGGTAAGTTTATAATATTGGACAAGGGAGGTGAATTGTATGTAACGATATTTTTGTTTTGTTTTATACTGTTTGTGAAGGTGTTAGGTTTATCTATTTTGGTATCCATAATTCGAATTTTACATGAAAAAATTTTCGAAAACTTTTGTTTTCGTAAAATGGCTCTAACAATTTTGATAAAAGACCATACAATAAAGATATTTACATGACAAATTGAATGTGTATCTCGAATGTTTTGGAAATAATCTTCGAAGCCCTCTTCATTCGGAAGGAATTTTATATGAACCTATGTAACTAGTAAATGTTAGGCGATAAACGAAAAAGTATGTACTACATAAAAAATCTAATGTGTTACACTCACATGACTTTCCCTACTCTTGTACAAACTATGTTTTACAAACGCTTATTCTCCATATGCTTCATGTTAATCGAGATGTTAATCTTATTGCTAATTTTCTTGTAGGTACAAAGGGAATATGGTAGGCTTTAAGCGATAGTCAAATCTTTTAAGAGGTGGTTGCTATGTGGAGCATTTCATTGTCTTTGCATGTCCAGGACATAAAAAATGAATAACGAATTTCCATTTGAGAAAAAGTATAAGTATTGGAAAATTTAAGGGAATAACAAGCAATATCTCGAAAATGGTTCACCCAAAAAAAATTTATATGACATAAATTGTGTATTTTAACGGGATCTACATTTTTTGTGTAGTAAATTTTTATCTATCACTTATGGTTTACTTTTAAAGACATTCCCAGAAAATTCGAGATATTCATTTCATTTGTCATGAAAATATCTGAAACATATTATACTTTAACCAAAATCGTTAGAGCTAGTTTTGAGAAAATTAAAGTTCTCGAAAAATGTTCCATGTAAAGGGTGATCTGGGGTGGGGGATTTTCTTGAAAACCTTCGTGTCGCATCTCTGGATGATACTGAACCTAACACCAAGTTTGTGTTTATCCGACTGTTCATTTCTGAGTTATGCTGTTCACAGACAGACGGACAGACACACAGACACACTGACACACACACGGGCATGTTTCCAAAAATGCTTTTTTTGGATTCAGGGGGTCTCAAAACATGTATTTCCGGTGAAATCTAGGTATCGATTTTTGGGTGGAGTACAATGCTTCCCCTACTTACGTAGTAGAGAAAGTAAAAGTGTAGATCTGTTTAAAACACACATTCTGTTTCAAATAACTGTTTTTGTGGCACAAGCATTTCCGAGATATCCGTCATTTATGGTTCAAATTGTTCAACACTTGAAAACAGGGATGCCTAACCTTGCAGAGATAGGGGATGAAGGGAGTTTCCCTTCCCACTGAAACTTTATTAGTTCAGCTTGTCAATCTCTTCAAATATAGTAGGTGGGATGAACTATGGACTTTGCACCTTAGCTCTTAAGCGAACAGGTTGGCCTTCTCTGCTAAAAGTGTGACAAACTCCTATCGTCATTGCATGGAAAGAGTATGGAATTTTAAGGCCAGCATATAGTGACCAGATTTTAAACATTTATCGCTAGTCCCTTTGTATCTGAAACGAAATGTCTAACGTAATTATTTCTGCAAAGGTTTATCTCAAGATGAAGTAAATAGGAAAAAAAAACTTTCGAAAGAATATTTGCAATAAACGATGGAGAGTAAAGAAAGTAATGTGAATGTAACACGTCAGATTTTTTAATATCTTCTACCAATTATACTTGGGAAACTCTAGTTTTCTATCCACTCATATTAATCAAGGTAAACGTTTGCAAATATAATTCACACATTTCGATGTAGGTGCATACAATAGGGATGCAGGAGGATGAGACGATAGATAAATCTATAAAACGCGGGCCGCTATGAAATTTGCGTTTAATTCCTTATTATTTACGTGTAATCACAGGAAACTAAAGAATAGTGACTTAACATTTAAACTGTACGTAAATATTTAAACCGATAGCAAGAATATCTCGGAATAGTTAATGCTACAAAAATTGATTTGAGGTAAATTCTGTGTTTTAACGAGGACTACATTTTTTCGGTATAGGTTTTGTTCTATCTCTTATGGCTTATCAGCTATACAAACTCATTCAGAATGAAGAGTATTTCATTGTTTTCAGAAAATTCAGGTAAGCATTTTGATGTTCATCTGAATATCTAAGAAATGTGTTTTAACGACTATTTTTAGAAAGTAAAGAATAGCTAAAATGTTTCATGCAAAGGGTACCTTGGGTGGGGCGGAGAGATTCTTGAAAACCTAAGTTCTGTAATTATTCGACATGCTTTTTTTTTTTAATTATGTTTTTCTTAACCATATAGAAACCGGTTTCTATAATTGTATTCAAGGGACCTCAAAACATATATTTCTGGAGAAACCTGGAAATGATTTACTATAGATAAGATAGATATTTACTTTGTGTTTTATCAAAAATGACTCCAGGGACCTGAATAAAATATGATAGGTATATCTGAGATATTCTTGAATTTTCTATAAATAGCGACCTCCCTCCTATTGAAGTTTATATAACGATAAAATAAACAGCTTCCATTATTTGATAGGAATTGTAGCTATATTGAAATTGTACCATTTATTTTTCTGAAAAGGATAGATATATCGTTTAATTCATGCATTTTCTCTGTTGCCACAACCTCGCTCAGCAACAGGTATTTCGCTGCTCTCAAGAGGTTAATTGTTTTTCTCTTCCTCTCGGAAATTCATTTCAAGTTTAAAATGAGGAATTACTTTTTCGTTGTTACTACAGGCGCAACCGGAAAGTGACAGCGGAACCAGAAGATTCAGAAAGCTAAATGGACTGACTAAACAAATAAAAAATTGAAATAAAATAATTAACTTCATATCTCGGTTACTTATACCTTATCAACATTGGTTTATAACGTAACTAGGTACTGAGATAAAGAGATGAAATTCACATTTAGTAAGTTTAGAAATAAATCAATTTTAATTTCCCATTCATAGGAACAATTTGACCTTTGTAAGACACAACGATATACTACAACTATAACACCTAATCCGAATATTTTCCTTATATCAAGAAAATCCTTTTTAGGTTCATCAAATCACAAGGATGGTATATGAAAATATAAAAGAAAACAAACAAAACTGCATTTTGAGCAGCATTTTAAAGTAGCAAAAGCTCGATAAAATTAGGTTTAAAGTCATTTGCACACATCTGTGGATGCCCATAATTTAAATGTCGCGTTAGGCACTTCAGTGATCAGAAAGGCAAAACCGCAAATTGCATCCTGATTTACAATATCTGAAGATTTCTTCTTAAAAATTTGATGTAATACATTCTCATGACTTTCTCTACCCTTTAACTTTATTAGTGGCTATATAAAATATTTTTTCTAAAGCTTATTTTTCTATTTATTGCATTTTAATCCACGTTAACCTTTGCAGAAATAGCTCTATTATACATTTCGTTACAGATTCAAAGCTTGCTTCACTCATGTTGCTATCCACATACATTTGCTTACAGGCAGCTAAGTACTAAATGGTTAGAATACCTCCTGTAGAGGTCTCCCAATAGTCTAGTGGTTAATTACACCTGACTAAGTATGAGTCCTTGCTGGAGAGTTTGGTCTGTATATACTCCGGTTTGCGTTTTGGTCCCTATAAAGTTTGTTTGTTTGTTTGTTTCACAGAAGCTGTGTGTAGGAGAAGGTTGGAAAGGTGGAATCAGAATGAAAACTTCAATGCCCTAACATGATATGCACCACAGATCTTCCGTGTTCATGCGGTTACTCTAACCAGTTGAGCTACCATGACAACATGCCGGCACGACATTAAATTCCCCAAATGACTAAAATTGTTTCCAGTAAACCACGAGGAGATCTCCAATTAATTTTGAAATTACATACCCAAGTCGTGCCCTACAATGTTATAACTACTTTGTCCTGGGCTTCATAGTTTAACCAACTATTAGGTTAACAACTTAAAAGGTTGTTTGTTGTTGTTGTTGAACCATGAGGCAGTATTATTAACACCTGAATAATTTCAGTCTAATTATATAACATGTAAATTCAATAACAGCCCACCTTGAAACAATATGTGTGTAATAATTTGTAAAATGTAACAGTCAATGCATGTGCTTATATTATTGTATCCATGTGTAATAATGTTCTGTGAATATATTATGTAATTTAATAATGTAGGAGCTGTGAGAATAATAAGTTAAAAGTTGCTAACAATGAGGTAACCTTGAGTGAATAATGAGTAAGAAATTTTAACAGTACTACTTGTGATTCTTGGAGTAACAATAATGTAATTTTAGTGACAGTTTATAAAATAGCCAATCAACAACCACAAAAAGCTTTAGTTAAATGAAGGTATTCTATTGGAGTAGGATTAGCCAATCAGAAACTGAAAAGGAGAAAATTTTACAAATTTAGAGTTCAGTTGCTTGCAGATAGTGTTTGTAACCGGATGCAAGATGCGTCCACGAGAGATTTAATATGTATTCGTGTGGGACGAAAAATTATTTTACGTGTTAAAAAGTGCAAGTGTTTAATAAAAACATCTTAAAGCTCTCTCTATATATCAATGAAGTGTTATTTAAATCGTATCAAGCATTAATAAATGGACTGAAGAAAAACTTAAAATCTGTGTAAGCCTACATTCTTGTCGCACCACAACCCTGCTAAGGGAAACGTGTCTCTAACAAATACTGACGCAGACGAGGCAAACATAAATGTTTAATACTTACAGAAACAGTCAAATTACAAAGTTAATATTTTTAAAAGTTGGGGAAAAGGCTACCGGGTACCATACGTGCGGCTGCAAATAAACTACAAGTTCGGCTCCCCAACAGTTGAACTATAATACAACTCATTCTAAAATACTCCTTTCTCAAATTGACGCCCAAAGTATGGTGCAAATAACAACGTAAAAATAACGATACAACAAAAATAACCTTCTGCAAACATCAGCTTTTTATTTAGCCAAAATACCTGTTCAGTAATTCGGTTGATATCTTCCTAAATTGGATAAATCTCTGTGACCACAGAATAAAGATATGACTGCCATCGCAAGTTTCAGCTATTATCCCCCCTCCCCTGCAATAAATGGAACGTGCTTTTTCTGGAGTGTGTATAAGTTACATCACACTGCTTCAGATCCGAAAATCATAGATAAAACATCGAATATTGCATTTATGTGGTTCCATCTTCATGAAGGTGGAACTTCCCCTTCTGGAGAACTTAAGAACTTTCATCCCACTGTGTAGTTTTGCATAAAGTTGGAGCTTTCTGTTGCATCTTATCATAACTTCCCGTTCACGAGGCATTAAGAAGTACAAAAACTTTCGGCGTGCTCCGCATAGATGCATTGAAATTGATATCGAACTGGTTTTTGATTCTCGCTTCAGTAGGGCCACTTCAGAACAGCTTGCTGTATTCAATTTCAGAATCTCTTACTGACCTAGCTTCTTTTGGGAAACTGGATCCTTGCCATAATGGCTTAGTGAGGTGAAAAGAGACTATGTGCTTATATGTAGAGTGAATTAGAGAGTCTAGACGGTCCAAAAGTGTCTCATCTTTGATTCCTTACGAGAAGTTGGTGTCTTTCAATTGCTATGCCCCATTACTCCGATAAGTAGTGCGTGAATGGACGCCGAAACGTCTGGAATATCCGGATCTCTAGCACCTTCTGCGTCGTTCTATGCTGGCGCTGAGTACTGCATCGGAAATAAAGAATGAAACATATACTGTACTTCTTTGTACTCCACTGACCTACTAATGGCCTTATTTTCAGCACTATCGCCAGGTTTTCGTGGCACTACATTTACAGTGAATTTATGAGAAGCACTGGTTTTACGCGATCCTAGAAGCTAGCTTATTCTTTACTAAATTGGATACGCCAAATGAAGTTCTATTCTGAACATAATTTCAACTTCTAGCATTAATTTTTGTTCTAATACACAGAGTTTTGCTTTTCCCCAATATTGGTTTTTGACCCACTTTCAATTCATGTTGTGGAAAGTTGAATTTCCCTCATTCAGTGCTGGTAACCTAACCTACCTGCGCGTATTACTACAGGTATGTGCATGAGCTATATTAAATAATCTAACTTTTGATATATTTATTATTTTAGACATAAAATATTAATCATGTTTAATAAATTTGGAATTTTACCATTTAAATGTTAACCGAGGAAGGTGGGGCCGCGGTAATGTGGGTGAATCTTATATCCCAGGTTTACATGTAAATCGTAGCTGGTGGAAAGCTAATGCGGTAATGAAAACATCACGATTAGTTCGTTCTATATCGTTGAAATCAATACATTTAACTGCAATTTATTAATAAATGATCACAAGCTACACCTCCACTAAATCATTACTGCTTTCCTGCTATCACATCCTGTAAATAAGGGATTCTCTTGCTACCACGCACTGCAAATAATGTTACTACATATTATAAAGTTTTCATATTTATTATTTTATAAACCCGCTACAAAACACACTGAAAGGAATGGGGAAAAAGTTTCGGGACTCAGTATAAAGATAAATGTTTCAAATTTATCTTAAAATATTCTGGAAAATAGAGGAGACTGGGTAGACAGTAAAGGACTGGAGTAGATTTGCTATATATTCCTGTTTTGGAACATACACTGCCGTTTGTGAAAATTGCAGCACCAAGGAGACCCACGAATTCAATATCACAGGTTAGCTACATGATAAACATTTCAAATTTATACATGACCTTTGAGCCCTAATATTCGGTATTTGGTGTGGCCTCCATGCGCTGCAATTAGAGCTGCTATACGTCGTGGCATTGAATCAAAAAGGTTCTGAATAAGTTCCTGAGGGATTTACCTCCACGCAGTTTGTATTCGAGCCCACAAATCCGTGACACTGGTTACTGGAGGACCGTGACACACCAGGTGCCGACCAACCATATCCCATACATGTTCGATGGGCAACATGCCAGGCGAACGTGCAGGCCAGGACGGCAATGGTACCCGTCGCTCTTCGAAGAACGCTTGTACATTCCTTGCAATATGTGGCCGGGCATTGTCCTATTGAAATGTGGCCTCTGGAGATGCCTGAAGCAGGGAGAGTACCTCAGGCTCTACAACCACCGTTAGGTACTGGTTACTGTTCAAAGTGCCCTCAATTCGGAGGAAGCGAGATCGGTTGTTGTAACCAATGGCGCCCCAAACCATCACACCTGGGTTCGTCCGCTTTGCCGCTCAACAATGCAGCCCTCCAGGTTGCGCTCACCACGGTACCGCCGGACAGGTATGCGGCTATCACTGTAGGACACGTTGAAGCGGGACTCGTCCGAAGAGACTATTTGCCACTCAGCAACCCAGTGACGGTGTTCACGTGCGCATTGCAGTCGGAGGAGGTTGTGATTTCTGAACAATGGAAGCCGACATAATGGCATGTATGCAACCAGTTCAGCCTGCAGCAGACGGCGACGAACCATTGATGCAGACAAGTTCACGCCTGTTGCAGTGCTCCAGCATCGAGCCAACACTATGCATGAAGCTGTACGGTCCGTTAGGCCATGCGGACAAGATGGGGGTCATCCCGTGTTGTGGTCATGTTCCTTGGTCCAGTACCCGCTCTTCGCTGCGTACGATCCTCATCTATCAATTGCTTCCACACACGCATCACTGCTGTAGCAGCATGCCCTGTACGAGCCGAAATGTCACGGTATGACAAACCCGCTTCCCGGAGACCCAACATTCTGCCCCGTTCGGACTCGCTCAATGCCGATATGGCTCCCATTAACTTCCACGAGGCATACTGGTACTTACTTTATTGTTTCCACCTTGTTTGACAGCTCTGCACTGACTACACTGGGCGCAACACTGACCTTGTCGGACAGACACGAGCGGGCTCTGCTCGGCCTACGTGTACCCCAATCTCTCTGCAAACCCTATCACTTATTGCTTGCACACTTTTCTACACTTCCACCAAGTTAGGAGTTATTCGGGAAATTCTTTCTTGGTGGTGCAATTTTCACAAACGGCAGTGTATATAACATAGCCCATTGAAGACTATCCGGAAAAAAACTTACAGTGAATTAATGTCCTCCCCCTCCCCTCTGTTTTTCATTTTGTAATGGTGACCGTACTATGTTCTTCCAATCACTGAAGCGCTAGTGTGCCACATGCAGTCGTTTGCGTTTTAGCCATTACTGCACTCTTATTCAACAAAAATTAGATCAATACGTTAAAACTAGTCATCGTTTGGTTAAGGGCTTTCCTTTGTCTACACCATCTTGGCTGTTAGAAAAGTAGAACCGTTGGTAACTTGGAAATTGTTGTTATTATTGTTTTATTATTATTAGTATTGCATAATGATATTGATGTCGCTCTAGTAGTCTAAAGGCGTCGTTAAATAAATGACAAATTATTATAGGGTCATAATTTTCATTATGGAGCATAATCTATTTTTTAGTAAGAGTGATACGTTTCTTATACACTCTCTCAAGAAAATATTCATCTGCACTTTAAACAATTCTAGCAGCCAAATTAATATTGTGGGAAAAATCTATTTTTGGACATAAAGATAAATGGTAATACAGTTTACGTGTTTTGGCGGTTTTTCAAAACGTTTATTTTACCATTTTATAAAATTTTGAAAAATGTGCCAAAATTGCAACTGCTTTGTACATGGTGTTTTCAAAATCATCTAACATGCATTGAGTAGAGCAATTTATTTGTGTGTACTACTTGACTTTGCGAGAAAATAAGATTTTATTTGACGAAGGAATAAAATGCCGAAGTTGGGAATTTTCAACGCTTTTGCCTTAATTGCTTATTTTCTGCTCAGTTTTTACGACTTCGCGAATTTATTTCTCCACCAGTTTGTCATACGTCGATAAAAGTGTATGATGTATGCTAGAAATTTTTAAGGCGCAGGCGAATACCTTCTTGAGGATGTGTGTGTGTGTGTGTGTGTGTGTGTGTGTGTGTGTGTGTGTATAAATATATATATAATGTATGCGTGTGCGTACGTGCTTATTATGAAAATACTAATCAATATACAGTCCGCCTTAAAACTCCCACATATTTTCTGCTACAGCTAAATTGAAATGTTTTTCCAAAAACGCTCGGAGTCATCATACAGTATTTTAAAACACAGTTTTTCACATAAACAAACCATTTTAATATCATTCTGTGCGAGTTGTGACGTCATCGAACACTTTTAAATGTCTACCTATACTTTTATTGTATAACATTTCAAACATTTTATTATTGTGTATGAACTTGATTTACACAAAAATCCTTACTATTGTAAAAAATTCAATAGTTGAATTTCCAGGTGTTATTGATGCAGTTTATTTGTAAAAGCTAAATCAAAGTATCAGTCTCTTTAAGTAAAAGTGAGAAAATTGAGATTTGGTAATGGTGAAAGGTATTTTACGCAAAATAAAGTACTATCATATATTCTTACGTTATGATTTGTATTTGCAACTTATTTGTTTAAATGTTAGCGATGTTATTGTTGGGTTGACATACATAAATAAAGGTTCTCTTTCATCTATTTGGTTACCATAGGAACGTTAGTTTTGTGAAATAGTTATATTGATACCTAGTACAATCATACACAATAACAACGTTTTGAAATGCTATACAAAAATTATATAGTGTTATTTAAAAATGTTACAGATTACGTAACAACTTGCACAACAATGATTTTAAAAATGGTTTATTTCTGTGAAAAGGTGTCTTTTGAAACCTGCTCTTTGACCTATCTGATTTTTTTTGAAAAATATATCCATTTAGTTGTAGCAGAGAATATTAGGACTTTTGAAACGCACTGTATAGTAATTTGTCATATTTACCTAAGCACATACGACAGTTTCTTTCTGTTACAGTATATTTTAGTAAATTATTATATCTGTCTAATCTTCACTCTTTCGAGAAGAAGAACTTTTCCCGTGCAATTTCTTTCTTTGGTGTTCATTTGAGTTTAAATTCCTCAGAATTACTCATCGCATTTGCTTTCCTGAAAAACAGTAAAAAAAACTACCTTCTCCTATTTAATCACAATATGGACTTTACGTAGTTAGTTATACAAATCTGTCCTTTATAATGTGGGCATCGTATTGTAGACAAGTGCATCTTTGTGTTACTGAATTGAAATCGGAAGTGTGTACAGTATAGCTTAGGAAAAAAAGCCTAAAGTGAAGCACAGTATTGGAGTATAATTACAAGAATTCGTGACTCAGTATGGTGAGAAAGTGTTTTTGACTGATGCAAAATACTCTATTGTAAACTGCGTTATGTAATTATTAGAAAAAACCAAATGGTATTATAAACTGTGTCCCATTTAGAATCAAATCAAAAGATGTCCATTTTAAATGTGCTGCTCTTTTATCAGCTGAAGCAGTAAAAAGTTTTTCGAAGTACAAGGTTTTGTTGGTTGGCAACTGACAATATTTTTTATTTGAGCATTTTCAAATGTATTCATTGTATATTGCTACTCGTGGATCATAAACTGAAGTATAAAGGAATATGTTAACTATATACTGATAATATTAGCAAAATAAGAAACATGCTACAATTCATCTACATTCCAGAATGAAACATTTAGTTTAATTGTCATATGTTCACTAATTGACACCAAGATTTTCAAGAAAAGCTCCACACCCCAAACTACATTCTACATGGAAGATTTTTTCGAATTTTTTTTATTTTAAATAGGGCGCTAAAGATTTTGATTTAAATACGATATATTAAAGATGCTTGTATGACAAATGAAGTGTATATCTTGAATTTTTTGGGAATAGCCTATGATATTACCTTCATTCGGAAAGATTTTGTATAATCTTATATAACTACTAAACGTCAAGTGATAAACGAAAACGTGCTGCACAAAAATCGTAGATCTATACCACTAATAAACGATAGAGGGTAGAGAAAGTCATGTGTGTCACATCAGGTTTTTACTTTCTGTATTACATAGAGTAAGTAAAATTGGATATAGATTTTACTGGAAATACATGTTTTGAGGCCTATGAATCTAAAAATCGTTGAGTGTGTGTGTTTCTGTGAACAGCATTACTCAAAAATGAAAAGTCACATAAATACCAAACTTGGTAGGTATTTAGTTTCAGTGCCTTCCAAAGATGGAACACGAAGAGTTTCAAGGAAATCCGCCCATCCCAAACTACCCTTTACATGGACAATTTTTGGAAATTATTTATTTTCTATAAAATGGCTAATGATTTTGATTAAAATACCACATATTCAAGATATTTAGGCTACAAATTAGATGTAGCTATATGTCTTGAATTTTCTTGGACTAGACTGTGAAGTCCAGTTCATTTGAAAGAAATGTTGTATAATCTTGCATGACTGATAAACTTTAAGCGATAGACGTACTACACAAAAATTAGATCTCTTTAAAAGACATAATTTATTTTAAACAAGTTTTTTGTGGCAGAAGCCATTTCTGAGATATACGTTTTTAAAAGTTCCAATTACTCATTTCTTGTACATTCTGTTAAGTGCTGTCAACATTTAATAGTTGTTTCTCGCAATTGCATGGAAACAGTATAGAATTTTAAGGCCAGCATATAGCGTCCAGTTCTTAAACATTTGACTATCGCTGTTCCCTTTGCATTTATAATGAAATGTGTAAGTAGCTATTTCTGCAAAGACTTATTTGGATTAAAATATAGTAGGCAGTAAAATAAGCTTTAGTAGGAATAATTTGTATAAACAATGGAGGATAGAGAAAGTGATGTGAATGTATCACATCAGATTTTTTTTTACATTATTGTGCATATTTTTATACATTTTAAGTCAGAACATATAATTTTATTTTGCATATTATAGCAACTTTAGGTCACAAAAATCATATACCTAATTATTAATATTGCAGTGTTTATTTTTACACAACTTAACTGTACTCAACTATGACAGCTCAGTGTTAGGTCCCACCTACCTTTTGGGGTGGCATTAGCAACCTGCCAATCAAGTGGTTAGTTGCCAAGAGCGAAGGTAAGAATTGTGACGCTCGGATTGGACGGATCTAGTATGAATATACTTATATCGTCCCTATTTGGGTTACCTTCTCTGTTCCAAAGTTTACAGACTACTAAAAACTCATATTCCAGTTACTTTTGCTGCAACAGTATATTCATCACACTAACATAAATCGCAAATATAATTTCCTGTCAGGTTTCGTTTTCTTTTTATACAAAATACGTTGTGGTGTTTTAAATACAGAAAATAAAGCAGATTCTTTGAATCCCTTTAGCACGGTACAAACACTTTTGTTTATACATTTAAATCCATAACGCATGCACACAAACAGGGAAATCAAACTGTTCCGGTTTATTTGCTCTATCTGCTTGAAAACCAATATTATTGCCATCAATAAGTTTGGTTGGCCATTTAAGCAATGACAAATGTATTTTATATTGATAAATATTAATATCAATAAATATTAATATTACTGCGGCGTTTGCTCCGGGCGCCAAATTCTCCACTCGCATGCAAAATGAAACTTCATTCTGTTAAATCGGGAGTTTCGAAAAGAGATATCGCATCCAAAGGATTTGGTGGAAACAAAATAAGATACCTGCATAAGATCTGTTTTTTTTCAAGATTGTACGTAAAAGAAGGGGATTAATGTAGTTGCCAGAGGGTAAGGTGTATCCAAATGGTTACTTTTTTCCAATTAACATAGACGTTTCTAAATTTGTCTGTTGTGATGTTCATAGATTTGTAAAGTAAAAATTGTAAATCGCAGACATATTTGTATACCTAAATTTTATGTGCTTACCAAATTAGAATGCTTTATTCAAATAATGTAATAAAGCATTTATAGGCGGCCACAGAAGCCCTAAATTCTATTTACAGCATACTCCGATAGTCTAAGCAACAATGCAAATGTAACAATAATAAACAAGAATATGAAAAAATCTTATGTGTTACACTCACATGACTTTCTCTACTCTTAAACAAACCATTATTACAAACGCTTATTCTCCATCTACTTCATGTTAACATTGCAGACTCTATCTTATTGCTAAGTTTCTTGTAGATGTAAGGGGAATATATATTTACAAGGGCAATATAGAAATACAGTAGCCTTTAAGCACAAACATATCTCTTAATAGCTGGTTGCTAGGTGCAGCACCATTCCCTTTGCCACAGATTAATACTCTTTGCATATACAAGAAAATCTGATGTGTTACACTCACATGACTTTCTGTACTCTTGTACAAAATACTTTACAAACGCTTATTCTCCATATGCTTCATGTTAATCGAGATGTCAGTCTCATTGGTAATTTTCTTGTAGATGCAAGGGGAATATGGTAGGTTTTAAGCGATAGTCAAATATTTTAACTCTGGTTGCTATGTGGCGCATTCCATTCTCTTTGCATGTCCAGGACATAAAAAAATGAATAACGAATTTGAGTAAAAGTATAAGTATTGGAAAATTTAAGGGAATAATAAGCAATATCTCGAAAACGCTTCACTCAACAAAAGAAATCTATATGACATAAATTGTGTATTTTAACGCCGTCTACATTTTTTGTGTAGTAAAATTTTGTCTATCTCTTATGTTTTACCAGTTATGCAAAAATCGTTCACAATGAAGAATACTTTTGGAGAAATTCCCAGGAAATTCGAGATATACATTTCATTTCTCATGAAAATATATTAAACGTGATATTTTAATCAAAATCGTTAGCCATTTTTGAGGAAATTAAAATTTTCGAAAAATGTTCCATGTAACGGGTAGTCTAGGGTGGGGGATTTTCTTGAAAACCTTCGTGTTCGCATCTCTGGAAAATACTAAACCTAAATACCAAGCTTGGTGTTTATCCGTCTGTTCGTTTCTGAGTTATGCTGTTCACAGACACACAGACAGACACACACACACACACGGACATGTTTCCAAAAATGCTTTTTTTGGATTCAGGGGGTCTTAAAACATGTATTTCCGGTGAAATCTCGGTATCGAATTTTTGGGAGGAATGCAATACTTCCCCTACTTACTATACGTAGTAGAGAAAGTAAAAATCTTGATAATAGGTAGAAAGTGTGACATGGCTCTATCTACTATCGTTTATTTGTCTGCAAACTATTCACAGAAAAGCTTATTACCTTCTCTACTACAAACATAATTGGTAGAGAAGGTATTGCATTCCATCTTGATAATATTCGCATATACAAATTTTGAACCCACTTGAATCCTCCCCCCCCCCAAAAAAAACATCATTAGAAAAGGTCCGTATGTATGTGAACAAAATTTTTAAAAAAATACAAAATCGCATAAAACCAAACTTGTTATTTAAGTTAAGTATCTTCCAAAGATGCGACATGAAGATTTACAAGAAAATTCCCCTACCCCAGCTACCCCTTACATGGAACATATTTCGAAAGTGTTATGTTCTCATAAGTGGCTGCAAAGATTTGGATTAAAAGACCATATACCTATTAAAGATGTTTACATGACAAATAAAATGTATATATTACCTTTTCTGGGAATAGCCTGTGAAGTCCTCTTCATTCAAAAGGAATTTATATAATCTTGTATAACAAGTATACGTTGAACGATGTACGAAGAAATACTACACAAAACATGTAGATCTCTTTAAAACACGCGGTTTATTTCAAATATTTTTGAGACACAAGCCATTTCCGAGATATGAGTTACTAATTGTTAAACACTTTGTCATTATTTCAAGGTCCTGCCGGTTTAGTTGTTTCTTGCGATTGCATGAAAACAGTATGGACTTTATAGCCAGCATGTAGCGTCCAGTTTTTAAACATTTGATTTTCACTGTTCCCCTTGTATCTTAAAAGAACCACGTAATGTAGCTATTTTTGCGAAGATTTATCCCGATATAAATGAAGCAAATAGACAAATTAGGTTGAGTAAGAATAGTTGGTACATCCACTAATAAACCGTAGAGAGTAGAGAAAGTCATTCGAATGTAATACATTAGATTTTTTTTCTATCTACTTCATGTTAATCGAGATACACAAAATAGTTTCATTACATATTTCGTTAGGGGTACAGCCAAATGGATGCAAGATGTTGAAACAATAACCAAATCAGTAAAAAGCCGGTCGCTATACGCTGGCTTTGAAATTGCGTACCCTTTGCACGACATAATGGAGAACAAAAGAATGGTGACATGCACTATAGAAACTGTAATAAAGCTGTAAAAAGCTTCAAGCAGTACAGCAAATCGAAGGAAAGGTTAATGCCACAGGGATGTATTTTAACGACTGAATATTGTATGTATAGTACGTTTTTGTCTATTTCTTATCCTTTACTAGCTATACAAAACTCGTACAGAATGAATAGGACCTCACAGATTAATTTCAGAAAGTGCAAGATATGCAACTCATTAGTTATGCATATATCATAAACATATGATATTTTAATCAATATTTAGAAATTATAGAGAAAATAAAAATACATGAATATTTATCCATGTAATCTGGAGTTGATAGTGGTTTTTTTTGGGGAGCGGTCCCACACCCACCGCCGCTGGTGACCATCATCCTCATAGGCTACATCGTCTCCTCATGCTGTTAGTATCTAACATGCAACTAGGGGGGGGTGCTTTGTTAGTAGTGACGTGCGAGTCCGTGTAGGAGGAAGTGTGTTAAATGATCGGGTTCCGCGGAAGCACCCCGGTTAGTGACGTTAAACTACTCATGCGAGCATACAGAACATGCAAGCGTGCCAGGTCGTGTTTACCGGCTGAAGCCTGGCGAGCCCTGACTGACGCTCGCTGGTTAGTGCTGGTTAGGGTAGGATGATAATGCTAGTGATGCGTTAAAGAACTTCGGCTTAAAAACTAGTTGAGATGGCGCGGGTGTTAATATCATGCAGGTGATCGAAGTGGGAGATGTGGCAGGATTTTACCTTTGGTTACCGTGATGCTGCTGCAGTGCTGCTGTCAGGGGGGGGTGGCTTACAAGTGGTTCCTCTGTGGGCTGTCGCGGTGGCAGGGACAGGCTGTTGTGTTGAAGTTCCTGTACGGTATGATTTCCTGTATCGATATTCGTGTCACCTTCTAGAAAAGGTAAAACATAAATACATAAATACCAACTTTGCGTTTTTCAGTTATGCGTTCACAATCTGTTTCACACATACACGGGCGTCTGCTAAAGATTTTCTTTTTTCAATGACATCTTGATATTCAATTTTTGTGCGAATGCAATAGTTCCTCTACCTGCTATAGATAGGCAGTAGAGAAAGTAAAAAATCTGATGAGTTACATTCACATGACTTTCTCTACCCTATATCTTTTACTACTGGGTATACAAATTATTGTTGTGAAAGTTTATTTTTCTATCTCTTCATTTCAATCCAAATAAAACATTGCAGAAATAGCTACATTGCACACTTCGTTGTAGATGCAAAGAGAACAGCAACAGTCAAATGTTTAAGAACTGGACGCTATATGGTGGCCTTCCATGCAATTGCAAGAAACGGCTGAAAATTAATGGGGCTTAAAAAGACTGACCAAGGAATGAACACTTTGATCTCATTAATAATGGATATATCGGAAATGGCTGAAGTCATTTGAAGTTATTTGAAATAAATTCTGTATTTTAAAGAGATCTACATTTTTTGTGTAGTACGTTTTCTTCGTCTATCGCTTAACGCTTACAAGTTATACAATATTTAACAAAACTCCTTCCGAATAGAGAGGACTTCACAGATTATACCCAGAAGATTCAAAATATATATTTTATTTGTAACGCAAATATCTTGAATAAATCTTAGCCATCTTTTTGAGAAAAAATAGGTTTCGAAACATATTCCATGTAAAGGGTAGTTTGGTGAGGGAGAATTTTCCTGAAAACCTTCGTGTCGCATCTTTGAAGACCCTTTTTCAGGTTCTGAAACGTAAGGTACCAAGTTTGGGACCAATCCAACATTTCATTTTTAGACCCACGTGGGTCTTTTTTCTAAAAGTGTTTTTTTTTATTATTTGTATTTCCGGTGAAATCTCGGTATCGAATTTTTAGGTGTAGAATGCAATAAGTTCTTGCCTACTATAGACAGGCAATGGAGAAAGTAAAAATGATAATGAACACATTCAGGTACTCACATTTGTGACATAAGAAATGTAAAGCATAATGACATAATTTTGTTTACTTTTTGCGAACTTAAGTCACGTTTTTTATACGCGTTATACTCCGTTTGATAACCCATGCCCGAAAAGGCATGTTTGTGTGTATGAGAAGAAAACAATGGAATTCTTTCAATCATACTTAAACTTATTATTTTATTTATTATATGCATATTACCCTAAGTACCTTCATAATGGAGCGCAAATGTAAATTTCTAAATATCTTGCATATTTTTTACTGTTTGATAAAATGATGCGTAAGCAAAATTTATAAATTTTACCTCAGATTGGTTAAACGTATTGATTCAGAAAACTACAATAGGATGGCTAACGAGTGGAGTTTTGTGAATTTATGAAAAAATTTTAAAACCATTTACGCCTACGCATTTTTGGAAACTAAAACTAAACACTTTTTTACTTTCTCTACTACGTATAGTAAGTGGGAGAAGTATTGTATTCTACCCAAAAATTCGATACCGAGATTTCACCGGAAATACATGTTTTGAGACCCCCTGAATCCAAAAAAATCATTTTTGGAAACATATCCGAGTATGTGTCTGTGTGTCTGGATGTGTGTGTGTGTGTGTGTGTGTGTGTGTGTCTGTCTGTGAACAGTATAACTCAGAAACGAACAGTCGGATAAACACCAAACTTGGTATTTAGATTCAGTATCTTCCATGGATGCGACACGAAGGTTTTCAAGAAAATCCCCCCACCCCAGAGTACTCTTTACATGGAAGATTTTTCGAAAATTTTAATTTTCTCAAAAATGACTAACGATTTTGATTAAAATATCATATGTTTAAGATATTTTTATGACAAATAAAATGTATATCTTGCATTTCCTGGGAATGTTTCCAAAAGTATTCTTTATTGTGAACGAATTTTGCATAACTGGTAAACTATAAGAGATAGACAAAATTTTACTACACAAAAATGTAGATCGCGTTAAAATACACAATTTATGTCATATACATTTTTTTTTGTTGAGTGAACCATTTTCAAGATATTGCTTGCTATTCCCCTAATTTTTTCAATACTTATGCTTATTCTCAAATGGGAATTCGTTATTCATTTTTTTGTCTTGGATATGCAAAGAGTATTAATCTGTGGCAAAGGGAATGGTGCTGCACCTAGCAACCAGCTATTAAGAGATATGTATGTGCTTAAAAAAGGCTACTGTATTTCTATATGGGCCTTGTAAATGTATATTCCTCTTACATCTACAAGAAAATTAGCAATAAGACAGAGTCTGCAAATGTTTATCTCGAATAACATGAAGTAGATGGAGAATAAGCGTTTGTAAAAATAGTTTGTACAAGAGTAGAGAAAGTCATGTGAGTGTAACACATCAGATTTTTTAAGTATTGTGCATGTTTTTCACGCACGTTACGTTCTCTACTACGTAGAATAAATATATGAAGTATTGCATTCCACCCACAAATTCTATATCCAAATTTCACTGGAAACACATGTTCTCCTGAATCCAAATTAAGCATTTTTGGAAACATTGTGTCTGTACTCAAAAACCAAAAGTATGATATACACCAAATTGGGCTCAATATCCTCCAAAGATGCGACACAAGATTTTCAACAATCCCCCACCACAAACTACACTTTACATGGATCATTTTTTTTTAAATTTTTATAAAAAGGAATAACGAATTTTATTAAAATTCTACATAGGAAAGATGTTTACATAAATAAAAAGTATATCTTGAATTTTTGGGGAGTAGCTTATAAAGTCCTTGTATAATCTTGTAAACTGGTAAACGTTAAGCGATAGACGAAAACATATTACACACAAAAAAAGATCTCTTTAAAACATACAATTTATTTAAAATAAGTTTTTTTTGTGTGGCATAAGCCGTTTCTGAAATATCCGTTATTAAGGTTTCGAATTGTTCATTTCTTGGCCATTCTCGTAAATTTCTTTCAACAGTCAGCTGTTTCTCGAGATTGCATGGAAACAGTATGGAATTTTAAGGTCAGCGTATAACGTCCAGTTTTTAAACATGTGACTATCGCTGTTCCCTTTGTATCTATAACGAAATATGTAATGTAGCTATTTCTGCTAATGTTTATTTGGATTAACATGTAGGGAAAAATAAGCTTTAGCAAAAAAAATTGTATACATACTAATAAACGATAGGGAGTTGAGAAAGTTATATAAGTGTATCACATATTTTTTAACATACGTTGATGTTACCTCCGCTGAAAAATTTAACGGTATAGATTAAGAATAATATATGATTATATAAATATACATAATTACCTTTCCTTAGTAGCTTTAATAACAATTTGCTCCGGTATTTCGTTGGTGGTTGATATACAAAATTACAAACCTTTTTGCAAACCAGGTCGTCTATAAAATAGTATTTCTTTTGAGAACAGTTCTCTGAAATGATATAAGTTTTCCAGTAAAATAACTACTCATCTAGCGGGATGGCCTAGGCGGTAGTCTGTGTCCTGCATTTAGGAGATCCCGGTCTCAAAACCCCGGGCCCGACCAATCTGACCGAAGGTTTTTTGCGGATTTCCTCGGACGCTAGGAGAATGCTGGTTAGATAACTTGATCTACGAATTTTCCTATAATCACTAGATTCGGTTTCCTTCTTCACCGCCATACCAGGCGCTGGTCTGACCGCCCATCCTGGATATTCTGTGATCCAGAGTTTGCTTGCTCCTCGGCAGGCTATTGACCCAGAGCATTGACTTACTATACGCATGATTGCAACAGTCTCTCTGAACAGGCTGATTAAAAACGTGTTCAGTTCTATTGTAAATATGCAAAATCAAACGACTCTTCAAATGGAAGATTAGTGCTAAGGTATCTTGCTCTTCTGGAGGATTCCTAAGAGGATCAACAGAAAACTACTACTTATACTCCTGCTGTGATTTGTGCCAAACTTTGCTATGTGTGAATGTCGCATTAAAATTAATAATAGACTATACCCACTTGCTTTTAACAGGCGTATCTCAATAAAAACGCAAATTCGGAACGAAAATGTATAAACTTGAACATTTTTGTTCCATTAAGGCGATCCGCTTATCTACCACATTGGAGGATTATGTAAATAACGTCATTAAGGGTTCTTGACATGAAGTCTAATTTTAGGGCGGCATTAAATATTCATAATTTTAATAAAAAGAAATCTATCAACAAGCACATTAGTAATACAAAACACATGTCTTTCCTTACTTCAGAGCCACTTCGATGGTCATTATACGCATTGTAGGATATTAATGCTGATTATATAATCACTATTTAGGAGTTACCTTAGTGGTTAGGATATATTCCAAGAAATGTCAGACTTCCTTTCGAAAATACACGTCATTGAATTGAAACAAATTTTATATTCATTTGATTTAAAATGATATTCTGTGAACATGTATCTTGGTAATGCAAGTTCAGAAAACCCGAAATCATATTTACCTGAGTGAACATTACAGGTTAATTTTTAATAATCTGCCTATTCATTCGCTTGAGGAATGATGCTAAGTATTAGCTACATTGTCAAATTTCTAATCATACTTGTTTTTATTATTTATTATTGTGATTAACAAACAAACTATTTCTCTTTTTTGCAGGTGAGTGTATGTCATCCACCTAATCTACTGCAGTACCAACTGGTCATATGTAACACAACATTACTTAAAGTGAAGGTATGTACCGTAAGCGAAAACAGTAATACGTACTCATTTAGTTTTGGGCAATTCTAATGTTTGCCAATATTACACTTCATATCATTTTAAAGAATCCGTTTGTCATTCAGCTGAATTCCAGAAAATAACGGAATATCCTAAGTATTATCCATTTATTTTAAAAATTCGTTGAACTGGGTATTCATTTTCGGAATAGTAATTGTGCAGTTCACAGATCAGAAGAATGCTATCCCGGGCTGAGGGGCCAGGGAAGTTTATCTGCTAACGTCGAAGCTTTTGTTTACTTCTGTGAATATACAGACCCTCGCGAAGCTATGAAGAGAGTAGGAAATGTTCGTGGTTTGTATTCCTGCTAGTAGCCGTCTTGTATGTAGGGATTTTATACATTCTATGTAGCAGAATGATGAATTTTACGTTCATTAGAAGACACGCAAGAGATGGCATGAATAACTGAAAATTACATTTATTTATTTATTTATCATGCTTAATGAAACCATAAAGACCTTCTCTTGCTCACTACAAGGTTGTCATTAAAAATGCATAACCCATATAAATAACTGATAAGCAGAAGAAGTATTGATATTAAATGAAACAATGTCAACAAACTAAAACAGTTGTATTGAGATAAAATCTCTGATATTATAGTAATAAAATCATGCTTTATTGTCCGTTCAGAGTATTTTGAGACAGTGGGAGGGGGAGATAAGGACGTCGCCAGGCCGTTGTGACAGCTATAACAAAGAGCCGCCACACGTAGCCGACCTGGGCAAGAGCAACCGGTTTTCTACGTTCCGTTATCAAAAGACTCTGAACAAAGTATCATTTGAAATATTCATAAACGTAATATAATATGAATAACACAAATGTTGAGGTCATTAGTCAGCAAAGCAACTGATTACGCTGTCCGTAAGGAATTGAGTTCCGTTTGTTTCTATTAAATTTATTAATGTTCCAGCAGTCATTTTACGTTAGCGAAAATTAGAGAGGAGCCATAGCGAACTATTAACCCTATTTCTTATAACCTTGCCCTTTTGACGTTTATTCTTCAGCGCTCCCTTTCCTTCCCCTTTTTCCTGATTGACTAGCGTACACATCTGAATGGCGATGTATGACAAGTCCTATTTAGTGCAAGAGCAGGCGAGAAAAGCGATAAAATAGTCATGATAGGTGCACGTGTTTTTGTCTTCCTGATCGTGCAGTTTTAAACAGAAGGATCCTCCTACCTATTTGAAGAATTTGCATGCATTCCAGATGCGATAAATCTGTTGTTATATATTGATCCATACAGTTATGAAAACGTAAATTTGACAATTCTATTCCAATATATTAAAATACGTCATCATGTTAAATAGGTTTTGTATCACATGACAGTCTATTCCACGATAGCAGCCAATAGGAGGTGACTAATGCACGTGATAAAAGATCCTGGGCAAAGTTATAAATAGAACGGAGTTTAGCAATAGAGGACTTGACTGGATAGGTATAATAAAAATGGAAATGCTCCGTGAACGAGTTTCTCATTGTAACAACCAGATAGACGTACGTATGCTTATTTTTGTGGTTACATTCTAAATTCAAGTATATTGGACGTAAAAAAAATCATTCGTATTCATATGGGGAAAAAATATTTTTGGTACACAATGTTTCAGGAACTGTGTTTTTGCAGAATTGTGAACCAATTGTGTATGTGTATTTGTATTTTGGAGTTTTGATACTTATTCTCTGGTACAACTTAACACTTGTAGATATTTCTTTGTTGAAAGCTATGCTTTCTTAAAACATTCATATATAGATAAATTTTCATCAGAAAATAATTACTAACTTTGTAACCATTATTTATACAGGTTATTTAAAAAGAAGGAACAGGTTTTTAAATACTCATTTTTAATGAATAGATAGCGAGCGATACATACGACACATCATTGAATAGATCGAAAGTTCAAAGTTTTAAGCCCCACCTATTAGTTCTATTCAGTGCCTGGAGCGGCGCTATATTTATTTACGAGAAAATGGCGACGCCCCAGGAATAGTTGTTTTGTGTGCTGCATTATGCAAAGAGTGAATCCCTGGTTTCGTTGAAACGTGCATTTCGTTGTAAGTTCAACAACGAGCCGCCTCGTCATAAACAATTTACAGTTGATACATTAAATTCGTAGAAAATGTTTGCGTATGCAAACAGAAAGGCAATGGTCGTCTTCGCATAAAAATGGTGCTCATTTTGAACACATAAAGTAAAATTTTGAACTTCTGTCTATTCAGTGATGTATCACATGTGTCGCTATCTATTGTCGTTCATTTGAAATAAATATTTAAAGTATGTTGCTTCTTTTTGAATAATCCTGCACTAAATTCTAGGTTAGCAAGGTTGCTAATGGCTAATTTTAAAATGTTGTGGAAATCTAGTTTTGAAATTCGTACCTTATTTCAGAAGAACGAATTTAAAATTGTCCTTAGGTTTGCTCGCAGTGTTCCAAATAATAAAATTATGACTAAAGCGTTTTCAAAAAATCATAATTCCCTATGTGCTATTAATACAAATTTTTATTTTGAAATTGATAAAGAATTGATAACATTAATAGAACAAGAGAAAACCAGTTATAATGCACGAAATAATAATGCTTAGAAAGTAAGTAATCAAATCAGTTATTTTTGGAATGCTCAGAAGAATGCATAAGTGCCATCAATTTTATAAACCCCATTTGTGACATTTCAGTCATTTAAAGTTACCAGTCTTGAGTTTTCAACGTCATAAGACGTGGACCTATAAGAACAAGATTCCACTGCGTTGTAGAAATGTTAGACCCTGAAGAACAGTAACATTGTTTTACAGTTTCATTGTATAAACGGGAGTGAAAGTTTGTAAAGTGAGCCAGTATTTTTAACACTTAAATGATTTCAGTCAAATTATATAATATGTAAATTCAATAACAGCCCACCTTGAAGCAATAATGTGTATGTAATAATTTGTAAAATGTATGTAACAGTCATTGCATATGCTTATATTGTAGTATCCATGTGTAATAAATAATAATATTATGTGAATATATTACGTAATTTAATAATGTAGGAGCTGTGAGAACAATAAGTTAAACGTTGCTAACAATGAGGTAACCTTGAGTCAATAATGAGTAAGAAAGTTTAACAATACTACTTGTAATTGTTGGAGAAATAGGTCAAAAGTTGCTAACAAAGAGGTAACAATGAGGTAACCTTGAGGCAATAATGAGTTTGAGAGTTTAAATGTTATTTGTGATTCTTGGAAGCATTAATGTAATTTTAGTGACAGTTTATAAAAATAGCCAATAAACAACCAGAAAAAGCTTTAGTTAAATGCAGGTATTCTATTGGAGTGGGATTAGGCAATCAGAGACTTGAAATACAGAAATTTACATGTTTAGACGGTTGAAATCTAGTCAGTTGCCTGCAGACAGTGATAGTAACCGGATACATGATGCGTCCTCGAGAAATTAAATACGTATTCGTGTGAGACAAAAATAGTATATGTATTAAAAAGTGCAAGTATTAAATAAAAGAATCTCACAGCTCTTGATATCAGTGAAATGGTGTAAAGGATTTGTGTCAAGGATTAATAAAAAGGAGTGAATTAAAACTTAAAATCTGTGTAAGCGTACATTCTTGTCGCATCACGCCCTGCCAAGACTTCCATGTCTCTAACAATAATGACGCAGCTGAGGCAAACATAATTATTTAATACTTAAAGAAGCAGCTCAATTGCAAAGTTAATATTTTTTAAACTTGGCCCAAAGGCCACCTAAAAATACATTTGGGGCGATGGCTACCAGAAACTATTTACTATACATGCTGTTGTAACTACTACAAGTTCGGCTCCCCAACAGTTGAAATACAACTCCTACAATACAAACTACCTTAAATCGGTTTTTCATACGTAGCAGCAAACAACGTAAAGAACAATTCCACTTCAAATTGGCGTCCATACGTGGAACTAAATAAACAAAACAACTACAACAAATCAACTTCTTCAAAAGAAGTCACCACAACCACTCCTGCCTTCAAAACGCCGTGACCTCAACATCGAAGGAGAGCACCGATAGCAGAAATGACTTTCTACTGCACTACGGAATGAAGTCACGAAAACGGAAGAGGGAAACCATTAAGTCATGTTGAAAAAATAAACGAGGAGTTCCTCCATGTTTTCTTTTGAAGTACAAACAACAAGCGATACCAAAGCTCGGGACAAGGCTGGGAAGATCAATTTAGATACACTCGTAGCCTGAACTGGCTATTGAAGCGGAAACATGGATGATAATGAAGAAGAACAAACCATTCAGGGCACAGTGTACGTTAATTCGTAAGTTTTCGGTCTTGCAAACTTTGCTGTTACATTCTATTGCAACGTAGTTTGCGGTAATTGGTTTTGTAAGAACAGAATATATATGCGAAGTTCTGTTGGTGAAACATAACGAATGGGTTTTGTTTTGATGAGCTGAAGGTACCAAGAATTCTACAACGGAATTAATGAATATTTGTTTAGCAATGTGTAATACAATTTAGGTTGCTGTACTTTGCTGCCACACCATGATATAATGAATTTAACAATTTCTACATTACATTGCGGGGAGGAAGAACAGTGCTAAAATAAATACACAATTCTAGCTGTGTTTTGCTACGTATATAAAAGCGTAACATTTAGTTATTCATATATTTAATTTCACGGTGTAAATATGTGCAACATTGAGGTTTATTGATGCTCTGCTACAAAATAATGTTCTCCTTTTAATACCTTAGTAATTAAACATACTTTTACCTTGTTTAAGAGTGCTGATGTAAATATTGTGCTTACGACGGGGTGGATTACAGCCCTTGAAAATTAAATTTAGTTTTATTTGTGGATGCTCTTTATTTGCAGTGGTCCTTAGCGTCCATTCTATATTTGGCGTAAAAGTTCAGTTATTCCATTCCGAGGTTTTAACAGGCTTGAGATTCTTTTATGTGCTGTAAATTCACGACACGGGACCACCGGCTTTACTTCCCTTCCGAAGGAAGCTATGCTAAGGATTTTTACACACCGAAAAAATCCATCGCCCTCCGCCGGGTTTGAAACCGCGACCTCGGGAACTAGAGGCTAGCATGGAAATCACTACACCACGCAGGACGGCTTACAGTCTAAGGGCATATTTTAGTCGCAATTGTTGAGCTAGCCGAAATGCGATGCTTGAATTTGTAAAAGATTATTGAAACTATTAACAAAAAGCTAGTGTGTTAACATTCACATGATTTACTACCCTTAATTTTCATACAGTTTCTACAAATTATTCTTGCGAAAGCTTATTTTTCTAACTACTTCACGTTAATCGAGATAACGCTTTTAAATAAATATATTTATTACACATTTCGTTGAAGGCACCAGAGGGATAGAGGAAGCGAATCGATAGTCGGATGTTTGAAAACATTGTAGCTATATGCTGATCTAAAAGTTCCATATTACTTCTCGCTATCACTTGTCTATCTGTACGAAGTTCGTTAGAAAACTTAAGACACACGTTTTATTCTTCATGTCAATATATTTTAAAAAAAAGTATATTTTCATAAAAATCGTTGCAGTCGTCTTTGAGAAAATAAAACACAGAAAATCTTACCATGGAAACAATAAGTTTGGGATGAGGAATTTTACAAAACCTTCGTTTGGCATCCCTAGATCTACATTAAAAAACTATGTTTAGGACTTGCTGACTTTTCGCTTTTGAGTTGTGCAGCTCTGTTACGAACACACGCACACGGACCTTTTTCTAAAATGCTTTTTTGGGGGCATTCAGGGCACCGCAAAACATTTATTTCCGGTGACACGGATCAGAATTTTTGGTTCGAATTGAATATTCCTCTACCTACAGAAGTAAGTGGTAGGGAAATTAACAGTATTAAATTATATATTCAAGATTTATGCAGAGACACAGGTTAAAAATTAGTCATTTTTTGAAGGAGGCTATGTCTTTATATAGAATTTCCTAAAAGAGAAATAAATAATATTTTATATGAACTTCTAAGATAATTCGTACGCGTTGGTATGCGAATTTAGTTCCAAACATTAGGTGACTTTTCACAAACTGTAATTAGAAACGACAATATTGGATTGTCTCAAAAGTTCGTTTTTCGCTACGTTTCAATCACTAAGAACGACTGGGAACATGCCTCACCCGCAGCACAGCTACGACAGCGTAGTTGCCCAACTTTCTGTTGAAAACTTTAAACACAAGTTCGTTCAAGAGATAAATATCTACGGCAGTTATGTTTTGTAAACAAACTACTTATTTCCTGCAGTATAGATCATTATTGTCGACAATACATTGCTATTTCTCTGAAAACTTGTAAATTCCACTTCTCCGAAATGTGGGGTTTTCTAGTTGATGATCTCGGTCTGCAGTCCTCCAAGGTGAGGCGTTTGCCATTCAGGAAATTCTACAGGGTACGGAATAGATGACAGTCGGGTGGGACAATGTCTGGAGAATATGGCATTTGGGTAACGCATCCCACTCAAAATTACGCAAGTTTTGAAGGTCACCATCGAGGTATGTGGCCTGGCGTTGTGGTAAAAGACGACATTGTTTCCTAATTCCGGTCTTTTCTCTTCAATGGCTGCCTTGAGACGATCCTATTGAGAACAGTATTTCTTGGAATTGATAGTCTCATTATTCGGAAGTAGTTCGTTATACAGGATTCCTTTGCAATCCCACGAAACATAGCATAACCTTTTTCGGATGCAGCCCTGGTTTAGGAACCGATAGTGGTGGCTGCCCTATCTTGCGCCATGATTTGCTTTTTCGGGTGCTGTTGTACACAATCCCTTTCTCATCTCCAGTATCAGCCGTTCCAGGAAAGGATCATTCTGATTCCGTCTCAATAAGGAGTCATAGATGGAAACGCGCTGAAGCAAATTCGCATCACGCAGTTTGTGAGGAACCCATACATCGCGAATATTTACGTAACCCAGTTTTTTCAAGTTCTTGGCTAAATTTAGCACGAGTTGTCATTCGTGGATTGTTGACTATCATTTCATGAATTCTTTCCACGTCCGTAACCATTGGCCGTCCAGACCGAGGTTTGTTTTTAGGGAGAAATTCCCAGTTCGAAATCGACTAAACCACTTTTGACATACTCGATTCATCTTCCCCGTAGATTGCACAAATTTTCTTCCGGCATTGTGAAACGGTTTTACCCTTAAGATACTGAAACGGCATAAGAATCGCAAATGTTCCTTTTTGCTTTCCATAGTTTGTAAACAAAAGTTCGCGCTGTTCTATACAACGCCAGTCACAAACACACACTGAAATATCCAATAGCCAGTCTGGTTGTTGACCTCTAAGTCGTAGGAGTGGTTAGGCAACTTTGATAACTTGATTGTACAGAAGGTTCAGCGTTTTCAGGCGCTATAGATGGAACTTGCGGACAAAACGAGCGAACTTATGAGACAACCCTATATAAGCCCTTATATCCTCCGTATATTAATAAAAACTACGAAATTGCTGGTAGTTAAAATTAATTCTTTTAGGCGCAGGTGCGAACCGCAATTGGGTCAGGCTGTTTGACAGAGGTCGTTAGGGTTTTCCTTAGCTGTATGTTAGAACTGTGAAGCTATCTAAAATACTGCAATCATCATCTATCATTTGTCTACATTCATTCACTGTCTCCCGCAATCATTCCACACCAGTCGAAATCTTCCTCTCTTCTTCCGTCGAGGAGGTTGCGAATTATATACTAGTGATATTCTTCTGAAATGACATCTAACTTAAACGTCTTCCTTTAATTGTATCAGTAATATTTATTGCTGCCACTTGCATCTGCTCTCGTGTAGTTTCATTTGGGATTTTACGAAGTCTAAAAATACAGGAACTTCTAAAATCCATTTCTATTCTTTTTAATTTGTTTTCATTTCTCTTGGAGACCTTCCAAGTTCCAGAGCCCCGAGCCATACAAAACAATACTTTTATTTCTTTACATCTTATCAAAGATTTTGTTCCAAATTACGAAAACGTAGAACAACGTTTCGTTTTTTCAATCTGTGTTGAATTTCAATCTCACTACCTCAATCACCTGACATTGTTGTTTCTAAGAAGTACGTGCTACAGCATCAAATGATTGACCCATCTTCCATTACTATGTCGTTTCCTACCCCTCCAGCAATCATGTACTTCATTTTAATTAAATTGATTTATAAACTGAAATTTCCGTATTCCCCTTTTAGATTCCTGAACATGTAGTTTATATTATTTTCATCTTCAGAAAAAATAACCTGGTCCTAGGCAAAATTTAATAAATACAAAGTATCCTCGTACACCCATGTGGCCGCATTTCCTTCTCCAATTTTTCAAGGTCTTGGATAGGAAGAGTTAAAACAATGTAGAAGTTAAGCAACATCCTTGCCGGAGTCCTTTATCTACGGTAAAACCATGGAGAGTGTGATTCCTAATTTAAAAATCTTGCGTGTTTTTGTTGACACAGAATTAATACTAAGTTGCAATTTAAAATAAACTACATCCAAATCATTGATATTCTGACCAAAAACCGAGTTAACAAAGCTATAAACGTTTAAATTGTCAACTGTGAACGGTTGCGTGTTTCCTTTGGAAGCAATACCGCCGACATATTTATTGCTTTTCCTCCACCCCACCGCAGTAGGCTTCCCATATGACCTTTACATATGTTTATATACGCATACATTGCATGTACCTGTTTGTGTTTTTGCAGAAAAATACTTGTTTATCGCACGGGAATGAAACGTTACGAATAAGTTAATTAATGGAACGTGTTACAAACGATTTTTATTGGTGGGAGGGTAAAGCATATTGCATCTACTTACCATAAAATTGCATCGAAATTGGAGAGCGCTGTGTCCCCATATATTTACCATTGTTCGTAATTAGAGCACGTCATGGGTTACATTTGGGTAGAATTATTTACCCTGTCCAGTTTATATTTACGTTGAAGATAAAATTAACAGTTTTTGGCCGCCGGCTATCGGTCTATGTATACAGACGGACTTGCGCGCAAACATGCGTATCACATAACGCACACGTGCCCATCCACCCTTCAGTACAGACAAAGCTTTGAAGCTGTCCAGCCCCTGTTTGAATTATTTTCATCAGGGAAGCTGTATTTATTTTATGTTTGGGAAGAGTCCAGCACACGATGAACATGTCGAACCAAAAATTGATTTCTATACTGTAATGTGCAAGGGGTTTTGCACGGACACCTCCTTTTGTCAGTATCGCTAGCGGCGATTGCATACCCTCTCCGTGAATTTGCTGTCTTCATGTTCGACAGCTGTAATGCGATGTTATTACATATAGTCACATTACTAGAACAACTGAACACTTGAAACCGTGATAAATTACGCATGAAGATTAGACATCTATAGTGCGGCCCAAGCCTCCTGACGATTCGCAAGAACCAATAGGGTGCAACAGCATCGTTGCCAAACTTCACTCCCCTTTTTCTGTGGTAAATGCCATCGCAAATTTATAAACGTTAGAACAGAGCCCATCGCTGTGAGAAAAGATTTTTTACTTTGCTATTTTAGCACCACGTATGGAAGCCAATTTGAAGATGGTGGTTTGTTACGTTATTTGCACCACGCTTTGGGCGTCAATTTTAAGTAGTTTGTATTGTAGTTCAACTGTTGGGGAGCCGAACTTGTACTAAATGCAACCGCACGTATAGTAGCAGTTTCCGGTAGCCTTTGCCCAAAATGTACTTACAGGTGGCTTTTGCCCCAAGTTTAAAAAATATTAACTTTGTAATTAAACTGTTTCTTTAAATATTTAATATTTATGTTTGCCTCGGCTGCGACAGTATTTATTTTAAAGACATGGATATCTTGGCAGGGTTGTGATGCGACAAGAATGTAGGCTTACACAGATTATAATTTTACTTCACTCCTTTTATTCATGATTGATACGATTTATATAACACTTCACTGATAGAGAGCTGTGAGATTCTTTTATTAATTAATTACACTTTTTAACACCTAAACGTATATTTCGTCTCACACGAATACATATTATATTTCTTGAGGACACTTTTGGCGTCTGGTTAGTAACTCTGTCTGCAGGCAACTACTTCCAGATTTGTAAATTTTGCTATATTTCAGTTTCTGATTGGCTAATCCTACTCCAGTAGAATACCTCCATTTAACTAAAGCTTTTTCTGGTTGTTGATTGGCTATTTTATAAACTGTCACTAAAATTACATTATTGTTACTCCAAGAATCACAAGTAGTACTGTTAAACTTTCTTAATCATTATTGACTCAAGGTTACCTCATTGTTACCTCATTGTGAGCAACTTTTAACTTATTATTCTCACAGCTTCTACATGATTAAATTACGTAAAATATTCACACAACACTATTACACATAGATACACCAATATAACCATATGTAATGACTGTTACATACATTTTACAAATTATTACATACACAGATTGCTTCAAGGCGGGCTGTTAATGAATTTACATATTATATAATTAGACTGAAATTATTTAAGTGCTAGAAATACTGCCTCAACTGAAAGAACTGAACAGCAGTATTGCACTGAAGTTTGACTTACAGCTGAGGTGCCTACAACCCGACAATACTCATTTGGGTTTTTGCTGTCTGTCAAGATTATTGCTTCAACCTGTAGCAAGTTATATTCTATCTACCTCTATCCACCAGACGGTCTATACATCCTCTTTTACCTATTAAAGAACTGCTTCAAAGAGTGCATGGCCTTTGTGCGAAGGAATGTTTTTTGAACTAGAAGCTTTGAATACTTCTGTTAGTGATTTGCAGCATGTCTCGGAGTAGGCGTTATTTTGTGAAAATCATATACATTTTGGTTCATCGCATCAAAAGAAAAGTAATTTAATTTCTGCCAGAAACGTATTTATTAGTATTATAGCATAATATAACTAAAAGCCTCTGTTTTAACATCATGCAAAAAACTTAAAAGTTGTACTGTCCATATGAGGCGACTCCCACCTGCTATTTGCTAGTGCGGTATTATTGAACACGCCTCAAATGTAATAAATAATAATGTGTAGTCTTATGTTAAGTTAACATTATTTTTAAAAGCTGATATAGCACAGAAGCCAGTACGGTAGACATAAATACACGTTCATTGGGAAAGAGACTTTTAGCAATACAGTAGGAAACTTTCTCTAAGGCAACATATGGCACCAAACTATCGCCGGTAAAAATCCTTTGTAAGCAAAACAGACGTGCTGGCGTTCAAAAAGACCTAGGATCACCTGTAGAAAGTTAAGGTTGACTTAGCTCGTAATCGCATCAGTTCGAATTTAGAAGTTTATACTCCAGATTCATAAAATAAAGCTAAGTGGGGAAGTTTCTGTAATATTTTTTCCGTCAATAGAAACTTTACATTATAAAGAAATTCCTTCAACGAATGTTATTAAGGAAAGATTTCACGCTACTTGGTAAGAGAAACACAGAATTAAATGGAAGATCTGGTATACACAAGTAAGATAAACTCACAAACTGCAAGTACACGAAGACGGATAGGTAACTCGCAGTCTATAAGGGTACGATGCTATGTAGTCCCGGCGAAAGTGGAATATTTTAAGTGACGGTACCTAAAGGAAGTTTACCGCGAAAAGCTTGCGAGATAGGCCGCTGACGCGACGATAAGAAAGTTTTGTGTGGTCAGGATCAAAGTACGGGAGTGGAACTAACGGGAGTACCTAATGTGTGTGTGTGTGTGTGTGTGTGTGTGTGTGTGTGTGTGTGTGTGTGTGTGTGTGTGTGCGCGCGTGCGAATAAAGCTGTTTAGCTATAAATGGCGTTTTTATTGAAGATCGGAACACCACAGCTTGAGATAAACTCGTCTTTCCATCCACGTACCTTTTGTATTTCTTCATCTTCCTAATTGAATAAATAAAAACAGTTTTTCCGTGGCATGAAGCTTGAACCACCTATTTTTGAGCCCACATAGCGCTAATCCACTCGACCTTATGGAAGCTTTGTGATAAGTTTCTGTATTATTCTGATATGATATAATCGCAAAGCTATTGCTTTTTAAGCTTTCTTAAAGTGTTTTTGTACTTTACGACAATTTATTTAATAGAAATATCTGTATTAGGTTTACTCGGAGGGAGGGGCACAGCACCGCGCATTGGCTATAATAGGCCCTATGTGCTTCCACGTACATGACCTCTGGGAGTAAGGGATGAAAGAGAGATCCGAAGTTCGACCAGATATGGACTACGCTGCGGGTTAGCAGGTGGGCTTCCCTGCGATTAAAAATGGCATCAATCCTGTCTTAATCATCCTCAACCCGGGCAGTCCCGGAATGAAATGAGCCACTCCCAGGAAGGGATCCAATTTCCACCGTCCCGCCGAAACGTACCGATACTGTCGCCTATTCCTGCAACCATGAAATGTACGAGATGAAACAGATGAAAAGAAATAATGAAAGGAAATGGGCAGGAAATTCGTGGTAGAACCGGAAGCACCTCAGCATTCACCTATCGTCCTGGGGGGAAAAAACCCAAGCTCAGAGGGCCTGTCCGACGGGAATCGAACCCGAGACTTCTCGAATTCGAACCTCTCACGTTTCTCTGGAGCCAGCATGCTCGTTGAAATATTTGTATGAGTTAGTGTTTTACTCCTAGATATTGAGAATATTTTGTAGAACGTCCCAACATAGAGTAAGATGAAACTACCAGACAACATCGTGACGTAATAAGCTCCTATAGAGGTTATGACGCATGATCAATTTTTATCATGTTCATACCGGAAACTTATCTAGCAATTTGAATGAAGCCGTAGATGTTCCTTTTTCGATAATTGCCTAGTTCTATGAAAGTTTGAGCGCTGTGGAAAATTTCACGAAACTTTCGCTCAAGTCTTGTTAGCGGGGTGTGTTGAAGTTGAGAATTAATCATGAATATTTCTTGCTCAACGGAAAACTTACTTCAGTGGGTGTTGTAAAATTATCGCTCTCGGCGGGCAACACAAGCTACAAACTTCAGGCAAACCTCTGTCACGCTGAGTAACAGAAACTGGAGAAATTCTGCGTGGGAAAATGTTATCTCTAATATGCACTAACGCTTTGAATTTAAATGTACCTAAACACACAAGATTTTCATCGTCTTCTCTTCATGGATAAGGACTTCTATCATTCTGGCTTAAAGTTTCTGTGAATTTTGCTCTACTTATAGGTCTTCCTATGCTTCCATCTTCCATCGGTTGGCAATAATCGTAGACCAATTTTAAATATTTATTTTATTCACTTTTTATGGATCGGTTCATATTTACATCCATTAATTTAATTTTCCAGGTATTAAATAAACATTGAAATATTTTTTGACCGAGATAGCTTTTCAAGTATCACAAACCGTACTATAATTATTCTTAAATACCTAATTTTTATAGCATTAATTGTGTTCCACTGCTGTAACATTATAGTTAGAGGTGATGATTTTTCGAAAATACGATATAGCGCGAAATGCTAATAAAACATTTTTTTATTCCTGTATTTTCAATTTTTATCACCTGTAAGCAACCTTTAAATGTGTTTTGAAAATGCTATAAAGTGTTAAAATTATACAAAATTCTATATAAATGTGAAATCTATAATTTTTACTTTATCTACGATGGACATTAGTAGGTAGAGAAGAGATTACACCGAAAATAGATGTTTTGGGGCCCCCCAAATAAAAGAAGGGTATTTTTAGAAAAATGACCGTGCGTGTGTGTGTGAACATGATAACTCAAAATCCAAAAGTGTTAAATACCGAACTTAGCATTTAGATTTAAGAACTTCCAAAGATGCAACACTAAGTTTTTCACAAAATCCCCCCACGCTAAACTATTCTTTACATGGAACAGTTTAAGAAATGTTTTATTTTCTAAAAAATGGCTCTTACAATTTTTATTTTAATACCATATATGAAATATATTTACATGAGAAATAAAGTATATCTTGATTTTTGGGGGGAATTATGAAGTCCTCTTGATTCGAAAGGAATTTTGTATAATCTTGTATAACTGCTAAACGTTAAGGGATAGACGAAAACATACTACACAAAAATGTATATCTCTTTAAAACATATAATTTATTACAAATAAGCTTTTTTTGGCATAAGCCGTTTCTGAGAGATCCGTTATTAAATGTTGGAATTGTTCTTTACCTGTCATTCTTTTAAAATCTCATCGATTTTCAGTTGTTTCTCGCGATTGCATGGAAACAGTATGGAATTTTAAGACCAACATATAGCTCTCAGTTCTTAAACATTTTGACTATCGCTGTTCTCTTTGTATCTTGTAACGAAATGTGAAAGCACCTATTTTTGCAAAGATTTATTTGGATTAAAGTGCAGTAGATAGATAAATAAGCTTTAGTAAAAATAGTTGGTATACCCTAATAAAGATAAAGGGTAGAGAAGGTCATGTGAAAAACATCAAATTTTTTCAAATAAAACCCTTTTTTCCTTTTTTCTTCTGGAAACTTCAATGTGGAGTTGTACGGATTTGGAATATTTATGACCGCTTGATCACCGTTCTGGAAGGCGAATGGTAATGGAAAAGGGTAGCTTCCTTTATCCAGTTAAAGTAGGATAACTTACACAATCCATTATGACATTTAAAATACAAGACTGCTTAAAATCTGAATTTTACGGCTCAGGAAAAATGTTTTGTATTATATTAGGTGCAAATAAATATTATATTCTAATTATAGCGTCAAGCTAAATTTGTGACTCGGGTCTCAGTCACAGTAAATTGGTAACCCAATTGGAGGGCTCTTTCTACCCTTTTGCACATAAGTTGCACATAAGTTGCACATAATTACCACCCTCAAATGTAGTCTAAGCTTGTTACCATTTAATAACATTGGAAAGGCAATTGTTTTGTACCATTTAAACCTTTGTTCATTTCCTGATTTTCTTTTGAAATGTGTTCTTACTAATGTTTTGCTTAATGCTGAAATTTCCATTGTAGCTATTCATGCTAAAACCGATATGCTAGTACATTCTTTAAAGGTTACTTTCCTTTAATTACCATTGTCAGTCCTTAGTACTTTCTCCAGTTCATAATCATACAGTTGGCTATAAAGCATATTCATTGTTTTGAATCATCAGACATGAAAGCCTGTTCTGATGCAATTCTCATTTTCTCATTTGACTCTAGGCCGATCTGCAAACCTGACTTTTTGGTTTTTAATATTCTATTTCTTTTGATCGTACATTATTTCTATGGAATATTCAAAGCACCACCATTTTAAATTATTAATGTTTTCTTCAGAAGTTAAAAGTGTATGTTTGCTTAAGGTTTGATCCTTCGATGTGTATCATGCTATACGTCTGAAAAACTGCATCTCCGATGTTGTTATTCGTGAATGTCATTAAGGATTCCATTTTCACTTCCGATAGTAATAGAACTAGAAACTCGGCAAACTGGAAACCTTTACCGATACAGCCGAGGTAGGAACGGGTGTTAAGCATTATCAAAAACTGTTCCACACTCAAGGTGGAATTTATTTAGTTTTGGTTTGTGTCTTTTTCTTATTCGTTGGAAATCGAGCAGCCTAGGCACCCATAACTTTCTTGATTTGACAGGGGGAACCTTCCCTCGAAAGAAATGACTTTAAACTTCCGTAAAGTATTTCTAATTCTATTTCTTGGATTCTTTTTGGCTTATGCTACTTTTCAAGTTCATCCTCAGAAGTGAAAAGAATAATTTGAAGGTTCACAGATAAATTGTCTTTAAAACTACGTCTTCTGTTTAAAAAAATCTTATGTGTTACAGTCACATGACTTTCTCTAATCTTGTTCAAACTATTTTTACAAACGTTTATTCTCCATATGCTTCATGTTAATCGAGATCTTAATCTTATTGCTAATTTTCTTGTAGGTGCAAGGGGAATATGGTAGTATTTAAGCGATAGTCAAATCTTTTAAGAGCTGGTTGCTATGTGTCGCATTCCATCTTTGTATGTCCAGGACATAAAAAAATAAATAATGATTTCCTATTTGAGAAAAAGTATTGGAAAATTTAAGGGAATGACAAGCAATATCTAGAAAATGGTTCACTCAACAACAAAAATGTATATGATATAAATTGTGTATTTTAACGCGATCTACATTTTTTGTGTAGTAAAATTTTGTTTATCTCCTATGGTTTTCCAGTTATGCAAAAGTGGTTCACAATAAAGAATACTTTTGGAGATATTCCCAGAAAATACGAGATATACATTTCATTTGTCATGCAAATATTTTAAACATATGATATTTTAATCAAAATCGTTAGAGCCATTTTTGAAAAAACTAAAATTTTCGAAAACATGTTCCATGTAAAGGGTAATCTGGGGTGTAGGGATTTTCTTGAAAACCTTTGTATCGCATCTCTGGAAGATACTGAACCTAAATACCAAGTTTGGTGTTTATCCGACTGTTCGTTTCTGAGTTAATGCTGTTCACAGACACACACACACGGACATATTTCCAAAAATGTTTCTTTTTTGATTCAGGGGGTCTCAAAACATATATTTCCGGTGAAATCTAGGTATCGAATTTTTGGGTGGAATACAATACTTCCCCTACTTACTATACGTAGTGGAGAAAGTAAAAACATTTACTCAGTGTTTGTCAGTTGTTAACATCAGCAATATAGCGGGGGCTAGGTTTTTATTGCTTAATTTACTACTTTTATTTTTTTAAGATGGAAGGCAAATCACCTTTTGCTATGAAGGTCAAGTTGTGCCACTAATTTATTTGATGAAGAGGTTTTGTTCGTTTGGAGGCATGATGTCGGGGACTACACATTTTTGGCTAAGAACTGTCTACTTCATAAATACAAATTGCTTTTTAGAGCTCATCAATCTGTTTTTTATACTGATTCGGGTTTCCCTATAAGTAATATAAGAAAATAATAGGTCAGTAGGAGTATTAAGTTTGTGGCGATGCAGACAGAAACCCTATATAAAATTGAGCTGTCATGCGAAACCACACACTTCATTTACGACCTTAGAAAGAGAGGACAGAGATAATGGACTGTGCAGAGGTACCACTGGCGGAGTTCCTCATCCAAGCGGAACGAGATTAGGCAGGTGTATGACGAACTTCCGATAGCAAACATCTGCCGACCGGCTAAAGTTTTCTCTCCCTGGACAGAACCGTTCATCATTAGAACAAATCTGGAAGACTACCAACTTCAGCACCACTTGAAGTTCTTTCCCACATGCCAGCTAGATAAAACAAAAGAATGCTCATTGTCTCCAGGTCTTGTGGTGACAATCGCCACATTAATGGACGAATGTACTACCGGAGTAGTTCTCAAACATTTGTAACATTGGCACCTTACTTTATAAGCTATTGTTACAAATATTTTTTCCCTCAAAAACCATTATTTTTCAGAATAATGTAGAACAAATGATAATTTCAACGTTCACAATCAGTGCACAGTAAGTATCAATCTTAATGGAACATATACGCGATTTTTATTCAGTAGATTGTACATTTCAAAACATGTTTCCAGAGTATTTTGTTTGCTTCCAAATCTAATTACTTAAAAAGTTAAATACCTTGGCGGTGCAACTGTAATACCACCCCCCTTGTTAAGATCAGGCACCAGCTTTTTGTTTGTTTTTGTGCGTTTATAGTGTTACTCCAAACATATGTGCCATACACTTATTTCCTTCTATAAGTATTTTTTGCAGATTTTCCTTTATTTTGATTTTCATAGACTATGAAATACACAAGAATTTGAAGGAAACAAACTTGTTCACACTGGAAAATAGTTTAAAATCACTGAAAATAGATAGGGAAAACTATATCAGCAAAATAGACCACTTGAATACCCTGTATGCATACATTTTTCTGCAACTACTTCAAAGGCTTAGTGAGATAAAGTTACATACGCTATAGGATGTATGAAAAATTCAATGCATTAATTTACCAAATTGTTTATAAAACGACAATATCAGTACATATAAATTAAAATAATGTATAAAACATCATTGCTTTAGGACAAACATTATGGCTAAGACAGGATAATTTATTGTATCAAGGCATTTCTGTCTATTTAATCCTTTAATGAAATCTACATGATGTATGTCTGAAAAAAAAAGTTTAAATATGTAAAAATAATGCATGAACAAACTCGGTAATCTGTCGGTTGAGCAATATTTTTTTCAAAGATCCTAGAAACAATTGTAATTTAGATGTACAGAAAAACTCTTTACACATTGGTAGTCATTTTAATTTAATCATATTCTCTTAAAAGCTAAATTAATCTTAGCAGTGAAGCCCATGCGTGTAACACCATCATTATTGTCCACTTTGAAGCTTATAACCCTACAGCATTAATAAGGATTCTTAAGTTACTGGGGCATCTCTGTTCAGTAGTTTAAAAAGAGGTATGAAAGCCAAACAGTAAACACTTTAAGAAGAGGCGGTTAAACGTATATATATATACTGATCTTGTTGTATACATCCTATATATGTTAAATTTGTATGTTAAAGTGGTGTTAGCATTGGCAAAGTTAGAAACATGTATATTTACAATTTTTTCTACCACTTACCTATAGTGGATAGAGAGAGTATCCTTTAGGAAAACGTTGTGTGTATGAGTTTTCTTTTTGTAAGGGGAGAGAAAGAGACAAAGAGAGAGGAGAGCAGAAAACAACATAATTCAAATAAGAAAAGTAGGATAAATTCCAAACTTGATATTTAAGTTTCTCCTCTTCCAGGGATGGACACGGAGGTTTTCGAAGACATCCCTTCACCCCAACTATCTTTAATTGTGATATTTTCGTTATTTTGATTCTTTTTAAAAATTTGCTCCGACAATTTTGATTAAAATACCCTATGTTTAAAATATATTTGCTAGACTGATAAAAACTGTATCTGGAATTTTCTCGTAATAGACAATGAACTCCTTTTCAACATTCTTAATGAATTTTGCATTTTGTGTAGCTGGTAATTTCATAAACTTATTATACGAAGAATTGAGAACGCATTATTGTCATTTTTTTTGGGGGGGACTATAATCATTTTCGAGATATTTGTAGCTTTAGCTTTTTATTTTTCCAATTATAAAAAATACATGTGTTTTAAGTTTTGTGTCACCATTCTCTTACTTGTAGCGATGTCACGCAGAGAGAGTGGAAATTTAAATATGCAACGATCCAATTTTTGAGGATTCGATTATCACTTCAGCTTCCTTCATGCCGCTAGGCACTTAAAACTTTTCTACAATTGTTTATCTCGAGTAACATGAGGTAGATAGAAAAACAACTCTCTGATAGATTCACATGACTTTTTCTACCCTCTATCTTAATTAATGCCTGTACAAACCATTCTTTCTAAAGCTTATTTTCCTTCTACTGTATTTTAATCCAAATAAACCTTTGCAGAAATAGCTACATGACACATTTCGTTATATATACAAACGGAACAGCGATGATCAAATGTTTAAGAATTGGAATCTATATGCTGGCCTTAAAATTTCATACTGGTGATTTGCAATGCCGAGAAACAGCTGAATGTTGACAGGACTTCAAGAGAATGACCAATTCGAACCATGAATAACGGATATCTCAGAAATGGCTCCTGCCACAAAAGTGCTTATTTGAAATAAATTGTGCGTTTTAAAGAGATCTACATTTTTTGTTTAACACGTTTTCGTCTATCACTTAACGTTTACCACTTATACAAGGTTATACAAAATTCCTTCCGAATGAAGAGGACTATTCCCACAAAATTCAAGATATACATATTATTTGTCTTATAAATATCTTCAATATGTGGCATTTTAATCAAAATATTTAGAGCCACTTTTTTATAAAATCAAAAATTTCTAAAAATGTTCCTTGTAAAGGGCAGTTTGTGTTGGGAGATTTTCTTCAAAATCTTCGTGTCACATCTTTGAAAGGCAGCGAACCTAAATAGCAAGTTTGGTATTTATCCGTTTTTGAGTTATGCTGTTCTGAGTTTTCTAAAAATATTTTTATAATTCAGGGGACATCAAAACATGTATTTCTTGAGAAATTTCGATATGGAATTTTTGGATGGAATGCAATACCTTCTCTACCTACGGGTACGTGTTAAAGAAAGTAATAAGATTTTGTAAGCATACTTCGTAGAACAGAAGAAATGAACAATAGTAGACAGACATGATCATCCCCCGCGGTCCCCTAAGGAAGCGACCTCCCGATTTGAGAAGCAATATACTAGTGGAAATAATATTAAACAGCCCACTTCCGTGGTGTGGGTATAAGTGTTTGTCTTCATCTTGGAATATACGAATTGAGTCTCGGTAGGCATCTGTTGCCCGGATTTCCTCCTTACGTTTCTTCAAGAACTCATTGAACATCATTTTATACAACTCATTCACTATTTCTGTAGAGATTAGTTTCCAAAAGGGCGGTTAAACTCTTTTAAAACAATTCAAAGAGTGCATTATTACAGGCGCCGCGAAAATGCCTTCCTTCTCAGAAGTAGTCTACCGGCAGGACACTACAAATGCAAATACGAATGAGTCCAAATGCTTATTGTAAAAATCTGATGTGTTACACTCACATGTCTTTCTCTACTCTTGTACAAACTATTTTTACAAACTCTTATTCTCCATCTATTTCATATTAATCGAGATAAACATTTGCAGAAACGATTTTTGACATGCAAAGAGAATTACATTTTACACATAGCGACCAGTTCTAAAAATATTTGACTATCACCTTTCACTTCATCTTGTTTTATAGTATCAAATTTTGCTTTGTGTGGTATACCTTTTTTAGCAGAATTTTATTCAAAAGATATGATTTTAGACGGCTCTCTTTTAGGCTATACTTAAGGCCTACTATGTTCCCGCTGTTTTGTAATTGCAAGAGCAATATAGAAATGCAGTAGCCTTTAAGCATCGACATATATCTTAATAGCTGGTTGCTAGGTGCAGCACCATTCTCTTTGCCACAGATTAATACTCTTTGCATATCCAAGACAAAAAATGAATAACGAATTCCCATTTGAGAAAATAAGCATTGAAAAATTTAAGGGATTAACAAGCAATATCTCTAAAATGGTTCACTCAACAACAAAAATGTATGTGACATAAATTGTGTATTCTAACGCGATCTACATTTTTGGTGTAGTAAAATTTTGTCTATCTCTTATGGTTTATCAGTTATGCAAAAGTCGTTCACAATGAAGAATACTTTTAGAGACATTCCCAGGAAATTCAAGATATACATTTTATTTGTCATGAAAATATCTTAAACATATGATATTTTAATCAAAATCGTTACAGCTATTTTTGAGAAAATTAAAATTTTCGAAAAATGTTCCATGTAAAGGGTAATCCGGGGTGAGGGGATTTTGTTGAAAACCTTCTTGTCGCATTTCTGGAAGATACTGAACCTAAATACCAGGTTTGGTATTTATCCGACTGTCCGTTTCTGTGTTATGCTGTTCACACACCGACACACACATGGACATGTTTCCAAAAATGTTTTTTTGGATTCAGGGGGTCTCAAAACATGTATTTCCGGTGAAATATCGGTATCGAATTTTTGGGTGGAATACAATACTTCCCCTACTTACTTTACGTAGTAGAGAAAGTAAAAAATAAATATTCCATCTTTTCGTATGTGGCGTTACTATCTATGATTCTTATTCTAGGATCGTGAATATTTGTTATCGTCATCAACGCAAACTCTACTGATCCTGTAATACATTCCTCATATCACTGCTAATTTACATAAGGGCGAGGATAAAGCAGTAGTAACAATGAAACATTTCTTAGTTTAAGAATATACGTATTCAATTATTACATCCAATGCCATATATCCAGGGTGCAAGAAAGTTTGACCAGCTTTCAACGCGATTGCCGATAACCAACTCCTATGATCTCGATCTGCGATGTCCAGGCCAGACAAGAGCTCTCCCATTTGCGGTTTCTCCCTCGCATAGCTTTAAATGGGATTTCCTGCAGTTCGGAGCGCAGTATTTCGAGAGTCTCATCGGATGGTGTTAATTTGATAACCGCTGGAAGACAGTACTAATTTAATGCACTTCCTCTGCACAGAGAACAATCTGGCTTGCATTCCTGTCCCCTCGCTTGGTTTTAATGAGATTTGAGATAGCTAACCGCTGTCATATTGATTCCATCTTCAGAATTCTGCAGTCCAATTAAAGTCAGTAAAGTTGTCCACAAACTCTTCTAGAAGTTATCTGAAGAGATGCTAAATTTCAACTTATATATGTAGGAGACAAATGAAGGAGCTTCTGACAGTTTGTTCACAGTTGCGTCTTCAAATCTACGATCATGTGCAGTTAAGTTTTACTTAAAGAAGTTTCATTTCTTTGAGATTTACTCCTAGATGTCGTGCAGAAACTATTTTACTCACTGGCTCACTTACTTATCATGATAGGTTTAGTTTCGACCTCAGACTTCAGATGAACAGTTTTATACATCATCTTCCTATTGGATAGTAAACACTTTCGATAATTTGTTTCCTTCCATTCTCAAAACATGCTTTATCTCCAATTTTCTCTATTTTGTATTTGGAAAACATACATTTGCCTTAAATCTTCATTTATCTGTTTGTCCTTTAGGTAGTATCCTTTTACTGGTTTAAGAATAATTTTTAGATGTTTCTGTTTTATTCAGATAGTTTATTCACTTACTTTCATAAATCAAAGTCAATACAGTCATGGTTTTATAAAATGTTATTTAAGATTTTGGTCTTACTTTGCTGTTAAAAATTCGTTCTTATAGTTCCAAACATGTTTTGGAAAGAACGGAGTTTCTTCTTCATCTCATCTTCGTCATGCATCCAAGTTCAGTAACGGTTCATATGTAGTCTCAATTGAAACAAAAAGTGCCGATATAATGAACTGCGCGTTAAGTTAGTGATTTTCCATTTTCCCCATTCACGGTTCCACCCCACCTCTTACCTAGTTTTAGCAACCCAAGTTTTACATAGCTTTTTTTTTTTTTTTTTTTTTTTTTTTGCGATGGCGGATGTACACCAGAGGCTAGAATCCAAGGCAGTTTTAGATTCGTTGAGAAAACATAAGCAATTCAGTTGCATTAATTGTTGTTCCGTAGGTTGGAAAGATAAAATCAGAATTAAAATGTATGTAAGTCGACATGGTGAGTGTTGTCTCAGAGAAGTTAAGCATGCTTTGTGTTTTAGGGAAAATTAGAGTTCCACGGATAATTTCATGACGTGTTGTATTGGCATATGATGGCGGAGATGGCAGAGCAGCGGTACGGGAAGCTGAAGATCGGTGGTTCGAATCCTTAACCATGACATTAAATGTTTAATTCGGATTCTACCTTTCGATAGTTAATTTGGATTTAATATAATCTTAAAAACATGTTATCAACAGAAGTTTGCAAGAAGAGGAATATAAAAAAATTACCACGCTTTTTCACGTAATGCGAAAATGCTATGTTTTGTGAGTATTTTATATAACTCTTTCGTTTTACGTGGTTCATTTCGTATAACTCAGTCTTTACCATACTTGGATATTTTTTAATTGAAAGCCGATATGTCTGTTACTCTTGTTACTTTGCAAACAACAATTACTATTATTATTGTTGTTGTTCTTGGTAGTAGTAGAAGGTAATAATAGCAGTAATAATCGTAACCCCATAATGCTCTACTTTACTAAATGAGTTATTCAAAGCAAAATACTCCTTTATCTCTCCTGAAAATATTATTTTCTAAACTTTTTTATTCACCTGTCCTTTAATTTTGTTGTGGTATGTTTTTGAAGCTTCTGGTACCATGCGGACTGCATCATACATTTATAATTAAATACATCACCTGGTTTGCATGTCTAGCAACCACATTCGTGGTATTTCTTCCACCAATTTGACACGTTCCTGGAGATACTTCATAGCCCCGCAGTACTCGCTGCGCTATAACTTTCTCATTAAAGGCAATGATTTTCGGTTTGTTGTCGATATCTTGTGTTCCTTTCAAATGACATGTATAATAACGAGGACATTGATTACAGCCCAATTTCATCCAACCACTTCATTTTATTAATTACTTTTATTTAAAGTGTGCCCTTACATTTTACATGCCCATATTTTAAGTTGTAATTTTATATGACTTATCTTATGGCTTATAAGCTCTACAAGATAGAAATGGTTCATTATCTATCACATAATGTTTCTTACCCCTTCCCATCGGGTTCCTTCGCTCCTGAGTAGGAAACCCATCCCTGTTCAGCGGTTGAGTGCCGGACTTTTGACAGCAAACCAATAAGAAACGAACAGATTTAGGGAGTATCTGGCGAGTGCCTTTGGCAGCCATTCAGGTAAAATGCTTTGTTTCCCACCTCTTTCGCAGCTCACTGGTTCAAACCAGTAAGAGGTTAGTACATCAGGTAGGAGTATAACACAACTAATAAGAGGATTCTGCTGACATTAAATAAGGAACATTATAGGAAACCAAAAGCATCGACACGGTTTTTTTTTCACCCCGGATTGTACCCGTTCTATAGACTGATTATCTATTAGTATCTTAGCTCTTATGGGATACTTTCTTTTCTATTTTATTCGTCTTCTCCTTAGAGAACTTCAGATTATATTTTTACATTGTTGTTTAGTTCATATACTGTCTTTGACGTTTCTCATCTAATGTTATATACATATCGTTAGTGAGGAGCATAGAGTTAATGTATTTTTATTTTATTTCAAGATGTAAATATCTCCTGTCGTTATTTGATTATATCATCCATATTAAATTTAGGGAGAGACTGCAGTTTTGATCAAATCCTCGTTAGTTAGCACTTCTTCAGTTAATTTATAATCAAAGTTTTGTGGTAATTAACTGTCTTCCACGTATCCTCAAGTCTAAATGGTAATCATAATGTGACCATGACGCGCACATGACGAAGCTGCCACAACGAATTTTGGAGGTCCCTAAGAGAAACATAAACCAGTGACTCTTAAAATAACGCAAAGGAAATTGAAATTAGCGCATTAAAAACCAAAGTTCAGTGCTTTACCTAACATAATGATTCAAATGAAATAAAAACAGCAATGAATCATAGGACTAAACATTATTCATTATCCGGTTGCCTTCTTGCTTTGCTTACTTGTGATCATATTAGCTCCGTAGTAATTCGGAGTGAGAATATATCCTCTCTGGGGAAATGAAAACGTATTTTCTGGGTGCAGAGAAACAATTATTAAGAAAGAAGTATTACCACCACAATTTCCAGAGTCCAGTAGGGATATGAAGGCTTGCTTGGATGTAATGTCTGACGCTGGGTGTCACAAATAGACCAACTAGGTGTAGTAGTTCCCTAAAAATTCTATATCACATTTCACCGGAAATAGACGTTTTGTAACCCTCCGAACCCTACCTCCGAAAAACATTTCTAGAAAAAAGCCCCACGTTGCACGAAGCTTTTTTGTTTGGTCATGAACGTAATAATTTAAAAAACAAATTATCGCATAAATATCAAATGTAGTATTTCAATTCAGCATATTCCCAGGATGTGACACCAAAATTTTCAAGAAAATCCCCCCATCCCGAAAAATCCTTTACATGGAAAATGGTTCCAAATGTTTTTATTTTCTCAACAATGGCTCTAACGCTTCTATTAAAATACCATGTATTTGAGATATTTGAATGAAAATAAAATGTAGATACTGAATTTTCTGAGAACAAACTGCAAAATCTTCTTCATTTTGAATTAATTTTCTATAATTTTGTATAACTGGTAAACCACAATGGCCTACAGCACAAAAATACAGCTTTTGTTAAAGCACAAAATTCATGTAAAGCAATTATTCTGTGGCATTAACAGTTTCCAAGACATTCGTTTTGTAAGTATAGTTAGAAGAAGAGTATCATGTGAATGTACCACATTATATGCCTTTTGAATGGAATTATACCAGATTCCGTTAAAGTAAAAAGGAAGTACAACAACACTGTAAATAATCTTTTATTCAGGTAACATAATGATTATTCAGCCAGTGATCATTAGCCAATTACAAAATACATCACATGTAAACAAGGAACACAAACGCCTACACGCTGCGATCGCTGTATGAACAATTAACGGCTGCCGCTGTTATAAAATGACCCATATGGCGGCCGTATAACCTCTTCGCCTAAGGCTTAGATGCATTTACATTATGCAATTCTTTACATAACTGATTTAAATGGAACATTTAATACGTATTGATTATGAAAATGGCGCTTAGCGATAGTGTCAGCCATTTGGCGGATAAATCAGTGAAACTCTAAGTGGTGGGATCCTATTTGTTTTGTTTGCAGCACGCGATTCTCAAGTGGAATACCCCACAGAATAACAGGTCAGAAATCTAACTGGCCAGCAACTCAATTAAACGAGGCACCAACAAAGGTAAACAAAGCCGATCTTTCGGGAATCAGCGTCGTCAGTTTTCGACTTGCAAACAATTGCAAGTAAGCAGAGGAATAGCTCTGTAAGAAAAGTGGCAACAGCCAGAAATGTTTACTCCAAAGGGTCACTATGGTAGAGTAAGGGTCCAGTTTTCTACGGGAGAAACAAGCGATGAGGTCCAGACGACGTTCTTTTTTTCCATGCCATTTTACGCAGATTAAAAACTTCATACTGAACAAAGAGTACATAATGTTTTCTCTAGTCAGAATATCTCCATTTGGCTACAAGTTTGTTTGAGAGCCACGTCATGGACTAAATGCTTAATAATTATAGATAGTAGAGAAAATCGTAAACAAAACTAAGACTTTTGATGAAGCAATGATTTAATTAAAGAAAACATGCGCTCTATTTTGGAAGAGCTGCTGTAGATCCGAGATATTCTTTTCAGAAACTTCACACCAGGACATCAAAATATTCTAGAGAATATCCTTCGTCTGATAACAAATCAAGCACACACTTTTACGACTAATGCTGCTCTCGCCAACATTAATATTCATATTTCTGTAAACAGGAAATTCCTATTCAAGGTGCAAGTGAATGTGTCATCACATAGGAATACGTGAAAATCACACAGCAGATTTAAGGTATTAAGTGGTCCCACTGATTCGCACGGTACTCTACCTCCCCCAAAGTTTGACCGAACTGCTGAAGGGTAACATTATAATTTAAACCTTATATTTCCATGCTTAACGCCGTTTAACAGTGGCAATAACTTCGTCTCCATGTCGCTGATAAAAGCTCTCATATATGTAAACATCGTAACTGTCGTTCAGTTTAACCACACATGTATATAATTCTTCTTCCTTTCACTAGAGGGCCGAATTTATTGTAATTGGTTTGTATACCGTCTTAGTGAAACTCTTTCATAGAGGTGGTATCCGTACCACCTCTTCATTTCATATAGACTATACGCATCGTTCATAGGTTAGTTTTTATGTCTTGAATTGTTTTTAGGCCAGTCTCACAGAAAACTGATACCGGTTAGTTACCTGAAGTTGAAAACCTTGCGCAGGGAAAAACACTATACTGATGTAGGGAAGTGGGCCACCTTTTGTGCCCGTTAGTGTACCGTTTAGTTGTTACTTTTGTTAAGTTATCTTGAGGATGCTAATACCAACATGTTGCAGGAACTTTAAACCTCTCTAACATTAGATTTGATGTCAAAAACTAAATAGAAAAGGCTAAGTCGAAATGGACAAATGCTTTGGTTGCTTATACGAGATAATCCCTCGCATATAAATTTAATAAAAAGTTATTCACGAATTATCTTGATGCAACTATAAATCAGATAAAACGTCCTGCAAGTTCAGTTCACAGATGACACGTTAGTTAAAACCGAAGCTGAAGCATCACAATCTCTAACGTCTTTGTACACGCTGGCTGAATTCCTTGAAGCCAAGCCTAAAACCGTACAGTAACACCACAAACGTTCCGTTTTGTCTGTTATCTTAGAACTGCGCAGGCAAAACGGAGGTACCGTAAATTTCGTCCCTTTAAGGCATCTGGGAATAAAGGTTAAAACTATCTAATGTGTTTCACTTGAGAAAGGAGTATTTTAGAAGTTGTATCGTATTTCAACTGTTGGGGAGCCGAACTTCTAATAGTTGCAACCGCACGTATAGTAAACAGTTTCCAGTAGCCTTTACTCCAAATATACTTTCTGGTGGCCTTTGCCCCAAGTTTAAAAAAATATTAACTTTGTAATTTAACTGTTTCTTTAAATATTATATATTTATATTTGAATTGGCTGCGTCAGTATTATTGTTAGAGACATGGATGTCTTGGCAGGGTTGTGGTGCGACTAAGAATGTAGGCTTACACATTATAATTTTATTACACTCCTTTTATTAATACTTGATACGATTTAAATAACACTTCATTGATATAGAGACCTGAAAGATTCTTTAACTAATTACTTGCACTTTTTAACACGTAAAACTATTTTCGTCTCACACAAATACGTATTAAATTTTCTTGAGGACACTTTTTGCGTCTGGTTAGTAACGCTGTCTGCAACCAACTGAACTGATTTCAACCGCCTAAACTTGTAAATTTCTGTATTTCAAGTCTCTGATTGGCTATTCCTAATCCAATAGAATACCTTCATTTAACTAAAGCTTTTTCTGGTTGTTGATTGGCTATTTTTATAAACTGTCATTAAAATTACATCATTGCTTACAAGAATCACAAGTAACATTTAAACTTACTAATTCCTTATTGCCTCAAGGTTACCTCATTGTTACCCCATTGTTAGCAACTTTTAACCTATTATTGTCACAGCTCCACATTATTAAATTACGTAATACATTCATATAACATTATTACACATGGATACAATAATATAAACATATACAATGACTGTTACATACATTTTTTATATATTGTTAAATACACATATTGCTTTAAGGCGGGTGGTCATTATGAAATTATTTAAGTGTTAAAAATACTGCCTCACACTCATATGACTTTCGCTATTCACTCTTCGACAAACGCTTATTGTTCTATCTAATTCTTGTTAATACAGACAAATATTCGTTTCTCATTTGCCCATTTTGGTGCAAGTATGAGAAGAATACAGTAAACTAAAGCGATAGTCAAATGTTTTCAAAGCCGGTCGCTATGGCTTTGAAATTCTGTTCTGTTTTCATGAAACGAAACACAAAGAAAAAAGGAATAGCGATTTACAGTTAAAAAAGTAGAAAGTATCTGAAAATTCAAACCAGTGACAAACAATATCTTGAAAATGGTTGACACGAAAATTTTGACACAAACTGTGTGTTTTAATGAAATATAAATTTTTTGTGTAGCAAGATTTTTATTTTTATTGTATGCCTACCAGTTATACAAAAGTCATTCAGAATAAAGTGAGGTTGACAGCCTATTCTCAGACAATTCAATATACAGAGGATAAGTCAATAAGTATCCGCACATAACTTTTTAAATTTGGTATTACAGCAATAGAAACTTAAATTTACCTCATTTTAACGCAGTCTCCTTGTTTCTCCATCGTTACACAAGCTTTCTGATGCCCTCAGAAAAAAATCTTTTCGATTGAGCAGCAGTTTCCTTTACTTCTTGGTCTGTGGTGAAGCGACGGCCCCTTGAGACATTTTTAAGTGGACCAAAAAGGGTATGCTTTGCCACTTCATCAACAGCCAATCTTTGCTTCTCTGAATCAGGATACGGACTTCTCATTGTTGGCGTCACTAGTGGATATGGATGGGCGTCCTGCTCTTTCCTCGTCCTTTGCAGTTGTCCGACCATTTTTGAACTTTTCAATTCTTTCGTACACATTTCGTCAGGGTAAACATGGCTCCCATATTGTGCGAAAAGTCTTCGTTGGATTTTGGCTTCTGGTACCTACACCTTCAGACGACGATAAACTGATAACTGTATGCTGTTCTTCTTTTGTGCAAAGGTGAAGGGTGCAGCCATGCTTATTATGGAACAATGTAACACTCACTGGAGTGATAACGGGCAAACCTTCCACAAGCGGAGACAAAGAAACAACATGTCGACGTATGCGCGCACAAACGGATACAGACAACCAACAAATAATTAAAAATAGTGTCAGATACTTATTGACTTACGCTCGTACATTTTATTTGTCATGAAAATAACTTAAGAATATGGCATTTTAGTCAAAATCATTACAGCCAGTTTCGAGAAAACAAAAAATAACGATAAATGTGACATCTAAAGGATAGTTTGGGATTGGGGTACTTTCTTCAAAATGTTCGAGTTGCATCCTTAGAAAATCCCGAAATGAAATGTCAAGTTTTGTATTTAACCGACATTTTGGTTATGGTGTTCACGCACATACGGACGCACAGACAGACGGACCATTTTCCAACTGCTTTTTATATTTTCGATGAAATCTTGACAACGATTTTTTGGTAGAATACAATGCTTCCTCCACTTACTACAAGTATGTAGTAGATAAATTAAAAATGGATTGTTTATTTGCTGATTATCTCTACACTTATATTAAAGTTGGTAAATGATTTACAACTTCATTTAAAAACGTTTTCAAAGTTATTAATTTTAAAAATAATAATGAAAATATGATAACGTGCTTAAAGTTTAATGATGAATATATTTTGTTTCTCTAAAACAAGGAATGTCATTGAGTCTTTTTGTGTTGCAAAGAACATTTCTTTGTTGGAATTGAAAGCAATGTTTACTGCAAATGTTTGCGTATAGCAAGTAAATACATAGACAGATGTGTTTTGTTTAAAAAAAAAAATTGAGCCATTGTTTATAATCTTGCAGCGTTTAATAAAAATTATTTTTCTAAATTAATTTGATGAAATTTCCTCACTGAAAATTTTGATAGATTTGTGTTAAAAGTTAGTGAAAATGAAAACCAACATTTCACAGTTGCACCTCAACATAGTACAAAATCCCTGAGTGTATTTTATTATTAAGGTTTTATAATATGGCGTAACATTTTGAATAAACTGTAGCAAATAGGTAATGGGTATATAGGACAGGAGTATACTAATTTTAGCATTGGTAACAAAGGTCACTTTCCTTGTCCCATTAAGAGGTGTGGTTACTGAAAATGTAAGCTTTTCTTTAAAAACATCATTACAACTATAGTGTTTAAATGAAGTAAGTTTGTATGTAAAAGATTGCATTTTAATAGGACAATAAAGATCTGGATAGGTTTTGGCCATAAATATTATTTTAGTAGGTATCTATGGCCTTGGTTATAAAAATCTTAACGAAATTCTAATTTTCGAATTGATTTTAAAATTGTACTTTTTGATGATAGGTGGATTCTAAAACCGTTGAACTACGCTGAACTATGTTTAAAATTTCGTTATTTATAAAACTTAGAATTTAACATCAAAATTCAATTTTTTCCCCTGATATATTATCCTAAAATCAGAATATATTTTGAATATTTGTTGAGAATGTCATAGCTTTAACGCTTTTAGTTTTTGAGAAAATTCTCCTATTAATCCAGAAATTGTAACTTGTAAATACATTTTAAAAATTTAGTTAAGACATTTGAATATGTAACAAGCTAAACTGACCTCCCTACTGCTCTATGTGCTTGCATTTGAAGATCAATCAGCTGTGTTAGATTGTAATATTTAAAAGAATTTACAATTTAGCGGAATAAATAACAATTTAAACACAAACACGCAGCTGGTGCCTGATCTAAAAAAGGAACGTAACACAATTCCATCCCAGAGGTGATTAACTGAATTTAAAGGTGCAAAACAAACCAAATAACCAGGAAAATTCTTTTTCAAATGCATAATAATCCAAATAAAAATATGGGAAAACATTAATTTTTTAAAAGAAGTTGTATACATCCCCCTTAAGTAGCAACTGCATGCATTTTTATGCCACCAAAAATCAGGTAGAATATCTGAAATTTCTCTTGAACTGGAGCAGTTTCTTATACCGTTGTCGAACTCGATAGCACCAATGTTAAAATGAACGAAAGGTTCCCATTATCCGGACAAACCTTGTTCGGAAAGGTAGACGCGAATACTGTTCCTTTATATACTAGGAAGCGGAAAAGGCAGTCTTTGAAATTTGCTGACTTCTCAAGTCTAATATCTTAATTCTGAGTGACATATTCCCTTTTTGCTTTCAAAATATCGAGCACTTCAGTTGATGGTGCGTAACAATATAGTGTTTTGTGTGGTGGGTGTAAGGAAACTGAGACCAAGGTGATGCAGGCCATCAGCGCGATGAGTTTGCAGGGCTTCCAACTTGTTGATGGTTACGTGCCCGGGGCAAATTAATACGTAGTGGCAGGTGTCCCAGACACTGTGTGTGGTCGCGTTATATCGTTCGAATTAATTATGTCTGCAAGCTTACATCGTTACATCTCTTGTGTTTGTATTTTCAACTCGATTTAAAAACCAATATTGGAAATAACACAACTTTGTGTTGAAATTTGCTTTGGTGTAAGCTCAGAGCTCATTGTAAATCTAAAATCACAACATTCCAGTAGTGTTAGATCCGAAAATGCATGTTACTACTGCACATGCTTTATTCTACTAAAATCGGTTTAACGGTGTGAAACTCGTAAACGCTTTGTTTTTATTTATATTTTTTCCTTTTTAAGTTTAACTTACATGGTCGTATTGAGGGCTTAGACTTCAGAAACAATGATGGTGTTACTAACTCGTTTACGGTAGATATTTTACCCTTTTTCATTCCCATATTCATACTTCCAGGCACTGTGAAAAGTAGGGAATGATTTTAACTAAAGGAAAAATTCGAGAATCGAGCCCGGGACTTCTGACCATAGAGGCGGTCCTCGTAATCACTTGTTTACTTTAACTTTCATTATTGTTAAACGTAATAATATATTGTTACGTTAATTCTCTTGTAGTTTCAAATAAAGGGAAAATTTGCACTAAAAACAAGAAACACTGACAAATTAATTTGATTTCAGGAAATTGTCTACAAGAAGGTGTTTATAAGCAACTGCAAGTTGTTTTAAGAAATTAACCTTGTTAACCTATATTAAAAATAGTTTGAGTTTAAAACGGAAACGCAGACCATTTCTATTGTCCATTATTTGAATTGAAAGCTCATTCTTAAGTGCCTTTTAAGTGCAAATAAAGACGTATGGGGCACATTCATTATCGCCGAAAGTTTTATGAGTATCTTTAACAAGCCAAAGCTTAAATAAAAGAACAGGCGTGGTGCATGAAACATGGTGCTCACTGTCTCAACTAGCTCATTGCAAGAAGGCATTTTGGGTTGCAGGGAAATACGGCGCAACACAACACTAAGTTAATTCATGAGCTGCAAAGCATACAGATATATTAATTATTTTATGGATTCTGCTGTTGATAAATATGTTTTATGTGCCCAGACACAGCAAAGATTGATGATCGAGATATAAAAATTGAAGGCCAAAGATACATTCATCTCTACTTTAAAAGAAAACAGTTAAGAATATGATACGGATTGCATATGGTTGGCCCCGTAGCTCAATCGATAGAACACCTGCTGCTGTGCGAGGGTTTGCGGGTTAGATTACCGACTGGGATTGTCCTTTTTCTCTAGCCTATATTATTTCCTATCCTCCCTAGAGTCTGGAACTATGAATGAGGGTGTGAATGTTATCTAATGAAGAAAACCCAAAGAAACAACCAGAAACCCAGTGAGAACGGTTTTCGAGTTTGCACATGTTCCAAAGGCAAAGGCTACTGATATGACCATTGCAGTTAAAGGCAGTGGAACATGTTCACATAAATGTGACAAATTTAATCGCACAAATGGAACACTAAAAAGAAATTGCATACTTACACTGCGTACTTTTTGACACAGAAAGTATATTTTACAGCGTAACTGTAAGATGAAGTTAGGAAATAACTGCATAGCCTTTTTATGTTTATTACTAAATTTATTTTACGTCGTTTTAGCTACAGGGTCATATCGCGACGGATCTGTTATTGGATAACTCTTAAATCGAGGCGTGGCAGACAGTCATCCCTGTAACCACCCGCTTCGTCGTGTCCACAGAGACCCTAGTGCATAGCAACTGCATCTTCTGTTTCGTGCCATGTAGATGGCATTAGGGTGCTGTCCAGTCCAGCCATCGCCCTCACACAGAAAGGCGGACAGTTAGCCTTCTAGGTCTCATCCCCGTAACCACCCGCTTCCACGTGTCCACAGATACTCTAGCGCATAGCAACTGGATTTTCTGCTTTCTGCTGTGCAGATGACATCAGGGTGCCGTTCAGTCTACATACTTTCATTGTGTGAGGATAGATGGCACAGCCTTCGTTATTGCCACCTATTTTTCATGTTTACTATTGTTTTAGACTTAAGATACAACTTTGGGTCGTGGTATAAAATATCCAATTGGGTACTTACCTTAGCGGCTGAGGGAAACCGCGAAAAAAAAACTGGTCGGCCTACGGGATTTGAACCCGGAACCTCCCGAATGCGGCCACGGACGTTACTACCCGAGCCTCCCTCTCGGTACTTCTAATGTCGCCCAGAACCTCCACACATACGTCTTCAAAGAGAGAATTTTATAAAGAGCGCGCGCGCGCGTGTGTGTGAACAGCATAAACGAAAAAATACCAATCTTGGTACGAGTATTTAAGTTCAGCATGTTCCAAGGATGAGACACCCCAGTCCAAACTACACTAACTAACCTAGAAAAAGGTTTCGTTATTTTTATATTCCGAAGAAGTGATTAAAATATATGTTTAAGATATTTACATGAAAAATAAAATGTATATCTTGAATATTCTGTGAATGGCCTTTGAAGTCATCTTCATTCTAAATGGGGTTTTTTTATAACTTGTAATCTGTATAAGACAGACAAGGCTTATTACACAAAAAATGCTGATCTAGTTAAGTCAGACAGGTTATGTCAAAGAATATTATTTGTGGCGTTGCATTTCCAAGATTGAATTGTCAAATACTTCATACTTTCTCATCAGCAAAATCGCTATTCGTTTCTCTCTCTCTGTCTCCCCCGCTAATAAAAAATTTGACTATCTCTTACGCCTACTTTATCCCCTTAATTTCCTTATAACTTGAGGCAGTATTTTTAACACTTAAATGATTTCAATCTAATTATATAATATATAAATTCAATAACAGCCCGCCTTAAAACAATATGTATATAAAATAACATAAAATGTATGTAACAGTCATTGTTTTAATGTTTATATCATTGTGTACATGTTTAATAATGTTATGTGAATGTAGGTATTACGTAATTTAATAATGTAGGACCTCTGAGAGTATAGATCAAAAGTAGCTAACAATGAGGTAACAATGAGGTAACCTTGAGGCAATAATGAATTGGAAAGCTTAATAATGCTACTAGTAATTCTTGGATAAAAAATAATGTAATTTTTAGACAGTTTATAAATAGCCAATCAACAACCAGAAAAAGCTTAAGTTAAATAAAAGTATTGGAGTAGGATTAGCCAATTACAAACTGAAATTGAGCAAATTGTACAAATTCAGAAGTCAGTTGCTAGTAGACAGCGTTCCTAACCGGACGCAAGACGCGTCCTCGAGAAGTTTAATACATAGCCAGTGTGAGGCAAAAATTCATTACGGCGAGGATATTATAAAGTTTACTGTTTAAAAACTGCAAGTAATTAATAAATAATTTCACAGCTCTCTATATAAGTGAAGTGTTATTTAATCGTGTGAAGGATTAATAAAAGGAGTGAAGTAAAAATCATAATTTGTGTAAGCCTACATTCTTTAGCCGCATCACTTCCTGATAAGAGATACACGTATCTACATATTAATACTGACGCAGCCGAGGCAAACATAAATATATATATATATATATATATATATATATATTTAAAGAAACATAAAAAATACAAAGTTGATTCCGGAACGTTGGGGCGAAGGCCACCGGAAACTTTGTACCATACGTGGGGTAGTTACTTCATCAAGTTTGGCTCCCCAACAGTAGATCTACAATATAACTCCTCCTAAAATAGAACCTTCTTCAACGTTTATCTCGATTAGCATGAAGGAGATAGAGGAGTAAGCTTTTGTAAGAATAGTTTGTTGAAGAATGGGTAGAGAATGCCGTGTGGATGTAACACTCAGACATTTTTTTCAAGTACTGTGCCTTTATCTAGGATTCCCTAGTCGCGTGTAGTCGCATGGCATTGAAAAGGATGCAAAATGGAAGCACTGTTATACATCGTTCTGAACTTTAGGCATCGGCACGTATCAGAAACGCTTCCTCCCCTGGAATCATTCACAGAGTTGACGTTCTTTCTAAGGGATTAAGGAGAACCGGTAAATTTTATTCAATCCAAATAACACGTTTTTCCGAGGAATATGAATCATTTCATGTGCGTAATGTGGAAAAGTGGACACGCATCTATACAGACATATGTTCTCTTTATTTACAAAGGCTTATTTGGTACAGTTATTCCTTGCCTCTCGTGCCAGGCATGCAGTTTTTCCATCAGTCTGTAAACAGAAGTAGAACTCAAAGTTGAATCTATATTTTAAGTTAAAATATTTTACTTACGCTTTTCTAGAAAACTTAAACCTGAAAGTATATGCTCTCGAGAACAATGACTGAAGAATAATCGCAAGACCTACAAGGGAGTGAAGGAAGTGTGATGTTTCTTTACGTTTCTATAGCTGATGTATTAAAATTTCCGTTGCCACTCTTCATCTGTACATAAAACTGTTTGTGTTAAATTTTCAATTTTGTAGAAAAGAGCTATTGCTAGCATTTTGATGGGCTACTCAGAAGCCAAAAAGTTGCATTTTTAAAACGCTTTGTGTAGGGATGTGGCTGTTGTTTTAATGGGGCATAAAATAAAAACAAATCTTGAAATATCGTACTTCTTTGATTTTTGAAAATTGTTTATCCACTAAAGATGTACGAGTGCAATACTTCTGTTAAATGTTATTCATAAAACTGAGTTAGAGGGAATATTTAACAAGTTGTATATCTACTTTTATATTTACGGTTATCCTTAAATTCCTGCAGGAAATTACTGTTACTACTAATTACATACAGCTAATTACTAATAATTACCATTAGTTACTGCAGGACACAGTATACGCTGTTCAAGGTCGTTAAGAATGGCAGGAGGTCCAAGGTTCAAATTCCGCCAGGATCGCCCTCTTTGACTCAGGCTTTTTCCAGCTTTTCTTCAGTCTTCATAACTGTCAAATGCTGTAAATTACATCAAGATTTGGCTTGGAGCGTTTCCTTCCAAATTTCCTTTCCCAATTATTATTCAGTGTTATGTGTCAACTGTGTCCACCAACTGAGGTGCCGTATTCAGTAATAACGGCCGTTAAACGCTGCTAAAAAATCTGTGATACATTCACATGAGTTTCTGTACTCTTTATCTTTATTAGTGGTCACACAAATTATTCTTAGTGAAGCTTATTTTTCTATCTGCTACATTTTGAAGTAACATTATTAATGTTTATTTATTTTGTTGTTGTATATGTTTGTATTTGTTAGCCCCACATTTGGGAGCCAATTTGCGGTGGTATTTATGTTATATTTATTTATTTATTGAGCCCCACGTTTGGGAGCCAATTTGCGATGGTAAATTTATAATGTTATTTGTGTATGTGTGTTTACTTTACGTGGTGAAGCCATCTTGTGACGTGATTCATTTGTTAGGTTTGTTAGCTCCATCTGGTGTTAGCAATTTGCGGCAGTATTAGTTTTTGTTTGAAAGAATGCTACTGTTATTTTATTTAATTTTGGTTCTCTGTCCTCCGGCTAGCTATTATCCTTTTGGTCAAGCACTTCTCTTTATACAGGTTGTGTAAACGAAAAGGAATCTTTTATCCAAAGATAACACTGATGAAGAAATTTGTTTTACACTTTTATTGTCGAACACATTTACTATCACATTTACACATTGATCTTGACACTCGCCAAACTGAAACCGTTATAATAACTTCATTACTGATCACTCTTAATTCGCGTAATTCAACTTTTTGTATAATTAACTTTACAACACTTTAGATTTTTCATAATTCTGCTACGCGTAACTTGTGAATCGATAGCCGACGTGTAATATTTCTGCTGGACTGAAGGCGACGTGTATCATACAAATATTTTCGACGAACTGACGGGAATGCGACGTGTAGTGTACAAAGAAATTTGATGAACTGACTGACTGAAGGACTTTACCTCTAACCTACTCTTTTTATACTCATTCACCCAGATATGCCTAAAGATTATAACTGAGCTGCAATTGGCTAATAAAACGCGCCAACATTAGCGTCTATTTTAATATCCAATGAAAATTATGAATACATATGCTCTAGCGAAATGTTCCAGAAGATTCTAAAAGAAAAACTCGCCAATATTACGTAACTTCCTCGTTTCCAATAATGATAAACAGCTCACCCCCTCGCTGCATTATTGCACGCTATTATTGTCAGTTTCAGTAAGGCAGTATAAACTTACTTCCCAACAATAATTACAATCAATAAACATCTCAAATCAATGTCACATAAAAATGCATATTCATATTACAATCATTATTTACATTTAAGTAATTTGTGATACAAATTACTGCATCAATTTAAATCCAAATAAACAATTGCAGAAATAGCTCATTGCACATTTCGTTATAGATACAAAGGGAACAGCGATAGTCAAATGTTTACGACCAGAACGCTGCATGTTGGCTTTAAAATTCCATACTATTTCCATGCAATCGCGAGAAACACTGAATGTTGTTTGGTATTTATCCGACTTTTCGTTTTTTAGTTATGCTGTTCGCAGACATCACATGGACATGTTTCCATAAACGCTTTATTTAGATGCAGGGCGCCTCAAAACATACATTTCCGTGAAATTTTGGTATTGCATTTTTGGGTGAAATCAAATACTTGCCTACTATACAGGATGGACCATTTAAGTGAGACTGCACAATATCTCCAAGTCGTAGAAAGAAATGTCTTGAATAAAAGTTAAGAAAAGAATAGAAAGGAAAGTAAACGCAGTCAGTCGTGTTTTATTTGGAGGACGTTGTGATGGTCATTTTAGGGTCAATTTAATTTTTCTTTTAAATGGTAACCTACCATTTTTATGTTGTTTTCTGACGCCTCATAAAAAGCTAAACAACGTTTGTATAAAGCACTTTGCAATTGTTCTTACACCAACGAAAATAACATCGAAAATTCTGAATGACTGTGTACGAAGTGCACAATGAATGGTTGGACCATCCATGGATGGTTATTTGAGGGTCAAGTTACGTTTCGTAATTGGGAACCAACATTTTGTTTTCCTTATTCCTCATCACAAAATAAACAGATTTTTATAAAACCATTTTATAATGAGAAAACAACATACAAAATTTAGGTTTCCATAAAAAAAAGTTAAGTTGGCCCTAAAATGACCATCACAACGCTTTCAAAATAAAACACGACTAATGACATTCGTTTTTCCCCATAACATCAAGCAACTTTTATTAAATACATTTCTTTCTACGACGCTTAGTTTTGGAGATATTGTACAGTCTCAATATAAATGGTCCACCCTGTATCGAGTAGAGAAAGTAAAAAGGAAAAAAGAAACAGTATAATGCCTACCCTTTGTATCCCAAGCTTAAAAAAAGAAACAAATCGTTTACATATGTTTTAACTTTTATTAATACCGAGAAAAGGCAATTCTATACGACTTTCGTAACACTGTGTGTTATGTACGATGCACAGAGACAAAGGAAATCGGGTAAGAGAGTGATAAATGGAGTGAGAGAGATCCATTCATTAGTTAAACTCAAGGTACAGCTCCATTCGCGTTATTCTGTTCTGTTAGATCGAAGGAAAGCAAACCAGTGTATTCCTCATCTTATAAAATCATTATCCTCTCAGGTAAATAAATGCAGGTTAGCGCTGTGTAACCTTAAGATGTTAGAAAAAAGAAAAACGAGGGTCAAGCTCTGATACCCGGCATTAAGATCCAAAGATAGTGATTATATTGCAGTTACACTAATGATGATTTAGATGATTGGTTGATGGAGCAGATAATCAATCGGATAACATTAATTAAAGTACACAAGCTGTCAATTAGAGGCATCAGGAATATTTAAAGAAGCCGATACGATCTGATAACTCTTGAACAGAAGTGTACGAGGAGGAGTGTTCCTACTAATAGACTCGTCTTCCCCTCTCTCCATCGTGCCAGCTGCCAGTTTCCTTCTCAGATATCATCATTTGCTGCAGTTATGATTCACCGCTTCTGCTTCAAGCAGTTCCAGGTAACTGAAGAAACAGTTGAATGAAACAATAATGCGCTGCACGCAGATACCCACTGCTAGCGTGCTACCTCTTTGTCGATCTCACAGTAATTTGAGGCAGTATTTTTAACACTTAAATGATTTCAGTCTAATTATATAATATAAAAATAATAACAACCCGCCTTAAAGCAATATGTGTATAATATAATATACAAAATGTATGTAACGGTCATTGCAATATGTTTATATATTATTGTGTACATGTATAATAATGTTGTGTGAATATATTACGTAATTTAATAATGTAGGAGCTGTGAGAATAGAAGGCGAAAGTTGCTAACAATGAGGTAACAATGGGGTAACCTTGAGGCAATAATGAATTGGAAAGTTTAATAAAGCTACTAGTAATTCTTGTAAACAATAATGTAATATTTAAAACAGTTTATAAATAGCCAATCAAAAACTAGAAAAGCTGAAAGTTAAACAAAATATGCTATTGGAGTAAAATTAGCCAATCAGAGACCTGAAAGAGAGAAATTTGCAAATTCAAGCGGTAAACGCCAGTCGCTAGTAGACAGTGTTCCCAACCGGACGCTAGACGTGTTCCCGAGCAGTTCAATACGTATTCAGTGTGAGACATATAAACTTAATTACGGCGAGAATATTATAAAGTTTACGTGTTAAAAAGTGCAAGGAATTAATAAATAATCTCAGGTCTCTATATAAGTGAAGAGTTATTTAGTCGTGTAAGGATTAATAAAAGGAGTGAAGTAAAAATTATAATTTGTGTAAGCCTACATTCTTTAGTCGCATCACCCCCTGCTAAGATATACATGCTTCTACAAATTAATACTGACGCAGCCGAGGCAAATATATATATATATATAATATTTAAAGAAACATAAAAAATACAAAGTTGATTTCTAAACGCTGGGGCGAAGACTACCGGAAAGTGAACGTTGGGGCGAAGGCCACCGGAAAGTAAACTTGGGGCGAAGGCCAACGGAAACTTTTTACCATACGTGAAGCAACAACCTTCTCAAATTCGAGATTAACACTCATTGAAAAATCTGATGTGATACATTCACATGACTTTCTCTACCCTCTTATTTATTAGTGGATAGACAAACTATTTTTACTAAAGCTTATTTTCTGTTTACTCATATTAATCCAAATAAATCTTTGTAGAAATAGCTACATTACATATTGCGTTATAAATATAAAGAGAACAGAAATAGTCAAATGATTAAGAGCTGGACGCTATATGCTGGCCTTAAAATTGCACACTGTTTCCATGACTTCGCAAGAAATAACTGAATGCTGTAAGGACTTTAAAGAATGGACAACGCGAACCTTCAATAATGAATATCGCAGAGATGGCTTATGCAACAAAAGAAGCTTATTTCAATTAAATTATGTGCTTTAAAGAGATCTGCATTTTTCTGTGTTATACACGATTATATAGAATTTTTTCCGAATAAACAGCATTTCATAGGCTATTCCCAGAAAAATCAAGACATACGTTCTGTTTGTCATGTAAATATCATTAATAAATGGTATTGTAATCAAAATGGCTAGAGCCAGTTTTTAAAAATGAAAAATTATGAAAAATGTTTCATGCAAAGAGTAGTTAGAGGTGGGGGAGTGTCTTAAAAATCTTTGTCGCATCTTTGGAGGATACTGAACTTAAACATCAAGTTTGGTATTTGTGCGATTTTTCGTATTTTGAGTTACGAGGTTCACGGACACACTCACACGTACCTTTTACTAAAAATGCCTTTTTGGAATCAGGGTCCTCAAAACATGCATTTCCGATGAATTATCGATATAGAATGCCTTAAGTTTTTAATCTAATAATTAAAATATTTCAACAGACCACATAAAGTGTTAATTCTATTAATTCAATAAATAGAGTAAATAAAAATAAAACAGTGGATCAATTTTACAATTAATAATAAAATCGAAAAAAAACAATTTAAGTAAAGGTAGAATCAGATGAATGAAAAATTCAATGCATAGCCGGGATTTGAACCACGGATATTCCGGTCTCCGTCCGGTTTCTCTAACCACTGGGCTACCGTGGCAACTAACCAGCAGGACATTAAATTCTCCAACTGATTCGCATTTTTCCCGGTAAACCCTAAGAAGATCTCAAATTGTTTTGGGAGGACATACCCCAATGGCGACTTACAATGTTGTAAGTACTTTAAGTCCCGGGCTTCATAGTTTCGACCACTATTAGGTCAATAATTGGGGATTTTAATGTCGTGCTGGCAAGTTGCCATGGTAGCTCAGTGGTAAGAGTAACCGCACTGAGACCGAGAGATCCGTGGTGCAAATCCTGGCTATGGCATTGGATTTTTCAGTCATCTGATTCTACCTTTCTAACCTTCTCCAACACACGGCTTGTGTGGAAGAACAATTAATTCCAATTTAAGTAAAATTTCCAAAAAAATCCCTTACTCCACCTGCTATGTACGTGGTAGAGAAAGTAAAAGTAACAAAAAAATTGACATTCGGTAGAGTTGCATTTGCTAATCAGCATCTTTTGCTACGTTTATACACACTTTCGTTTGAGAACATAGTTGATGTTCCTATTTGCTACGAACTCTCGAGACGTCTGCTTCACGTGTTGGCAGAGTGTGCAGACCCGACAGAAGCTTGGCGGCAGAAAGGGTGGAAGGGGAGGACACTATGTCAAGCTTAATTTGGCTCCGACTCGTGATTTTATTTCTTTTACTTGTGATCAAAATTTACAACACATGGCAAACAGTGTTGTAATAAAATGAGATTCATTGTGCCCATAAACATGGTGCGAGATGCTATCGTTTCAGAGGTCCATTCGTATTTATTGAGCATGATTTAAAAATACTTGATAGTTAATCAATGACGGATTACCGTTTTCACTTATCAGATTGTATCAGGTGTAGTGAACGGTTTAACGTCAAATCCTGACTAATGGCGCTAAGCAATTTCAAAACGTGGATGCTTTATGACATCGAGAGCGCCGCTTCAAAACCAATGAACTTTAGATATAAATTTATTCTGAGAAATACACAGACCTCAGAAAGTATACCTCTCTTTAAAAAGTCTGATGTGTTACATTCACACGACATTCTCTAGACTCTATTGTTTGTTAGCAATAGTCAAGTGTTTAAGAAAGGGACGCTATACGAGTATGCTGCCTTAAAATTCCATACTGTTTACAACTGAATGTTGACAGGGTTTAAGTGAATGGTTCAAGTATTGAAAAATTCGAACCATTAATAACGGATATCTCGGAAACGGCTGATGCCACAAAAAATAATTATTTAAAATAAATTGTGTGTTTTGAAGAGTTCTAGGATTTCTGTGAAATACGTTTTCATCTATCGCTTAACGCTTACCAGTTATACAAGATTATACAAAATTCCTTCTGAATGAAGAGGACTTCAGAGGCTATTCCAAGACAATTCTAGATATACATTTTATTTGTCGTGTAAATATATTTAATGTATGGTATTTTAATCAAAGTCGTTAGAATTTCTAAAAATGTTCCATGTAAAGGTAGTTTGGGGTAAAGGGATTTCTTTGAAAATCTTCGTGTCATCTTTGAAAGGTACTGAACTTAAATAGCCAGTCCAACTTTTTGTTTTTGAGTTATGTTCACAAACACACGCACACAGACCTTTTTCTGAAAATAATTTGTTTATTCAGCGGGCCTCAAAACATGCATTTCCGTAAAATTTTAGTATCGAATTTTTGGGAGAAATGTAGTACGTTCTCTACCTGCTTAGTATGTACACGGTAGAGAAAATAAATATCGGTTCACATGAATTTCTCTATCCACTATGGTTCATTTGTGTCTCGTACACAAACTTTTTTTTGTTAACCAAGATAAATATTTTTCAGAAATGATTTCATTACACCTTTCATTGCACGTATGAGTGGTAGTGGAGAATAAAGCGATGAAGGTATAGGTTATACAACACAGGGGGACACCTCGGGCACTGCGATCTACATAGATCTACTGTGGCTACTGCCCTCAGGAGGAAGATACGGGACGAAGTAAACTCAGGAGACTAAGGCCACAGTGACGCGCGGAAGACCATAACAGTTCCAGGCTCGAAGACTCGTCCCACTGCTGGAGCTGCCTAGAGAGGGCGATGAACGCCCGTCGACCAAGCAGCTCTCTAGTGTCCACGTGGAGTACTCTTTTCTTTGAGTGAGCACACGCGCCATCTGTCCTGAACCACCATACACCACGAATCCTAGAACCACATCTGAAAGATGGAGAAGGAAACGGAATGAAAGAGAAATGAGGGAAAGGAATTCTCCTACCGATCAGGGAAATCTACAAAAAACCCAAGGTTGAAATGGGCATTCGACGGGGATCGAATCGGACTCCCGAATGCGGGTCTCACACGATACCGCGGAGCCGTCTCACTCAGTAAGCTGAAGCGATAGTCAAATGTTTATCCCAATTTTCGGTTTTGAGATTGCCAAATTGAGAAAAATTATCATTTTTAATAGGCACGAAGAACTGACGCTATTAAAATTTGTGTTCTGACGATTTTCAATATTTCTTACTTTATTACTTTTTAATTGTTTTTAAACTGCACCAATTTTTCAAAATGTTCGTGTATGGCGTTTGAAAACTATTTTACTTGCGAATTCTGTAGTATAACACCTGAATATGGTGGAAGTAGGTTTGATATGACGGAAGAGAGAATGTCAGTTATGATTTGGCCTCGCAAATTTATTTTTGTGATCAACCTATGTTGAAACACTTTTTTTCTGCCATTACTGGATTACGGTTGATGACAACTGAAATGAAATTTTAACAGCCATCCGATTGAATTTTGAGTGGAAAGCTTACGAGCCTCTCTTCTACGGATTGTCTTCCAAAGAATAAATCGATGTAATGATCAGCTGTTTCCAAAAAACCGATCAATATATTGTCCCAAGAAGCATATACAGAATTACTTGTAAGTCCTGCACTAGCAGGATATCTCTCAAAGTTTGAGTTTCATTTATTTCAACATCAGAATGTAAGGTTAATAAAATAATAGTTATAAAAATAAGACCCATGTTCTAATGCCTTCAGCAGAACATCACAAGCCCTCGCTTATTGTTACGGCAGAGTGTTGATTATTATACTTTATTAATTTTAATTCCAAGGCTGAAATCTAGCAGAAAAATATACAATTACGACATAGGTCATACGTATTGTTCCCATTTAGACACCATTGCTAAACTCCAATAGAGAGCAAGCGAAAGAATACTGCAGGAAAGTGCATATAGAGGGTGCCAAAAAATGTATACGCACTTTGACAGGAGATATCTATTTAATGTATTTCAAAGTGAGGCAGTATTTTAACACTTAAATGATTTTCAGTCTAATTATATAAATATAAATTCAATAACAGCCCGCCTTAAAGTAATGAGTGTATTTAACAATATATAAAAAGTGTATATTACAGTCATTTTATATGTTTATATTATTGTATCCATGTGTAATAATGTTATGTGAATATATTACGTAATTTAATAATGTAGGAGCTGTGAGAATAATCAGTTAAAAGTTGCTAACAATGAGATAACCTTGAGGCACTAATGAGTTTGAAAGTTTAAATGCTACTAGTCATTATTGGAGCAACAATAATGTAAATTTAGTGACAGTTTATAAAATAGCCATTCAATAACGAGAAAAAGTTTTAGTAAAATGAAGGTATTCTATTGGAGTAGGATTAGCCAATCAGAAACTAAAAAGGAGAAACGTTTACAAATTTAGAAGCCAGTTGCTTGAAAACAGTGTTCCTAACCGGATGCGTGATGCGTCCTCGGGAAATTTTATACGTATTTTGTGAGAGACAAAAATGTTAAAAAGCGCAAGTAATTCATAAAAGAATCTCAGAGCTCTATATCAGTGAAGTGATATTTAAATCGTATCAAGCATTAATAAAAGGAGTGAAGTAAAATTATAATATGTGTAAGCCTACATTCTTGTCGCATCACAACCCTGCTAAGAGAAACATGTCTCTAACAGTAATACTGACGCAGTCGAGGCAAAAATAAATATATAGTATTTAAAGAAACAGTCAACTTACAAAGTTAATATTTTTCTAAACTTGGGGCAAAGGCCACCGGAAAGTACATTTGGGACGAAGGCTACCGGAAAGCGGGTACTATATGTGCGGTTGCAACTACTACAAGTTCGGCTCCCCAACAGTTGAAATATAATATAACTCCTTCAATACAAACGTCTTCAAATCGGCTTTCCATACATAGTGCAAACTCCTACAACAAAATAACTTCTTCAAATTGCGTGGTGCAAATAACGTAATAAACCACCTTCTTCAAATTGGCATCCATACGTGGAGCTAACAAAATACTTCTTCAAAAGTTGGACCGAAAAACAACAGTAATGTGTAGTGCGATATTCTGTAAACAGATGTGATTCACATACGTTATGCTAGTGTTGCTACGCGACAGGTAAGTTAACAATGAACAAATGAAGCCAAGATTATCTATGATGTTCTGTAAACAATGTGATTCACATTACGTTATGCTAGCCTAGCTACAAAAAATGAGCCAAGATTATCGTTTGAAGAGCGGAACGCAATTTTGAAGTGGTATTGGAAAAATCGATAATGTTGTTGAAGTTCAGCGCCAATGGGGACATGTGTACAGAGCAGAACCGCCAACGCGAGTAACAATTGCACGGATTCGATACAAATTTGGGACTCATGGTACCGTATGTGCTGTTCACAAGCACAGCAACAAGTCCCACGTCCTCGGCTATGATTTTGGAACGTTTTGAACACTCACCCCAGAAATCTACAAAGCAATGTGAACGTGAGGCTTCCTCCAGGGTAATGGACAGAACGAAGAGTTCCGACTGAGTCCACCGCGTTCTCCGGATCTAACTTCTAACGTTGGACTTCTACCTATGGGGAACTCTTAAGGACGTTGTACATCGTAGAAAAACAGCTACAGGGCAGCAAGTGCAGCAATCGCTGAGGACACTTTCGCAAACGTTGGTCGATAGTAGTTCAACGTACTCAGAAGTTTATCGACTTGAGCAACTTAGTGCTCATCATTTTCTGTTTGTAAGAATTCAGCTTTGTTATGTTAACACAGTTTTTTCTTTGCTTGAAGTGTGTGTATGATTTTGGCACCTCTGTATATTAGCATTGGGTATATTTAATATCACTTAGGGGTTCATTCTTCGCGACCAATTACAAGGTTTTTATTGTTGGAAAGAGAAGCCAAGCCAAACTTTATTCTTGGTAAAGTTAAGCCAGAAGCTAGGCGCGACACGAAACAAGCAGAATCTTTTCATTAGAAATTGCGAGTAAATATAAGTATTGAAAAGAAGAGGTGAATCACTAAAATAAAACTTTACTATTGCTAACATACACACATGTAATAATAACTTAGTTCCTCAAAGTTTCGATCAACAACATTTCAGAAGGCGAACATGTCGACTCCAGCCGCGCAAGAAAATACATTCTGTATTCTGCTGCTCTGAAGGTTAACATACGGCTAGCTTTTGTTTTTTGAAGCCTCTCAGGTGTTAACTCCTGAGAGAAACAATTGATTTGCTCTCTTTGATAATGAAAGACGCACTGTTAATTCTCGAAGTCGCCGAAGTGGTACATACATTACACCACTGAGTGTGTCATTTCAGCCAATGAAAGTAAAGAAATCTTTGACTCCACGTGAAGTTAACACCACCCCAGAGACTTCCGAGAACCAATGGTAAGCCACATGCTGACTTTTAGAGTAACACAATAAAAACAATGGCTTTCAAAGAGTTGGAAATACACAAGTTAAACAGAAAGTTTGTATTTAATTAGTTCCGAGCACCATCGACCACAGATATTCATAAAATCCATTGCCCAACAACAGCTCCACCAATAAGCTAGAGCAAAAAAAGGAGGTAGCGATGACCACAACAAAATCGCAGCATGGCTGCATCGCTTCTAAACCTACTATCATATATTATTTTAAATGGCGCACATGTCCGCTTGATAAGTTTATAGTAGGTGTCACACTTTTAAATGTGTAGGATGTAGATCTTTTTGACCATCAGATTCTCATGAAAAGCAAAACGGTAACATTGATTCAAAAAGCGCACCGGCTATAATATATTAAATTATGAACCATATTTAAAAACGCATTAAACAACAGCATAAACATGTTCATCAAGCTTTCCATATCAGGCACATGACATTGTTTACCTAGCGGCCATGCAAGAGTTCTGTCCATAAAATGACGATAACCGCCTCACTCGATTTGACAACCAATCTGTACTTTAACTCGCGGATATTTCGTGTTTTACAGACATAAAACAACGATTTAAAATAATACCACAGAAAACAAATCACTAGGGATTAAAACGCATGTTACTGACGGCCATTAATAGCCACCATTATGCAACATGATCCAATCCAGGAATTTCTCGTGGCACAATCCAATTGTTTCACTAGAGATATAAGTCGCACCATCCTGCTGAAAATATAAGCCTTAAATGTCCATTGGATACCAGTGAGGCCACAAAAACTCAACATTGTATGGTATCGGTCTCCATTAACTGCCTCATCTTCAAAAACATAAGAGTCGATGATGTCATCGGCCCGAAATCCACACCAAGCTGTCACTGTCTGTGGACGCACTTCCCTTTCGTGAACATCATGCAAGAATTGTCTGATCCCTAAATACAGCATTGTGTTTATTAACAAATGCATTTAAGTGAACGTATACCTTGTCACTGAAGATTATTTGGGAAGCCGTTGTCCTTCTGTTGTCTTCTTAGAACCCAATCAACAAAATTTGGTCACTTTTTGTGATAGGCAGTTTCCTTTGCTGCATTTACTGAATTTTGTATGGAACCGCTTTTATTTGACTAACATTCACACTTTACTTTTCACTGCATTGTTTTAAACCAATCGGCTCGAACGAGAACGCCAGAACTTTTAAAACTGAATTTTGAACTTGCTGTGTTGAGCTCCATAAATATATTTCGAAACACTAGAATCAGAAGAAGTCGAGACTTGCTATATGACTTGCACAGTTCCGATAAAATGTTTTACTATAAACACTATGTTGCTCAGTTGTATACTGCTCCACCGCAATGCGAACATTGAAGAACTGCTAGAAATGCAGCTGAAGCAAGAATACAATATTAACGAATATCAGTATGATACAAACAGTGTTGACAATAAAAAAAATCTGATGTGTTACACTCACATGACTTTCTCTACACTTGTACAAACTATTTTTACAAACGCTTATTCTCCATATGCTTCATATTTATTGAGATAAACATTTGCAGACTCTATCTTGTTGCTAATTTTCTTGTAGATGTAAGGGGAATATATATTTACAAGGGCAATATAGAAATACAGTAGCCTTTAAGCATATACATATCTCTTAATAGCTGGTTGCTAGGTGCAGCACCACTGCCTTTGCCACAGATTAATACTCTTTGCATATCCAAGACAAAAAAAAATTAATAACGAATTCCCATTTGAGAAAATAAGTATTGAAAAATTTAAGGGAATAACAAGCAATATCTCGAAAACGGTTCACTCAACAAAAGAAATGTATATGACATAAATGGTGTATTTTAACGCGATCTACATTTTGTGTGTAGTAACATTTTGTCTATCTCTTATGGTTTACCAGTTATGCAAAAGTCGTTCACAATGAAGAATACTTTTGGAGACATTCCCAGAAAATTCGAGATATACATTTCATTTCTCATGATAATATCTTAAACATATGATATTTTAATCAAAATCGTTAGAGCCATTTTTGAGAAAATTAAAATTTTCGAAAAATCTTCCATGTAAAGGGTAGTCTGGTGTGGGGGAATTTCCATGAAAACCTTCGTGTCGCATCTCTGGAAGATACTGAACCTAAATACCAAGTTTGGTGTTTATCCGACTGTTCCTTCCTGAGTTATGCTGTTCACACACACACACACACACACACACACACACACGGACATGTTTCCAAAAATGCTTTTTTTTAATTCAGGGGATCTCAAAACATGTATTTCCGGTGAAATCTCAGTATCGAATTTTTGGGTGGAATACAATACTTCCCCTACTTACTATACGTAGTAGAGGAAGTAATAAACAAATTCACGAGCGATTTTAGAAAAACTGATGTGCTTCTTTTAATTGCGCTAAATATTATAACAGTGAGTGTTGTACAGGGTTATTCAAAAAGAAGCAACAAACTTTAAATACTTATTTATAATGAACGGCAATAGATAGCGACACATACGACATATTGAATAGAGGAAAGTTCAACGTTTTAAGCCCCACCTATTAGTTCCATTCAGTGCCGGCACCGGCACTGTGTTAGTTTACGAGAAAATGGTGACGCCACAGGAAAAGTCGTTTTGTGTGCTGTATTATGCAAAGAGTGAATCCATTGTTTCATTGCAGTGTGCATGTCGTTGCAAGTTCAACAACGAGCTGCTGTATCAGAAACAATTTACAATTTATACAATAAATTCCTAGAAGATCTATGCGTATGCAACTGGTCGTGCTCGCATAACAAATGTTGCTCATTTTGAACACATAAAATAAAATTTTGAACTTTTCTCTATTCATTGATCTATCGAATGTGTCGCCATCTATTGTCGTTCATTAGAAATAAATATTTAAATTCTGTTCCTTCTTTTTGAATAACGTTATATTACACGGCTTCTAATTATGGTATCCCCTGTTAGAAGATCCCCTATGAGCGAGCTAAAAATCATGAAAATTAAAACTAAATGTATGTGCAGCAGTTAAAGAACACTATGCAACAAAGGCATAGGCTTAAAGTTTAGTTTTACATTACATAAATACTTAACAAGTTTCGAGTAGAAACCCAAGATCCCGTTGTTTGTAAGAGCAGTTCCCAAGTGCCCAGTGACCATCAACGGTATCCGATTAACAAAAGCAAGAAGACTCCCTTTGTGTTAGTAAGGGATGTTAACACGAGACAGAGGCTCTGAATTCCTTTAGCTAACGTGTGTCTTAGCTAATGTTTCTCATGTATCAGGTGGTGCGTTAACCTGAAAAATCTTCTAACGATTGTACTTGTATCAAAGTGATGCTTAGATGTTATATCAAGCTATGAGATGAATGTAGAAGCAAATATAATATCTCAGCCAGGTAAGGTGGGAGTTACCTTATCTGCATTGCACGTATTCAAGGGGTTGAAAATAAGGACTTTCGGTTTCTCATGAAGAATAAGTCCCGTTTCCCTAGATCTATTCACAAGATAACGAACCATTTCTCCGTGAGGCGTACGAATAGCAGGGATCTGTCTATAAATCGCCGTTTCACTTCTCTGCAAGAGCTTGTGGTCAAATAGAAATCATAAGCGAAGATTCGGTATGTTATAGTGCATGTAGTTTTTGGCATTATAACTGCATTAACTGACTATAGCACGCCCTCTCACAACGTATCGACTCTATACAATGACTTCACGTCAATTTATTAGCCTGCACACCAAGAGAGGAGGAAAAATGCAGGTGAAACATAACCGGTTAGAAACAGCGCAGTGCAGGGCAAGCAATTCCCCGTATAGGGCTACGCATTCAAACGAAATCTTTGCACTATAAACTAAAAGTTTCTACCATTTGGATATCAAAATACACACATTCGGACTTTCCACTTCATGTTCACACACACAAATACACATTTATGACAACAGGACCTAGGTCGAAGACTTTTCCACTTTGTCAGTATTGTAATATTACCAAAAATACATAATAATTAGCAAAATTGTTGTGAAAACGCATCATCAAAAGCTCGGGCGACAGAAACCTGACATAAGCTGTGCATTATAATTCAATAACACAGTATTGCATTGATAAAAATCCCGCTTTTATTTTATATTCTCAAGTAATTTTGTGGATTATTTATCAGCTGGTCTCAGCAGCTATGTTACCGATGTAATAATCCTATTTCAAAAAGAAAACGTAATGAGGATTATGAAGTTAACATTTAAAGTAAACGCAAGCAATAATAACCCTGTCAAATCAATGACACTGTTCCCGTTCTAATGGTGGTTGCCTCATTTTTACTTTAGTTTCATCTGAAGGGGTTCTCGAACCACTGTTTTCCTTTCGACAGAGTAAAACATCAGCATCATTGAACGTTACCTCGACTTTAGTTATCGAGTGAAGTTGGAAAAGGCGTCTCTTTCACGCTTCACAGTGCTTCGCTTTCATTTGATTGCCTTTCTATTCCCAACTCATTCACCGCAGCCATTGCTATCTTCAAATGTCCGTCAAGCAGATGGTATTACTGAGAGCGGTTTTTTGCGAGGGAGTTTCTATTGGAAAGCAAACGTTACAATCAAAATACAGTTTGATTTTGAAGGGGAGGCGTATGAAGGGAGAGTGGAAATCTTAGGGGAGGTGATCAGTCAGATGACGTGGCTATCTCGTCTAAATATTTAACCACCGGGATCCTTGATCCTCTGGGGACCAGATATCTTGCTGAGCATACGAGTAATAAGATCTTCAATGGTAGGGAGGACTTGTTGGAGTAGATGAAGCATAAAAATTTTGTCTTCTGCAAAACATCAGAGAAATTGAGTACATTAGCAACGTAGGAAATAATGGAAAAAAGTAATATGATCTCATGTCTATCTCTGCCCATACAGAATACGTTATTGAAATAGGGGTTCACCTTTAGGTGTTGACAGAAAGCAATTTAAGAGTATCAAATTATCTACAGCACCAGGGGAGTACTCGTATTTTGATTTCCACTTTAGTTTCCCCCCCCCCCCCAGCATCCACAGTATTCTAATGTTTACCAATGACACTCGCTGGTACCATGGCGAGCCCTTGGTGGAAACGCTGGACAGAGGATTGCGATCTGAATGCGAACTTCTCCAAGCGTTCTTAGTGTATGGGCAGACAAGAGAAAACGGGGTCAAGGGCAGGTTCTCTCCGGTAAATGATCCCAATACTTCAGAGAATCACAGAAGTGATCGGTATTATGTTTTGGCAATACTGACTATCACAGAAAAGCGTGCACAGTTGAGTAGAAGGCGGTAAGAAACCTCGCAGATAAACAGAGAAGGAGAGCAATTCCCTGAGGAGAGTGGCATTACTGAGGGGGAGTTTTAAGTGCTGCCAAACGCTCTACCGTGTTAAACTAACTCTATATAATTTAACGATTCACCTGGTTAGGACTTACAAGTTTGAACACCTGGAAACAGTTGCTATTCTGGTAGATCTGGAAAGGTTGCCACACACTTTGTGTAAGTTCATATAGTTCAAGGGGATCTGTACTGAAAGGCTAGATATTCGACCAGAAGAAAATGGGTGCAAATGAACCTAAAATTCTCTCGTAATACAACGAGAAACCCAGCTTTTATCGAGCACCAGCAAAAAATGTCTTTGTGAGAATCTGGAGCTCGAGTTGTATTTACTTTGACTATTTCACGAATGAAATTATAAGTCAAATAACCTATCACTTTTACTACAATTTTATAGAAAACTAAGCTTACAGACTGCATTTAAATCACTATAGGACAGCCTTTAAAAGGTAGTACAACTATAAAAGGTACGTAGAACTACATTAGAAGGTGGTATGTTTGAATAGCACAATAAATCTTATTTATGAATATTGGAAATTTTTGGCCTTTTTCCCAAAGTGTATGCCTAACCAGGTAAGCTCGTGATACAAGAAAGAAATGCAACAGGACATCACGGTTTGGCTCCATACAGAGGAAGGCGAATTCCCTCATGGAAATATATTTCCGCTCTGAACAGTTTGGCAGAAACATGGCAAAAAGAACTTTGAAGCAAAGTTCAATGTTGCGTTGCCATGAAAGTAAAAGTTTTACATCGTATAAAATCTGTTACATAATGATTACAGGTCGCAAAACTTAGTAGAAAAATATAGTTGATGCAGAGGAAAAGTTTTGTTCGTTCACAGGCAAATATGCTAAATTGGATCGTTGTGTGGAAGAGCGTGTGTATAATCCTTTTAAATCTCCTTATAAAGTTAGCGTATTAATATGTCTTTGTACTCCAGATGGAAAAATATGCTCAGCAATGCATTCGGGTCGTTGAAAGCAAAAACTCTATTCACCACAAACATGCTACTCCTCTGGAAATATTTCCTCATAGAAACTTCATAGTTTTTCAGAGTGACTCTCTGAGTCCTAAGTGTTGTCCTCCGTGGTCTAGTGGTACCATGCTAGCCTCTAGTTCCCGTGGTCTTGGGTTCAAACCCGGCGGAGGGCGATGGATTTTTTTGGGGCGTAAAAGAAAAGTGAAGCCGTGGTCCCTGTCGTAGATTTATGGTACGTAAAAGAACCTCAAGCCTCTGAACAAAAGTAGGATATATAGAGGAATTCGAGCACAGTTTTTTGCGTTTATATGGGAAAGGATAGGGAAAACGAAGGTAGATGCTAGGTTGAGAGAGTCTTCAAGGAGGAAAATGCGTTTATATGGAAGAGATAGGGAATACGAGGACTGACGCTAGGCTAGACAGTGGTAGGAGGGGAGTGCGCTTTATATGAGACAGATAGGGAATACGTGGAGGGTGCTAGGCTAGACAGAGGCTGAGTAATGTATGGTTTATATGAGCGGTATAGGTAAACGATGAGAGGTGTTAGACTAGACAGGGCTTGAAACGTAGTGCATGGTTTATATGAGAGATATAGGAAAACGAGGAAAGGTGTTAGGCTAAACGAGGAGAGGTATTAGGTTAGGAGAATTGAGTTTGTGTTTATAAGGAGAGACGAGAAAACGGAGAGAAATCCTATGCTAGGATAGACAGGTGTTAAAGTTAGGTTAGATAGGAAACCAAGGAGTGATACTCAGCTAGAGGGGGGGCAGGAGGGAATGAGCTTTTGAGAGGTAGGGGATACGGGGAGTGGTGTTAGACTAGACAGGGCTTGAAACGTAGGGCATGGTTTATATGTATGAGAAGTATAGGGACAGGAAGAGGGGTGCTAGGCTAGACAGAGGTTGAGGAGTAGAGTATAGTTTATATGAGAGGTATAGGAAAACGAGGAGAGGAGTTAGACTAGACAGAGGTCGAGGAGCAGAGTATGGTTTATGTGAGAGTCATAGGTAAACGAGAGAGGCGTTAGGCTAGACAGAGCTAGAGGAGTAGAGTATGGTTTATATGAGAGGTATAGGAACAGGAGGAGAGGTGTTAGGCTAGACAGGTAGTGTAGCAGTAGGAATATGGACTTATATACAGGAGAGATAGGGAATAGGAGGTGCCAGACTTGAAAGCGACTTTAGACGTGAACATAGTGGTCAATGTTCTAGACATGCCCATCACGTAACCTATTCAGGGAAAAGGTGACTCGTTCAGGGGAAAAAGGTGACTGCTCAGGGAAAAAGGAGGCCCACAAAGGGAAAAAGTTGACTAGCAAAGGGAAAAACGTAACCAGCAAAGAGAAAAAGGCGACCAGCAAAGGGAAAAATGTGACCAGCAAAGGGAAAAAGGTGACCAGCAAAGGGAAAAAGGCGACATGCAACGGGAAAAAGGTGACCAGTAAAGGGAAAAATGTCACCAGCAAAGGGAAAAAGGCGACCACCAAAGGGAAAAAGGTTAGCCATAAAGGGAAAAAGGTGACCTGCAACGGGAAAAGCTAACCCACTAACACTAACAGGTAAGTAATTCAGGTAGTATTGCAAGAGGCTGACTGGATCATAGCAGTGTATGATTTCACAGGTAATTCAGCTAGTATCGTATGCATTTAGGCTAATTCGTCTAGTAACACAGGATAGATTCCAGATGCTAACTGCATCATGGCTCTGCATGATTTCACAGATAATTCAGCTAGTATCGTAGGAATTTAGGCTAATTCAGCTAGTATCACAAGAGGATAGATTCTAGGGTTGGGTATAGCATAGTTTCATATTTCACAGGTAATTCAGAGGGTATCGTAGGTATTTAGGATAATTCAAGTAACATAGGTGTTTAGAGTAATTAAGCACGCAAGGGTAGGTTCCAGGGGTTGGTTATAGCCTAGTTTCGTATTTTACAGATAGTTCAGGTAATATCATAAGTATTTGAGGTAATCAGCATAGTTTCACAGATGCTCGTAATAATTTCGATCAGAGATTTGTATCACGGCTATTTAAGGTAAATGCAGCTGATTCAGGTTGTATCAATGGTATTTGAGTCATTTTAATAGGCAATTCTGATAGTATCACAGGTGCTCGTACTAATTTAGAGCAGGAATTCGTATCTGAGCTATTTAATATAATTTCACACGATTCGGGTAGTATCACAGGTATTTCAGTCATTTTAACAGGCAATTCAACTAGTATCACAGGTACTCATGGTAATATAGAGAGTAATTCGATTATAAAACTTTTCTCATCCAACGTTACAACAATTTATATACTTTTTTCTAAATCTTACAAACTTATTATATGTTAAACAGTTATTGTACGATGCGGAGAGGGATAAACTGCATATTGGTTCACAAATTGAAAAGCTTTACGTCAACAAGCTATGCATGATTTCACAGCTAATTCAGCTAGTATCGTAGGTATTTAGGCTAATTCAGGTAGTATCACAGGAGGCTAGATTCCAGGGTTGGGTATAGCATAGTTTCATATTTCAAGGTAATTCAGAGGGTATCGTAGGTATTTAGGATAATTCAAGTAACATAGGTGTTTAGAGTAATTAAGCAAGCATTACAGGAGGGTAGGTTCCAGGGGTTGGTTATAACCTAGCTTCGTATTTCACAGATAGTTCAGGTAATATCGTAAGTATTTGAGGTAATCGACAGAGCTTCACAGATATTATTGATAATTTCGATCAGAGATTTGTATCACAGCTATTTAAGGTAAATGCAGATGATTCAGGTTGTATCAATGGTATTTGAGTCGTTTTAACAGGTAATTCAGATAGTATCACAGTTGCTCGTGCTAATTTAGAGCAGGAATTCGTATCAGAGCTAGTTAAGGTAATTTCACATGATTCGGGTAGTATCACAGGTATTTAAATCATTTTCATAGCCAATTCAGCTAGTATCGTGAGCATTTAAGCTAATTCAGCTAGTATCACAGGAGGCTAGATTCCAGAGGCTAACTGCATCATAGCTATGCATGATTTCACAGCTAATTCAGCTAGTATCGTAGGTATTTAGGCTAATTCAGGTAGTATCACAGGAGGCTAGATTCCAGGGTTGGGTATAGCATAGTTTCATATTTCAAGGTAATTCAGAGGGTATCGTAGGTATTTAGGATAATTCAAGTAACATAGGTGCTTAGAGTAATTAAGCAAGCATTACAGGAGGGTAGGTTCCAGGGGTTGGTTATAGCCTAGTTTCGTATTTTACAGATAGTTCAGGTAATATCATAAGTATTTGGATAATCAGCATAGTTTCACAGATGCTCGTAATAATTTCGATCAGAGATTTGTATCACAGCTATTTAAGGTAAATGCAGCTGATTCAGGTTGTATCAATGGTATTTGAGTCATTTTAATAGGCAATTCTGATAGTATCACAGGTGCTCGTACTAATTTAGAGCAGGAATTCGTATCTGAGCTATTTAATGTAATTTCACACGATTCGGGTAGTATCACAGGTATTTAAGTCATTTTAACAGGCAATTCAACTAGTATCACAGGTACTCATGGTAATATAGAGAGTAATTCGATTATAAAACTTTTCTCATCCAACGTTACAACAATTTATATACTTTTTTCTAAATCTTACAAATTTTTATATGTTAAACAGTTATTGTACGATGCGGAGAGGGATAAACTGCATATTGGTTCACAAATTGAAAAGCTTTACGTCAACATACCTTTATTTTAGTTCGTTATAGATGTCTCTCCCCTTTTATCTAGGCTTGAGACTAGCACTAGGATTGCTCCTAATGGCAGGGTTACCACCTTCCCTTCCATCTTCTTCTTTCTTCATCAGGCGTCAGCTATCTGCATATACAGCACACAGATACCTTCTTTTTTAAGATTGTAGACTGACTAGAAAATCTTTATCTTTAACTTACATTCTTTTAAGCACTGTTTGTAATGGCGTAATGTCCATACGCATATGTTGTTATCCCGTCCTCAGCAATAATTCTTTTATCATCAAACGGAGTCAATGCAATTTTATTCACTTGTACTGTAGCAAGGGCATGCTTTCGTGATAGGATCAGATTCATAGGTGTTCTGATGATTTCACTGGTTTTAAGACAGTCTGTATAGCTGTCAAACGAAATGTACTGCTTAATAGCGCTACGTTTTATACCTTTAATCTTTTTTATCATTGACCCTTGAATATCTAAGGCATACATCTTAGGACGTAGTCCAACAAAGCGTAGGATGATTTTGCTATTAGCCTCATCTTTAAATTTTCCCAATACCTTCTTGTTCTGAGTAGAGTAACATATATGGTTGGCAGGGTAATCAGCTGTATCGAGATGCTCAAGAAAACGTAGCTTGTCCTGGTACACATCTTCAGTTGTTACACGATGAATGAACGAATCAGTGTCCATATACATAAGCTTCAGGTTTTCAGCTCCATAATAAGGCAACAAAACGTCGTAATGATAGTTATACATTAATGTCTTGGAGATGTCCAACACACTCATACCAATGTATATAGGCTTGTTGAATACAATCTGACGAGAGGCCATATGTACAGCAGCTAGATTATCAGCATATATCGTCCTGTCGATAAACGTAGGCTTGGCGATCAGCTTCTCTAGAGTTTTTTCATTGGTCACCAGTCGTATATCCATACGGTTACGCATGTTCTCCATAGTTTTTCCAAACATAGCGTTGTTAAAGAGCTTGTAGAGATCCTTCTCGAAATCATTTGCAGCTTGTTGTCGTAGCCTGTTGTTAAATTCCACATAAGGTTTCAACCACTGAGACTGTCGGAATTGTAGCACACGATGGATTTTTGTTAGTCGTAGTCCATGACTAAGAGCTTGCTTCAAAGCCATGTAATGCACTACATACTTCTTTCGAGGTCCAAGATGAGGTATCAGTTTCTTTGTAGATGATTCCAATGGTTTCATACACTCTGGCAGGAAAGGTAGATCGTTGTGTAGATCGTGAAGTTCTGCAGGATACTCGATGTCGACTTCTAATATGTACCCATGAGGATCATCTTCTTGTAGTGTTTCTAAGTTGATTTCTTCAGGTGACACCCACTGAAATCCACCAAAAGGAAGGGCGTGACACATTGCCCACCCATATTGGTTATTTGCGTCCTCGTATGTGATAAATTGGGTTGGTCTCGTCGGATCAAACTTCTCCATATAAGTGTTATTAGCCGCAGCATACTGATGAGAAACTTGGCATAAACCTCCTCTTATACCTGATTCCACCATGAGTAGTTGATCATAATCTTGTAACAGCTCTAACTTAATTCCAGTATACAGTAACATAGCGTCCCATGTTAGACCTGGAGAGGTAAAATAATGGGCGGGATCGACTTTGTGTGTTTTAAGGGTTTGCTCTCTGAACGTCTCAAAGACGTCAGCTAGAAGAAGTACATCCGAAGTTAAGTAGAGATCGCTGTACTCTCCCAGGTTTCTCACATTAAACAGCTCCCATACATTTCTAGCATGATCGTAGTCAGCATCAGTAATTTCTTCTTCATTTAATCTATTGTAGAAGGAGTCCTTAGGAGGCAAGCAGGTCTCGTTCAGGGCATCCCATGACGTAACAAAATCATATGGAAATACACCCTTACGGGTCATCAACTTCAATTTGTCTTCTCCAAAGTACTTTAGCGTTTCAGGATACGAGGTTAGATTTTTTACCAACTTATCCAAGCTTGTACTGAGGAATCGGAAGCTATCCACAAATCGAAGCTTTATATCTCCTACATACTTGGTGAATGAGATATAGCTTTCTTCAGAGTTAGGAATTACCTCCACACGTTCACTTGTACAACCCAGCTCCTTAACAATGAAATGCGAGTCATATCCGCTAAGGTTATGCATGAAGACTGGTATATATTTAGGTGTTTTGCAGGCTAAATTACATTCATTATGAAGACTTCCACGATATTCACCGCTGATGTGATCATGGTCGCGTACTTTATAGTTCTCTTCTGTAAAGGGTTTTCTACACAAGTAGCATGTCGTAGAAGACTCGAAATCCTTTTGCTGTTGATCCGTAAGTTTCAGAGGCTTAGCAGATTTGTATATATTACCAATCATTTTTACAAGAGATGTCAGGTACAGCATAAACTTCTGAGCAGCATCAGCACCACGATACACATAGGGATGCTTAGGAAGATCAGTTTCGAGATGTTCAACACTGGATGTAGGTTTCACGTAAACACAGAAGCTCATTGGTGTGTGCTCTTGATAAGGTGTTGTATAGGAAGTTTCAGGATTGGGTGTACACGTATGGCATGGAGTGAGAATACTCTCAAAATCAGCATAGATGACATAAGGTACTTTCAGCATCCTCTCAACATTTTTAAACTGTGCAATTGCTTTCTCCTTGCTAGGCATAACAACCCTTGCAACACCATGTTGAATACAGACGGCTGCATGTTCTTGTAGTTTTTCCAGTCCACTTCGTCCATATCGATTATCAAAATGTGTAAAACAGCGCTTGCAGGTATAAACACGTTCATTACATTTAGTTTTCTGGCGTCGAACGAGCTTCTCAAAATTCCTTATATACACGTAGTGATGTTTTCCACTGCTATCATTCAATAGTAGCAGGTCGTGATGTTCAGGTAGTTCAATATCAGCAACCTTTATCGGATACACTTAATGCTTCTCATCCAGCCCGAAAACGTTAATAGACATATTGTTAAGCTTCTCAAATTTAGGTATTTGAGAAAGTGGAGTAGGGTAGGAAACACAGCTGAAGCCGTACTTGTCTTGAAGTTGTTTGTATTTGTTCACACGCTGTGCATTCTTCCCTATGAATTTAGCTAATACAGAGTACATGAAACATTTCTAGTCGGTAAAGTTCTGAATGTTTATACACGCTTCTTTAGCTCCGACAGATGACGGTAGTGGTATGTAGCTACTTCCTCGTAACGGGTTGTACTTGTTGATACGAAGTCGAACTCCTTCCACAGCAAGCAAAGCCCAGCTGCTACCCTTAAGCTGAGACTCCTCCATTTCAATCACCAATTTCTTGAATTTCACTTCCATCGCCGACTCCAGATCAGTTTCCAGGAAAACAGCTTGATTCCGTGTTTTAAATGTTTTGTCACAGGTTTCTCCAATACTGTTAACAAATCGACACTCAGCCAGCAGATTAATTTTAACACTCTTATGAATGCTAAGCTCTTTATGCACAGCCTGGATTATACGTTGTTTTGCCTCTTGCAGATACATATTTAGGTCCTTAGCTGATTCGCATCGTATAAAATACGATTTCAATCGTCCTTCGAATGAAGTTTCGTATTCTTTCATATCACAGTCCTCCATTGTTGACAGTAACTGATGTTTAGTTGGCTCCAATCTTCTTTTCTTCTGAGGGCTGCTTATTTCACATATATCTTCGTGTCGCTGTCCCTTATAACAATCTTTGAAGGTTACATTACAATGTTTACATTTGAAGAGCTTCTTGCAGCTCATCTCGTGTCTTCTCTTGTCATAACCTCGGAGGAACTTCTTCCCACATTTTCCGCATGCATATCCAGTAGCGCTTGGAATAATATCCTTATACGCTGAGTTATTCATCTTTATTCTTGATGTAATAACGTATTAATCACTGATCAATGAAATGTAGACCTCTTCACCTTGACACCACTTTAGAAAGCTGATTATTCTTGGAGAGAACACGATGTTAACACCTCAAGACTAATTAGCACAATGAAGTCCAATGCCCTAGATCACCATATTTATAGAGGGAGCACGAACCTTTTAGATCAATCATAAACTCGCTCCATAACCACCTGTATATGATCGCTCAACGTGTACTAACCCCCCAGCCATATAACCTCAAGTCTAGAGACAGGATGTTTATGACGTCACACCCAGAGACAGGATGTCTGGCAGCATCAAACACGTTTAAACTCGTCTCATAACTACCTGCTTATGCTGTCACACCAGCAAGAGAAGTATTCCCACACGCTCATTCAGACATATATTTCAAATTCAAGCCCACCATCACCATCACCACCTATTGTACCAAGGTTAATTCAAGCTGTATTATCACAATACTTAAAAGTAAAAGCTTAAAAGGAAACCTAGAAGATTTTCCCCCTTATTTACTTAATTATTTCATGTTTTTATTCCCTTTTCAATTCTTCCTTTCCATCTTCTCACAGAAAGACCATTACATTTCACTACAATCATGAGAAAAGCAATTTTTCCAGAGTTACACAGATTCTAAGCTTCTAAATCGAACCCGGTAATACTTTTAATAAATGTATTTTAGCTCCCCAATATCAGCATCTACCATTTAATCTTTACTCGAACCTGATATGATCCATAAGCTTGAAGATATATGAAATCACCCTTCGGGATTCGATCTGAGTATTTTAAAGTAATATTTGTCACGATAACGATATTTAAGGACTAGATACTCTGTTTACGTTTACCTTGACATGTCTATCTAAATTAAATTACGAGTTATTAAATTTTTGCAAGTAAATTTCATTGAATCGGTATTCGAACCCAGAACACCAGGAACAAAATAATTTATAATATTAGTCTGACATGTTAAACAAAGCTGTATGCAGTTACATATTCGATCTAAGTGATATATTCTAGTGTACAGAGGAAAATTAAGGAAGTCATTAAAAGATGGGGAATCGAACCAAGCACAACTGATTAACAATTATATACAGCATTAATCACCCAGTACAGAACCTATCAATCATGCTTTGCTGCACTCCTCTACCTCACTTCGTTCCCGAGATAATGAAAATTTAATAATTAAGGATCGAACCCAGGACGTAAGGTATCTAATTACACATCTACAAGATACTACCTAATAACATAAATGCAATAAAGTTTATTTGGCGTCTTTATCTTAAGTCGTTTAACAGTTATTAAATTTATAAGTAAATTCCATCGAATCAGTATTCGAACCCAGAACACCAAGAACAAAATAATTTATAATATGAGTTTGGTATGTTTAAAGGTGCTGTATGTAGTTACAGCATCAATCTAAGTGATATTTTCTAGAGTATAGAGAAAAATTAAGGAAGTCATTAAAAAATCGGGATTCGAACTAGAGACAACTGATTGAAAATTATATACAGTATTAATTACCCTTCATAGGAGCTATCAATCATGCTTTGGTCCATTCCGCTAACTTTCTTAGTTTCCGAGATAATGGAGATTTAAAAATTAAGAATCGAACCCTGGACACCAGGTACCAAAATATACATTTACAAGAAACTACCTAATGACATTAATGTAACAAAGTTTGATTGGCGTCTTTATCTTAATTAGTCTCTGAGCTATTAGAAGATGAATTTGTAATCACTCGTAGGGATTCGAACCCAGGCATCCCGGTCAACTTGGAACAATACCCTAATGACTCGGCGCATTCCAAAGAATTGATTAGTTTTTATCCCAAAGTTGTATCTCTTTTCATTCAGGAGATATAAGCGATTAAACAGTAGCCTTATTATGAGAGAACGGAGCCATAAAGGATTTGCCGCCATCTGATAAGCTTCTTTGATCTATGCCGGCATGCCCCGCCCATAATAAGGCTACTGTTTAATCGCTTATATCTCCTGAATGAAAAGAGATACAACTTTGGGATAAAAACTAATCAATTCTTTGGAATGCGCCGCGTCATTAGGGTATTGTTCCAAGTTGACCGGGATGCCTGGGTTCGAATCCCTACGAGTGATTACAAATTCATCTTCTAATAGCTCAGAGACTAATTAAGATAAAGACGCCAAATAAACTTTATTACATTAATGTCATTAGGTAGTTTCTTGTAAATGTATATTTTGGTACCTGGTGTCCAGGGTTCGATTCTTAATTTTTAAATCTCCATTATCTCGGAAACTAAGAAAGTTAGCGGAATGGACCAAAGTATGATTGATAGCTTCTATGAAGGGTAATTGATACTGTATATAATTTTCAATCAGTTGTCTCTAGTTCGAATCCCGATTTTTTAATGACTTCCTTAATTTTTCTCTATACTCTAGAAAATATCACTTAGATTGATGCTGTAACTACATACAGCACCTTTAAACATACCAAACTCATATTATAAATTATTTTGTTCTTGGTGTTCTGGGTTCGAATACTGATTCGATGGAATTTACTTATAAATTTAATAACTGTTAAACGACTTAAGATAAAGACGCCAAATAAACTTTATTGCGTTTATGTTATTAGGTAGTATCTTGTAGATGTGTAATTAGATACCTGACGTCCTGGGTTCGATCCTTAATTTTTAAATTTTCATTATCTCGGGAACGAAGTGAGGTAGAGGAGTGCAGCAAAGCATGATTGATAGGTTCTGTACTGGGTGATTAATGCTGTATATAATTGTTAATCAGTTGTGCTTGGTTCGATTCCCCATCTTTTAATGACTTCCTTAATTTTCCTCTGTACACTAGAATATATCACTTAGATCGAATATGTAACTGCATACAGCTTTGTTTAACATGTCAGACTAATATTATAAATTATTTTGTTCCTGGTGTTCTGGGTTCGAATACCGATTCAATGAAATTTACTTGCAAAAATTTAATAACTCGTAATTTAATTTAGATAGACATGTCAAGGTAAACGTAAACAGAGTATCTAGTCCTTAAATATCGTTATCGTGACAAATATTACTTTAAAATACTCAGATCGAATCCCGAAGGGTGATTTCATATATCTTCAAGCTTATGGATCATATCAGGTTCGAGTAAAGATTAAATGGTAGATGCTGATATTGGGGAGCTAAAATACATTTATTAAAAGTATTACCGGGTTCGATTTAGAAGCTTAGAATCTGTGTAACTCTGGAAAAATTGCTTTTCTCATGATTGTAGTGAAATGTAATGGTCTTTCTGTGAGAAGATGGAAAGGAAGAATTGAAAAGGGAATAAAAACATGAAATAATTAAGTAAATAAGGGGGAAAATCTTCTAGGTTTCCTTTTAAGCTTTTACTTTTAAGTATTGTGATAATACAGCTTGAATTAACCTTGGTACAATAGGTGGTGATGGTGATGGTGGGCTTGAATTTGAAATATATGTCTGAATGAGCGTGTGGGAATACTTCTCTTGCTGGTGTGACAGCATAAGCAGGTAGTTATGAGACGAGTTTAAACGTGTTTGATGCTGCCAGACATCCTGTCTCTGGGTGTGACGTCATAAACATCCTGTCTCTAGACTTGAGGTTATATGGCTGGGGGGTTAGTACACGTTGAGCGATCATATACAGGTGGTTATGGAGCGAGTTTATGATTGATCTAAAAGGTTCGTGCTCCCTCTATAAATATGGTGATCTAGGGCATTGGACTTCATTGTGCTAATTAGTCTTGAGGTGTTAACATCGTGTTCTCTCCAAGAATAATCAGCTTTCTAAAGTGGTGTCAAGGTGAAGAGGTCTACATTTCATTGATCAGTGATTAATACGTTATTACATCAAGAATAAAGATGAATAACTCAGCGTATAAGGATATTATTCCAAGCGCTACTGGATATGCATGCGGAAAATGTGGGAAGAAGTTCCTCCGAGGTTATGACAAGAGAAGACACGAGATGAGCTGCAAGAAGCTCTTCAAATGTAAACATTGTAATGTAACCTTCAAAGATTGTTATAAGGGACAGCGACACGAAGATATATGTGAAATAAGCAGCCCTCAGAAGAAAAGAAGATTGGAGCCAACTAAACATCAGTTACTGTCAACAATGGAGGACTGTGATATGAAAGAATACGAAACTTCATTCGAAGGACGATTGAAATCGTATTTTATACGATGCGAATCAGCTAAGGACCTAAATATGTATCTGCAAGAGGCAAAACAACGTATAATCCAGGCTGTGCATAAAGAGCTTAGCATTCATAAGAGTGTTAAAATTAATCTGCTGGCTGAGTGTCGATTTGTTAACAGTATTGGAGAAACCTGTGACAAAACATTTAAAACACGGAATCAAGCTGTTTTCCTGGAAACTGATCTGGAGTCGGCGATGGAAGTGAAATTCAAGAAATTGGTGATTGAAATGGAGGAGTCTCAGCTTAAGGGTAGCAGCTGGGCTTTGCTTGCTGTGGAAGGAGTTCGACTTCGTATCAACAAGTACAACCCGTTACGAGGAAGTAGCTACATACCACTACCGTCATCTGTCGGAGCTAAAGAAGCGTGTATAAACATTCAGAACTTTACCGACTAGAAATGTTTCATGTACTCTGTATTAGCTAAATTCATAGGGAAGAATGCACAGCGTGTGAACAAATACAAACAACTTCAAGACAAGTACGGCTTCAGCTGTGTTTCCTACCCTACTCCACTTTCTCAAATACCTAAATTTGAGAAGCTTAACAATATGTCTATTAACGTTTTCGGGCTGGATGAGAAGCATTAAGTGTATCCGATAAAGGTTGCTGATATTGAACTACCTGAACATCACGACCTGCTACTATTGAATGATAGCAGTGGAAAACATCACTACGTGTATATAAGGAATTTTGAGAAGCTCGTTCGACGCCAGAAAACTAAATGTAATGAACGTGTTTATACCTGCAAGCGCTGTTTTACACATTTTGATAATCGATATGGACGAAGTGGACTGGAAAAACTACAAGAACATGCAGCCGTCTGTATTCAACATGGTGTTGCAAGGGTTGTTATGCCTAGCAAGGAGAAAGCAATTGCACAGTTTAAAAATGTTGAGAGGATGCTGAAAGTACCTTATGTCATCTATGCTGATTTTGAGAGTATTCTCACTCCATGCCATACGTGTACACCCAATCCTGAAACTTCCTATACAACACCTTATCAAGAGCACACACCAATGAGCTTCTGTGTTTACGTGAAACCTACATCCAGTGTTGAACATCTCGAAACTGATCTTCCTAAGCATCCCTATGTGTATCGTGGTGCTGATGCTGCTCAGAAGTTTATGCTGTACCTGACATCTCTTGTAAAAATGATTGGTAATATATACAAATCTGCTAAGCCTCTGAAACTTACGGATCAACAGCAAAAGGATTTCGAGTCTTCTACGACATGCTACTTGTGTAGAAAACCCTTTACAGAAGAGAACTATAAAGTACGCGACCATGATCACATCAGCGGTGAATATCGTGGAAGTCTTCATAATGAATGTAATTTAGCCTGCAAAACACCTAAATATATACCAGTCTTCATGCATAACCTTAGCGGATATGACTCGCATTTCATTGTTAAGGAGCTGGGTTGTACAAGTGAACGTGTGGAGGTAATTCCTAACTCTGAAGAAAGCTATATCTCATTCACCAAGTATGTAGGAGATATAAAGCTTCGATTTGTGGATAGCTTCCGATTCCTCAGTACAAGCTTGGATAAGTTGGTAAAAAATCTAACCTCGTATCCTGAAACGCTAAAGTACTTTGGAGAAGACAAATTGAAGTTGATGACCCGTAAGGGTGTATTTCCATATGATTTTGTTACGTCATGGGATGCCCTGAACGAGACCTGCTTGCCTCCTAAGGACTCCTTCTACAATAGATTAAATGAAGAAGAAATTACTGATGCTGACTACGATCATGCTAGAAATGTATGGGAGCTGTTTAATGTGAGAAACCTGGGAGAGTACAGCGATCTCTACTTAACTTCGGATGTACTTCTTCTAGCTGACGTCTTTGAGACGTTCAGAGAGCAAACCCTTAAAACACACAAAGTCGATCCCGCCCATTATTTTACCTCTCCAGGTCTAACATGGGACGCTATGTTACTGTATACTGGAATTAAGTTAGAGCTGTTACAAGATTATGATCAACTACTCATGGTGGAATCAGGTATAAGAGGAGGTTTATGCCAAGTTTCTCATCAGTATGCTGCGGCTAATAACACTTATATGGAGAAGTTTGATCCGACGAGACCAACCCAATTTATCACATACGAGGACGCAAATAACCAATATGGGTGGGCAATGTGTCACGCCCTTCCTTTTGGTGGATTTCAGTGGGTGTCACCTGAAGAAATCAACTTAGAAACACTACAAGAAGATGATCCTCATGGGTACATATTAGAAGTCGACATCGAGTATCCTGCAGAACTTCACGATCTACACAACGATCTACCTTTCCTGCCAGAGTGTATGAAACCATTGGAATCATCTACAAAGAAACTGATACCTCATCTTGGACCTCGAAAGAAGTATGTAGTGCATTACATGGCTTTGAAGCAAGCTCTTAGTCATGGACTACGACTAACAAAAATCCATCGTGTGCTACAATTCCGACAGTCTCAGTGGTTGAAACCTTATGTGGAATTTAACAACAGGCTACGACAACAAGCTGCAAATGATTTCGAGAAGGATCTCTACAAGCTCTTTAACAACGCTATGTTTGGAAAAACTATGGAGAACATGCGTAACCGTATGGATATACGACTGGTGACCAATGAAAAAACTCTAGAGAAGCTGATCGCCAAGCCTACGTTTATCGACAGGACGATATATGCTGATAATCTAGCTGCTGTACATATGGCCTCTCGTCAGATTGTATTCAACAAGCCTATATACATTGGTATGAGTGTGTTGGACATCTCCAAGACATTAATGTATAACTATCATTACGACGTTTTGTTGCCTTATTATGGAGCTGAAAACCTGAAGCTTATGTATATGGACACTGATTCGTTCATTCATCGTGTAACAACTGAAGATGTGTACCAGGACAAGCTACGTTTTCTTGAGCATCTCGATACAGCTGATTACCCTGCCAACCATATATGTTACTCTACTCAGAACAAGAAGGTATTGGGAAAATTTAAAGATGAGGCTAATAGCAAAATCATCCTACGCTTTGTTGGACTACGTCCTAAGATGTATGCCTTAGATATTCAAGGGTCAATGATAAAAAAGATTAAAGGTATAAAACGTAGCGCTATTAAGCAGTACATTTCGTTTGACAGCTATACAGACTGTCTTAAAACCAGTGAAATCATCAGAACACCTATGAATCTGATCCTATCACGAAAGCATGCCCTTGCTACAGTACAAGTGAATAAAATTGCATTGACTCCGTTTGATGATAAAAGAATTATTGCTGAGGACGGGATAACAACATATGCGTATGGACATTACGCCATTACAAACAGTGCTTAAAAGAATGTAAGTTAAAGATAAAGATTTTCTAGTCAGTCTACAATCTTAAAAAAGAAGGTATCTGTGTGCTGTATATGCAGATAGCTGACGCCTGATGAAGAAAGAAGAAGATGGAAGGGAAGGTGGTAACCCTGCCATTAGGAGCAATCCTAGTGCTAGTCTCAAGCCTAGATAAAAGGGGAGAGACATCTATAACGAACTAAAATAATGGTATGTTGACGTAAAGCTTTTCAATTTGTGAACCAATATGCAGTTTATCCCTCTCCGCATCGTACAATAACTGTTTAACATATAAAAATTTGTAAGATTTAGAAAAAAGTATATAAATTGTTGTAACGTTGGATGAGAAAAGTTTTATAATCGAATTACTCTCTATATTACCATGAGTACCTGTGATACTAGTTGAATTGCCTGTTAAAATGACTTAAATACCTGTGATACTACCCGAATCGTGTGAAATTACATTAAATAGCTCAGATACGAATTCCTGCTCTAAATTAGTACGAGCACCTGTGATACTATCAGAATTGCCTATTAAAATGACTCAAATACCATTGATACAACCTGAATCAGCTGCATTTACCTTAAATAGCTGTGATACAAATCTCTGATCGAAATTATTACGAGCATCTGTGAAACTATGCTGATTATCCAAATACTTATGATATTACCTGAACTATCTGTAAAATACGAAACTAGGCTATAACCAACCCCTGGAACCTACCCTCCTGTAATGCTTGCTTAATTACTCTAAGCACCTATGTTACTTGAATTATCCTAAATACCTACGATACCCTCTGAATTACCTTGAAATATGAAACTATGCTATACCCAACCCTGGAATCTAGCCTCCTGTGATACTACCTGAATTAGCCTAAATACCTACGATACTAGCTGAATTAGCTGTGAAATCATGCATAGCTATGATGCAGTTAGCCTCTGGAATCTAGCCTCCTGTGATACTAGCTGAATTAGCTTAAATGCTCACGATACTAGCTGAATTGGCTATGAAAATGATTTAAATACCTGTGATACTACCCGAATCATGTGAAATTACCTTAACTAGCTCTGATACGAATTCCTGCTCTAAATTAGCACGAGCACCTGTGATACTATCTGAATTACCTGTTAAAACGACTCAAATACCATTGATACAACCTGAATCATCTGCATTTACCTTAAATAGCTGTGATACAAATCTCTGATCGAAATTATCAATAATATCTGTGAAGCTCTGTCGATTACCTCAAATACTTACGATATTACCTGAACTATCTGTGAAATACGAAGCTAGGTTATAACCAACCCCTGGAACCTACCCTCCTGTAATGCTTGCTTAATTACTCTAAACACCTAGGTTACTTGAATTATCCTAAATACCTACGATACCCTCTGAATTACCTTGAAATATGAAACTATGCTATACCCAACCCTGGAATCTAGCCTCCTGTGATACTACCTGAATTAGCCTAAATACCTACGATACTAGCTGAATTAGCTGTGAAATCATGCATAGCTTGTTGACGTAAAGCTTTTCAATTTGTGAACCAATATGCAGTTTATCCCTCTCCGCATCGTACAATAACTGTTTAACATATAATAAGTTTGTAAGATTTAGAAAAAAGTATATAAATTGTTGTAACGTTGGATGAGAAAAGTTTTATAATCGAATTACTCTCTATATTACCATGAGTACCTGTGATACTAGTTGAATTGCCTGTTAAAATGACTGAAATACCTGTGATACTACCCGAATCGTGTGAAATTACATTAAATAGCTCAGATACGAATTCCTGCTCTAAATTAGTACGAGCACCTGTGATACTATCAGAATTGCCTATTAAAATGACTCAAATACCATTGATACAACCTGAATCAGCTGCATTTACCTTAAATAGCCGTGATACAAATCTATGATCGAAATTATTACGAGCATCTGTGAAACTATGCTGATTACCTCAAATACTTATGATATTACCTGAACTATCTGTAAAATACGAAACTAGGCTATAACCAACCCCTGGAACCTACCCTTGCGTGCTTAATTACTCTAAACACCTATGTTACTTGAATTATCCTAAATACCTACGATACCCTCTGAATTACCTGTGAAATATGAAACTATGCTATACCCAACCCTAGAATCTATCCTCTTGTGATACTAGCTGAATTAGCCTAAATACCTACGATACTAGCTGAATTATCTGTGAAATCATGCAGAGCCATGATGCAGTTAGCATCTGGAATCTATCCTGTGTTACTAGACGAATTAGCCTAAATGCATACGATACTAGCTGAATTACCTGTGAAATCATACACTGCTATGATCCAGTCAGCCTCTTGCAATACTACCTGAATTACTTACCTGTTAGTGTTAGTGGGTTAGCTTTTCCCGTTGCAGGTCACCTTTTTCCCTTTATGGCTAACCTTTTTCCCTTTGGTGGTCGCCTTTTTCCCTTTGCTGGTGACATTTTTCCCTTTACTGGTCACCTTTTTCCCGTTGCATGTCGCCTTTTTCCCTTTGCTGGTCACCTTTTTCCCTTTGCTGGTCACATTTTTCCCTTTGCTGGTCGCCTTTTTCTCTTTGCTGGTTACGTTTTTCCCTTTGCTAGTCAACTTTTTCCCTTTGTGGGCCTCCTTTTTCCCTGAGCAGTCACCTTTTTCCCCTGAACGAGTCACCTTTTCCCTGAATAGGTTACGTGATGGGCATGTCTAGAACATTGACCACTATGTTCACGTCTAAAGTCGCTTTCAAGTCTGGCACCTCCTATTCCCTATCTCTCCTGTATATAAGTCCATATTCCTACTGCTACACTACCTGTCTAGCCTAACACCTCTCCTCCTGTTCCTATACCTCTCATATAAACCATACTCTACTCCTCTAGCTCTGTCTAGCCTAACGCCTCTCTCGTTTACCTATGACTCTCACATAAACCATACTCTGCTCCTCGACCTCTGTCTAGTCTAACTCCTCTCCTCGTTTTCCTATACCTCTCATATAAACTATACTCTACTCCTCAACCTCTGTCTAGCCTAGCACCCCTCTTCCTGTCCCTATACTTCTCATACATATAAACCATGCCCTACGTTTCAAGCCCTGTCTAGTCTAACACCACTCCCCGTATCCCCTACCTCTCAAAAGCTCATTCCCTCCTGCCCCCCCTCTAGCTGAGTATCACTCCTTGGTTTCCTATCTAACCTAACTTTAACACCTGTCTATCCTAGCATAGGATCTCTCTCCGTTTTCTCGTCTCTCCTTATAAACACAAACTCAATTCTCCTAACCTAATACCTCTCCTCGTTTAGCCTAACACCTTTCCTCGTTTTCCTATATCTCTCATATAAACCATGCACTACGTTTCAAGCCCTGTCTAGTCTAACACCTCTCATCGTTTTCCTATACCGCTCATATAAACCATACATTACTCAGCCTCTGTCTAGCCTAGCACCCTCCACGTATTCCCTATCTGTCTCATATAAAGCGCACTCCCCTCCTACCACTGTCTAGCCTAGCGTCAGTCCTCGTATTCCCTATCTCTCCCATATAAACGCATTTTCCTCCTTGAAGACTCTCTCAACCTAGCATCTACCTTCGTTTTCCCTATCCTTTCCCATATAAACGCAAAAAACTGTGCTCGAATTCCTCTATATATCCTACTAACAAAATTATCGGTATTTCACGCCTAATATGAATGGGACGCTAAGAACAACAGCAGTTCAAGTGTGCCCATAAATAAAACTCAATTTCAAATTATAGTCGGTGAATTTATAAAATATAAACTATTTGTTTGTGAAAATCTAGTTGGAAAATAATTGTGACTTAAAAGACTTTATATAAGTTATTATAATTATTGGATGCAGATGTTGAATTTTTCTGTTACGCGCTTAAACGTTGCCTTATATGAATCAAAGCGCTCATTATTGTTTGTCATCCAGATAAAGTAGTTCACTCCCTCAGCATTAGCTGCACTTTTGGCTTCATTTTCTAACGCAGGAAAATTCATAATTGTTTGTTATTAAAAGCAATATAATTATTGATCTATGGGTGTATAATGTAGCAATAATTTTCCTCATTTTTATCGCTAATTTTAGAAGTAGATGCAAAATTAATAAAAGTAGAAAAAACTTATACACTTATGAATAGCTAAACTGCAGCAGTCAGGAACTAGTTTCGTTTGGAAGTTGGATGAAAACGTTGAGTGTGCATTTCTCTTAGCTCAAGAAAGAAAGAAATAAATAATTAAAGAGAAAAGGAAAATACCAACATTCCCTTTGCTTATAGTACAATGTTTGGGATATCCTTGCTCAGTACTACCAACCAATCGTACCTAAAAATCTCTAAAAGTCAATCCAAAAGACACTAGATGTCACTGAAGCTTTGTTGGTATCATTTAGCCGATTAAAGGGCGCTGTTAATTACAAGGATTTTCTATTATTATTGTTATTATCATTAAATATTTAACCCATGTTATTCATTGTGAATGAATACAAATGATTTAAAATGACGTTTCTGAGGCTTAGTTACATGCAACATGAGGAAACAATCGCCAAGTATTTATATAAGTCCTCCTAACGTGAAAGAAAACAAAAAATAACAACTTTCAAACATGTTTCTTTAGATGAAGTGCATACACTTAGGGTTACGTAAATGTACAGCATGGGATATTTTGAAAACACATAATACTATGGAAAGTAAAATAGAAATGATATTTTAACTACATCTACATGGCTGTGCCGACCCTTTTATATGGGAGTGTACCATGGATTCACAAGAAAAAATATGAAACCTCATCCAAGTAGCAGAACTAAAACTCCTACGAGCTCCTAGAGGATGTACTAGAAGGGGCAGAATAAAAAATTAACAAATAAGAGAGATACTGTATTTATGCAATAATGATAAAATGTTAGACTGTAGAGAAAATTGGAGATAACATATGCTATGAATAGATGAAACTCGTATCCCGAAAATGGCCTTGAAATATCGACCCTCAGGGAGAAGGAACGTAGGACGACCCAGACGGAGATGATAATCCCTTCTTCTGTTTTAGTATAAGATAATGCTTCATATCGCACTCTAGATGTTGGCAAACCCTCTTCTGAAGTTTGGTGAACTCTGTTATATCATAGTAGTATAACATAGTTGTGCAATGCGACAGTTACACGTAACTCAGGACTTGACAAGCTGACTGAAATAACCAAAACCAAAGAGAAGGTGTCTGTTGTCGCCATATATCTACATGTGTGCGAGACCTGAAACCCATAAAACCAGTATGGGCAAGGTGAAACGAATTGTTAGGGAAAGAAAAATAGTGGGTTACTTATCGCTGCCCGAATTGCACATATAAGCTTGAGGGTATACTCTTATCGCATGTGACCGAACCAACTTGTAAGGTAGAGAAAGTAGAAAATTATCACTACGAGAGGGATGGCTATGACTATTCCCTGGGAGATTACAGTGGCCATTCTTCATTTTCTTCTTCCTCCTTTAGTGAAAATGAGTCCAGCTTCGACGAACTGGTTACACGATAGTGTTTTTAAGCTAAATATAATGCATCAAATTGAATTTTTAAGTTTTGCGATCATTTAGGAACTTCTTCGCTTTAATCTAGTGATTACACACTCCAAAATTGGCACTTCTGCCTTAAGTATAGTCAGAAGAGCGAGTCTAACATCAGATATTCGGTACATCTGCAATAAATTGTTTACTGAAATGTCGACTGAATGCATTCCTGACAGCGACCGTGAGCTGGCGCTCAGACAGTAATTGTGCTTTATTTTTAAGTTTCATACTACGAGGGTGGATCGAAAAGTAACCGCAATAATTTTTTTACAAAAAGGGTTAATAGTTAAACCAACAACAAAAATCACAAATGAATACACCTTCTACCTAGTTTTCCACATAATCACCTAGTTTCTCAACACATTTCTCCCATCGTGATACCAGTTTCAATATGCCCTGTTCGTAGAAGTCCGTTTCCTTGGAGTATAGCCATCTGCGGACTGCTGATTTCACGTCCGCATCTGTCGCAAAGCGTTGGCCGGCCAGAAATTCCTTCATGGGATCAAACAGATGAAAGTGCGACGGTGCAAGGTCCAGAGTATGGTGGATGCTGGAGCACCTCCCAACCAAATTTGGTGATTTTCTGACGAACAGCAGCAGCAACACGGAGGCGAGCATTGTCATGAAGAATATCGTACACTGCACCATAGTAATTGAACTGTTGCGATAAGGTTCGCAGTTGCACACGCCGGTCGTTCAAAATTGCCGCGAAATGCCTCTGACATTCTGCGGAATTGCAGCTCTTACTGGCCTCCCGTAGCGTGATGAATCACTAAGGTTCACACGGCCCCATAGGAAGAATGCACGTCACCTGGAGACATTGCTACGGTCCATAAGATCATGTCCCTTGTGAATATCACTCGTTTTATGCCCTTTGGCTCACAAATATCGAACCACATCTCTCTGCTCTTCACACATGGACGACAGTAACATGCGCACCATCTTTGTTTCATAGTTCATGCTTCTCTCGCTAGAGCTGCACATGAAACAAAAATACCTCTATAGTGAAAGATTCAAACTATATCTGAGTGAAATGGGAACATTCCAGCTGTAGTACTAAGGCAGAAAAAAATTATTGTACGTTACTTTTCGATCCGCCCTCGTACATTGTGCAGAGCAACACTAATTTAAAAACTTTAATTTTTTATTTCTGCATAGTGTTCTTGATCGAGAAGAAGCTATAGAGCTGTATGAAATATATTCTAACGCACAGAGAACGGAATGGGAAAGAAAAGACTTGGAGGAAAATGGAAAAGGAGTGAACAAAATTGGCAAATTATGTACAGAAGCAAGTCCTCAGGCCAGCGAAAAGTGAAATTAAAGAAAGAAACAAACAAGGGAATAGGAGATGAATCGGAAAAAATAATGAGTATAAAAGAGAAACTAGGGATCGGAATTCAAAGCTTCTTTCAGCGCATATTGCTGCTATAAAACTTAGCAAAGTTTAATGAATTTTAGAGCATTAGAAAACGTAATACCCATATAATTTAATTGCATGCCTGTTAGTGCAGCTGTTCAAAATCAGAGTGTACTTTTAATGTCCAACGGTATCCAGTTAGAGTGAAGAGGAAATGCTGAAGAAGAAACTTTGGACGGTAAATTTATTGGACGATCCTCAAGATGGTTTGTTTGTAAGGGAAACATAGCGGAGAATTTAATTAATGCTACAGGAGCGTCTGTGGTGGTCGTAAATACCTTTCATACTTTTTGGACGAAATTTGTAGCTGTAGCGTCACAGGAAGGAGCAGATAAACTTGAATGTGTAGGTTTCTTGCGAAGGAAATACCGCCTGAGTAACATCTGAGTTTTCACAAGCGACAGACCGGCTGACATAAGCTGCAGCGGTGTTTTTTACAAGCTTGCGAGCGCTCACAAAACCGCCGAACATAAGGGAGGAAAGTAGCTGGGCGGCGGCGGGAAGGGGGGCATGGAGGTTATTCAGATGACGTGGCGAATAAATTGACTGCCGTTTTCATTAAGTGTCAACCATTTTCCAGCCCTTACATTCGCCCCCTTTCAGTTTCCTTCGACGAAACTGCGCATGCACGAAATCATGGGACTGTGAAATTAAGTTTTACAATAGCTGTATATGTTTTATTATTGGTGTGAAGTGGAATTATGATTGTTATGGAGTCGGCCATCTGTCATTGGCAGAACCGGTGCATTACAATGGAACCATGCGTTTGAGTTAGGGTGCACGACGTTTGTTTTCAAACTCATTCAGACCTCTAGTACACTTGTGATTCAAGCAGCGAAGTAACTAGCCATCCCTTATGCAATTACTCATCCTTATTGCCTGCGCATATATTATAATAGAATCGGAGCCACAAGAGATCTTACCAGAGATATGTGTGCAAGAATTTTAAAACCCTCCCCTCATTTTAGTTACATAAACCTATAGCAACTTTTTAACAAAATTTACTTTAATAAATAACATGTAATGCTATGTTCTATCTGAAACGAGGGGAAGGACAAAAATATTCTGCTGTGATTGATGTAAATAATTACAGGTGGCGCAGCGCAGTATTATGATCGAAGACTCGGTCTTGCAGTAGGAGAGGTAGGTGAGAAATTAGTTACCCGTAGCGTTAAAATGCACAAACCACAAGATAAGACATTGAAACACAGTTTAAAATTTGACGCAGTAATTTGTATCACAAATTATGTAAATGTAAAGAGTGATTATAGTGTGAATATGCATTATTGTGTGACATTGATTTGAGATGTTTGATGATTGTAAGCATTGTCGAGAAGTAAGTTTATACGGCCTTACTGAAACTGACAATAATAGCGTGCAATAATGTAGCGAGGGGGTGAGCTGTTTATCATTATTAGAGACGAGCAAATGACGTAATATTGGCGCGTTTTTCTTAGAATTTGCTGGAACATTTTTCCCTAGAGCATATGTTTTCGTAATTTTCATTGGATATAAAAATAGACGCTAATGTTGGCGCGTTTTATTAACCAATAGCAGCTCGGTTATAATCTTTAGGCATATCGGGGTGTAGGAGTATAAAAAGGGCTAGGTCAGAGTCAAATTCGTTCAGTCTATCGGAAACATTTGTATATTACACGTCGGCTCCAGTCCATCGGAAATATTTGTGCATTACACGTCGCTGAATACATCGCACAGTTTATCGCTTCGCAGGTTACGCGTAGCAGAGTTATGAAAAATCTCAAGTGTTGTAAAGTTAATTACACAAGAAGTTGAAGTACGCGAATTAAGAATGAGCAGTAAATAAGTTATTATAACAGTTTCAGTTTGGCGAGTGTCAAGATTAATATGTGAAAGTGCAAAATATGTTACGACAATAAAAGTGTAAAAGAAATTCTTCATCAGTGTTATCTTTGGATAAAAACTCCTTTCCGTTTACACACCTTGTATAAGATAAGTGCTCGACCAAAAAGATCATAGCTAGCCGGAGGACAGTGAACCCAAAATTAAATAAAATAACAGGCGCTCAGTAAGTGATAACACGAAGTGACCGCGACAAATTGTCTTTTATACGTGCGGCAGATAAACAGTAGCATTCTTTCAAACAAACATTAATACTGTCGCAAATTATCGCTGCCATCGAATAGGGATGTAGTGATGCATGGGCTGCTGATTTGCGTGATATATTTCGAAGAGCCGACTTCTGTCGTTGAAAAAATTGCCAGGAGGCTCCCCTTCACCGGCTGCAACTAAATGCAATGTGTGCATACTTTGTTTTGCGGAATTAAAACTTTGATTGCACCAGTTTACCTTTAATGATAACCGGCAGTAAGCGGGTGCGCACATTTATTAATGGGTGAAATGAACTATAAAGTGAACTTTCCCTCGTAAATTATCTTATTCGCGTTCTATGGTTCGGGGATATGTTTCATCTATTTTGTGAAAAGCTGTAGTTATAGTTTCTAGTATGAAGCGCATAATAGAACTAGAAATGTGTGCATAGCCCAGGATTTGGTGTTCTTTGGTAGGGTTTAGTTCATGTTTAATTCGTATATCTATAACAAAAAAATGAATTTCAGCATGTTCATGCAGTAATACCAGGATTCTAATGAAACACAACTTCCATTTGTTTTACATTTAATTGAAAAATGTACATTTTACAAAACTGAACATTTCTTGTCATCCCAAAATTATTACACGTACTGGAAGAGAGGAAGCGTTATGGGTTTCAATTTATGGAAGTTTCTAAGTGTAGATTTGATACAATATCATCCATAATTTACTAAATTTATTGCTTTAAGTAGGGAATAAAAGTTTCTAAACAGCTGCTGATGTTCTTTGTATAGTATAATATTTGAAGTGCTGTACAAGAAGGTACGACATTTCAAGACCTAAGTACGATTAAGATATTGTAATTATTAATCGTGTACGCCTACGTTTCAATTTAGTCTAATGTAGTGAGAAATCTACTAATTGGAAGGTGAAAGAAGCCAAAAAAATGTTTATGTAAAATGAACAACCACAGTGTGAAGGTAAAGTATAGAGTTATACAAAAAGAAGGAACAGACTTTAAATATTTATTTCTAATGAACGATAATAGATGGTGACACATGCGATACATCACTGAATATAGAAAAGTTTAAAATTTTATTTTATGTGTTCAAAATGAGCACCATTCGTCATGCCAGGACGGCCAGTGCTTTTTCGTTTGTATACACAACCATCTTTTGCGAATTTATTGTATCAATTGTAAGCTTTTTTATGACGAAGTGGCTCGGTGTTGAACTTACAACCAAATGCATGCTGTAATGAAACAATGGATTCACATTTTGCATAATGCAGCACCAAGTGCCGACGCCATTTTCTCGTAAACAAAGACAGCGCGCTATGGCACTGAATGTAACTAATAGGTGGGGCTTAAAACTTTGAACTTTCCTCTATTCAATGATGTGTTGTGTGTGTCGCTATCTATTGTCATTCATTAAAAATACTATTTAAAGGATGTTCCTTTTTGAATAACCCTGTATAAAGCAAAGAAAACAGTAAATGTGCTATTACGATATCACATACAATTGTGTCTATTTAGAAATATTTGTTTGAGACCAAGCATGTATGTTAGGCAGTAGATGGCTGATTTGGGATACGTTCCTCTCTGGGGAAAATCCCATGAATCTGCAGGATACCTTTGCCTAATTTCTCTTGTTCGCCTCATTAATGATTCATTTAATCCTCACATTCATCTTCCTAAACCTTCCGAGATTAGTGCTCTCCTATCTCTGTTTGATTCAATAACTCAACTGTCTAGATTCTAGCTCGTCGCTTATCCCTTTGGATCTATTCATAGGCTAAACTCTAACTTGTAAGCCACATAAGGAGTTAACTTTTCCTTCTTGCTTAGTTTTCTTTCTACGCAATTTTAAAAATACTGCCAAGTTTTTCGTTTTTTTTTTGTTAGATACTTCAGAATTTCCAACGTTTCTTTCAAGTGGTATTGAAAACAATCTCAGGAAATTACTGCTGCAATGTTCAGAAAAAAAGAGGGAAGTAACGCTCGGCGTGGAAACGAAGGCAATTTTAACTTCTTGTTTTCGCGCTCTCCGTTCTCGCTTTCTGGAGAAGCGCCTTCAAATAATTCTCTTTAAATTTCCTTATATCAGTCACATAAAAGAGGCTCACGGCTGAATAATGCTGTTCTCTTACGCCTTTTTACTTTCTCTACTACGTATAGCAAGTAGGGAAAGTATTGCATTCTACCCAAAAATTTATGACCAAGGTTTCACCGGAAATACATGTTTTGAGCTGCCATGAATCCAAATAAATATTTTTGGGAACATGTCTGTAGGTGTGTGTTTCTGTCAGTCTTTGAACAGCATAACTCAAAAACGAAAAGTCGGATAAATACGAAACTTGGTATTTGAGTTTAGTATCTTCCAAGGGTGCGACACGATTTTCAAGAAAATCAACTACCACAGACTACCATTTACATGGAACATTTTTTGAAAATTTTTATTTTCTCAAAAATGCCTGTAATGATTTTGATTAAAATCTCACATGTTTAAGATATTTTCATGACAAATGAAATGTATATTTTGAATTTTCTGGGAATCTTCCCAAAAGACCTCTTCATTATAAATGACTCGCATAACTGGTAAACTGTAAGAGATAGACAAAATTTCACTGCCTACACCAGAAATGTAAATCTCGTTAAAGCATAAAATTTAGGTAATATGTAGGTATATATTTATCGAGTGAACCATTTCTGAACTATTCCTTGCTACTTGTTTGAATTTTCCAATACTTATACGTTTTCTTAAATGGAAATTCGTTATTCATTATTTTATGTCCTGGACATGCAAAGAGAATGGAATGCGCCACATAGCAACCAGCTCTTAAAATATTTGACTATCGCTTAAAGTCTACCATATCCCCCTTATGCCTACAAGAAAATTAGCGATAAATAGTGTCTGCAAATGTTTATCTCGATTAATATGAAGTAGACGGAGAATAAGCGTTTGTAAAAATCGTTTTACAAGAGTAGAGAAAGTCATGTGAGTGCAACATATCAGATTTTTTAAAATAACATGGATCCTTTAGGTTTACTATACTCCGCATTCGTGAGCGAGTATAATTTTATTAATATGTACTACCAAATATGGTACAATAAGGGCAGTTTTTTCTTCTTCAGAAAGTTTGACCATGAAACAACGCTGTTAATTATATTGGTACTCATGTTCGAATTACAGTTCCTTATACAGCTGTAAATTCGGATCTGGTGAGCCCAAATACTCATGATAAAAACATGACGTTTATTATCATTTTGTCATTAATTTTTACTTTCTTTTCGCATATATATGATAAATAGGTGAGATAAAATTTTGGCACGAAGGATTTCACTGGAAATACTTCTTTTAAAGTCCACTAAGCCTAAAAGCATTTTTTAAAAAACAATCCGCTACATGAACAGAACTCAGAAAACAAAATTCTGAATAAAACTAAACATGAAATTCCAGAATATTTTAAGGACGCAACACTAAGGTTTCTGGAAAATGCCCGCCACCCTAATCCTTATACCCACAATTTTTCTTTATTTTCTGTTTTCTTGGAATGTATCTTGGCGATTTGGTTAAAATATCATATGTTTAAGATATTTTCATGACAAATGAAATGTATATCTGAAATTTCTGGGAATGTCTCCAAAAGTATTCTTCATTGTGAACAACTTTGGCATAACTGGTAATCCATAAGAGATAGACAAAATTTTACTACACAAAAACTGTAGATCGCGTTTAAATACACAATTTATATCATATACATTTTTTTTGTTGGGTGAACCATTTTCGAGATATAGCTTGTTTTTCTCTTAAATTTTCCCATACCTATACTTTTTCTCAAATTCGTTATTCACTTTTTTTGTCCTGGTAATGCAAGGAGAATGGAATACTCCACATAGCAACCAGCTCTTAAAATATTTGACTATAGCTTAAAGCCTAGCAATTCCCCTTGCATCTACAAGAAAATTAGCAATAAGATTAACATCTCGATATCTCGATTAACATGAAGCATATGGAGAATAAGCCTTTGTAAGAATAGTTTGTACAAGAGTAGAGAAAGTCATGTGAGTGTAACACATAAGATTTTTTTGAATTGCTATGTAAATACGCCGCATCTGAAGTCTAAGATCATACTAATTGACAATACTGCTCTTCGACCATAATGTTCTTTCTTTTATTTTTGGTTCTAGTTTTTAAATTGTATTATTTTAAACAAAAGCATTACGTTTCTTTCTTTCTCTTTCTCTTTTATACTTCCAGATTTTAGGCAGGATAAGGAATAATTAATCGGTATTAAGAAACCTTCCCCTCCATACGGAATGAAACCACAAAAGAAACAATGTTATAAAGTGGTTGTAATCGCCATGATAATATATGGAGTAGAAGATTGGGCCATGAGATCAGATAGAAGATTTAACAGAAGTGGCAGAAATGAAGTTCTTCAAATATGTTGCAAGTTGTGCTCCAGAGTATCACATCCCAAGTGACAATTAGACAGGTTCTTAAGATATACAATTTAAATGAAAAGGTACAAAATACCAAAAAACTTATTTTAAGAATGGACTCTTCTACATTAACAAAATAAGTACCAGCCACAGGCTCACAGAGATGTAGGACTCCCTAGAGGACGATGAGGATATGAATTCTGAGAGTGGAGAGGCCAAGCCTACAATGAATATAAATATGATGTTGATGATGAAAGCATTTCTCTATAGCTGGGAATCAAAAACATCATCGGTTATATTTGTGTTATTTAAATGGTGATAAAACAAGTAAAGTTATTAAATAAATAGTGTTAACAAGCGAATATTCATGGAAGTAGATTGTTTTAAATCGATAGAAATTTAAGAATAATTTAAATGGGGATTCTGTTAAAAATCTGTCGTCCTCTGTGGTGTAGTGGTTACCATGCTAGCCTAGTTCTAGTTTCTGAGGTCGTGGGTTCAAACCTGGTGGATTTTTTCGGGCGTAAGAATGGCTTCCTTCGGAAGGTAAGTAAAGCCGGTGGTCCCGTGTCGTAGAGTTGCGGCACGTAAAAGAACCTCAAGCCTAATAAAGAGGCCACCGAGTCTTTTACTCCCAATATAGAATGGGACGCTAAGGACGACAGCAGCTAAAGAGCATCCATAAATAAAAAAAATGTTAAAAATTCATTTTCTTTTAGGGTTGTTTGCCTGATTTGCTACTAAATATCAAAACATATGGGTATATAAATATTACGCAGACACCTGAAATGTGAAGCATCTTTACATTTACGATCTTGTTTTACGCTGAGTTTAGTTGTTATGGAGATGCATTGCTTGTTAATCCCGCGTATTACGTAGCGCTGACTGAAGAAATAAGGGAAGAGCTGTGACGCCACCTTGTTACTTCACCTGTAACTACTGCAGTATTTCTATATTGTGCTTGGGGCGAGGGGACAGATGTCAGTCTGTGGCCACATTCTTCCATTCTTCGTGGTGATATTCTTGACAAAGACTCCCCATAGCCGTCACCGAACGGACTTCCGCTTGCCGCCGCAAGGCACCACACATCCCCATCAAGGGAGTGCGAAGGGATCGTCTTTTGTTACCCGCTGAGAGTGCTCGTAAACACGACCCTTGAGTGAGTACTGCACGGTGCAAGATGGTTCATCAATTGATGAAGGTGAAAGACCTTCAGGAACCATGTTGAAAAGGCAAACAATTTCACTGTGGTTATTTCCACGTAGCAAACTAGTGCAGAGGTGATTCGGAATGTATGAGGCGTGTTTTTTAAGATAAGCACAGTTCTAGTATTTTGCCGCTGCAGTCGCGATTTTGAGCATGCGCGATCACCTCATCCATTCATTAGAAAGCCAGACGCAGCTGTAAGCGATCGTCATTGTGTGTTTTCCTGTTGTTAGAGCGTTTCGCAATGTTTAGTCAGTTCAGTGATTTGTTTATTGAATGCGAGAAATGTTACTTCAGGTAACATTCATTGCCAATTGTGTGAGGTTTATGGGCAAACAATGATGAGTGACAATGCCCGGCCATACACAGTTCAAGGTCTGATTGCATCATTTGGTTGGGAACAATTCGACCATCCGGTAGTCCGAATTTAAGCACTAAGAGATTTTCATCTGTTTCTTCATCTGAAAAATTCCTTGGTGGAAAACATTTCAACGAAAATCATGTGAAACAAGAAATGCAGATTTGGGTTTCATCATAGGCGGCATCATTCTTTGAGTAAGGCATGCAAAAACTGCTTTCCTGTTACAACTGCTTGATTAACGAAGGTAACTATTGTGGCGTATTAATAATTTGGGGGTTTCATTGTCATTATCAGTCATATTCTTGTTCTACATTGTCATTACCGGACTTATTGTTGTTTTTGTCTGGGATGGCGTCACTCTTGGCTGGGAGTGGTGGGGATATAGCTTCTATCTTGCTGAGTATTCAGTGAGGAGCAGATCGCGCGTGCAAGCCGAACTTTGGATCGGTAGACGTCTTAATAATTTGGGGGTCTCATTGTCATTACCAGACATGTTGTTATTTTACATTGTCATTACCAGATATATTGTTATTTTCGTCTGGGATGACGTTACTCCTGGCTGGGAGTTTTTGCTAGCCATGAGTGGTGGGGATATAGCGTCTGTCTTGCTGAGTATTCCTTGAGAAGCCGCGTACAAGCCGGCCTTTGGGCCGGTGAACATCTCCCTTCACCTTTCATATTTAATAACGTAGGAATCCCAAACGATTAGGAAATAAATCTAGGATTGTGTAAGTAGATTTGTATTATGGATTTTGTACAATGAAAACCCACGCCTTCCTCTAAACTCCATACCATGTTTCGGTCCTCCGAAGCCAAGTGAGTATACTCCCCTCAGTATACATGCTGGGTACTAAAATTAATTTAATGTTTCGTGTGAGCCTTTACTCCTGTACTCAGCAAGTAACACTATGTAAAGAAATAGTGTAAGGCAATGGATGAAGATAAAGTGTTAATGTTCGGTTATTTTTAAAAAAGATCATCAGTGCTTTAAAACCACGCCTCCTATAATGGCAAGGCCAACCAGTTATCCACTGTGGTTAGTACAGAGGTAATAAGCCGAAACGAACATACAAAAGTGCCAAATTTGGATGGGAGTGTTTAGCAGACAAAAAGAATGGTTTCTAGAGCAGTGGTTTCAAATTACATAAGGGAGAAATCACCTAGTGATTGACCCACGTTTCTTTCGAAAGCTGATGGAGGCTGCATTTAGCTGACCTGAGGGTTTGTCTTTCTGAAATAATGGTTAACAAGCCCTTCAATAAGCGTTTTAAAGAAAACTGTGCATTGCTTTGTTCATTACTCTCGTGCATACAAGGCTTTTGTGTTTCTTTGTAATTATTAATATTTTTCTTGTTTTGTTCTAAATAAAAAACATTCATATTTCTAATAAATATTAGTATTTTGGAAAACAAATGCACAAGTTTATTGCATTGAAATTGAATAACTAGCACACCATGTTTCAGACGTCTATTTTAACTCTAAATCCCAAAACTGTACTTTTATTACTATTCAATTATTTGTATAGAAGCGTAATAAATAACTTTAGTTACAAAATTATTCAATCTAATGCATTGAAACCTATACCACGAGTATATTATAGTAGGTGGAATTTAATCTAAAAAGTTTATTAAAGTTGTTTGATTAGGGAAGAAATTCCATTTGGTACCAGGTGTCCCCTTAATATAGAAGCCTGTAAGGGTTGCCCATTCTATAGGTATAAATTGCAGTATGCCTAGTGTGTATCATAAGTTTCTGCACTCTCTTATTATGTAATTTGTATTTCTGTTTATTTTACTGGGTACTTATTACTTTTATACTCATATTTCCCACATCTAGCTTTATTTTTTAGGTATTTGTTACTCTTCTATTGTTGCTGACAGCTTGTAAATGTTGCAGAGAGAAAATAAATAGAAATTGGATTTCTTTTTGCGCCTATAAATATAAGCAGTTTTCAACTTGCTATTTAGCTTGCAAGAAAGGAATAAATCGTAGCAAAGGTAATCAAGCGGTTATTTTTGCTAAGGGCTAGGTTTGCTTACTCATCGTGTTTTATTATAATCTTAGGTTATTGTATTCAGAAATGAAGAATTGAGTATGAGGATATTTCCATTTTCCATCTTAAACCGTGAAATATAAAATATATTTATATATCATATGGATTTTAACTTGTTGAATAAAAATATTAAATATGTAATATCATATGTCAGGTATACGATCACTGTTATATTAAAATGTATGCTTATGATTGCGCTGCCCTTAACACGCTGAACATTATTTGTTAAAATGAGAAACGAAGCAGTGTGTAATATGAGAAATGTGGTCTCAGATAGAACCTGACACTGAGTTTTGAGCATGGGGAGGGGAATGGCACTCGAAAACGGATACAAATAGCATGACGTAATAAATAAATAAATACTCTTTAAGATACAAGAATATCCGTAAAGTGTGAAATTGTAATCTTGTAGCGTCTCAGAGTTGAGAAAGAATCCCATATTGTAGGGAGGCAACACTGGTGGAAATGTTGAAATTAGGATACGTGGTGATACTAGATTAACAGAACGCTGACGCCTCACAGCGGAAGATATTTCAGTTTACCGAAAGAGGTCATGGGGGACATCTCAGCGCTGGTCGAATTCGCGGCGAACCCTCATGTAGTTGGTGCATAAGAACAACTTCACCACGAGCCAGGTATGTAACAAACTGAGCTACTTACAGGGTTAAAAGGGCTCAGGACATAGGCAAGAGCGTTACCCGGAATTTTCTTTTCCACCATAGCCCACTTCCGTTTCTTGAGAGCTGCACGCCCGCTAGGCGGGCATTCTACACCCGAGCTACGTCGCCCATGTAGCACCCCGGGTCATTACAATGTGTAATATCCTATATGGTCTCAGTGAAACTGTAACAGTCGTTACCAACAGAACAGCTGACATTTTTAGCAGCGTAACTGTATAAAAGCTTTATTTCCAAAAAGAAACAAAACGGCATTATTAATAGGGCTGCTGTGGTGTGGGCATATTATTGCATCTACGCGAGAGAAAACTTTTCTAAAGCGTACAGAAATTGACTGTTAGCTCAAAGGTAAGTATGTTTCATTATTACAAAATTTTACGTAACGTTTGAAATTAAAATGAGAATTTAGGTGAACTGCAGAGATTACTGGGGGAAAAGTGTGCTACTTTTCCACAGTAGAACGTTAAATCTCCATTTTTTTTTATTTTTTTTGCCGCAGGGGACGATGAATCTGGTCAGGCTTCATGCATTATGCATTAGATCATAATGTCCTCAAATGCTAATACCTGGCGTATTTTCCATCGCATTATGCCGGTACAATTCAAATAGTGTCACATATAACAGGTAATGTTACGGTTTGCGAAGAACCATTAGTGAACCTCTAATATTTATGGCACACTAATTCTGCCATTGCACAGACATATCAATTAGCTACCAGCTTAAATAAATAAACACGGGCGTTCCATTATTGCGCGTGATTTGTGTAACACTAAATGTGATTATTCAGTAATTAATGCAGCAAAGATAAAATGAGACGTTATGAATTAATGTAATTATGCTTATATGGTACAAAGAAAAACTAAAATGCACATTTTAGAACTCCTGTTGGGTAACAGTGCTATTTCTACAAACTCTTCACTAAAAAAAAATAAAAAAATAATTCTATTCACCTAATGTTAATAATTTTAATATTGGTAAACAGTTTCAACAAGTACCACTAATACTAATACGTAATGTTTAGGATGAGGCAACAGTCAACTGTTTAAACAGCAGGTCAACGTTTGCTAGCTATTCTCTAAAGGTATGAGAAACAAAATAACGAACACTATTTAATATTTTGAAAAGTTCAGAGAAACAAAACAAGTTTATAATGAATACTTGGTGAATGGTTAATGTCGCTAAAATTTTCATTTGACATACAGTTATATAGAATCCAATAATAATGAAGACTTCGCACCTTATTTGCAAAAAATTAATGTATAAATATTCTCTTGTGAGTATCCCAATTTGTTAAGTTAATAAAATTTGTTTCAAATAGATAATCATTCTTTTCAGCAAGGAAAAGTAGGAAAACTATATTAATGATGAAATTTGTTCATCGTAGTACGCCATTTAAATCGTAATTATAATTTTTTTTACATTTGATATGAAAAAATAGAGATTCATTTCCAGTATTCATTTTAATATCTCATTAGCTAAGTTTATTTTGAGAATAAATGCTGCCAGTGACTGAAATGTGTAACAATGACATATTGGAAATACATTAAAATATAGACTTTAAACAATTTAAAGCATAATAAAACTTAACAATAATTTAGTTAAGGCTAACACACGGTTGTGTTACTAAGTTATAGTAGGTTTTCTTCAATTTTTGTTTGCATACAATATATTTATATCATTTAGTTTGTATTACAAAAGTAATTTTTAAGATGCAAGCAATAGTTTGATAGGTTATGTTTGAACCAAAGCGAAATGAGTTAATGTGGTTTACAAACCTACACTAGTGATTAATGGAAGTAATTAATTTCTATTATTGAGAATTGCTGCGTTCAGGAAGTATCGATACCCAATAACTCTGATAAACATTCCATTGATGAGCGACCTCCTTCTTTGTATCTCACTCAATAAACACAACAAACCGAGATGCTTCATCTCGGATATTTGGCGATAGCGGTAGTATAACAATGAAAACTTTACTTTGCAAAATGCTCGACATTCACAGCAATCCGTAAATGAAAAGAATTCTAGCTACAGCAATGAACTACTAAAATTTTCATACTCTCTTCATGCACACGCATACACACAGAGTTAGGGTTGGCAACTAATAAGTGAAGAAAATATTTTCTTTACGTTGTTTGCACCACGTATGGACGTCAGTTTGAAGTAGATCGTATTGAAGGAGTTATATTTCAACTGTTGGGGAGTCGAACTTGAAGTAGTTGCAACCGCACGTATAGTAAATAGTTTCCGGTAGCCTTCGCCCCAAATGTAGTTTCAGGTGCCCTTTGCCACAAGTTTAAAAAAATATTAACTTTGTAATTAAACTGTTTGTTTAAATATTATGTTTATGTTTGCCTCGGCTGCGTCAGTATTTGTTAGAGACACGTTTCTCTTAGCAGGGTTTTGGTGCGACAAGAATGTAGGCTTACAAAGATTATAATTTTACTTTACTCTTTTATTACTGCCTGACACGATTTGAATAACACTTCACTGATATAGAGAACTGTGAGATTCTTTTTATTAATTAATTACACTTTTAACACGTAAACTTATTTTTCGTCTCACACGAATACATATTATATTTCTTGAGGACGCCAAAGCAACGCTTCCCAGTTATGAGCACTGTCTGCAGGCAACACGTCCGGTTATGAGCACTGTTTGCAGGCAACTGAACTGTTTTCCACCTCTTTAATTTGTGAATTTCTGTATTTCAAGTCTCTTATTGGCTAATACTAGTCCAATAGAATACCTTCATTTAACTAAAGCTGTTGATTGGCTATTTTTTTTAAACTGTTTCAAAAATTTACATTATTGTTACTCTAATAATGACTAGTAGCATTTAAACTTCCTTACTCATTATTGCCTCAAGGTTACCTCATTGTTACCTCATTGTTAGCAACGTTAATCCTATTTTTCTCACTGCTCCTACATTATTAAATTACGTAATATATTCACATAACATTATTACACATGGATACAATAATATAAACATATGCATTGACTGTTACATACATTTTACAAATTATTATATACACATATTGCTTCAAGGCGAGCTGTTATTGAATTTACATATTATATAATTTGACTGAAATCATTTAAGTGTTAATAATACTGCCTCAGAAATGAGGAGATCGCATTTACGTTTTAATAAACGCGAGAAAATGAACTCATTCCTGGAGTAGCATTCTTCTCGTCTCTGAACGGTAGCTGTGTTTTTCATACTCGCTTAACTGCTAGTGCTCGGCTCGGGGGCAATAGCAGAGAATGAACGACATTCCGATTTAGTTATGAATGTCGTGAAGGTTTGTATTATCTTCTTTTTTGTTAATGAGGATTAATTCACAGTTCTAGAATTTTAATAACACATTCACGAACTATTCACTATAAACTTATAATAGACGAATTCTTCTTCCACTAACAAGCTGGTAAAAACCCGAAGTTCTAGTTAAAAACTGCTATACATAGCGCCGCAGAAAGAATGGCGCACTATGGGCGAAAATAATTCTGGCATACTCTTAATGATTTGCCAAGTACTACTAATTCCAGGTTTTGGCATATATTTCTTTCTTGCCAAACCAAGTATCGCATTAGTTGCATGCTTAAAAGATCTTGAAAAGTAAATGACTTAAGGTATGATGTAAAAAAATTAGTTTTTTTATAATCGTTTAATACTGCTTTCATTTTCAATGCACGCTTGCTCTATGTGCTCTTCTCGAGACTTTTGTGTATCAAAACATAAATGCTGTATTTGTGTTGTCTTTCAATAAATGTTTATGATCCTGAATACTTGGTATAGCCCTGTATATCACTATTAGAGCTCATACTTTGATATACTGTTTTACCTAGGTATCTGAAGAAGTGGGCTGTAAAGACGTTTTTTTTCTACACTATGAATATACCTCCGTATTGAGGTAGCGCTCTGGCTTTTCCATTAAAAGGCCCAGGTTTAGTTTCCGGATAAGGCGAGGTAATATGCCTTTAATTAGGATATTTCCCTATTCTCCTCAGAGTCTGGGAGTTTGCGGTATGCATGTGGGAGTAAATGCAAGTGGTTTAATGTTGCAAATGCTCTTAATATATCAACAAACGCTAAGGAACGGATAGTTTACACGTTGTTGTTGAAGTGCAGCCCGATATGATCAAATTAAAGGAGACTATATAAATGAAACAACTAAATACATACATATACCTCTTAGTGTTTATGAAATTGCGCAAAAGGTTAGATTGGTAAACGTTAGCACTTGTAGAGTGTGCTGGTATAGCCATAAAGAAGCTGAGGTTCAAATTAAACACGTACAAACTACAGATGAGAGTAATATTGGAGGTTCCCTCCTATTTTGCATCATTTAAAATCGAAACGTTATTGTAGTAACGTCTAGTTCCCTACTCCTAAGTTCCGCAAATTAAACATGCATAGGAAACAACGCGCAGTGCTTTATTAAAGTCAATTTCCCCCCGACAGTTGCGTTGTTGAAAACAGGAGCAGAATGAATATTTAAAGTTTGGCAGAAAATGGGATGATAACCCCCTTGCAATAATTCTCTTCGAAATAATGACACTGTTCGGGTTCGTTTGGTAATATGACTCTGAAGTGGAACATAAGCCAAATGACTCATCGGCAGTTGTCTCCTTTTAGGAGGGTTGAATGTGTTACACCCGTACCAGGTACGACTCCAGGGAGGGAGCTATGCGCGCATGCTGGCTCGATAGTTAGCACTCTTCTTAGATAGTAAGAAAAGGAACTTTCCTTCCGTGTTGCGTAGAGCTACTTCAGAATGTTATGAAATATTGATATAAGAAAGCATATATGCATATATGCCTCCCAATCCTAAGGCTCAACTTGCAGACAAGTTGCCTGATTGTGGTTCTTTTAGATGCTTTCCCTAATATCCATAGTCCGAATGTCTCCAGTTCTATGAAACAATGAGCTCATTTAAGATGTCATTTCACCAACTTCATTTACCATATGTGAAGAATCTAAGCTAGGATGTTAAGAAATTCCGGTTGAATTGCTGTTTGGAACGAGTTGTCAAGGGGATTTTTTTTAAGGAGTTTCCTTCAGCCTTAAAAGATTGTTAGATTGTTTAGCATTTAGCTTCCTAAGGCATTCACCTTCCAAAGTTTTTCTATAATAAAACATCTTAGAAAACGTTAGACTTGTGGGCTTTTAATATGCAGCATTCTCCAGAAAGGTTAATTATATGTAAGGCATCCAAATATTTTTGGGCCTGTGCCTGTTATTACCACCTTTTGCAGAAAGTAATTAAATGTCAGGTAAACCTGAATGACTCAACATATCCAAAGTTCCAAAGTTATTTCTTCAGCCATTCCCTTGAGTTAAAGTACACACACACACAGACGTGTAAAACTGAAAAAATTGCGATTTTTATCTAGGGACATTGGCATAGTAACGTATCAAACAAAATCTTTATTTCAGTTTTTGTATACTGTGTAAACTATTAATTTCCGTTAAGATATCATTAGGTGCGTAATATCGTAGGTGCTGGACGTAGATTACCTACTCTGTCATTACTCTATCGTTGACGTTTCATGTCTTGTCATTAACTGGAATTCAAAACGCAGGCACTGAAGTAATAGCTCTCTTGAGAGGCGTCTGCCCAGAGCAACGGTAAGCATCAATAGAACGCAATGAACGAAGGGAATAAAAGGTGTCCTCAGTCATTCATTAAGGATAATCGTAGAACGCAGACCTTCAGATAAATTGTCCAGCGTCAACAGTTTGAGTGCTTAAAAAATTCGAAGGAGGCACAAGTCGGTTTCCGTTGCTACCGGTGGCTTCCATGTTCTCGAAGCGTTAAAACGCTCAACTGTTTTAAATTGCTGTGTATAAGCCCCATATTTGTGGATTAAGACCTTCGGGGTTACCTCATTTCAGCAAGCCATGACTGGACCCATTTCTAAGCTGGAGCAAGGTCGTCTTAATGTACAAGACATCCTTGGGTGGAGGCACCCAGCGAGAGAAATCCGTTACTTCCGAGGGTAGGGTGATAATGGGGATGGCGGTGGAATGAAAGGACCTACAGCTTTTACCGTGGAGTTCGAACCACGTTGAGCCTTGGGGATACTTCACATGAGCAAGTCAGAGATGAAGGCGGAATAGGAGCCTCAGCACGAGAGTCGGGAAAGAAATAACTGTCTATCCCGGCGCACTATTGTTTTAAATTGTAGAAAATGTAATTTGCTACTGACGCAAGTGCAGGAAATACTTCCTATTTTTCTTGAAAGATTCCCATCTCGGATGGCCAAGTTCGTTAAGGCACGAATTCATGAACGGGAGATCCCCGATTCAAATCCGTTCAGGACCGTGTTCCCAAACTGAGGTGATTTCCAGGTTTTCCTCAGTATTTTTAATTGGAAAATGCCGCGGAGGTACCTTAAACTTAGGCCTAGAACGTTTTCTTTCCAAACTTCCTTTCCAGATGGCACCAGTGTCCTCCGCCTGTGATACCAAATGGTAAGAGTGGGCGTTAAACACTACTAAAACTAATACAATCTTCCCGTAAATCTCTCACAGTAACTCCGTAATCCCTCAACATTAATAGACCTAATTGAAATACTGACTGGTTGAGCATGTGCTATGAAACATTTAAACATCATTGATATCTAAGAATTTAAGGACGAAGAAAGCCGGTTTTATTTTAAGTAAGCACTTAAGCGGAACACAGCATCTCGACATCAGACTTGGACCGGTACCAAAACGGAAGCAATAATGACCAAAGTAGCTGGAGTGAGCTTCTTCGACCACTAGCGCGGTACATAAAAACGTTAACATTAAAAGTGATATAATAAATATGGCAACTAAGCCACAGAGTGTAAGAGGGCAGACATGAGAGCTGTAGAACCATCTTTGCTATCAGCAAGAAATATACGGGCAGCATCTAGCTTGTGTACTGAAATGCCCTGACAAGGTATTAAAGTTAGAATTCGCATTTTTCGGATATATTTTCTTGTATTGTTTTTAACATCCTGTACATTCCATTTTAAAATTACTGCATCCTAAAAATGTGACTTGCGCATACTCCATGCAAAGACATTAAGTAGCCTGTAATGAGGAGAAAAAGAAGGGTTAACGGTACACCTAATTACATTTAAATGAGATTTTTGCCATAGAAACAGGAGGCTTGAGCCAAATCGTGATCTCCCGTGGAATTAACCGCACTACCATCAGTAAGGGGTAATCCCCTAGGTATGTAAGTTTGCATTCCAACTCCTGTTTTCCCTCCCTGTCTGCAGCAAACTTGATTCTAACCCGCTTTTGTCCCGAATGTCGATATCTAACTCTGCATTTCGAAGATTGATGCATCAGGTTAGCTCCCTGATTGTCAGAAAATTGCTGATCTGAAGAGCCCAAACGGTTTCAATCGATATGGGTGTAAAAGCAACAGAAAGGGAAGAGTGAAGCGAAAAAGAGAAAGGGGCTTTATATTGAGATCGTATGATGCTTTCTTTTGAAATGCAAAGACCAAAGTGTGTGGTATTCTGTGCTTAGAAATGCCTTTACTTGTTATTTGTACGTCACAGAGGAGAAAGTGATACGTTTTTGAGTGCCGTTTGATACCTGGACAGCATTATCTACACAAGTTTTCAGTTTCTTTGAATGTTTGAGTACTATACTAATTCTAATTAATACGAGTCAACCAAAATTAAGAAGAAAAACAAGGAAAGAGCTAACAATTAAAAAAAAGCTAAATAATTCCAGGAAAGCTGGAAATTCCAATAAAATTAACCCGCTTCTAACGCTCCCCATATGGCTTATGACCTTCGGGGATATCCCATTCCACCAAGTGATGACTGAAGTCATTTCTGAAGTGGAGGCACGCATCGGACGAAATCCGTTGCATCCAATGTTAGGTGATGATGAGGATGGCGATGGAATGAGAGGACCTACAGCTTCTACCGTGGACTCTTAGTTATTACAACTATTTTATTTTGTATATACAAAAAACTAACAAAGTTAAAGCAATGTTGTTTATAATATTTTAATGCATCTGAAATTTGACCAAAAATTGTGAACAACTAAAATGGTATTTTTATTTTCACTACCTTATGCATATAAGCAGAGAAAGTATTGAATTTCACTCAAAAATTCGATAACAAGATTTCATCGGAAATAAATGTTTTGAGCCCCTGACTAAAAACTAGTCCGTGTGTGTGTCGTGAATAGCATAGTTCAAAAACGAAAAGTCGGATAAATACTATACTTGGTATTTTGGTTTAGTACCTTCCAAGGATTCGACACAAAGATTATCAAGAAAATCCCCTCACCGTAAACTATCCTTATATGAAAGATTTTTGGAAATTTTAATTTTCTAAAAAAATGGCTGTAACGATAAAATACCATATATATTAAAGATATTTACAAGACAAAATGTATATCTTGAATTTTCTGGGAATAGTCTATGAAGTCCACTGCATCCGGAAGAAATTTTGTATAATCTTTAAATGATGCGACACGAAGATTTTCAAGAAAATCCCCCACCCCAAACTACCCTTTACAAGGAAGATTTTTCGTTTTTAATTTTCTCAAAGTGTCTCTAGGGATTATAATTAAAATGCCATATATTAAGTATATTTACATAACAAATTACTGTATATCTTGAATTTTCTGGGAATAGCCTGTGAAGCCCTCTTCATTGGGAAGGAATTTTGTATAATCTTCTATAACTGGTAAACGTTAAACGATAGACGAAAACATACTGCACAGGAAAACATTAAAAAAGAAACCCTAGATCTCTTTAAAACACGCAATTTATTTGAAATAACTTTAGTTGTGGCATGAGGCATTTCCGAGATATCCGTTATTAATGGTTCAAATTATTCAATGTTTAGGCATTCTTTTGAAGTCCTTCATTTGCAATTGTTTCTCGCAACTGTATGGAAACTGTGTGAGATTTTAAGACCAGCGTATAGCGTCCAGTTCTAAAACATTTGAGTAGCACTATTTCCTTTGTATCATAATGAAATGTGCAATGCAGGTATTTCCGGAAAGGTTTATCTCGATAAAAATGAAATAGACAGGAAAATGAACTTTCGTAGAACTAATTTGCACACACACTAATGAACGATAAAGGGTAAAGAAAGGTATGTGAATGTAACACACCAGATCTTTTAATTAGTGTGTATGTTAAGGACGTACAAGGTCTGTACAGTGTATGACAACAGACAGTAAATTATCTATCTACGAGTGTTAGAATTTATTATTTATTTTTAGTGCGTGCGTATATTCAATATCTCAATTATTTGTGTCATTCAATACACATAAGTATGTATAATGAATGTTGCTACTAAGATGGCATGTACTCAATACAGTTGTATTTCGTTATGAAAGCTTCTTGCAAGTAAACTCGTTGCAGGAGACCAGACATTTTCATTAGAATAGAAGCAAGTATATGCCACCCTTAGTGGAATTCGGTATCGATTCGTTCGCCTTATATGTAATCGTACAGGGCGATGGTGGATATTGCGAGTGCAATTAATGTAAACAGTGTTATCAGATCGCCGCAAGGAAGAGATTAATCAGTTTCATTGGGCGAATAGCGTTTCAACAAAAAGACTCCTATACATTCAAGTTCTTTTGTATATGCATAAATACAATAAACTTAGACGAAAGTAAAAGCTAAAGGTATATGTTACGGAAGGGCCCTCGAAATCGGGGATGAGCACAACAAGTAGGCCCAACTGCTCTTTTTGCTTTTAACGTGACCCCTAGGAGGGAACAATGAGTCGACCAGATACTGTAGAGGACGGGCGCAATCATGAACGGGGTCCCTAACGTTTCCAGATGGAACTCATTCGACTCGTCCACGAGCCTTTAGGCCCCGGCACTCCTCCATATGGGTTTCACTTTGGAGGTGGATCCCAACTAGGCAATTCCGACCTAAGCCAGGGAAGAAATCTCTGCAGCCCCCTGAACATCATCGCCTGATCCTGCAACCTTGAAATAGAGATGGCAATGAAGGAGATGATGGGTAAAAGAAATTAGGGACAGGAAAGTCATGTTGTAATAGAAGAATTACCCCAGGATTGGTCTGCCGACCCGGGGAAACCACAAAAAAACGATGGTCAGCGTGGGTGGTTGACGGGGATCGAACTCCTGAATGCGGGTAGCACTTGTTTTGCCAGGCCACCAAGCTCGGTTTGGATGAAAGTACTCATCGTGCATTTAATGTCAATAACTCTACACTATCTCTTTCTGCAAGCCACGGCCTGAGAAGGAAGAAGAAAATCTCATCTCTCCAAGCACTGCTGTGTAGCTATAAACATAAATAATTAGTATATCGCAACGCAAGGGCAACGACAACTTAATATCACTTCAGTTATTACTTTATTAGCACAATATGCCGCTCTGCTCGCGTTATTGCCATAACTCTGGGGCTTTCTCCCTTTCTACGTTCTCTCCCTCTCCCTGAGCAATGTTGTTTTGAAAACTCGTAATAAATGTTTTCTGAGGTGTTATTAAACCTTAAAATGTTAGCAAGATGTGTAATAGTATAGAGATATAGTGCCTCTCATTATGCTTGCAATACTATCCAAACTATAGTTTCTCGTGGCAGCCGTTTACGTATACGCTAATACTAACAAGAATGGCATAACTATCGAAATTTCGTAAAGAACGTTACTTATCAGAAGCATTATGCTTATAAATTTGTGTTTCGCAACAATTTTTAAAAATGGAATGCATTTATCTTCCATTTTTTTTAATACTTCTTCTCTTGGGAAAAATTAAGGTATCATATACCCTGTTTTTCTAATGAGACATAAATATATTATATACTACTCTTGCATGAAAAGAAAAAACACACAAACGCACATCACTTTAAAAATAGGATCTTTACCTTTATGATACTCCATTAAGCACCTTAGTATCAATATTCATGCCAAATCTAAAATTAGCATAAACGTTTAGGTTCCAAGCTGAAGAAGGTTATTTTGTTGTATAGTTATTTGCCCCACGCTTTGGGAGCCATTTTGAAGAAGGTTTGTTACTGCTACATATGGAAAGTCAGTTTGAGGAAGATGTATTATATTTCGACTGTTGGGGAACCGAAATTTAAGTAGTAGCAACCGCACGTATGGCGAAAAATTTCCGGTAGACTTCGCCCCAAGTTTAAAAATATTAACTTTGTAATTTGACTGTTTCTTTAAATATTATATATTTATGTTTGCCTCGGCTGCGTCAGTATTTATTTTTAGAGACATGAATGTCTTTGCAGGGAGTGGTGTGACTGAAGAATGTAAGCTTGCACTGATTATAATTTTACTTCACTCCTTTTATTAATGCTTAACACGATTTAAATAACACTTCACTGATGTATATATATATAGGGAGAGAGAGAGAGCTGTGAGATTTTTTTATTAAGTACTTGTACTTTTTAACACGTGAACTATTTTTGTCTCACACAAAATACTTATTAAATTTCTCGGGGACGCATCTCGCTTCCGGTTAGAAACACTGTCTACAAGCAACTGACTTCTAAATTTGTAAATTTTGCTCCATTTTAGTTTCTGATTGGCTAATCCTAGTCCAATAGAATACCTTCATTTAACTAAAGCGTTTTTCTGGTTATTGATTGGCTATTTTATAAACTGCTTACATTACTGCTTACATTATTGCTTCCAAGAATCACAAGTATCATTATAAAACTTTCAAATTCATTATTGCCTCAAGGTTATCTCATTGTTAGCAACTTTTAACCTGTTATTCTCACAGCTCCTACATTATTAAATTACGTAATACATTCAGATAACATTGTTACACATGTATACAATAATATAAACATATACAATGACTGTAATATACATTTTTTATATCTTGTTACGTACACATATTGCTTAAAGGCGGGCTGTTATTGAATTTATATATTATATAATTAGACTGAAATCATTTAAATGTTAAAAATACTGCCTCAAAGTTTTACTATTGTATAGATAGCAAGTTTATTAGGAAAATAGCACTGTAAATTTAAATATTATTATGGAATATTTTAAAAACGAAAATATTTTAAATGCATTATGGGAACTTCCTCTTAAGTTATTTTGGATGAGAAGTAGGAAATAGGCACTGTTTTGTTTTTCTTAAGCTTAAACTGTGTTATTTCCCCTTACCCTTGTTTGACCGCAACTCCATTCGCATTATTGCGTTAATTGTCAGGTTTCTTTTCTCTGCCTCTCTTTCACACTACCTCGTTACTCTTTATATCTTTTCATTCATTCATTATCTGTTTACCCTCCTCTTATGTAGGACTTACACCCCCCAGGACTTACAAGCGGGTGCCTGGGGTCAGAGGCCCGTCGAGGAGCAGACACTCATGGATCAGACAGAGCATCCAGGATGGGTGATCAACCCGATGCCTGGTATGGGATGAAGGAAGTAGATGAAACGAAATGTTGGTGAAATGGATGAAAGGAAAGGTGATGATGGAGCAGTTGGTGGAATGAATGGCGGGGGAAACCGGAGAACCCGGAGAAAACCCGCCCAGACGACGCTTCGTCCACCACAAATCCCACATGCAGGTCCCTGGGATTGAACCCGGGCCGCCTAGATGGGAGGCGAGCGGTCTAACCGCTCGGCCACGGCGCCGCCTTTACTCTTTATATCTAATTTTGAAAATTAGAAATAAAACTTCTTCGGCGAAGAAGTGCTTTCAAGAATAATTAAAAAGTTTAATTATACACAAATTTTTATGCGATTGAAATTAAACTGTTTTCCATGTAAAATGTATAAAATACTTGTAACGAATGTTGAAACATTACGTTTATAATTTTTGTTGTGCGCAAAAAAGTTCCAATAATGCCAATTTCTGTTAACGCCAAAGCGAACTTTGTTCTCCGCTACACTGAACTCTCTGCCTACCTTTCGTTATATTTTTTTTCGTGATGAAAATAAGTTTACTCTATTTTTAGTTCCATTTATATTTAGTTCCGTTTTTAACTACATTGGTCTTATCGGTGGCCTTTCCTTTTGAACTTATTGTCTAAGGCAATGATGTTGACTTGTATTCGCTTGTCGTTGGTTTTCTTGCACTTTGAGTTTTAATCATTAGATACACACACACATTCACACTCGCATATCATATGGAATAATCTTGGTTAGGCAAAAATTCCCCCCCCCCAGCCGAGAATCGAACCTGGGACCCCTCGCACAGCAGACTCTACCGACTGAGCTACGGGTTCAGACAATTGCTGTGAAATAGACACATATTTTGCAAATATTTTCCTATTGACAAAGTAATTGTTGAATTTGATATTTTGCAACATTTTAGAGACTGAGTGTATACATTGGTATACTACTCCTAAAGTATTTTCAAGACTAATTTGATATTTATTTTAAATTTTATATATACAGGCTTATTACAAATGATGGACCCAATTTCTAAAATTCACTGTAACTACATTGTTTCACATATTGTCACAAAATTCAACGGTTATACAGATAAACTCCCAAGGTTTTGTTTTGTTTTGTTGCAGTCACACTTCAGATTTCTGCCACAAAGGTTAGCAGTGAGCCGTTAGTCAAAATGGCGACAGGCGCCGAGAAAGCTTATGTTGTGCTTGAATTCCGTTCACTGTCTGTCTGTCGTAACAATGCAACGACACTTCAGAACAAAGTTCAACAAAGATCCACCAATTGTCAAATCCATTCGGCGATGGTTTGCGCAATTTATAGCTACAGGATGCCTCTGTAAGGGCAATCAACGGTTCGACCTACAGTGACTGAAGAAGCAGTTGAGCGCAGGCGGTCCAGTTTTGCACTAACTGTAGCGCGAAACGGTGCTGTGCGGTATTTGTAGCGCGAAATCTTTGATCCTTGGGTTGTTGTTGTTTGTTGCAGTGTTCTTCTTCCTCGGCTATAGATGCTCGTCGGTTGTTGCGTACTCCATTCCTAACTTTCCCTGCTTATATTTAATTCTTAATTCTCAGGTTATAGTGGGTGAGACAAGTTAAAAAATACACTGCAAGTTTCCCTTAATCAATTAAGTTCATTCACAATTTAAATAATTATGGGCGGCTAGGTTTTCCCATTATTATAATCCCACTACCTTATATAAGTCAGGAGCCTAGCTATCTGCACACGCACTCCCACCCATTTGCACACACGTGCATCTGTAGCACCTTGTGCCGACGACAATTCTAGAAGATCAATGAGAGAGAGAGAGAGAGAGAGAGAGAGAGCGAGTGTGGGCTCTGAGGCCTTGTTTGGTCTTACATACAGGAGCCTAGCGACGCTCACCTCTGCGTTTAAAAATGTAACGAAATTTCCTATTGGTCCTCAGACCGCGTTAACTTAACCTGTATGAGAATGTGTGACTTCAAGTCCGTGCGCTTAAGCGTCACCCTGGTGTGTTGTGAAGTCGATTCAATATCTCCGTCGCTTTCTTTTCTCTATCTGTCTCTTTCTATTTCTCCGTACCGTTACCGGTTCCCTGCCCGTTGGCTTGGTGAAAGGTACGCTCTACTTAGGATTATGCTTTTCCTGTAATTTTGCTAGCTCGCCCGTTTCTTACAATCAGCTCTGAACAAATGTTGGATGTTGAATATTTTAACATGTTAGTGAGGTATATTATTACTGTACAATTCTTATATGTATGGTTCCACTTTCATATGTACAATTCTTATATGTATAGTTCCACTTTCATATGTACAATTCCTATATATGTATAATATATCCCCTTTTCATAGCCCACAGAAGTCGACGAACAGAGCAAGTAGAGAGCTGAACATTCCACAACCGACCGTTTCGAAGATTGTACGGAAACGCTTGAAGCAGAAGCCACACTTGCAATTGCTACAATCCCGGACGCCCCAAAGTCGGACGCTTTGAATTTTCGGCACAGATGCAACAGCTTATGGAAGACGATGTGAGAAACTCGTCTTCAGTGATGAAGCAACATATTTTTGTGAATGGCACAGCGAACAGGCACACTGTGCGAATCTGGAGGATAGAGAATCCCCACGTAATTGTGCAGCGCATTTGAGACTCACCAAAAGTTAATGTGTTCTGTGCAGTCTCACGGTTACAGCCCGTTTTTCTTTTGCGAAAAGACCGTTACAGGACACGTGTATCAGGATATGCTGGAAAATTGGCTCATGCCACAGTTGGAGACCGGCAATGTGACTTCATTTACCAACAGGATGGTGCTCCACTCCACTTCCATCATTCCACATTCTTAAATAGGAGATTGAGAAACCAATGGATCAGTTGTGGTGAGGATGATGATTAGCTTCCATGACCTCCACGTTCTCCCGACCTAACCCCATGCGATTTTTTTTTGTGGCGTGAAATTGTATGTTGCCCCACGTTAGGCACCAATTTGAAGAAGATTGTTTTCTTTACGTTATTTGCACCACGCTTTGGGCGTCAATTTTAAGTAGTTTGTTAGTTTGTTGTATTGAAGGAGTTGTATTATATTTCAGCTGTTGGGAGCCGAACTTGTAGTAGTTGCAACCGCACGTATAGTAAACAGTTTTCGGTAGCCTTCGCCCCAAATGTACTTTCAGGTGGCCTTTGCCTCAAATTTAAAAAAAATATTAACTTTGTAATTTGACTGTTTCTTTAAATATTATATATTTATGGTTGCCTCGGCTGCGTCAGTATTATTGTTAGAGACACGTTTCTCTTAGCAGGGTTGTAATGCGACAAGAATATAGGCTTACACAGATTATAATTTTACTTCACTCCTTTTATTAATAATTGATACGATTTAAATAACACTTCGCTGATATAGAGAGCTGAGAGATTCTTTTTGTTATTAAATACTTGCACTTTTTAACAGGTAAACTATTTTCGTCTTACACGAATACGTATTATATTTCTCGAGGACGCATCACGCATCCAGTTACAAGCACTGTCCGAAGGCAACTGACTTCTGAATTTGTAAAATTTTCTCCTTTTCAGTTTCTGATTGGCTAATCCTACTTCAATAGAATACCTTCATTAAACTAAAGCTTTTTCTGGTTGTTGATTGGCTATTTTTATAAACTTTCACTAAAATTACATTATTACTTCCAAAAATCACAAGTAACATTTAAACTTTCAAACTCATTATTGCCTCAAGGTTACCTCATTGTTAGCAACTTTGAACCTATTATTCTCACAGCTCTTACATTATTAAATTACGTTATACATTCACATAACATTATTACACATGAATACAATAATATAAACATATACAGTGACTGTAATAAACACTTTTTATATATTGTTAATACACACATTGCTTTAAGGCGGGCTGTTATTGAATTTACATATGATATATAATTAGACTGAAATAATTTAGTTGTTAAAAATACTGCCTCAGGGCTTATGTGAAAGATGCAGTGTTTCAACCCCGTCTACCAACAATCCTACCAGAACTGCGAGCTCGCATCAACAGCGCTTTTGAACTCACTGATAGGGACATGCCGCACCGAGTATGGGAAGAACTTGATTATCGACTTGATATCTGCAGAATCAGTAGGGGGCACATGTGGAGCATTGTAATATGTCAAAAAAAACTATTTATGTTTTTTTGTATGTCTGCAAAGTTTTTTGACAATATGTGAATTATGTAGCCATAGAAAATCTGTGAAATCGGTTCCATCATTTGTAATAACTCTGTATTTTGACTTCGTGCACCATTAGAACACTCGTCCCTTAGCGAAAGTAATTAAACATAGCCTATACCAATTTGAGGCTAAAACTCGGACACACTCTGCAATATTAATTATTTATCTAAAATCTAAGTCACCAACATGTTTTCACTTACATTTTAATGACATAAAGAATTCTCTTTAGGGAATTCGCACATACATAATATAAATCCCCAAAGAAATAAGCAAACAAAGAGAATTGCACGCCTCTGTGCATAGCGAAAGCAGACGAAATCAATTTTGCAGACGTCACAGATGCTGTAAACAGAATCCTGTTTTTGGCTCATTTGTCTGAATTTTGCCAGTACAGCATCTTTTTAATGCAATGGATATGAATGTTCTATGTTATATTTTGACATAAAGCTTCATTATTCCCTTTGGATATTGTTTCAGAAAAGGATAATTAATGCAGTTAAAGTCTTTGCTCTGGGTGTTTCCTAATGTCCATAGGGATATGAATGCGTTTTGTAATGAAACATTCACTATTGTGATGTATTAGACTATTAGGAATTATAAATATGCTTCGTATCAAAGTCCCAATAGAAACAGCTATTCCCTACTGGTGGCGCTGAATAAACAGAGTTTACCCGGGGCTACATAAGCCTAAAGCAGCAGCGGTTAATTAATTTTTAAGTTACTAAACTTTGATGCTGTTATTCCCTGGTCCAGTGCATTAGCTATACATAAAACAAGCAATATGGTAGTGTTTGGTGAGAGCTAGAATATATTTATGCTCATAGTTTCTCTCCATAGCGAAGAGCAGCAAGTAATTATTAATGCGAATTCCGTCAACTGTCCTCTGCACGGTGACGCAAGGGCAGTAAATAAAATACATGTTTGTCTGTTTCGAGCTTAACAAAAGGTTTGTAAAGCCAGAAAACTTTGTTTCTGGAACTGGCATATCAAAATATCTCCTTATTTTGTAATACCAGAAGTGCTGCTGTAAATAACGAGATTTTATGTGGATAAAGCATTAAGGGAGTAAATTAAATTAAACCTCATTTTGTTTAAAAAAATCATTTTTAATATTTAAATTGTTGTTGATATAAAATGGCGTTTGACGAGGTAAAGAGAAACACATTGTGGACTATAATGGAAAAACGTGGATATGCTTAATATTGAAAAACGCTTTAAAAGGAAGAGTAAATGGCGAAAACTGCTAAGCAATTAATTTTAAGCTTTTATGTAGGTTTATTAATTTCATTTTCTCTTTAATCTTATTGTAGGCACAATGCTTATATTTAAAAATTAATTTTTAAAATGCTACTGCATCTGCCAGTCTGTGCTCTGAATCCTGCATCACTTCACTGAAAAAATAATAATTCCTATACTATTTGGAATAAGAGGTATGTTTTATTTCGTCTTTTATGAGACGTTTTGCTCTAAACGTTACTACCACGTCTAAATAAGGCAGCTTCTGTATGTAGTACAAGCAATGTGCTATTTTTATTTTTTAATATTTGTGCGGACTGAGCAGGATGGTGGCTCAAGCGATAACGTCCGCAGCCCGCACTTGGGTGTTCCCGAGCTCAAATCCTCGGGGCCGACCAATCCGACGAAGGTTTATTGGAGGGTTTTCTCAGTCACTAGGCTGGGTTATCAACTGGTTTTGATAATAATTGATCCGCGAATTTTACTTGAAGCAATATTTTATATCATAACATGCTGTGAATGACAGAGTGATTATAGTGTAAATTAACATTATTGTATGTACAGGATTTTAGATGTTTGTTAGCCATAAGTATTGTTAGGCCGTGCAAACTTATTTCCTAATTGAAACTGACAATAGAAGTGGGTAACAATAAACCGAAGAGATGAGTTGTTTATCACTAAAAGGAGATAAACAAATGACGTCAGGGTAGCGTGCCTTTTTTAGAAATGGAGGGAATATATTCCCTAGAGTATATATGTTAGTAGTAGTGATTGGCTGACCAAAACAGACGCTAAAGATGGCGCCATTTGGTAGCAAATAGAAGCTATATTATAATGTTTAGTTAATTCGAGGTGAAGGAGTATATATTCTCGAGCCATAAGCAAGTGTCGCACAGTTCTGAAGAATCTCTCACGAGGTGCACATCGCAGAGTTAGTTACAAAAATGTAAAGTGCGCGAAATAATTGGTGAGCGGCAACTATAACGACTGTAGTTACATTAGGAGATATCACAGTTTCAGTCAGGCGTGTATAAATATTAAATATGTCAATTATTAATTAAACGTGACGGCAATAAAAGTCTAGATTCAAATTTTTTATCAGAGTTATCTTTTAGTAACAACTCCTTTCCGTTTACACGCCCTGCTTAGAGGCATGTGCTCGATTGAGTTATAATAGCTAGCGGAGGACAAAGAACCCAAATTTAAAAAATAATCAAACAATAAGCGCCCAACACATAAGATAACACAACCCATTGAAAACTGCGTCATCCTATCATCCCTTTCATCACTACATTTCACCGCCATCCCAGGCATTGAGCTGATCACCCATCCTGGATATGTCATCATCCATAGTTTGCTTGCTCCTCCTATTGACCCAAGGCATTGGATTGTAAGTTTTGGGGGGCAATTCCTACAAAGAGAAAGGTAATCCGTTAAAGAAAAAGTATTTGTGAGGCTATTTTCTCTATTTTTACTTTGAGCGGTATATTCTCTAAATAGCATTTGCTGATATAAATGACAGTTTTCTCTGTAACTATTGGCGGTAGCTAAGTAAAATTTTGATTATGACAACACCTCAATTGTGATATTGGTCCACTTTGGGTTAATAAATCCGTTGACATGCATCTATATCCTGAAAAAGTTCAGTCTATTATGTTTAGTAGCTTCTGAGATAATTTGTCATAAATTAAGCAAATTTAACATTGGCGGGACATGGCTTTTAATTTCAACTTAAATCCCCGTACACAGAAACAGTAATGGCAACAAATTAAAGAGAGCAGCTTAGAGAAGAAATAGCCAAAGAATTTTGCTTTATCATCCACTTTTTCTAACGTGTACATTGGTAACCTGATTAAGGAATGAAAACTGGTTTTAAATAGAGGAACTATCATTAATTCCTGTACATACTTGAACTCATTGCTATACGCTGACAATTAATAACTCTGAAATTTGTCTTTCGCTCTTCATGGAATAGGTAGTACTACCTGTTGTGATTTCAAAGGTGCTGTCATGTTTTCCGTGGCCGTCTCAGACATCGTCTTCCTACAGGTTTATACCTTGCTACCTTCATGGGGATACTATTGTCCTCCATTCTTTCAGTATGTCTGGATTAATCAGGACCAAGTTGCCAATGCTAATAAAAACACTTTTGCTGCCATAACTTTATAAAATGTTATTTTTGAAGGATGAAAGTATGAAAGTGATTTATAGAAATAAGTGTACAATTCGCTATGAACTAGAAAACTACGTAATTTTAGTAAGTCAAGTAAAACAAGCAAACAAAGGTGATGGTATATATATATATATATATATATATATATATATATATATAAAGGAAAGTGGTAGTAAGAGCTAAAATTCAAGACAACTTGCATCATGGAACAGTTATGAACCTCAGTACTTAAAATTTAGTATTGCATATGAATAAGATAAAAGCATTGAACAAAAACTTGGTTACTGACAAAGAGATTTTAATTAAATTCAGTTCTTCAAGATGAGCTTTTAAGGTATTTCAAAGGTTGCACTTTAAAAGATCGCACAAGGAAGGTTTATATTTTATCAGCTTTGGATTTTAATTCACTAATAGTCAAAATAGAGAATCATAGGAATGACTGCAAATATCACCTCAACCAAGACTGCTGAAACAAATGCTAAATTAACACCTAAAGGTTATAGGGATGTTGGAAGAACAGGTATATCCTCGACCAGTGAACCGGAACAAGTCTCGTATTTAATCCTTGAATGCAGATGGATATTTAACCTTGATGGTGCCATAGCAAACATAAATTATACTACTCCTTTGGTGGTGAATGTAATTACAGATGTTGACAAGTCCAGATTATACCCGCTAGTGTCGGGCAATTCTCGAACATGAGACGAGAAACTAAAACAGAACAGTGTACGCCTTACTCCATCTGCAACCACCAACACTTAAAAGTGAAGCGTGTAATCTACAATGCCCAAGTTTGTAGATGTTCTCTTGAGGTTTTCGAAGTTTGCTCTGGGGCAAATGGGTTTGCTTTCCTTGCCGAAACAAGGGGTTTGTACCTTAAAATTTAGCATCCTTCATATTTAAAATAGTAGGGTCATCTTAGCTTCGATGTTAGGAGTCATTGGTACTGTCGGGGTTAGTGTCTATGCCTATCATCGTGTTGGCTGCAATTCAAAATTATTTTAATGGACTTAATGTTTCCCCCCCAAATTTTTGTTACATTCACATGGTTTTCCCTACCCACTATAATTTATTTGTATATAGCTTTTACAAATTATTCTCATGAAAGTTTATTTTTGCATGTACCTTATTTCATGTTAATCGAGATAAACATTGCAGATATAGTTTCATTACACAGTTCACTGTAGATACAAGTAGGATAGTGGAAGTGAAAGCGATAGTCCAATGTTTAGAAGCGAGTGGTGTATGCTGATCTTGAAACTCCGTAAGAAAGAATTAGAAGATTTCATACCGACAGATGTTAATGAAGATGCAACAACCGAGCGGGATATGCTCAGATGGTAACTCTGCAGCCCACATTCCTGATGTCCTGGATTCACGTCCCTTGAGCCTGCCAACTATTCACATTTTCTCGTGGTTTCTCTCAGTCACCTAGGTAAATATCGGATTTGACATTTAATACCACTACCCAAACTTCCACCTTAAGTCTAAAACAATAGGACAAATTAAAATAGATGATAATAGCTGATGCTCTACCATCTCTCCACAGATAATGAAAGCAGGTAGACTGAATGTCATCCTAAATGTCATCTGTCCGGTACAAGTACAATTGTCTTGCACTAAGGCCTCTATGGACACGTGTCGAAGCTGTCACCTTTCCGTCACGTATAGAAGCAGAGGTACGGTTGCTTAGCACTAAGGCATCTGTGGACTCGTGTCGAAGCTGCCATCTACCGGTCGCGTATAAAAGCAGAGGTACAGTTGCCTAGCACTAAGGTCCCTCTGAGCAGGTGTCGAAGCTGCCAGCTGGCTGTCATGTATAGAAGCAGAGGTATAGTTGCCTATCGCTAAGGCCTCGGTGGGCACTTGTCGAAGCAAGATGATGTGGACGTAAAAGGTTTACTGTCCGCCGCATACCGAGTCTTGAGTTATATCTTAAAAAGATCCGTCGTGATAATACCACATAGTTAAAGCGACGTAAAATACGTACAGAAAAAAGATGGAACAACCCTAAAGAATATGGTGTGAAGCCATTTGTTGAACAAGTTCATATAATTTATTTCCACATTTTATAACTTCATCCATATTTAAACTACTCTTCTCTGATGTCAAGTTCTCTTCTGATTTAATATATAGTGGGGGGCTATTGTCCTATATCATAGCGCAGTGAGTTGGAGTGTAGTGCTCTGGTTTCCCGGCTACGAAATACGCCCGGGTTCGATTCCACCCATGGGGGTGAATTTTACATACCAGGTATAGGACCGGTGCCCACTCAGCATCGTGAGGAGAGTGAGGAGCTGCGATAGGTAGCGGTCCTAGCTCGTGAGCCAACTTCCGGCTGGAGGATGCGTGATGCTGGCCGCATCATCTCTCCGTATTAGTTGGGTGATCGCCACCTCTGCGTACTCGGGCGTGAGGCCGGCAGTCGGGTTGCAGGCCCAGGCTCTTCACAGGCTGCAATACCACAGTATTTCTTTATTTAGGAGGACTAGTTATCTACTTCAAGCGCATTTTAAAAAGTCCTCATGGGGTATTTGTTCTCTTAACTCACAGGCACGCCTATATGTGCTGTGCTTCTAATCTTGTTCAATTCAAGGTAACTGAAGCCATTTCTGAATGCTTTCATCAATGCAAAAATTAATACACTAGTTATTTAAACCTTCTAACAAATAGCTCATTGCACTGAATATTTCATTAACCAGAACCCTTACGCCATTATTCCTTACATTAAAGCTGGTTCATTCCCCTAAAATGTCCATCCCTGTCTAAAGCGTGGGTTTGTTTTATTTGGATGCAACTGGCTTTCTGTAACGGGAGAATATTTTACAGTTGCCGATGCGAGAGGATTTGAATGTATTCCCAGAATGCAGCGGAGTTTTACGTCATTTGGAAGTGGATTACAGTTGGCGCTGTCTCACGCAGCAGTGTCCACTTGTCCGTTCTCATATGGCAAACTATTCACTTCGCTAAACACAGCACAACGCATTGCTCCAGGGACAAAGTATTCCCAGTGATTAATTGGATAAGGTGAAAAATGTGAAAATACTTTAACGGCACTAGTAGCACTATAGGATGTACGTTCTTCAACTATTGTTTCTCTTATTTATGTATCAGAACAAATTGTACGAGCAGTAGAAAGTGTAAAAATAGACATTCTTTATCGTGCATTTGAACTATATAATGTATTATGGTAAACTCCTTGTAGGGGAAAAAACCTACCTCAAGTTAAATACAAAGAAATTGTGTAAACATATTGGAGGAAATAAGAATAATGGCAGGAAGGAACATATTAAAGTAAGAAACAATGATAAAATAAAAGAAAAGTTAATTAACATAGAAGATAATGAGAAAACAGAAAAAAGTAAACAATGAATGCAATATAAGAATATTATTATACATGTAGAACTGAATATTTGTACAGGAAGCTGGCTAAGAGGTAAAGGTAATTAGCAACACAGGGTATGTGGGGAAAATGGAATCACAGGGAGTAAGCCAAATAAGAGAACGAAGAGCACAGGGTTTAGGATAAGTAGTGACTGGAGCGGGTGAGATAGATAATGTTAGAAAGAAAATGAGAGAATTCTGAATTCCCAAAGTAGTCAAGTTTTTGCTAGAGAAAAATACATTATTTTATTTTCATGACGCGACAAAAACAGTAAACAAGGAAATCAAATTATGTATTACAGTGGGGAAATTTGCATCTGTCTGGCACAGTATAAAGCGTAGACGGTTCCGAGAAACTTTCTTCCAATTCTGATCTTCAAGAAGTGCACTTCATGTCGGTCGAGATGGGAAGCGTGTGTACTCAGATATGGATTCAACTTATATATAGATAAGTACTAAGGATTTGACGGAGATAATTTGTAATTTCGGAGAATTTAAAAGTGGCCTGGACAAGCTTAATATGTAACTGGCTAGCAACTTCATTATTGTTTATTTAATGGAATAAATTCAGATATGCATGTGGCTTTATTTAAATCTCATTGAGTATCTAGGCAAATATAAGCAATTTAGGGCAAGAACAATGAGAAGAAAAGCAGCGAACTTCGAGCTAACATTCCGGGTTTAAGCAATACAGCGATGCAGCTGAAATTACCCTCACTGCTACATCTTTTGGAAAGATTTGCTAGAAGAAGAAAAGCCGAGTATTACTTGATCATTTCTGTTCACTAAATTCATACGAAATGCCATTTTTTGGTATTCACTCGTAAGGTTGGGTGCATATCGAAAGAGACAAAACCAGAAATACTTTGGGTTTTTATTTTATTGGTAAATTCTCAACATAATGAAACCACTGAAAACATTGTTAAGGTATATTATAATCCATCATATTAATAGAAAAATAACCTTCATGAAGACTTGGAGAATTCTAGAGTGGATTTAAATAATTTAAGTATCTAGGATTGCCGGCTTTTGAGGTTATAGTGACATCAAGTCTTGATTTCCAGCACTTTCCTTTATAAACTTAAATCTTCATCCGACTTTTCCGCAATAACCTCTCCTAGAAAATTAGATAATGGTTTATGTTTTTTTTCTCTTGCGCTATGAGTATTACCGTAGGTAAACGCTCATGCTAAATCAGTCGGAACGTCTTGCTATACCCTTCCATATAACTGCCTGTATCTCTGAACTGTCACTTACTAGTCCCCTCTTATTGGCTGCTGTTATGAAACAGGTTATTATGCGACATTTTGATAACCATATGAATCTAATATATTAGGTAAAAGAGTTAGTGCATTTGGAATGCATGTAAATTCTTATCTACAAATAGGTAGGTTGATCCTTCGGTATAAAGCCGCCTCTCAGGTAGACAAAGCACGTGCATATACCATGACAGAGTGTTTATATCGCTTTTATCGCCTGAATTTGTGTAGCACATGGGTTGTACACGCCATTCCGCGGTGTACATTAGCCATTCAGGGGAGAGGGGAAGGAAAGGGAGCGCAGAGGAATGTCAGCAGAGCAAGGATATATGAAACAGGGTTTGAGCTATTTGTGTTTTAGTTAGCGTAAAGTGATTCATGCGCAGAACATGGTTACTTGGTTTTAGCACCTACAGTAACTCGGTGTAGGTCATGCAAACACTTCAATAAGGGAAGAAATACAAAAAGAACTGAACCTCTACGAATTATATAATACGTTTATAGAATGTAAACATTATTGATATACCTTTCCAAACTTGTCCAACACACGACTTGTGTGGAAGAGCAATTAATTCAATTATTGATATGGCTCAAAAGTTCATGTCCTCAAAATCTGCCAAATGTACACACTCTTAAAATCCTCAAAATATGTCAATAAATATGCACTATTAAACTGAAAGAATGGCGTTCCTTGGCAGTAGAAGGAATGAATTAATAAATCTAAGTTTACTGCGTATAGGGTGAAGGCAGAGGTGTTCCTGTGGGCAAAGTTCACCGATGAATTGTTCACTTTCTGTTTCAATTTTTTCCTATATTAACGGAACAGATTTAGTGATGCGTTTAAAGGAGTTTTTAAACCTTCCATTGACATGATGGTCGTTGGTAAGAAGGTATACATGGTGTTATGAAAACAAGACCGTAGACTTAACTCATTGCCTACTTCGATACTTTGAACTATTTCTATTGATGCAGCATCATTCGAGTACAATAAATTAACTACAGCTTGTGTGAAACGTCGTGACACTTCATATGCGCAAGAGAGAAGAAATGAGGAGAAGTGGTGAGAGTGGTGGGAAACAAGGGACTAGAAATGATATCATAACTCGAAGACAATCACATGCACAACGCATTGTAAACAACTGTGTAAGCGGTCACGCTCACAACAGGTAGAACACTATTCTTATTATGCAAGTGAGCTGCTCAATGATATTGCGCATCTATGCTTTTGGAGTGGGGGACTCTCGCGACATTTTACACAAGCTGTAACACTCTTGGAAGGGTAGAATGAGACGACTGAAAAATTAATTGCCATAGCTGGAATTTGAAAAGTGGAACATAGTTTCTGTTCAGATGCTCTAACCAACTGAGCTACCATGAAAAATTCCCCAACGATTTGCATGTTTTCCAGTAAACAACAAGGATATATCAAATTATTTTGAGATGACATATCCCAATGGTCACCTAACAAGGTCGTAAGTATTTTAAGCCTCTCAATCAATGCTAAGTAATGCTCTTCCACACAAGCCGTGTGAGGACAAGGTTGGAAAGCTAAAAGCAGACGACTGAAAAATTCAATGCCATACTCGGAATTTGAACTAAGGAACAATTAATTACCTACAACCTCTTGAATTACTGCCAACTGAAAAAAAAAGCTTAAAATTAGTTAAAGTAGGCCATTTAAGATTTAAAATAATGGAAATGTGCGGATTTATCAAAATCGTTGAAACATGGCGATGTATGCACGATAAAAAGACGTTCAAATAACTAAAATTTCAAAAATGCATACGCCCTGTATAAGCATTCATATATAACCTCTATTAAAATATGCAAATACATGAACTTCGGGTCCTAATTATTGATAATGTAGTTGGAGCAACAGACTTCGAAACGTTGGACGTTCTAGAAAAAGCTGGAAGCAAAGGACAGAATGCTAAGAGACAAACTCGATTCCCTGAAGTGAAGGAGGAAGAGGTTTGCTTTCATTTCCAGTAATTGGTCCGTTAGTAGGGAAACACAAGGAAGTTCGCATGTATCGCTTATCGACTTAATCTGCAGCAACATGGCAAGGGGATTCGCCGCTGTCTGCAACATTTGTGAAGCAGATCAAGAAGTGGTTGCTGGAAGTAATTGAAGGTAATTTGAAATGAGAGGGGGGATATTGTGCAGAGGAAGAGGTGCGGAACACATCCGGTAGCGTGAGCAGGGCCTATCCGGTTTAAGTGGGCGGGTCTTAGGTTCTGGCCATTGGGAGCTCCCGGTCCGCGATAATTATGTTAGCTGTTAAAAGAACTCGGGACATTATATACTGCGAGACTTGAGCACGCGATATCACATGGGAAAACTGCGTACGTGACCCGAAATTCGTTTCGCTGGTGGAACATCAGTTAATATGGCAGCAAAAAATATTCCTCTTCTTCACTGCAACGTATCTTATAATGTTTAACGACTTTATCCATGTAATATACTTACTTGGAAATTTATTTGACTATTTCTGACATTAATCCACTTCTTTTTGCTTTCTCTACCTGTAGTAAGTATATAAAATATTGCACTCTAAATTTGATATCGAGATTTCACCGGAAACACGTTTTGAGATTTCCTGAATTAAAAAAATCTGATGTGTTACACTCACATGACTTTCTCTACTCTTGTACAAACTATTTTTGCAAACGCTTATTCTCCATATGCTTCATGTTAATCGAGATGTTAATCTTACTGCTAATTGGTAGGCTTTAAGCGAGAGAGAAAAAAAGTATTATTGGAAAATTTAAGTAATAACAAGCAATATCTCGAAAATGGTTCACTCAACAACAAAAATGTATACATTTTTTGTGTAGTAAAATTTTGTCTCTCTCTTATGGTTTACCAGTTAAGCAGAACACCTTTAGAGACATTCCCAGAAAATTCAAGATATACATTTTATTTGTGATAAAAGTATCTTAAACATATGATATTTTAATCAAAATCGTTAGCCATTTTTGAGAAAATTAAAATTTTCGAAAAATGTTCCATGTAAAGGGCATTCTGGGGTGGGGGATTTTCTTAAAAACATTCGTGTCGCATCTCTGGGAGATACTGGACCTAAATACCAAGTTTGGTGTTTATCCGACTGTTCGTTTCTGAGCTATGCTGTTCACACACACACACGCACATGTTTCCAAAAATATTTTTTTCATATTCAGGGGCCCTCAAAACATATATTTCCGGTGAAATCTCGGTATCGAATTTTTGTGTGGAATGCAATAGTTCCCCTACTTACTATACGTAGTAGAGAAAGTAAAAATAGAAAAAGGTCTATGTGAGTCTGAACAGCAAATACAAAACGAGATATTTAAGGTCATTTTCCAAAGATAAATTACGAAGATTTACAAGAAAATCCCCCGCCCCAAACTACCCTATACATGGAGAAATGTTCCTTGATATTGATTAAAATACCATAAGTTCAAAATATTTGCATGACAAAAAGTATGTCTTAATTTCTGCGAATAGCAAGTGAAGTACTCTTCATTCTGAATGACTTTTGTTATAAGTGGTAAACCGTAAGGGATAGGCAAGATCTTACTACACAAGTTATGAAAAATAAAAGTAATCTTTTCCGAAATATTCATTATTATTGGTTTGAGTTTTCAAATACCTACTTATACTTTCCTCAACTGGAAAATTCCTATTCATTTTTGCCTCGTGGTCATGCAAAGAGCATTGAATGTTAAAGTTATCCATAATATAGAAACTCGCTGTTTATACTATCGCTTTTTCTACTGTATCTTACAATGAAAAGTGTAAATATGAATTTTAAGTTTCTTTGGACTAACAAAAAGTAGATAGAATAATAACCGTTATAAGTATACAACAATAGGATTTTTGGTAAAAATAGTGACTTCTGTAGGAAGGATAATAAAACATGTGTTTAAATGTAATAGTAGCTGTAAAACAAATACGGTATTCTAACGTTATATGAAATGAAATCGGAAATCATTCGGCATATATATTGAGGCAGTATTTTTAATACTTAATAATTTCAATATAATTATATATGTAAATTCAATAACAACCCGCCTTGAAGCAATATGTGTATGTAATAATTTGTAAAATGTATGTAACAGTCATTGCATATGCTTATATTATTGTATCCATAAGTAATAATGTTATGTGAATATATTACGTAATATAATAATGTAGGAGCTGTGAGAATAATAAGTTAAAATTTGCTAACAAGGAGGTAACAATAAGGTAACCTTGAAGCAATAATGAGTTGGAGAGTTTAAATGTTACTTGTGATTCTTGGAAGCAATAATGTAATTTTAGTGACAGTTCATAAAATAGCCAATCAACAACCAGAAAAAGATTTGGTTAAATGAAGGTATTCTATTTAAATAGGATTAGCCAATCAGAAACTGAAAAGGAGAAACATTTACAAATTCAGAAGTCAGTTGCCTGCAGAAAGCGTTACTAACCAGATGCAAAAAGTGTCCTCAAGAAATATAATATGTATTCGTGTGAGACGAAATATACGTTTACGTGTTAAAAAGTGAAATTAATTAATAAAAAGAATCTCACAACTCTCTATATCAGTGTAGTGTTATTTAAATAGTATTAATAAAAGGAGTGCAGTAAAATTATAATCTGTCGCATTATTAAATTTTTGTCGCATCACAACCCTGCCAGGATATCCATGTCTCTAAAATAAATACATGCAGCCGAGGCAAACATAAATATTAAATATTTAAAGAAACACTAAAAATACAGAGTTAATATTTTTTTTAACTTGAGGTAAAGGCCACCTGAAGGTACATTTGGGGCGAAGGCTACCGGAAACTGTTTACTATATGTGCGGTTGCAAACAAACTTCCAGTTCGGCTCTCCAACCTAAGAAATATAATAACACTCCTTCAATATAAACTTCTCAAACTGGCGTACATACGTAGACCTAATAAAGATACTATTCTTCTTCAATATCGTCTATTTATTTCCAAAACACTAGATAGAGTCGAAGTGAATTGTGAGAAAACATAGAAAATACACCCATTTCAGGTCTTTGTGCGGATATTGCAACGTTGAGGCAATTGAGGGAAATAGGAAATCTGGTGATATTCATATTTTGGAGTACAGTTTTATAAACAGTGTAACAAGATCTAAAAACCTCTGAAGAGAATTAGTAGAAATGTTGATCTAAAATTTAATATTCTTAAATTTATTACAATTGCATACAGATATGATTTAATTCAGAGCACTTAAAAGATTATTAGATAAATAAGAAAAGGTTGATGTTCCGCAATTTCCAAATCTCTTTGGAACAAATACGTATAGGAAAATGTGTTCCTAAACAATTTCAGTTAGAATTCATTACGTTTATCTTCTCTTTGGTCAACTATCCCTTAGTTTTGAGACCAGAAAGTATGATATATACGCAGTTGTTTACTTAAGGGAACACAATCGAAGGATTATAAAAACTGTATACTTTGCAGCATACTGATTTTATTTATTTATTTTTGCTTTAAATTACGTATGTTTATAGCGTTTGTGGTTTAAAACTTGAGGTCTGCAAATCAAGGGATTTCCAAATTATAATTTTTATAAAGGTTTTAAGAATTTGCGTAAAAATGCCCTTATGTAATGTTCAGCTTTGGTCACAAAGTGACACGTTTAATAATTATTAAGTGACTAAATAAACTTACTATACAGTATATATTTCGTAACAATGGTTTAAAACCGGATTGTAATAAACTTATTAAATGTATATATCTAAATACGTAAAACAGAGAAAAATCGATTTAAGAGACCAGCATTCAATTTTGAAAATACGAGTTTAATTTCTTGCCAGATATCTGTCATGTATTCTATAACAAACTTCCACATTTTCAAATCAATACCAAGTAGCGCCAAGAAGAAATATATTTTCTGCTTGTTTAACGATCTAAAGGAAAAATCTCCCTCATATGCAGTTTTCTAAATTTTGGAACCAAATTTTAATTTGCGTTCCCAACTATTCTCTTAAACAAACTTAATACACAATCTGAGAATGTAATGAAAACTTTAAATAAAATTTTAAAATGATACTTCTTACTTTTTAGGCTTTAATTCATAAGTTTTAAAGCATGTAGTTTGTAATGCTTAACTTCCTGGAAATTTTCAGACATACTTTTTATTTATATTATCTCTTTAACATTCCTTGGTTAAATTTTCAAAGTGATTGGAAAAAATTAGCACAGCAACGAGCAATTTGAATGATGAGTATTAGCGAAAATACTAAAGAAATTAAATTACTTTTAAGGATAGAGAGCTAATTTTAGGATTTAAAACTGCACTCCTATATTCACTGGCACTTCAGTGATTTTGGTGTCTGGAATCATCTTGAAAGCATTGTTACACGGTAATTCATATTGTCCGTTGACGGGTTTAGTATCACAGATTAGGTATACCAAAATGTTGTCAAGATAAACAATAAGCAGAATGCCAAAAGTCTGATGTCATACATTTACATAACTTACTCTATCATTTATTAATGCACATACAAATAATTCTTACTAAAGCTTATTTTTCTACTACATTTATATTCAAATAAACCTTTGCAGAAATAGATACATTACACATGTCGTTTTGATACAAAGAGAACGGTGACCGTCAAGGTTTTAAGAGCTTGGCCTTAAAATTCTACAGTTTCCATGCAATCGTGAGAAACAACTGAATGTTGACAGAACCTTAAAAGAATGTCCAAGTAATGAACTACTGGAACTATTACTAACGAATATCTTGGAAATGGCTTATGCCAGAAAAAAGTTACTTGAATAATTGTACGTTTTAAAGAGATCTATATTGTTTTTTGTAGTAGGTTTCATCTATCGCTTAAGTTTTTAATATATCTTATTTTAATCAAAATCGTTAGAGCCATTTCTTAGAAAACCAAAACTTTTGAAAAATATTTTCTGAAAATCTTCTTGTCGCATCTATGGAGGATACCGAACCTAAATACTAAATTTTGAGAAAGTTGATTTGTATTGTACTTCAACTGTTGGGGAGCCGAACTTGAAATTCGTTGCAACCGCACGTATAGTAAACAGTTTCCGGTAGCCCTCGCCCCAAATGTACTTTTAGGTGGCCTTTGCCCCAAGTTTAAAAAATATTATCTTTGTAATTTGACTATTTCTTTAAATATTATATATTTATGTTTGCCTCGACTGTCAGTATTATTGTTAGAGACACGTATCTCTTGGCAGGGTTGTGATGTGACAAGAATGTAGGCTTACACAGATTATAATTTTACTTCACTCTTTTTATTAATCCTTGACATGATTTAAATAACACTTCACTGATATAGAGAGCGGTGAGATTCTTTTTATTAATTAGTTACTTTTGTTAACACGTAAACTTATTTTTCGTCTCACACGAATACATATTATATTTCTTGAGGACACCTTTTGCGTCTGGTTAGAACACTCTTTGCAGGCAACTGACTTCTAAATTTGTAAATGTTTCTCCTTTTCAGTTTCTGATTGACTAATCCTACTCCAATAGAATTCCCTCATTTTACTAAAGCTTTTGCTGGTTGTTGATTGGCTTATTTTTATAAACTGTCACTAAATTTACATTATTGTTGCTCCAATAATGACCAGTAGAATTTAAACTTTCAAACTCATTATTGCCTCAAGGTTACCTCATTGTTAGCAACTTTTAACTTATTATTCTCATAACTCCTACATTATTAAATTACGTAATACATTCACATAACATTATTGCACATGGGTACAATAATATAAACATATACAATGATTGTAATATACACTTTTTACAAATTGTTACATACACATATTGCTTCAAGGTGAGCTGCTATTCAATTTACATATTATATAATTTGACTGAAATCATTTAAGTGTTAAAAATACTGTCTCAAATTGCTATTTATACCACATTTCATTTTTGAGTTCTGTGTTCACACACATACGCACACACATACACGCATTTTTTAATAATGCTTTTTTTGATTTACGGGGTCTCAAAACATGTATTCCGATGAAATCTCTATATCAAAATTTTGCGTGGAATGTACCTTCTCTACCTGCTAAGTACGCTTTAGAGAAAGTAAAAATGTAATATTTGAGTCATTCTTCACTGATCGTTTACTTGAAAATATCTGAAATTCAACTTGGCATTTGAGTCGCTAATCTGTGAATGGCCAACCTTACCCTTGCTTTTACTAGAGCTCGTGGCATGAGATTTTTATACCCATAAGGGTGCTTGTAAAACGCATACACACAGCATTATACAAATGTTTTTGTCTCATCCTCTACTGCAGAAGAGCAATTAGGATAACAGAGACAATAATGAAAAATTCAGACGAACGCATTTGCGGCTAATTTTATAACTAACCCGTCTCGTTTCCTGTGAGGCTAACAGTGGGGCGGGTTAAACGTGGGGCGTGGGAGAACTTGCTCTGTCTCCGTAGAGCACGAGTTTTATGTGTGTTTGTTAGAAGTTCCTTTCGCTAGGACAGGAATAAAGGGGCAAGATGATTGTAAACAAGCTTGAAAGGTTAAAGGGATACTTTGTAGGAAGACGTATGAAAAGGAGTTTAGCTAGTTAACAGAGTGAGAACTGCTACAATATTGTTTCTTTCGGAACGTTATATTTATTCACTTGTTAGTAACACACAACAGACAAATACTTGCTTAAAGGAATGTGAAACTGATTCTGTTCTAGTTTCTGGTTAAAATGTACCCGATACCAGCAGATCGGTGGGGTTTCGCCTTTGACATTTCAGAAATCCTTGTAAAAACAATATGATAGCATATTTTGTAACTTATTCCCTATTCAGATGCTAGGCAAAACAAAATTAAAAAGTATGAGCTAACATATCTGAAGAAGATGTATTTTATGGTGGTGTATTATAGTTCTTATGTTGGGGAGCCGAGCTTGTAGTAGTTGCAACTGCACGTATAGTACCCGGTAGCCTTTGCCCCAATTTTTAAAAATATTAACTTTGTAATTTGACTATTTCTTTAAATATTATATATTTATGTTTGCCTCGGCTGCGTCAGTATTATCCTTTGAGACGCGTTTCTCTTAGCAGGGTTGTGATACGACAAGAATGTAGGCTTACACAGATTATAATTTTACTTCACTACATTTATTAATCCTTGACACAATTTAAATAACACTTCACTGATATAGAGAGCTGTGAGATTCTTTTTATTAATTAATTACTCTTTTTAACACTTAAACTTATTTTTCGTTTCACACGAATACATATTATATTTCTTGAGGACACTTTTTGCGTCTGGTTAGTAACGCTGTCTGCAGGCAACTGAACTCTAAATTTGTAAAATTTTCTCCTTTTCAGTTTCTGATTGGCTAATCCTACTCCAATACCTTCATTTAACTAAAGCTTTTTCTGGTTGTTGATTGGCTATTTTATAAACTGTCACTAAAATTACATTATTGTTACTCCAAGAATCGCAAGTAGTACTGTTAAACTTTCTTACTCATTATTGACTCAAGGTTACCTCATTGTTACCTCATTATTAGCAACTTTTAACTTATTATTCTCACAGCTTCTACATTATTAAATTACGTAATACATTCACATAACATTATTGCACATGGGTACAATAATATAAACATACACAATGATTGTAATATACAGTTTTTACAAAATTATTACATACACATATTGCATCAAGGCGGGCTATTATTAAATTTACATATTATATAATTAGACTGAAATTATTTAAGTGTTAGAAATACTGCCTCAATTCACATGACTTTCTCCACCCTCTATCGTTTATTGGTGGTATACAAATTATTTTTACTAAAGCTTTCCACCATTTTAATCCAAATAAACCTTACAGAAATGGCTATATTACACATTGCGTTATAAATGCAAAGGGAACAGCGATAGTCAAATGTTTAAGAACTGCATGCTATATGCTGGCCTTAAAATTCCATACTGGTTCCATGAAATCGCAAGAAACAACTGAATGTCGACAGGAATTTTTGGATTTACAGGACAAGAGATTTACATTCCTTTTTATGTAGTACTTGTCCTCTTAACGCTTAACGTTTGCCAGTTATGCAAGATTGTACAAATTTGTTTCTGAATGAAGAAGATTTCCAGAAAGTTCAATGTATACATTTTATTTGTCATGTAAATGTATTTAATATATTGTATTTTAATCAAATTTGTTAGAAAATAGAACATTTCGAAAAATGTTCAATATAGAGGGTTGTTGGGGTGGGGGATTTTCTTGAAAATTTTCGTGTCAAATCTTTAGAAGATACTCAACTTAAATGCCATGTTCAGTGTACATCCGACTTTTTGTTTTAGAGTTATGCTGTTCACAGTAACACGGCCCTTTTTCTAAAAATCCTTTTTTGGGGTTCAGGGGGCCTAGAAACATATTTCCGGTGAAATCTCGACAACGAATTTTTAGTTGGAATGCAATACTTGCCCTAAGTAATAAATTCTTAAAAAGTCCAATCAGACTGATAAAACTCAAGGATTGGTTTCGGTTTCTATTTTGAAGCTCTATCCGCGAGCTACCGCGTCGACAAGATACAACAGCTCAAAGACCGCTTGCAAAAGAAGTTTCCGAATCTAATTTGATTTTCCAGTGAAAGAACTATCACACATAATTTAAACCTAAACCTTATTGTATACCACTTTTCCCCATATCTCTTAATTGTCACGTCCACTAGTCACCTCTCCATTGGCTGTTGTAGGATACAAACTAGTTCATCATTTAACATGATAATTTTCTTAATGCACATATTCGAAGAGAATTGTCAAATTTATACTTCCATAACCGTATTAATAAAGTAAATGACGTAACGGTAGTTAATGCATCTGGAAATGCGCCTTTATCAGAAAATGTGTAGGAGGATCCTTCGGTTTAAATCTACCACTCAGGATGATTGTGACCTTATATCACCTGAACTTGCATTCACAGGTTTGTTTCTCTTTGTTTCGCAATCAAAGGTGTACATCAGTCAATCAAGGAAAAGGGGAAAGAAAGAGAGTGGGGAAGAATACATGTCAGCGGGGCAAGGCTTTAAGACAGAGGGTTTAATAGAATGTTTAACCATAACCCCGAAAATTATAAGTACTTGCAGCCCTTTAAGCGGGATTAGCTATAATTGCGTGGAGTTACCGGCATACTGAATCAGATACAAAATTATTTGAATTTCGAATATATATTCTTTTGTCCTGATGATAGGACAACTTAAACATTTCACTTTGCTAGAGGTGCAATATATATATATATATATATATATATATATATATATATATATATATATATATATTCTCTTTTCCACTGCCTACTGCACCAGTTTCAGAATAATACTACGTTTCAAAACGTCACATACGTGCACAAGAGGTATTTTATTTACGCATAACCGTAACAGAAAAATATTCTGTGTCCACTCGGGTACTTTAGCAACAAGTCGTGATTCTTCGTTCCGGTATCGAAAGACGTGGTATCTTCTTTTCTAACTTCCACATGCGCGTTCGAATTCGTGATGCATTGTTAACAAGAAGCATCTGTGCACTATTATAATTACTGCTCACATAACTCATGTTAAAGAAATGCATCCATCAGCATCATTATCATCCGCCAGCTTCCATGATGCTAATGATTATGTGTTCCAAAACGGCATCTCGGTTAATTGCATTTCGAATGCGTATCGCAACAGTTCAGCAACATAGTTGAATCTAATAGTACGGAAGTTTTTTTTATTTTTTTTAAGTTGGCGGTGCCTTTTATTGTGTCGTATTGTAACGCAACATATTTTCTACGATCAGAGCGTTAGTTTTGGTACCAATAGTAAAAATACAAGAACGATCGCGTTAGTGTAAAATAGAAGGAATTATTTTGGAATTGTTTCGGAATAACGGTTATTCTACAATTCGCCTCCATTTATATATTGCCTTTAACATCAAGGCCGATTCGTATGCTCGATTCCTAATATCGGCTAGCGAATTTTTCTGCTTTGAAAGGCTCGGTAAGTGATGTTCTTGGGGACCAATTGAGAAGGTATATGATGGAAAAGTAATGGTGCCAGTCTCGGAGACAGCACAAATGCATTCGAAGGAAGGGGTAACAGCATTACCACATACCACCTCTACCTCTGAGCTCTATATGGACGGTGGCACAGGATACAGCGCCTTGCGGCAGGCTTCGGCATGTAGCCACAAGTTGATGTTTAATATCCAAGATCATATCGCCACTTCGGAAACAATTGCTCGCTCTCTCTCTTCTCTCTCTCTCTCTCTCTCTCTCTCTCTCTCACACACACACATACACACACACACAATCCATACTATATGCATATAGTCGTATTCTTAGGATAGTTAGGAAGAGGGAGAGAGATATGAGCATTTATTTATATGTTTGGTATACCCAAGAATGACCGAGTTGAATGTTGTGAACAGGCTAAGGATCCGGGACAACTTAAGAATGGTATAATGTGCATCGAGTAGGGTGGAGTGAGATGGCGCATTGAGGTTGTGTTTATCTGTGTGGCCGCGTGTATTTCGCTTCATGGCTAGAGGCCATGTATTTCCTACTTCATTTTTCACTATCACTTAACTATGCTGTTTGTAGTAGCAGCTAAGACAGTGCATTGAATTTTTGTTTACATCAACAGTACGGTGTTTAGGAAACTCTGGTAAGATTGTACAAACGTCATCAAAGAAAATCTTCGGCGGATTTTGATTCGTTTTCTGGGGTCTTTTCAGGCGTGTCCTTCACCTTATCTATCGCAGAGCGTAGTGGCTTGATAAAACAGCAATAAGGGGCAAAAGAAGGGAGGTTGATGCCTTTGCTTTTTCTGGTGTTATTGAAACCAAAACATGTTTATTGTCACAGAACCAGTCATGCTGTATACCAGCAAAATTACTCGTGAACGTATCGTGGGTATGTGGGAGGCTAGTCGCACTGTTATGCAATTGCAACGGCAGTGCATAAATGTGTTTTTATATTAAACTACTGGATAAAAATATTTCAGGAAAGTGGGGAAGACCGTCTACATACTTGCTAGAAAGGGTATAGTCGCCGTAAAACATCCGCGGATGATGATATTCGTTTACTAATTGCAAATTGACTGGTCATGCTTAGAAACTAGAGATAAATGTGTTTAGGTATATGGTTTACCTAATATGACATACACATTATGCCAATAAAATTGGGTTATATTTTTGTCTATAAACCTGTTGAATTCCTGTGATCATCAATATTTTAGTAAAGGTATATTAACCAATTATAGTTTGAATTAGAGGAAAAACATGCTGCTTTATTTATTTATTATTTAGTTATATTTGTTTCTATGCAGCAACAAGCATTGATACCACTGTGAGAATACCGTTATGTTTATTTTTTGTTATAAAGTATTGCTATGTATTGAATGAATACTATTCAAGCTTTAATTTGAAAATATTCTCACACTGCACATTATACATTTCACTAACCTACGCGCCCATCAAGTTTTCCCCTTAGCTTTTAACCCTTTCAAAGGCGTGTCCTGCACTTGCCGATAAGGTATGGGCTATCAATCACGGTAAGAGGTCTGTATGACAAACTGAATGCACTCACTGTACCTCTTTCTCTTTTATCCAATACGATGGAGAGCGTAAACATATATTTTGTTTCTACGCCATTTTGTACCCTTTGTTGTGGTTATTGGTGCAACTATTTAGCAGAAGGACTGGCGCATCCTTGTACCGTGGCCTAAGGCAACCAATGAAACCATGAAAGCCATGGGAACTTTGGCTACAAGTTCCCATGACTACGCAAGTCCACGTACAACGATAAATAATGTAACGCAGACGTGAGGTGCTGTGAGATTTTCTTTGGTGCTCTTTGTACAAACATTAGTGATAACTTGTCCCGGATCCTTAGCCTGAACTTGGCAAATAATATATTCTGACAAGTTTAAAAAATTAAATTTCTCAAAACAGATTGGTAACAGATGCTTTTGTGCATCCCGAGTCATTCCTTGATCCTTTTGAATTTGGATTGCAGCATACAATCCATTTGAAATGGAATACTAAGCTTGATGTACTGATTCACGTTTACAAGAGCCTCTATTAGGCAGTTGATCCAATGTGCTGAAATGGACTAAAATATGAAACAACAATAATACTGTTACTGTGTGTAATACGTGTAATGGATTATTGTGTACACGAAGGGCTCATCGTGGCTTGCAATATATTTTAACGCGAGGCTCTGCTGCCGCGGACATTAATGCGTTCATTATGTGATTTTTCCTACCTCTAATGAGGGCATTTGTTGCTGTATGTTAACAGCTCAACAAAGTAAGACCACGTTTGTAATTAATTACAACTTGTCCGTGAAGAGTCGTAATTTATTTGATGAGGATAGGAATTATTACCATTCTAGCAGTATCGTATTTTGTTTTGGGTTTTCGCTAATGTGAGTCTATTACTAACCTACATGCTCTATTAACAATACCAGGCTTTTGGTACTGACTAGTTAAACCTAAGAGTCATCGGCTTCAACAAATCAGACATTTCTATCACTAATATTGTCGAAATAAGCCAGAGAGTATAAAGAGGAGGAAGCATGTAGGTTAAACCCTTAAGAGTAAACCGTAGCTGAAATTTTTTGAAAATTTCCCCCCAAAATTAAGAAATTAGCTTATGTCCAAAAATACTTAAAAAACATTTAGCTTAAATTACATACACCATGTGATCAAACGTATCCGCACATCCCCACAAACATACGTTTTTCATCTTAGGTGCATTATGCTGCCACCTACTTCCTAGTACTCATTATCCGCGACCTCAGTAGTCATTAGACGTCGTGAAACGGCAGAATGGGACGCTCCGTGCAACTCATGGACTTAGAACGTGGTCAGGTGATTGGGTGTACTTGTGTCAGAAGTCTGTACGTGAAATTTCCACACTCCTAAACATCCCTAGATCCACTGTTTCTGATGTGATAGTGAAGTGGAAACCTGAAGGCACATGTACACAACAAAAGCGTACAGGCTGACCTCGTCTGTTGACTGACAGAGACTGCCGACATTTGAAGAGGGTCGTAAAGAGTAATAGGCAGATATCTATCCAGACTATCACACAGGAATTCCAAACTGCATCAGGAACCACTCCAAGTTCTATGTCAGTTAGGCGTGAGGTGAGCAACCTTGGATTCCATGGTCGAGTGGCTTCTCATAAGCCACACATCACGTAGGAAAATACCAAACGACGCCTCGCTTGGTGTAAGGAGCGTCAACATTACACGATTGAACAGTGGCAAAACGTTGTGTGGAGTGATGAATCACGGTACACAATGTGGCGATCCGATGGTACGGTGTGGGTGTGGCGAATAACCGGTGAACGTCATCTGCCAGCGTGTGCAGTGCCAACGGTGAAATTCGGAGGCGGTGGTGTTATGGTGTGGTGGTGTTTTTCCTGGAGCAAGCTTGCGCCCCTTGTTGTTTTGCGTGGCACGATCACAGCGCAGACCTACATTGATATTTCAAGCACCCTCTTGCTTCCCACAACTGTTGAAGAGCAATTCGGGGATGGTGATTGAATCTTTCAACTCGATCGAGCACCTGTTCATACTGCACGAGCTATGGCAGAGTAGTTACACGACAATAACATCCCTGTAATGAACTGGCCTGAACAGAGTTCTGACTTGAATCCTATAGAACACCTTTGGGATGTTTTGGAACCCGACTTCGTGCTAGGCCTCACCGAACTACATCGATAGCTCTCCTCAGTTCCGCACTCCGTGACGAATGGGCTGCCATTCCCCAAGAAAGCTTCCAGCACCTGATTGAAAGTTTGCCTGCGAGAGTGAACGCTGTCATCAAGGCTAAGGGTGGGCCAACACTATATTGACTTCCAGCATTACCGATGGAGGGCGCCACGAACTTGTACGTCATTTTCAGCCAGATGTCCGGATTGATCACCTAGTGTACTTTGGCTTTTGCTCTTGCAGATCTTTAAAGCTTCAACACGTAGCGGGCGTGGGCGTTGCAGTGCTTCACACTGATACCTCATCTGGTTGATGAACTCGAGGTTCTCTGAACTTCTCTCCTTGGCTGTCAATCGGCAGAATTGTGAATAAATCCTATTTCTAGCCACCTAGCTGTGTTGAATCTGAGGCTATTTGGGTAAAGGCAACTTAATACGAAGAGTTTCTTTATTTAATGACGGGATTTTTGTTCCAAATAAACTAAATTATTGAAGTAGCTAGCAGCTAGTTCCGCCTCTAAGTAATAACAAGTTATCTATAATTTGAAGTCCCCATCTTCCCATTACTTAGAATATTACAGTGGATCTAACTATGTTACACGCTGTCTCCCACCCACACGCACAAATTATGGCAACCTGCTGCCAGTTAGCTACTAGAGAACTTATGTAAAAGAGTGTCGAAATTTGGGCGAAACTCCTTTTTATACAGTGCTGCTCTGTCGCTAGTTTTCTCGATCTTTTTCCTAATCTCTATTTTGATTTTGCTACTTGCTTAACTTTGTATGAGAAAGAAATCATCCATGCCTTCTTTGAGGAAACCCATGCATCTCTTGTCTTCCTCACAACTCTTACTTCTCTTTCTTTTCTTGACTGTTTATCCAACTCCCCATGGGGCTGTGACTCTTCCTGAAAATTTCCCTCTATCTCTATCCTTGTCTCTTATCGTGCCTCTACTCACCGCGACTTTCTGTGCTCACTAATTGCTCCGTTGGTAGACTTTGGTCCTACTGCTAGCTTGCTCCTTAACTAATTACAATGTTCATCTGTGTCTAACATTTTATAATACAAGTTATTTTACAGTATTTCATCATGTTATTAATTATATTCTTATCGTGATTATTGGTTTCCTGTTATTTACAGTACTTGTTATGTCGGGTGTATGCTCCCCTACAAACACGTGGCCATTTAAATGCCCAAGAGTACGTGGCCTAATGGAAAGCATTTACTTCCAGTGCCTTTTACACGAATTTTAATTTTTTTTACACTTTTGGACATAAGCATTTAAATATTATGGTAGTACTTTAATCTTTTTTTTCAAAATTACGGTTTCTGGATCGTGTGGAACTCCGGATTAATTAGCATAAAGGCAGAATAACCTTTATTTAAAACACACTTATCGACGGGTACTCTTAAACGGAACAACTAATTTCAATGGCAGTGTTATTCTATGCAATTTGTTTTACTCCCGGTTAATAGTTTCATTGGTTGTTTACTTGTATGAATATACCTAAGGGGTAATTATGCATGCAACATGGTCAAATTCTAAAATATTAAATAAAACTGTACGTATTAAAACAGATGTGATGTATTGCACTCACATGACTCCCCTTGCTTACTCTTTCAAAAACTATTCACATATTCTCTTATTATTCTATCTACTACTGGTTAATCGAGATAAACTTCGTTACATATTTACACATTTCGTTGTAGGTATAACAAGAATACAATAGGCTAAAATAATCAGACTTTTAAAAAAGTGGGTCGCAAGTTTTGGCTGTAAAATTTCATTCTCTTAGCATGGCCACCAGAAAAAATTAATAGTGATTTGCCACCTAAAAAAGCATACGATTTTGAAAATTCAAACCAATAATAAAGAAAATCTCGTAATTGGTTAACAAAAACATTAGACATAAATTGTAAGCATTTACGAAATCTGCAATTTTTGGGTAGTAAGACATTCTCTTACGGTTTACTAATTATTAGGTTTGCAAAAGTCATTCAGAATGAAGAATTTAAGGACTATTCGATGAAATTAAAGATAAATATTTTATTTATCATAGAAATATCTTAAGGGGACAAGGTAGTCTGAACACATGGAAATTACATCTTAAGTGTGTTAAACTACCACTGCTCTTAAAGCTCTAAATGTTGTTCCTGAAAGTTTTATGGATTATTCTATATGTCATGATAATTATTTCAAGTGGTTGTTTGCATTGATAGCTTATGTAGTTGAGTCAGTAAACATTATTTCATTCAGCAGAAAAATAATAACATTCACTCTTAAAACATGCGAATTCATGTACCTTTTTCACTGATATTACTTGCAAAATAGTATCTTGCAATGTTATTTAAATGTCTTAGAAACCTGTAACCCCCAAAAAGTATATATTTTCTGAATCTGTAGTAATAGAGATTTTATTAGTGCTTAAAACAAAAAAATGTGATTTTTGACCATTTCAGAGTACCTTGACCCCTTAAACATTGCTATTTTAATCACAATGGTTAAGAGCCAACTTTAAGAAAATGAGAAGCTTCGAAACGTTCTCGTGTAAGACTGGTTTGAGGTCGAGACACGCACACACACACACACGAACGCGCGCGCATGAACCGTTTTCTAAAAGTACTTTCCTCTTGGATTGAGGAACCTCAAAACATGTAGTTTCGGTGAAATCTCGATATTAAATTTTGGGTGGAATGCAATATATTCTCTACGTACTAAATAGTGGTAGAGAAACTAAAAACTTGTGACTGAAGGAGGGATTAACCATTCTGTAATAATAATAATAATAATAATAATAATAATAATAATAATAATAATAATAATAATAATAATAATAATAATAATAATAATAACCTTCTTAGTGCATTTCCATTGAGCTTTATTGTGACAAATTCAGTTTCCCGCACAACCTATTCAGGTTGGGACCTTTAAAAAGGCACTATCAATGTACACGATAGATCCTTGGTGCACATTAGCCATTTTTAAATATTGCTGCGGTATATTTTTGAACATTTAATACACTGAATGAATCCATTTACATATTTCAGGGCGCTATTTCCCAAAAATTCATTTTTGCATATTCAAAACGTTCCAATACATTAAATACTACCCATGTTTACCAAAGCCTGCCATCCATATACCTAAATGAGCAGGCTGCAAATTTATCGAGAGAATTTAACAACTCTTTTTTCGTTTAAAATATAAAAAATTCGTATAAGATATTGGTTAACTTAAAGCTGAGTGTATTAGCATATTAAACGATCTTATCATCATTACTATCAAAGATGCTATGTTTAGGTGAAGAAATTAAAGTGAAAAGTGTACTGTATAAAAAAGTAATGTTCGACTATTGTAGCTACATTCAGCCTGACGCGTTTTCCTTGGAGACAGGCGGTCTCCTTTGCTTTCAGACTTATGTTAACTTTCCATTCTTAAGACTTTTTTCATGCAATGGGTTCTTATCGAAAACAGGACAGTTAAACCTAATTCATAAAGGACAACCCACCACTTATCAATATAGTATTGTATTCACCTCAGTTGGGAGGTTTGTGGTCAAATACAAATCCATTCAATTACTTGCTTGAAAAGCAAATCTTTCACTTTTTATCACTGTCTACTTTTGGCGCTGTCTTTGAGGATAACGCGAGGATTAATAAATAATCGTCCTCCTATGGATTAGGAATAACAGTGCGGGTTTGTGTAAATCTCTCTTCTTGTCTTAGGAACTGAATGGTTAACACTGTTATTATTGAGGCACCTGGAGAGATTCTCGTGGCTTTGAGTGTCTTTACTTTCTTTGAATAACGTTACAGTTTATGGTTTAGAGCACAATCGCTACGTTTAATCATTTAAAGAAATAAGCGTAACAACTAATTCAACACTTGGTAGCCTTAATTAGATTTAGCCTCGCTTTAAAACATTTTACCTGGAAGGCATGGTTTGTCTAAAAAAAATTCTGATGTGCTACACTCGCATGACTTTCTCTACTCTTGTACAAACTATTATTACAAACGCTTATTCTCAATCTACTTCATGTTAATCGAGATAAACATTTGCAGACTCTATCTTATTGCTAAGTTTCTTGTAGGTGTAAGGGGAATATATATTTACAAGGGCAATATAGAAATACAATAGCCTTTAAGCATATACATATCTCTTAATAGCTGGTTGCTAGGTGCAGCACCATTTCCTTTGCCACAGATTAATACTCTTTGCATATCAAAGACAAAAAAATGAATAACGAATTCCCATTTAAGAAAATAAGTATTGAAAAATTTAAGAGAATAACAAGCAATATCTCGAAAATGGTTCACTCAACAAACAAATGTATATGACATGAATTGTGTATTTTAATGCGATGTACATTTTTTGTGTAGTAAAATTTTCTCTATCTCTTATGGTTTACCGGTTATGCAAAAGTCGTTCACAATGAAGAATACTTTTGGAGACATTCCCAGAAAATTCAAGATATACGTTTTATTTGTCTTGAAAATATCTTAAACATATGATATGTTAATCAAAATCGTTAGAGCCGTTTTTGAGAAAATTTAAATTTTCGAAACATTTTCCATGTAAAGGGTATCCTGGGGTGGGGGATTTTCTTGAAAACCTTCGTGTCGCATCCCTGGAAGATACTGAACCTAAATACCAAGTTTGGTGTTTATCCGACTGTTCGTTTCTGAGTTACGCTGTTCACAGACAGACAGACACACACACACACATGTTTCCAAAAATGCTTTTTTTGGATTCAGGGAATCTCCAAACATGTATTTCCGGTGAAATCTCGGTATCGAATTTTTGAGTGGAATACAATACTTCCCGTACTTACTATACGTAGTAGAGAAAGTAAAAAATTCTGATGTGTTACCCTCACATCAGACTTTCTCTACTCTTGTACAAACTATTTTTACAACCGCTTATTCTCCATATACTTCATGTTGATCTAGATATCGGGATGTTAATCTTGTTGCTAATTGCAAGGGGAATTGCTAGGCTTTAAGCAATAGTCAAATATTTTAAGAGGTCGTTGCTATGTGGAGTATTTCATTCTGTTTGCATTACCAGGACAAAAAAATGAATAACGATTTTGAGAAAAAGTATAAGTATTGGAAAAATTAAGGTAATAACAACCAATATCTCGAAAATAGTTCACTCAACAAAAAAAATGTATATGACGTAAATTGTGTATTTTAACGCGATCTACATTTTTTGTGAAGTAAAATTTTGTCTTTCTCTTAGGTTTACCAGTTACGCCAAAGTCTTCACAATGATGAATACTTTTGGGGACATTCCCAGAAAATTTCAACATATACATTTCATTTGTCATGAAAATATCTTATGATATTTTAACCAAAATCGTTAGAGGGATTTTTGAGAAAATTAAAATTTTCGAAAAATGTTCCATGTAAAGGGTAATCTGGGGTTTGGGGATTTTCTTGAAAACCTTCGTGTTGCATCTCTGGAAGATACTGAACCTAAATACCAAGTTTGGTGTTTATCCGATGTTCGTTTCTGAGTTATGCTGTTCACAGACACACAGACAGACACAGTCACAGACACACACGGACATGTTTCCAAAAATGCTCAAAACATGTATTTTCGGTGAAATCTGGTATCGAGTTTTTGGGTGGAATACAATACTTCCCCTACTTACCATAGGTAGTAGAGAAAGTAATAATAAAAATCAACATACACTGAAGTTTGCACATTGTCGCATTATTTTAGTCAGGTTCATCTCAGTTGAAACCATTCTTATTTTTACTAACAGTCAATTATGTTAGAGGTCCGACGCTGCACAAATCTATGATATTCCGCAGTATATTAGTTGCTTTTAATGCTGTTTCAATTTAAACTTAAGACGTATCCAGGCACACCTTGTATCTCCAAGGTCATGTCCTTTTTGGAGAAACAAAGATGGCTAATTATGGCAATTAATGTGAAATAACTTATTATCTTCAGTCAAGCTGAAGATAATTACAAAACATATGCGGATCATTTAAGGTAACTAAATAAAATTTGCTTCTTCATGGGGGTGAATTGAATCCGTCTCTTTCCCAGTAACAGGTGGAAATATTAGCCACTGCATCACAAAGAGCGGCTGATACAAGCTCTCCATTAACAAATTGCAATAATGGATATGCAGTGGTGTAACGTTTGTATTCTGCTTCTAATGGTGAAAAAAAATAAACAGATAATATAATTATATTGCAGGTAATTACATTAGGTGGCCATTCAGTAACAAGATTTCAACAAGAAAGGAATCGTATCATCTGTAGGAGGCTCTCGCAACCGCGTCCTATAACGGGGATTTAGAAAATTCAAGCCGTCCATTACTTTAAGAAAACTCTGATGCGTCATATATATACAACCTTCTCTACCCTCTATCGTTTATTAGTGAGTATAATAATTATCCTCACCAAAACTTATTTTTCTATCTACTTAATTTGAATCTAAATAAATATTTGCGGAAGTAACTGCATTACACATTTGGATACATAGATGCAAAGAGAACAGTGATAGTAAAATGTTTAAGAACTGGACGCTATATGCTGGCTTTAAAATTCCATGTTTCCATGCAGCCGTAAAACCAACTGAATGTTGGCAGTACTTAAAGGATTACAAAGTATTCAATAATGCGAATCATTAATAACCGAAAAAGTTATTCGAAATAAGATGTGTTAAAGAGATCCAAATGTTTTGTGTATGTAGTTAACACATTTACGTCTACCGCTCAACCTATATGAGTTACAAACAATTATATCAAACTCCTTCCGAATGAAGAAGACCTCACAGGCTATTCCAAATTTTGAATTTTAAACAAAATTGTTAGAGCCATTTTGAGAGAATAAACAATTTCGAAAAATCTTCCCTGTAAAGTGTTGTTTGTGGTGGAAGAATTTTCATGAAAACCTTCATGTCGAATCTTTGTAAGATACTGAACTTAAGTACACACAACCAGACACACATACTGACATTTATCTTAAAATGCTTTTATGGATTTCGGGGGTGTTTGAGGTAGGTGTTGTATTGTATTTCGACTGTTGGGTAGCCGAACATGAAGTAATTGCAACCGCACATATGGTATAAAGTTTCCTTTGTCCCAAGTTTTCAAATATTAACTATGTAATTTGACTGTTTCTTTAATTATTATATATTTATGTTTGCCTCGGCTGCATTAGTATTTATATTTTTTTACAAACAGGAATGTCTTAGCAGGGAGTGGTGCGACTGAAGAATGTAGGCTTAAACAGATTATAATTTTACTTTACTCCTTTTATTAATGCTTGACACGATTTAAATAACGCTTCACACACACACACACACACACACACACACACACACACATATATATATATATATATATATATAGAGAGAGAGAGAGAGAGAGAGAGAGAGAGAGAGCTATGAGATATTTTTTATTAATTACTTGCACTTTTTAACATGTAAACTATTTTTGTCTCACACAAAATACGTATTAAATTTCTCGAAGAGCATTTATCGTCCAGTTAGGAACACTGTCTGCTAGCAACCGACTTCTGAATTTGTAAAGTTTGCTCTATTTTAGGTTGTGATTGGCTAATCCTAGTCCAATAGAATACCTTCATTTAACTAAAGCTTTTTCTGGTTGTTGATTGGCTATTTTATAAACTGTCACAAAAAATTACATTATTGTTGCTCCAAGAATTACCAGTAGTATTTAACCTTTCTAATTCATTTTTGCCTCAAGGTTACCTCATTGTTACCTCATTGTTAGCAACTTTTAACCTATTATTCTCACAGCTCCTACATTATTAAACTACGTAATACATTCACATAACATTATTGAACACGTACATAATAGTATAAACATATACAATGACTGTAGTATACACTTTTTATATATTGTTACATACACATATTGCTGTTATTGAATTTATATATTATATAAATAGACTGAAATCATTTAAGTGTTAAAAATACTGCCTCATCTCAAAACGTGTATTTCCGGTGAAATCTCGATATGTAATTTTTTGGTAGAATGCAATATTTTCTCTACCTACTGTGTACGTAGTATAAAGGTTAAAGGTACATAAATCTCCGTCACATCTGCCGCGTAATATTTATTACCGATTCCTCAATAAAACGTTCGTTTCATACATAGGCATAAATGATACCGCATTTTAAATTTTTGTACTGTGCCTCGCAAGTAGCAAATCAACATAAATAATAACTTTTGAGTGCACAACAAGCATCCTAATAAAATTACCGCGAATAACACTTATAATTATTTTCAGTTTCGCTGATTCTGTAATAAGTAAACCATAATGTTCTCTCCTTTTACGTTGTACACACCGCAATAATGTTGCGGTAATAGGTAGTAATCGAACTTTTACGGAATTGTTGCTTCCTGTTTTCAAATATGCGGAGTAGTAAACTAAACCGCAGAAAAAAACCCGTTATCATTTGTTAATTTAGATGTTTAATTACTTTAATTGAATGATAACTGCAATAAATCTTAATAGATTCTAAATCTATTGCACTTTTCTTCTTTCTGTCAAAATGGCTCTGGATAACGTTACTAATTGTTACAATACAAACTATAAGTGGTATTAATTATGCTTTGTTAGGAGGATTACGAGCTGTTATTACGGTTATTAAGTACTTCTCCCTGTAATAAAATTGCACCACCAAGATGAAATGCTGATAATTAAGTAGTAGAAATGAAGCTTTTAAGAAATTTTGAAGAAATTTGAATGAGAACATGTGCGAAATGAAAGCAATAAAAATGAAAATAATAATAAAAAATCTGATGTGTTACACTCACATGGCTTTCTCTACTTTGTACAAACTATTTTTACAAACGCTTATTCTCCATCTACTTCATTTTAATCGAGATAAACATTTGCAGACTCTATCTTATTGCTAAGTTTCTTGTAGATGTAAGGGGAATATATATTTACAAGGGCAATTTGAAAATACAGTAGCCTTTAAGCACATACATATCTCTTAATAGCTGGTTGCCTGGTGCAGCACCATTCCCTTTCCCACAGATTAATACTCTTTGCATATCCAAGACAAAAAATGAATAACGAATTCCCATTTGAGAAAATAAGTATTGAAAAATTTAAGGGAATAACAAGTAATATCTCGAAAATGGTTCACTCAACAAAAAAAAATGTATATGACATAAATTGTGTATTTTAACGCGATGTACATTTTTTGTGTAGTAAAATTTTGTCTATCTCTTATGGTTACCAGTTATGCAAAAGTCGTTCACAATGAAGAATACTTTTGGAGACATTCCCAGGAAATTCAAGATATACATTTTATTTTTCATAAAAATATCTTAAACATATGATATTTTAATCAAAATCGTTAGAGCCATTTTTGAGAAAATTAAAATTTTCGAAAAATCTTCCATGTTAAGGGTAATCTGGGGTGGGGGGATTTTCTTGAAAACCTTCATGTCGCATCCCTGGAAGATACTGAACCTAAATACCAAGGTTGGTGTTTATCCGACTGTTCGTTTCTGAGTTATGCTGTTCACAGACAGACACACACACACACACACAGACAGACAGACAGACAGACAGACACACACACACACAGACAGACACACACACACAGACACATAGACAGATATACAGACACACACACGGACATGTTTCCAAAACTGCTTTTTTTGGATTCAGGGGGCTCAAAACATGTATTTCCAGTGAACTCTCGGTATCAAATTTTTGGGTGGAATACAATACTTCCCCTACTTACTACACGTAGTAGAGAAAGTAAAAAGCTTATGTGATACATTCACTTAACTTTCTCTACCTCCATTCATTTATCACTTTACTACATATAGTAAGCAGGGAGCGCTCGCCTCTCACCGAGGCGGACCGAGTTCAATCCCAGGGACCCGCATGTGGGACTTGTGGTGGACAAAGCGGCGTCTGGGCAGGTTTTCTCCGGGTTCTCCGGTTTCCCCCGCCATTCATTCCACCAACTGCTCCATCATCGCCTTTCCATTCATCCATTTCACCATCATTTCGTTTCATCTACTTCCTTCCTTCCATACCAGGCATCGGGCTGATCACCCATCCTGGATGTTCTGTCTGATCCATGAGTGTCTGCTCCTCGACGGGCTTCTGACCCCAGGCACCCGCCTGTAAGTCCTGGGGGGGGGGGGGGGTGAAAGTTCTACATAAGAGGAGGTTAAACAGAGAAAGAAGAAGAAGTAGCGGAAATATTGCATTACACCAAAAATTCCATACCGAAATTTTACCAGGAATACATGTTTTGAGGCTACGCTAATCCAATTAAAGCACTTCTGAAAAATGTCCGTGAGTGTGACTGTGAACACGATACCTCAAAAACGAAAAGTTGGAGAAATACCAAAGTTGGTATTTAGGTTTAATATCTTCCAAAGATAAGACACGAAGACTTTCAAGAAAATATTCTTTCTTGAAAATTCTTTTCAAGAAAAAACAAATGTCATTTGTTCCATACCTGTAAGTTTAGCATATAGCGTCTAGTTCTTAAACATTTGACTATCGCTTTTCTTTGTGTCCTAACGAAATATTCTACAAAGGTTTATTTGAATGAAAATTTAGTAGATAGTAAAATAAGCTTTAGTAAAAACAGTTTGTTTACCCACTAATATAGATAGAGAGTAGAGAAAATCATGAGAGAATATCACATCAGAAGGTTTTTAAATTTGTGTAATCGTTTCTAATAACACATTTTAAATATATTACATATAGTTTTAAAATCTTATTAATGTGCATTAAAATTGTCAACTGAATATATGGGTGGTTTTTAATGTAAGCAAGGATGAGATAATTCTTTGTTTATATATTGTGTACTGTGTTTACGTGACATTAGTTGAATTTATTATTTAATTCAATAAATCCATTATTTTAATGAATTGGATTCAGGAATATACAGCAAAACATAGGTATGTAACGAAAATGTGTATATCCACTAAGGCTTAATTCTATTTTATGTGCCTTTGAATAAAGGTTAGTAGGCTTGTCGGACACCCTGTGGTTTCTTGGGGCATAAACACTATAACTGGGTCACGCTTCTGTATATTATTTGCATTAAATTGCTGGTGGGCATTGTGTTTATAGAATAGATTCTCATTAGAAAGGGACGGCTTAAAACTTAAGTCGTGCTTGTGTACACTGAGGAGAAGATAAACAGAGAAGTCGATTCATCCAACTTCAGTGATAGTTTGGACGCATTGTCTGTTGATATAAGCTGGGCACATAATCTGTTGGTATTGCGCTCGCTTACGCTATCCAACTGACTGCAGACAAAGTTTATCCAAAGAAAACTTCACTGTGGTAAAGTTTTAGGAAGCTGTGGTTGATCTCTGAATCCAGGAAGTCAGTAATAAGTGAAGGTTGAGGTTGTGTTTCTGACTTGTTACATTCTAACAGTTCCTTCTATTTATTTGAAAAAACTGTGAAGGAATCTAAATCTGTGTAAACAGTTTAGCATATACGCCCCCTCAAGAAAGTCTTCGTCTGTACTTTAAAAGTCTAGCCAAATTAGTGGAGGGAAAAATCTGTTTTTATTTACATAAAGATAAAGTGGTAATACAGTTTACGTGTTTTGGCGGTTTTTCAGATCGTTAATTTTCTATTATCTGTTTGAATTTTTGAAAAAATTCCAAAACTGGAACTTTTTGTACGTGGTGCTTTCAAAATCATCTTTCATGCATTGGGTAGAGAATTTTTTGTGCATACATATCCACACACTTTCATGACATGTGACTTAAGCTGCCGGAGAAGTAAATTCATGAAGTCGTAAAAAGTGAAGCGAAAATTTTAAATTAAGGCAAAAATGTTGAAAATTCCTAAGTTTGACATTTTATTTCTAGTCAAATTAAAATCTATTTTCCGCCGCAAAATCAAGTAATACATCAAAAAATTGCTCTACTGAATGCATGCAAGATAATTTTGAAAACACCACTACAAAAGAATTGCAATTTTGGCATATTTTTGAAAAACGCATAAAACTGATAAAATCCACTATCTGAAAAATCGCCAAAATACGTAAACTGTACTAACATTTTATCTTTATGTCCAATACATATATATATATTCCATGTATTAATTTGGCTGCTAGGATTTTTACTTTCTCTACTACGTATAGTAAGTAGGGGAAGTATTGTATTCCACCCAAAAATTCCATACCGAGATTTCACCGGAAATATATGTTTTGAGACATCCGGAATCCAAGAAAAGCATTTTTGGAAACATGTCCGTGTGTGTGTGTGTCTGTGAACAGTATAACTCAGAAACGAACAGTCGGATAAACACCAAACTTGGTATTTAGGTTCAGTATCTTCCAGAGATGCGACACAAAGATTTTCAAGAAAATCCCCCCACTCCAGATTACCCTTTATAGGAAGATTTTTCGAAAATTTTAATTTTCTCAAAAATGGCTCAAACGATTTTGATTAAAATATCATATGTTTAAGATATTTTCATGACAAATAAAATGTATATCTTGAATTTTCTGTGAATGTCTCCAAAAGTATTCTTCATTCTGAACGACTTTTGCCTAACTGGTAAACCATAAGAGATAGACAAAAGTTTACTACACAAAAAATGTAGTTCCCGTTAAAATACACAGTTTATGTTATATACATTTTTTTGTTGAGTGAACCATTTTCGAGACATTGCTTGTTATTCTCTTAAATTTTTCAATACTTATTTTCTCAAATGGGAATTCGTTATTCATTTTTTTGTCTTGGATATGCAAATAGTATTTATCTGTGGCAAGGAAAATAGTGCTGAACATAGCAACCAGCTATTAAGAGTAATGTCAATGCTTAAAGGCTACTGTATTTCTATATTGCCCTTGTAAATATATATTCCCCTTACATCTACAAGAAAATTAGCGATAAGATAGAGTCTGTAAATGTTTATCTCGATTAACATTAAGTTGATGGAGAATAAGCGTTTGTAAAAATAGCTTGTATAAGAGTAGAGAAAGTCGTGTGAGTGTAACATCAGATTGTTTTTAAATGCAGACGAATACTTTCCTGGGGGGAATGTGTGTTATTTTGAAGAAACTCAGAACCGAAATGCTTTACAAACACATTCTTCTAACATTTAAGTGCAGATTTAAAACCTTATCCCTATAATGTTGCTAAATTCATGACCTATTACCTCGGAAACCGTTTAAAATATCATAATGAAATGTTTACACAATGGAGATGAATAGTATAGGTATAGGTATGCTTGTATGTTTGCTCAACAGAAATTACAACGGAGGCTACAGGTCGTGGGCAGACGGCCAGAGAGACGCGCGGAACTCCCTAACGTTTCCAAACCCGCGAACCCGTCCTACTGCTGGAGCCGCCTAGAGGGGGCGATGTTGAACAGCCCTTTGGGAATATTCTTCTCATCCGCGCCATCTACTTGCACCGCCATACACTACAAAACCTAAAGCACACCTGAAAGATGAGAAGGAAGCGGAATGAAAGTGAAATGACGGAAGAGAGTTGGCGGTCGCAGGGGATTCCCAAATTCGAGACACAAACGTTGCCACTTGAGCCATCCCTCTCGGTGAATGACCTTTAAGTTAACCGATTCATTTTATGCGATACGTTTATTTATTAATATAGATTCTACGTTTTTCAAATATACTATCTTTTGGTTAAAACCTGTAAGAAATTATATTTTTAAAAAATAATTAACCATCTGATTTAAACCAAAGTACATCCACAGCAGTAATTAGAGGTTGTTTTTATTATTATCCTAAACCTTAATTCACATATGTTTAATAGTTTCTGAGAAAACGGGTCGTGTAAACCAGAAAAGGTCCTTCACAGAAAAAGATGTTCTAGTAAGAATGAACTCATCCTCCGTGGTCTAGGGGTACCATGCTAGCTTCTAGTTCCGAGGTCGCGCGTTCAAACCCGGCTGAGGGTGATGGATCTTTTTCGGGCGTAAAAATTCTTAACATGGCTTCCTACGGAAGGGAAGTTAAGCCGGTGGTCCCGTATCGTAGATTTACGGCACGTAAAAGAGCCTCAAGTCTGATAAAGGGGCCTCTGAGCAAAATTTTCGGTCTTTCACGCCCAGTATAGAATAGAACACTAAAGACCACAGTAGTTAAAGAGCGGCCATAAATGAAACTCAATTTCATTTTTCACGCAAAAATGAAAAGAACCAACTCTCATATATTTGCATAGAAATAAATCAGAGAGCTTGAGCACATGGTCAATGCCATATTAACAATACTACTATATTGTGTAGCATACTCCTAAAAGATGAGCTGAAGTTTACTGCAAGGTGTGTAGGAATTGTGATTTATTCTGCGAAGTGGTTCACAACTTGCAGTGCAAAATATATTTAAAATATAAGTATAGTGCCTACAATGACAAAATATATCTCAAAAGAAAGAAGAAATTCCAATTAATAAGAACACAAAAATTAAAAGTTCCAGGTCTTATAATATTTTGCCATTTAATCTCTCCCACATTCTACCAACATTCAAATACGATAGGTCTAAACAAATTTGATTAACTTAGACACCCCAGGGCTGTTATTCCAATTCTTGTGACTGTTAAATATTCGAGAATAATTTTAAGAATCGAAGTACAGTTATATTCAAAATGTCTGTCGATGTACTCCTACTTGCGTGGCAGTTTCATTTGGCATTAACATATCAAACATTCCCTCCTCTAGAGCTCGCATGCTGCAGTTGATTATGCCTTGGCGTTCTATGTCCGAGATTACGGTTCTAATCGGCCCAGGATAATGGTATTTCAATTGTGCTTAAATGCGACAGCCTCATGTCTGTAGATTTACTGTCATAAAGGGGACAAAGCACACTGATGACTCTGAAAAATCCCGGAAGCTGCTGGTGATTTAACAGGACTATCGTAATGTATTCCCTTCCTCTTCGTTGCCAACCTCCCTTTTCCGAGCATTACAAACCATTGAAGAAGTGCTAACGTGTTTTAGCCATTTGGAAGAATGGGAATGGTCGCATAAAAGAAGCGAAGATAGTAAAAAGTTATTTATACACACACTGCCGAAAATGCAAATAGACAAGAACTACGTATTAATTTTGTAGAGATTCGTATAAAACTGTATAAAAGTAATACTAAAGGAAAAATATAAGTACTTTTACACCAGCAAAAATACCCACAACATCAAAACAATGTATCACAGTTTGTACTTGTAGGTCTTATATGTAACCTCACATTGCAATGACTAGGCATATAATGTTCGTGATCGATAAGAGTAGAACACAGTGCTATGAAGTTTCGAACAGCGGCAGTATAATGATTCCAAGTAGCTACATCTCGCATTGAGTGAATGAGCGATATAATTTTGCAATCAACCATTGTATCTATGGCTCCAGTATAATGCGGAGTTTCCTGCCAATATCAATATCAACATTACACTGCCTTAGTATTTGCGTTTATGTGAGCGGAAAGCGGACAATAAAGTCAAAACATCTGCAATCCAACGGATTTGCCTAACTACGATAGGTTGTCAATCCCCTATGCGCATGCGCACTATCGATACAATGGCGAAGTTTGTTGTGGTTAACCAAGAATTTGAGGAAGGGTGATTTTAGGAGGAGCCTAACTTGAAGTAGTTGTAACCGCACGTATGGTACCCGGTAGTCTTCGCTCCAAGTTTAACAATATTAACTTTGTATTTTGACTGTTTCTTTAAATATTATATATTTATGTTTGCCTCAGCTGCGTCAATATTAATTTGTAGAGACATGAATTTATTAGCAGGGCGTGATTCGGCTGAAGAATGTAGGCTTACACAGATTATAACATTTAGTTCCCTCCTTTTATTAATCCTTGACACGATTTAAATATCACTTCACTCATATAGAGAGCTGTGGGATTATTTATTAATTAGTTGCACTTTTTAACACGTAAAATATTTTTGTCTCACACTGAATACGTATTAAACTTCTCGAGGACGTGTCTCGCGTCCGGTTAGGAACGCTGTCTACAAGCAACCGACTTCTGAATTTGTACAATTTGCTCTATTTCAGTTTCTGATTGGCTATTTCTACTCCAATAGTATACCTTTATTTAACTTAAGCTTTTTCCTGGTTATTGATTGGCTACTTTATAAAGTCTCAAAAATTACATTATTGTTGCTCCAAGAATTACCAGTAGCATTATTAAACTTTCTAATTCATTATTGTTTCAAGGTTACCTAATTGTTAGCAACTTTTGACTTAATATTCTCACAGCTCCTACATTATGAAATTACGTAATGCTTTCACATAACATTATTGAACATGTACATAATAATATAAACATTAATACATGACTGTTACATGCATTTTATATATTATACACATATTGTTTTAAGGTGGCTGTTATTATATTTTATATTATATAATTTGACTGAAATTATTTAAGTGTTAAAAATATTGCCTCGGAGAATGGAAATTTCCAAACACCTATACCTATACATATTCTGTGGTGTTGCAGATCTCGTTAAGAATCTTTCTGCATATAAGTAAGATGATAAAATGTTCTTCGACAAACTCCTGTTTTGCCAGGAGAGTAAAATATGAATAGATTACTTTGCCACAAGTGTCGAATAAACAGATGCCAAATTGCCTCATTTTCCCCTATATAAGTACTTTAGCGTAGTGCATAGAGCCAACTTGAGGATGCAATATGCTGTTAAGGGGCTGAAGTAGCGAGCAAAGTTGAGATTTATGTTCTAATGATTAATGCAGATGCTCTCTACACAGAGAGAAGATATAACCGCCATTGTGGTGGGATGATTAACGTGAATTTCAGCTCAAGATCGTGAGAAGTTCTGCTCAATGAAACAACTATGGAAGTCGGGAATCTTTGACATGAATACCTTTAAAAGCTTTTTGTGTGTTGATATTAGAACTATACGTTAGCATTAACAATTTATACATACGCATTTCCCTTAAATGTTTTTTTTTTACTTCCTCTACTACGTTTAGTAATACGTTTCGCTATCGAGGTTGCATCGGAAATACATGTTTTAAAGCCTCCAGAATCCCCCAACCCCCCAAAAAAGCATTTTTAGAAAACGTTCCATGTGTGTGTCTGTGTGTTTGTGTCTGTGAACACCATAACTCAAAAACGAAAAGTCGGATAAAACCAAAATTGGTATTTAGGTTGAGTATCTTTCAAAGATGCGACAGGAAGCTTTTCAATAAAATCCCCCTACCCCTGACTACCTTTACATGGAAAATTTTTAGAAAATTGTGATTTTCTCAAAAATGGCTCTAACGATTTTTATTAAAGTGTTATATGTTTAAGATACTTTCATGGCAAATGAAATGTATATCTTAAGTTTTTCTGGGAATGTCTCCAAAAGTGGTCTTCATTCTGAATTAATTCTGCATAACTGGTAAATCGAGAGATAGACAAACATTTACTACACGTAAAATTTAGATCTCGTTAAAACGCATAATTTAAGTCCCTTCCTTTTTTTTCGAGTGAACCATTTTCGAAATACTTCTTGTTATTTCTTTGAATTTTCCAATACTTAAAACTTTTTCTCAAATAGGCATTTGTTATTCTTATTTATTTATTTTTGTCCTGGACATGCAAACGAGAAAGAGAATGCTACACCAGCTCTTAAAAGATTTGACTGTCGCTTAAAGCCTACCATATTCCTCTTGCACCTATAAGAATATTGGCAATACGATTTTTTCTGCAAATTTTTATATCGCTTAACATGAAGTACATGGAGAATAAGCGTTGGTAAAAATATTTTGTACAAGAGTAGGGAAAGTCATGTGAGTAAAATACATCAGATTTTTTTACAATTATTCTTCTTTCGAATTTGAAAAAGTGAAAATTTTTGTTTCGTTGAATATGAAAGGATTAAATTTTTGTTTTTCTTAACTACAGTTTTCATACATTTTTGACAACTTTATCACATCCCTAAACTGCTTTCTTGTTTAATAGATAACTACAAAGATAAAAATGACCCGGCTAAGAAACTAATAGTGAATGCTTTTGAAATTGTAATCATGAAAGATTAATAATTCTAAAAGGTAACGTCGTAGTTGTGTCCCCTATGTGATCAAAAGTATCCGCACACACCCACAAAAATACGTTTTTTATATTAGGTGCATTGTGCTGACACCTACTGCCTGGTACTGCCTGATTATCCGCGACCTCGGTAGTCATTAGACATCGTGAAACAGCAGAATGGGACGCTCCGTGGAACTCACGGACTTCGAACGTGGTCAGATGATTGGGTGTCACTTGTGTCAGAAGTCTGTACGCGAGATTTCCACCCTCCTAAACATCCCTAGGTCCACTGCTTCTGATGTGATAGTGAAGTGGAAACGTGAAGGGACATGTACAGCACAAAAGCGTACAGGTCGACCTCGTCTGTTGACTGACAGAGAACGCCGACATTTGAAGGGGGTCATAAAGAGTAATAGACAGACATCTATCCAGACCATCACACAGGAATTCAAAACTGCATCAGGATTCACTCCAAGTACTATGACAGTTGGGCGTGAGGTGAGAAACCTTGGATTCCATGGTCGAGCGACTGCTCATAAGCCACACATCACGCAGGAAAATGCCAAACGACGCCTCGCTTGATGTAAGGAGCGTCAACATTACATGATTGAACAGTGGCAGTGTGTGGTGAGACGAATCACGGTACACGATGTGGCGATCCCATGGCAAGGTGTGGGTATGGCGAATGCCCGGCGAACGTCATCTGCCAGCGTGTGTAGTGCCAACAGTGAAATTCGGAGGCGGTGGTGTTATGGTGTGGTCGTGTTTTTCCTGGAGGGAGCTTGCACCCCTTGTTGTTTTGTGTGGCAGGATCACAGCGCAGACCTACCTTGATATTTTAAGCACCTTCTTGCTTCCCATATTTTAAGCACCTCCTTGCTTCCCACTGTTGAAGAGCAATTCGGGAATGGCGATTGCATCTTTTTTTCACGATCGAGCACCTGTTCATATTACACGGGCTGTGGCGGGGTGGTTACACGACAATAACATCGCTGTAATGGACTGGCCTGCACAGAGTCCTGACTTGAATCCTATAGAACACCTTTGGGATGTTTTGGAACGCCGACTTAATGCCAGGCCTCACCGACCTACACCGATACTTCTCCTAGTTTCACACTCCGTGAAGAATGGGCTGCCATTCCCCAAGAAACCTTCCAGCACCTGATTGAAAGTGTGTCTGAGAGAGTGAACGCTGTCGTCATGGCTAAGACTGCGCCAACACCATATTGATCTCCAGCATTACCGATGGAGGGCCCCACGAACTTGTACGCCATTTTCAGCCAGGTGTCCGGATACTTTTGATCACGTAGTGTATGTTAAAATTAAGTGTTGGTGTGAACCGTGTCAATTTTTTTTATAAAGGGCTAAGTTTCAAGAACATCACAGTCCCCCTCATCAGTCAGACTATAAATTTCAAGAAACTGTTCTTAGCAAAAATTAATTTTAACATTTTATAAACGATAATTTTAACGAGCGCTAAATTTAAATTTGTTTTAGGAAGTATGAGAGGCAGAAGATGCGCCATGCAGCCTAATAGATTGTAACTGATAGTGTTGGTATAGCAAATTACGTATCGTTAGAACATGAAATTTACTACAATTAATTTGGTTTTAAATTCGAATGTTTCTCGGATAATTTGTATCAGCATTATTCACATAAGTTTATGAATCTGCACCAGGAACGTACGAAATCCAATTTTATTAAATAACTTAGATGCTTGAAATTAGAAACACAACATAAACATGCGGATGTGCGTGTGGTTGTTTTTCTTTAATTCTAAGAGCCTGCATAAACCTTCACAGGTACGGAAATAAACCGAAACCCCAACACCTGGTTTACAAAAGAAATACGAGGAGTGGGGAAAAGACCCCTCAGAAAACAAAATTCCTGTCACGTCATCTAAACAAAGGTATGTTTTGATTCAGGTATTGTATGCCTGTCATATTTCCTAAACTTTTCTAGTGTTCTCTAAGGCATTCACACCTTCTTCTCTTCAGCCATTCTGGTTTCTGGTAGGTAGTACTTCGGTTTACTTTTCTTTAGCATTGCCTGCATTCGGATCTTCGTCCGTAGGGATTCAACCTAAATTAATTGACGTGAGAAAAATATATAGAAGAATGTTCGTGTAATGGGACGGTGTGTGTTTGATTTCATAAAATATGGAAGAAAACGGGAGAAATTTAAAATTATGGAGCATGTTTCTTCATTGATTCTCGATTAATTGAATATGGACTGCAAAAACTGCCTTCCGAACGCGAGCAATTTCGTATGTCGTGGGTATCAGCATTTACTTCTTACTCGCTAATCTAAATCTGCAAAACCGTAATTTTTAGTCTTTAGCAAATGTTCAAAATGAAGTCTTCTATTTGTATAAATGAACCTATATGTTTCATTTATTTAAACCACATACTTGGTAAAACAAGTAGTAAAAAGGCGATGAAATAACATTATTTCTCACGCAGGTGTGTTCTGTTAGGGCAGTATTTCAATACTTTTTAAATATCTCACAATTTCAATATTTAGTAGTCAATAGCCAACTATAATGCTGTGCATTCTTATACCTGGAAAGAGAATATTTGCTGCATCATTGACAGAATCCACCTAGTTCTACTAGGTCATATTTAGTATTGGGTTACCAAATATTTGAACCTAATAATAATAATAATAATAATAATAAACTATGTTATATCTATTTCAAAATAATGTTCATTGTGTTCCAAAATATCTACAGGTGGTTTACTTGTAGAGATCTATAATTATAATAATAATAATAATAATAATAATAATAATAATAATAATAATAATGTAATAAGCTATGTTTTATGTGTATTCAAAATAATCCTCATTGTGTTCCAAAATATCTAATGCAGGTGATTTACCTGTGGAGATCTTTCCTGCCTGTAAGCTGTATCAACCCAAAATAAATAAATTTTCTCATATTCTATTTATTTGTCTATGTATTTATTTGTTACTATTATATGCATTATATAAATGTCGCCAATGTGATGGCATCGATTTGTGGCTTGTTTTGATTGGTGAGCAGCTGTAGGACAACTTAGTACGCACATTGGTGTACTTTAAGCACCATTCGATATGATTTAATATTCTTATCAATGCAACTTGTGACTAAATTTTATGACTAATTTTTCATGAGTGGAAAGAAATTCTACATTCCATAACTTGCGTCCATGATTTGATTTCTAAACCACAACTAAGTAAACTGTTTTGCGAAATCAAACTGAAAATATATTGCGAGATATAATTTTAGGACCCGCATTAAGCATAAACAATTGAACAACATGGAGAGATAGAGTCAGACTGAAAAATGCAATGCCATAGTCGACATTAAATTCTCCAACTGACTCGCGAATAATGACGTACCGATAAGTTGCCTAAATTCCTATCTAATTGTAGCAAAAACCAATAAGTTTGTCATGATATATATAAATAAATCATTCAGGAGAAACCCAAGGAACCTTAAAAGTCTAAATTACCTGCAGATGAGTTGTAAAAGATAAAGGGGAGCCTGTGTATGCACTAAATTCTTTTTAAACAACATTGTTAGAAACAGTGTTATTTTGGCCTTATTTTTAAACTCCCTTTTCCCGGGTTTTCATTTTTCGGCACATTATCATTTTCAGATTGTTTTACACGATGCAGTTTTCGTATATATCAATAAAAGTTTTCACACCTCCTTGTAAATAATAGTATAACAAATTATTACATGAAATTTTGCTAACAATTCTTTAGTTATGATGTTTTTAAAAATAATATTTATACTGTATACATTTTAGGCAAATAATTGAATTCTTATATTTAACATTTATTATCTCAAGACTAATACGATAATCGCAAATTCACCTCTCTAGTGTATTTATATATACCATTAAGGGGTATAACTATAAAGTATTAATTTTTTCAAAAAATAATCGCATCGTGTAGATCAATTTTTCAAAACAGTATAAAATAATAAAATAATTAATATTTCTGGGAGTAATTCAGAAATATGCCTGAAATTTCGTCTACACTAAATCTTCATTGCTGTATTCAGATTTCAAATGAATCGACCTGAAATTGTCGATGTTTTAAATGTGACAGATGGTTATCCTCAAAGAGGAAGTTCCTGTTTAAGGCACTGAATTTAAACGATATTTACTTCTCGCACTTGAAACTGTTTAGTTATGCTGGTTTTTTTATAGCTGTAAATAAAAACGTTTAAATATGTCGTGCAAAATCCGCACTAAATGTTTTAATTAAAACGGAAAATGTAGTATGGGTTGTAAGCCGTCACCCAATAACTGTGCAACACAATACTGTTTTTATGTTTGCAACAACTTGAAAATTATAATTAAAGCAGCTTGTATAATACAAATTTAGAAATTAACACGTCACACGCATACGCCTTTCTCTACCCGTTACAACTTAGCATGATCCCATATATAGAGTGATCCATATATTCAGGTCACGTTACTGATCCTAAATGTTTAATGTGAATAAGCTCAAGTAATATGAGTTGGTGTTTACGATACGGAAAATAACTTTGTATATCGCAAGTTGAATTTGTTACTCATTTGAACCCATGAGCGAAAAACTGCGAATCGCGTAATATGCGTTATATGATAGTCAACCTGGTAAAATCTAAAAGTTGTAAAAAGAATATTTAGAAAATCGTTAATGCTACAGAAAGCTTAATTTTGCACAGATTGTTTATTTTATCGAGTTAAACTTACTTTCTGTATAAGATATTTTCTTCCTCTTATGGTACAACAGTCATGCAAAATTATACGAAATTCATTCAGAATTAAGAGGAATTCACATGGTATTTACACAAAATCCAAGATATATACTTTATTAACCATTAAAGTTTCTTACACAGTCATATGATATTTTAATTGAAACCCTTGTGACGCTTTTAGAGAGAATAGCATAAATAAAACTTGCAAGTAAAGGGTAATTTTTGTAGGAGGGATTTTCTTGAAAATCTTCGTGTTGCATCGTTGCAAGATGTTGAACTTGAGTACCAAGTCTGATAGATATATGTTATTCAACGGAGGAGGGACACCTCGCCCACTGCGACCTGCAGAGATCTATTGCAGTTACCATCCCCCCGGAGGAAGGGATGAGGTGAAGGAACTGTAGGAGGCTACAGGCCATAGGCAGATAGGCCACAGAGACATACGAAGTCCCTAACATTTCTAAGCTTGCAGATTTGTCTCACTGCTGCAGCCGCCGAGAGGGGGCGATGAACAACCCACCAATTAAGTAGCCATGGGGAATACTCATTCCATTTAGCATGATCCGCGCCATCTGTCCAGCACCGCCATACACCACGAGACCTAGAAGCATACCTGAAAGAATAATGAAAGGCAAACGATGGAAAGGAAACCATGGTCGAGAAAAAACCGCCACAGCATTCGCCTGCCGACCCTGGGGAAATCATGAAAAACTCATGGATCAGAGTGGGTGGTCACCGGGAGGGAAACTGGGACTCCTGAATGCGATTTGCAGACGTTACCACGTGCGGCGCCACCTCACTCGGTACGAAGGTTGGTATTTATGAAACGTTTCGTTTTTAATTAACACACACATGTAGACCTTTTCCTAAAAATTAGTTTTTGTATTTTCGGTGAAATCTCTGTATCGATGCAAAGATGGATTATAATTATTCTTCCTCCACCTACCATAGGCAAGTGGTAGAGAAAGTAAGCGTAACTTATTCTCAGGAGCTTTATGCTATTACTCGGGAGGATTTACGGATAAGCGTGCAATTGAATACAACATACATAATACTTCTTTTGTTAAAAAAAGTGTATTATGCAATCCCGGGTGTTGTACGTGAAGCTTACCGTCAGCTTGGATGCCAAATAATTCTTGTTTACTGGTAGAAGTTCAGCTTTTGATGTTTTGCAGTTTGGGCCATGCACAACAACGCAGCTTATAAATGGGGGCATTCTAGTGTGTAATCGGATAGCTGGGTATTGAGGAAGAATAAGAGACGTGTGTGTTTAAAGTGAGGTTAGGATCCGTTACCAAAGAGAGCGCGCTGTGTGCTTTGAGGCACCTAACCTTCAAACCTGACCCTGTGTTTGTTTCTTGTACAGACCTACTCCACGTGCCTGCTGTTCTACTTTCTTTTAATCTTAATTTGATCAGTGCTTTGCAAAAACAAGTACGCTTTCTTCGTAATATTGCCACTTCTGCGTAAGGATATTGGAATTGGGGCGTACACAGAGGGGGGGGGGGTGGGCTCGGGTTGAAACCCTCCACCCAATGCTCAGAGCCGTAATATCGAAGCCTGCAGCCTCGTTTTTACTTTCCCTACCACAGGTATTGCATTCCACCCAAAACTTCGACACAAAGATTTCAAAGCTCCCTGAATAAAAAAAAGAAAAAACATTTTTTGAAAAGGTTGGTGTATTTATGTTTTTGTCTGTGAACAGCATAACTCAGAAACGAAAAATCGGTTGGTTTTTAAGTTCAGTACCTTCTAAAGACTTTCTAGAAAATCCCCAAGCCCAAACTACTCTTTACATGGAATATTTTTTGAAAATTTTGATTTTATAAAAAATAGCTAACAATTTTAAAGTGCCATATATTAAGGATATTTACATGAGAAAGAAAATGTGTATCTTGAATTTTATGGAAATAACCTGTGAAGTCCTCTTTATTCGAACGGAATTTTTTGTATAATCCTTTATAACTGGTAAATGTTAAGCAATAAACGAAAATGCACGCCACAGAAAGTATATATTTCTTTAAAACACACAATTTATTTCAAATAAGTTTTTTTTGTAGTATAGGCATTTCTGAGATATTACTAACAGTTCGAATTGTTCATTAATTGGCCATTCTTTTGTCCTTTCAACATTCAGTTGTTTCTCGCGATTGCATGGAAACAGTATGGAATTTTAAGACCAGCATACAGCCTCTAGTTCTTAAAACATTCGACTATCGCTGTTCTCTTTGTATGTAGGTATAACGAAATGTGTAATGTAGGTATTTCTGCAAAGGTTTATTTCTATTAAAATCTAGTGTATATAAAAATAAGACTTAGTAAGAATAGCTTGTATACTCACTAATAAACGATAGATAGTAGAGAAAGTCGTGTGAATGTTTCACATCAGCTCTTCTTTTTACAGTTCCTTTGTACTCGGAGATTTAGTATACCACATTGTAGGTGTTAGTAAACAGACAAATAAATATACGATGTACATTAAAACAGTGGTAAATATTGGGGGTTGACAGAGAATGTAATCCATCTTTTGGAAAATTATCATTCCATGCGTTAGTTGGCAACATCGATTAAATCGCTCACTCCGTTTAGTCGCAGGTAGGTATTTATTTATTACAGCATATTCCATTACATATTGATGATACTACTTGCTAGGATTAGCTTCTTTACATGAATATTTTAATTCTTTACAAAATTCTCAGTATCACATAAAATTAATAATAATGTAGTTTTACATAATTTTGTAAGTTTTAAAAATTAATTTTGTTAACAAATATGAGCTATATATATTTGAATTAAATCTTTTAATTGAGGTGGCCGTATTCCTTTTACTTTTGTTACTTTCTTTAAGTGTATTCTTTCATGATCTAACAAAGTACATTCCTATATAATATCTGCTCGTCTGCTCGCACTGTATATACGGTCGTCAGTTACTTTAAATCTATGCGAATGTACATTAATTCATCCATGACCAGTTAAAAGTGTTATGCTGGGCGTTAATGTTAATGTCACAGGAGTTAGTACTTGATAGTTGTAGTGAATTAAGAGTGGGACTTCTGAGTAGGTCTTCCCGTACTCAAAAGTTTATACATCTGGCTGACTTAAAAGTCAATTTTTCAGAATGCTTTAGGAATTAACATACCCTGCTTATGTGAGCTGGCTTGGAGTTTAGTCTCTATGCAATCCTACTTGCTTTTTAGTCCTATAAATATTTTTAAAACTCTGATGTGGTGCATTCACGCTTTATCATTTATTAATGGGTATAAATCTATTCTTGCAAAAGCTATTTCCTATCTACTTCATTTTAATTGAAATATATATTTGCAGAAATGGCTACATTACACATTTCGTTAAAGATACAAACGAATAGCGATAATCAAATGTTTGAGAACTGGACGCTACATGCTGGCCTTAAAATTCCATACTATTTCCGTCTAATCGCGAGAAACAAGTGAATGTTGACAGGACGTAGAATAGCTCAATATAAATTATTGAACAGTTCGAACCATTTTGAATTGATATTTCGGAAACTGCTTGTGCTACAAAATAAGTTATTTGAAGTAAATTGTGTGTTTTAAAGAGATCTACATTTTTTGTGTAGTACGCGTCATCTACTAATTATATAAGATTACACAAAATTTCTTCCTAATGAAGAGGACTTAATAGCTATTCCCAGAAAGTTCAACATTACTTGTCATGTAAATTTCTTTAATATAAGGCATTTTAATCAAAATCGTTGGAGACATTCTTCAGAAAATCAAAAATTGCTATGTAGTTTGGGGTGAGAGGTTTTTCTTGAAAATCTTCGTGACGCATCTTTGAAAAATACTGAACATAAATCCAAGTTTGGTATTTATCGACTTTTCGTTTTTGAGTTATGCTGTTCACAGACACACATACACATGGGCCTTTTTCTAAAACTTTTCAGGGCCCTCGACACATTTATTTCTGGTGAAATCTTGATATCGAACTTTTGGGCAGAATGCAATTCCTTCTCCACCTGCTCTGTACGTGGTAGAGAAAGTAATACAATTTCTTCTGTGGCAAGTAGTCTACTAGAGAAGGAAAATTTCATTCAGTAACTTTGTTTTTAATCTAGTGGCACTAGAAGCTTGTGTCTACATATATGATGGCGTCGGCAACTCAGAGCTGATCAAATGAGAAATTCCATGTAGGCGGACTCCAAATGTATACACAAGCAAAGAATGAAAAATAAATTTTAAAGGCGGTTCCGTTTTTTTTTGCAGCTTCTTTTACTGTAGACAGGCAGGGATTTATCTTGAGTACATCTGTCGCTCCCTGTTTCTCCGGGTGAGAATCATTTTTATGGTGACTTTGTTTAACCCTTGCCTTTGCGTAGAAAAAGCTTCGCTTGAATTGTGGCCGGTCAAATCGTCTGGATGTGGTGTTTTTCTTGCGCCAAACTTTTTGCCAACATGTGGTTAGCTCAGAAGGCATATGTGTCTCCACAGTCTTTTATCACTGTCTCTCTCAATTCAAGACTGCCATTTTTTTTCTTGAACTTGTTGACATCTCAAATGCAGCCAAGGGATAAATAACGATACCAAAAGGAATGCGTTCATCCTGACAGCAAGGTGCAACGTTTTAAATCTTTATTCATATTTGAATAGCGCATTTTCAAACTGATATCCCGTATGAGCATCCAATAGGGTTCTCTCACAGGGGCTTGTTTCTTTTCTTCCCGCTCTTTGTTACCCCTTTCGGTTCCATAGTTTCATGATTTTTTGTGTTCTTTTGTTTCTTCATCCTATGCTTTAAGAATGAACGAATGCCACAGAAATTCTGATATTCGTCATTCTGTGAATATGCTACCACCATTTGTTTTTGTTTGTGTTACTTGTTTATTTCTACTCTTCTTAAATTAATATTAAATTAAGCTCTATTTATGGACGCTCTTTAACTGCTGTTGTCCTCAACGTCCCATTCTATATTGGACGTGAAAGATCGGTTATTTTGCTCAGAGGCGTCTTTATCAGGCTTGAGGTTCTTTTGCGTGCCGTAAATCTATAACACAAGACCACCGGCTTTACTCCGCTACCTCGGGAACTAGGGGCTAGCATGGTAACCACTACATCACGGAGGACGACGCTATTCTTCTTAATTGTTTTTCACATTTAAATACTTTTAAAATCCAGCTCTGTAAACCGTTTATTGCTCAAAAAGTCATATATCAGTTGATTGTTGAATGTGAAGAGCTGGTGTTGCCGCGGAGTTGCACATTTTTCACTAGAGGCTCTTGAAGGCTAGACAATACCCATAATTTTGCCAAAATCACAAGAACACCACATTTTCATTTTTTTTGTAAATATGCATTCTTTATTACGGCAATCAAATGCATACACATGGGTTTCAGAGAACACATTTTTAATGAAAAATGTCATTTTTTTTTACAGAATTGCGTTTTGTAGAAATTGTCTGTACTTAAGAGAAGAAAAAATATTAATAGAATGAAAAAACGCTGGGTTTAAATTTACAGCACAAAATTACGATAGTATAGTTAATTACTGTTTCACAAGATGGAATTTTAAAACGAAAAAAAACCTCATGTTTTTGTAGTTCAAACGTATGAAATGGTGAAGCTGCAAATTCAGCTGTTGCCAAGAAGTCGACAGAGGACAGCAATGGCAAAGGAAGCTTTTAATAGAGAAGAAAATATCTTCCAGAAAGAACTAAAGAAAAAAATAATATAGTGCTTCTTAATGAGCGTTACAATATAGGCACAGAAATTTTTATTTTGCGGTGAAGTGAGGATAATAATTAGAAAGATTTTAATATGGATATAAATAAGAATGGAGCGTTTAAAATATCAAAATAATTAATAACTACTCTTAGAAATTGTAGCAAAAGAAAGAACAATGCAGCAATTCTAATGAATAGAAAAACACATCGAATGGTCGTTGGATGAGTAGAAACTTACCGTTAAGAGTTCCACTGAATTGAATGATGAATGGGGAAAATTTCAGCGCAAAAGAGAATACCTGAAGATAGACATTATTAAAATAAACGTTCTGAGATTTGGAGACGAGGAGCAAAGTGGAAATGAGAGAATAATGGGGTATGTGGGTTTGCTTTGAATGTCCTGCCGTTCATTGTTTGTTTCAAAGCAGAAACGGTGTTAATCAAAGGATAGCCCTCGGTTTTCTTTATTTCCAGTCTGTTTTCAAGCTACGAAAACTTCTGCAGTCTTCCAGATGCGAAACGAAATGAAACATAAAATGATCCAGCACAGAAAATACCTCAAGTTGCTAAGAGCTCTTCAAATGTCTCCTTTTATTCGCATGCTGGAAAATAGTGTGGTAACTTCTCTAGTCAAAGTTCAATAAAGAAAGATATGACAATGTTGGGAAGAATAATTCAGAGATATTTTACCGGCTCTACCAAGCTCCAAAAGATTGGAAATGGAAGCTAGAAATTTCTTTGGCTCGGACCCAGAAATGCACCCATAAAACACATCTTCTATTGGATATATCAGAAAGCTATCACGGTCTGGGGATAGTTCGCGCCATGCAGATCGTTATGACCAGGTTATTGGTTATGTGCTTAATAGGTGAGCTGCGGGTCTGTTAATGGCACTTCAGTGATAAGTGGTACACTGTGCAGCATACCTCGGAGAGGTCATAACTTCATACTGGTGGTCACTGAGCGTCATGTTCTGATTTAAGGCCGATTTGGATGAATCAGGAAACAGCAAGTAAAGGAAAACTAAAATGAAGCTTTAGCAAATCCAGAGTTAATATGCAGTAAAAAAGGTCTAAAGAATACATGCAACTATACACTTAAAAGGTTTAAAGTATGCATATGTTCCATAAACAATGGCAAGCAATAATTTATGAAGCTCACTGGTGCAGTTTTAAACCAAAACAGTATGTTGATGTGTATTTAAAATATCAAGTCATGATTTTACACTATAAGAACCGGCAAGTGATTCAAAAAATAATTTATAAAATGATAGCTCAGGGGATCTCTAGGGAGATACAACAGATAATACGTGTTTTTGAAAGAATATATTTGATGATCTGAAGACAGAGAGGAACTCTCTAGTGTTTTATGTTCAATGAAAACATTTGGGAAATATAAGGCTTAAAAGTACAGTAAAAAGAGGGGAAAACAGAACATGGTGGTTCCAAAGGTTCCTTGGAAAGCGAATGGATGATAAGATACAGAACATAATATAATTCTTAAATGTAGAAAACCGAAATGCAGAAAGAAAACTTAAGCCAACGAGGAAGAAGAATGACCAGTAAGAACATTGGACAGTATGTATTCAAAGTTAAAACAATTGTAAATAGGCAATTAAAAGGGGAATGGGCAATAAAATCTAACAAATATTGTCCCAAATATTAGATATTACTAAACATATGAACCTCATGCGGAATGTGTTCCGAATAAGCGTCCAGAACTAGTTTCATCCTGCAGCCCAATATTATTATACCACTTTTTACTTCCAATAATCATTTTTTTGTTCATTTCATCATGCATTCATTCATATTTTTGTGTAGTTTAAGAATAAATAATGGACTTAACATTATTGAACTAATACCCGTGATAAATTTGTGACGAAAAATGACTTAGTTTAGTCATTAAAGGGTCTGAATACAAAATGTCGTGAAAGATGGGTGTTGTAAGCACAAACCTGCAAATTGAAGATGGATATTCAACTTCGGAAACTTATAATAGGGTTTGTCAAATTAAGCTGAGTGACGTAACGGAATGCAGCTCTCTGACTCTCCGGCACAGGGAGACGAGCTCAACGACAAGTGCATGGCAAGAAGAGAAGTGAATCATCAATCATAGATGGACTAGAGGGAAAGCGGAATGCATAGTATGGATTCGTAAACTTAGCCTTCCTTTCTCTTCCCAAAGTACATTTTACCTAAACTCTTCCGCAGTAAAGAGGTTCAGTATAGTTAAATCAGCGGATCGTGCATTGGAATTAATATTAAGACATTAAAAACACATCTTTGAATAAGATTGTATAGTGTATTACACGAACTAAGCTTTTATCTTAAATTACTCAGTCATCAGCTAATTATACCAAGAGCGTTATTTTCCGTTTGTTCAGTACTTCATCTGCAAGCAAATAATACTGTACTTATAGAAACACGCTAATGTAATTATACCTCAGGAACCATCTGTAATGCAAATGCGACAAAATACTGACATATTTAGAATTAACTCTTTCTCACTTCAAGAATGGACTAAATAGTAACTTTGTAGACAACTGCACAGAATGACGATCCTACAGCATGTGAAAAATCAAGGAATAATGTAGGATTTTTCCCCAAGTATTAAAACATATATAATATTAAATAGGTCCTGTTATATCATTTATATTTTCTGTACTGCATATATTAGGTATCGTATTTCACCCAAAAATTCGGTGTCAAAATTTCGGAAATATAGGTTTTGAGACCCCCTGAACCTACATAAATGATTTTTAGAAAAAAATGTGTGTGTGTCTGTGTGTAAGAACAGCATAACTCAAAAGCGAAAAGTCGGTTAAATACCAAATTTTGTATTTTAAGTTCAGTACCTTCCAAGGATGCAGCACAAAGATTTTTAAGAAAATTTTCCCACTGCCAAACTAACCTTTGCATGGAAAGTTTAAAGAAAATTTTCATTCTCTCAAAAATGGCTCTAACGATTTTGATTAAAATACCACATTTTAAGAAATTTTCATGACAAATGAAATGTATATCTTGAATTTTCTGGGAATAACCTTTGAAGTCCTCTTCATTCTATATGACTTTGGTAAACCTTAAGAGATAGACAAAATCTTACTACAGAAAAAATGCAGATCTTGTTAAAACATAAAACTTCTGTCAAATTTAATTCTTTTTGTGGAGTTAACCATTTCCTAGATAGCCCTTGTTATGGTTTGAATATTCAAATACTTATACTTTTCTCAAATGAGAATTCGTTTTTCTTTTTTTCCTCCTTTTTACTTTCTCTACTACGTATAGTAAGTAGGGGAAGTATTGCATTCCACCCAAAAATTCGATACCGAGATATCACCGGAAACACATGTTTTCAGACCTCCTGAATCCAAAAAAAGCATTTTTGGAAACATGTCCGTGTGTGTGTCTGTGTGTGTGTGTGTGTGTGTGTGTGTCTGTGTGTCTGTGTGTCTGTGTGTGTGTGTGTGTCTGTGAACAGCATAACTCAAAAACAAACAGTCGGATAAGCACCAAACTTGGTATTTAGGTTCAGTATATTCCAGAGATGCGACACGAAGGTTTTCAAGAAAATCCCCCCACCCCAGACTACCCTTTACATGGAAGATTTTTCGAAAATTTTAATTTTCTCAAAAATGGCTCTAACGATTTTGATGAAAATATCATATGTTTAAGATAATGTCATGAGAAATGAAATGTATATCTCGAATTTTCTGGGAATGTCTCCAAAAGTATTCTTCATTGTGAACGACTTTTGCATAACTGGTAAACCATAAGAGATAGACAAAATTTTACTACACAAAAAATGTAGATCGCGTTAAAATACACAACTTATGTCATATACATTTCTTTTGTTGAGTGAACCGTTTTCGAGATATTGCTTGTTATTTCCTTAAATTTTACAATACTTATACTTTTTCTCAAATTCGTTATTCATTTTTTTATGTCCTGGACATGCAAAGAGAATGGAATGCGCCACATAGCAACCAGCGTTAAAATATTTGACTATCGCTTAAAAGCTACCATATATTACCAATAAAATTGACATCTCGATATCTCGATTAACATGAAGCATATGTAGAATAAGCGTTTGTAAAATTAGATTGTACAGGAGTAGAGAAAGTCATGTGAGTGTAACACATCAGATTTTTTCTTTTCTTTTCTTCTGGTCATGCAAGAGAACGGTTTATCAAAGGCACCACATAGTGACTAACTGTTACAAAATATGACTATCACTTATTCTCCTCTTCCCATTGTGCCTCCAAGGAAATACGTAATAAAACCATTTCGATAAATGTTTATCTCGATTAACATGAAATAGAACAAACTTTTATAAGAATAGTTTGTTGAAGAATGGGTAGAGAAAGTAGTATGGCTATAACACAAAACATTTTCGAAATGTACTACAGGTAACTATTTCTTAAATATAAACCTTCAGTAATAACACACGTACGAGTATCTACAAATCCTCGATCGAGTCGTGGGAAACATGGGAAACAATTATATCGCCTGGGCCTTCAGTACTATCGCTCTATCACAGATCCGGGCGCGCAATACTAGTACAGAAGACTGTATTTAAAAACTCTCACTGCATTTGTTGTTTAGAATCTTTCCAATCTTTCCTATTTGTATTTATTTATTTATTTATTTTTAAGCTGTTCATTAAGTCGACAATGGTAACCAATTATGTGTTGACTATATTTTTATATTAGAGTAAAGGAAACAAAAATTGGGGGAACTAACATACATGGAATACATTTAAGGAACTGCGCCTTTCCAAGGCGAGATGTGATTTATATAGCACAGAAAACACAGCGGGTTTGACGTAGAGCATCTGGTATAATTTTATAGATCGCATGGTATCGAAAGGGTCGGATACAGATACAATTACTTATGCGTGTAAACTCGTGTTAATATCAGATCTGCTTATTATAAATATTTGTACTGTTTTCGATTAAGAAATACTAAATTTCGGCACGCAAAGGGCAATAGTATGTTGCGAATCAAGTGTGGTAATTGTACGATTTGAGAGCGAGGAAGAATTTGTAAATTCGGGATGAAGTCGAGTATTTTCTTCTTCCGAGATTCTCCATTCTCTTAACGGATAGACGTTTTTTGGATTATAGTGAACATAAATTTAATTACATCTTAGTTACAGCAGCAAGGCGCAAACATTAACCTTGGTGAATTTCCACGCCTGGTTTACTTAAAACAATCAATAGCTTTAGCTTATAATTACCTGTTACAGGAATTAAATCTTAAGTATTGGCAATTAAAAACGAATTAAAGACCCAGGGTCAACTTAATTATCAAATGTAATTATATACCATATAAGGTTATAAATATAATTCATGCAGTAAAATAAACAATATACAGAGGTGGTTAGGCTACCCGCGCTGAATGCTGGAAATTCAATTCTCCACTAGGACAGAATGAACGGAAAGTGGACCAAAAAACACTATAGTCGAGAAAATATATTGTGTATCTCATAAGAAAGCGCCATTTTTATTCGTGGCGAAACAACAAAGTACTTGAAAGGATGCGCTAATATTTGTTTTTTTTACTATCCGGAATCTCATGCTTTTTCCGTCTCCAAACCAGTACGTAAAATTGAGTTTTTCTATTCTCTTACTTTCCGTACTTCAACACCAACATATGAATGTATAATGATAAATCTACTACAGCAATAACTTTTCATAAGTATTTTTCTTCCGTATTGCATTATTTCAGGTTTCTATATTGATTTTAAAATATTAGTATTACTAACGTACCTTATTTGACTTACTTAAAGAGATATCTCTTTTCATAATGCTACTAAACCTCTGCAGTCCCATACTCAACAATACGTTGAAATAGTTGATACTCCGACAATGGCACCACTACACGACATGCTCCAAGGTTGCCAATATGCATTGCATCAATTCATTTCAACTGCAATTAATATATAAAACATTTAACTGTGTCTATGTCCAACATAATACGCAGTACAATATCTAAGCAATATATATAGTAGTTAGACAAAGTAGGAAACAAAATATTATACGTAACCGCAGGAAAACATTTTTCTCCTGTATAGTTTCGTAACTAAATATAAATACACATGCTTTGTATGGAAGTAAATAAAAACTTCTAACTTTTTCTAACATTAAGCTGTTTAATTCCTCTCCAAGCAATAAATTGGACGCATGTATTTTAGTAGGACACCTGTCGCCTGTCAGCACCGATAACAGCGGAGCTCTTTAGGTGTTCTGTCCCACTGTCTGTCCCAGTTTCGAACTGGCCGAAACGACATCAGACGTCTGGATTCCCAAATCTATAAATATACAGTAAAACCTGCAAACAATAAACACGTATTAAAGCAAAGAGCACCACTTCCTAGGCTATACACACATTTCTAGTTCATAGTTTACACCTCAAACTTTGAAAAACTCAAAATAAATCTCGGGACGGAGCTATTTCCTATTTAAATGATACTCTAAACGGAAAACTACCTAACTCGAAAGGGTATACTTTTCTGGAATACTTTGCGTAAATAACCATGGACGAATTATTATATGCGGAATACATAGCCATGTGTTTAATTTTTTAAGTATAACCGTTAATTTTGAGCGAGACTATACTTGCACCAAGTTAAGTGAGATTTAGTTTCGCACAAGTTATGTGGGAACATAGAAACTGCATTTATGATATATAAGTTTAAAATACACAGAAACACACTTTTAAACATATTTTTTACTTTTCCCTACCACATACATGGCAGGTAGATTCTGTATTGCTTTCCACCCAAAAATTCGATACATGTTTTGAGGCCTCCTGAATAAAACAAACAATTTTTAGAAAAAAGGTGTGTGTGTGTATGTGTAAGCAGCAACACCAAGTATTTAGGTTCAGTACCATGCGACACTATAATTTTTAAGAACGTACCCCCACCCCAAACTACTCTTTACATGGAATATATTTTAACATTTTTTGTTTTCTAAAAAATGGTTTTAACGATTTTTACTAAAATCCCATATATTAAAGATATTTACGTGACAAATAAAATGTATAACATGAATTTCCTGGGAATAGCCTATGAAGTCCTTAATTCGGAAGCAATTTTGTATAATCTTGTATACGTTAAGTGATAGACGAAAACGAATGCACAAGAAATGTAGATCTCTTTAAGACACCCAGTTTATTTCAAACAACTATTTTTTTTGTGGCGTCAGCTATTTCCGATATCCGTTATTAATGGTTGGAATTGTTCAATACTTGGTGATTCTTTAAAGTCCTTTCAGCATTTAGGTTTCTCGCAACTGCATGGAAACAATATAGAGTTTTAAGGCCAGGATATAGCGCCCAGTTTTAAACCATTTGCTATCGCTATTTACTTTATATCTATAACGAAATGTGTAAGTCAGCTATTTCCGAAAGTTTAAGCTCGATTAAAATGAAGATAGGAAAATAAAATTTCTAAGAATAATTTCTATACCCACTAATAAGCGTTGGAGTGTAGAGAAGTCATCTGAATATAACACTTCAGATTTTTTAATTACAGGTTTTTATTTTGAATTGTTCCTTTACTGTAATTGTATGCAATCACTTGCTTTTGTACTTTGTTTTATTAAAATACAACCCTTTGTAAGACGGAAACCTGTGAAAACTGAAACAATACCCTCTTTGTAGACGGAAACCTGTGAAAACGGAAACAATACCGAAATTATGGCGTACCGTTTTAGACAGGTTTTACTATACTTAAAGATCACAGATTGTGAACCGCAGAGATCTTTAGTGGAGCCTTATATGCGTGACTGTATTACTTTGGCCAGATGAAAGAACCATACGCAGCTCTCGGGTCCTAGCTCGTGCCAAGCATATCTTACACCCCCTTACCTAAAGGGCATCTTGCTTCTCAGAAATTATTGGTTTAATTTTTTCTCAGCTCATAAAAAGCATGTAAATGTAGAAGGGCAAGAGACAAAATTGTTTTTGTGCCGGATACCAGGGCTCATGCTTCTAGTTCTTGGGCACTGAACGACGTAAAAGCAGCAGTATTCGGGCAGCAAGTGAAAATTACACAGTAAAGGCATTTTGGTTGGTCCCCTTTGCGGTATCGAATGTGGGTAAAGGAAGTGGTTACAATGCCGGGAGTGTACAACCCTGTTCGCGCTCTGCTGAGCCAATCAGTATGGTTTTCCATGCCCCAGGTCACACAGAGCTGCCTACAGGTAGCCAGTCAGCCGCCAGCTCCCTTTATTGATGTACCAGGCTTGCTCGCCTGTGCTTCCTTTGATACGTCCGCCTACTTCACATTCCTTCAATATTTGTTTCTCTAAAGCTCTTGTCAGTTAAACATTTCCCAAGAAGCATCTTCAAAGTTTGACACATATTTCAAAATATTTCGCTTTGCTTGGACTTGATAACGTTTCATATGTTTATGTAAAACGAAGGATAGATAACTTGTTTTTGTAGCCCTTGGACTCATTTAGGGAGGTATGCCCAAAAAACTAACCGAGGAAGAATTCGGGCAAGGCTTTGGATGCCGAGAAATATCTAAAAAGATTAACATTAATTTCACATTATTACTCTCCTTGATATTAAAAATATCACTACAGTGAAAGAGAGCGTAACACTATAAAATTTCTTGTCAAAAGGCATTTTTTCTAGTTTGAATTGGGTTATGACAATATTAATGCACAAATAACCAAAGTTCTGCTAGGCTTAAGCATAAGATAGAACCCATGAATTAATTGATATCAAACAAGAATTATTTCATATTAACAAACCAATTCAAAACTATCAATGCACATTACAAGTCATTTACAAGTTTTCGGAAAGGAACGCTACCTCTTTACTAGAACACAAGGTCTTAAAGCACGAAAACAATATTTGAATTATTTGCGTTCGAAATAAAATAAACAACGTTTTTCAATAAACAGAGTGTTATCTTATTAAACCCAGTATGATCGTTTTACTCTCTTTGCACAACGTGTATTTTGTGCAGTGAGGCAGTATTTTTAACAAATACTTTCAGTCTAATTATATAATATATAAATTCAATAACAGCTCGCCTTAAAGCAATATGTGTATGTAAATATATATAATTAGTGTATATTACACTCATTGTATATGTTTACATTATTGTATCCATGTATAATAATGTTATGTGAATGTATTACGTAATTTAGTAATGTAGGAGCTGCGAGAATAATAGGTTAAACGTTGCTAACAATGAGGTAACCTTGAGGAAATAATACGTTTGAGAGTTTAGCAATACTACTTCTGATTCTTGGAAGCAATAATGTAATTTTTGTGACAGTTTATAAAATAGCCAATCAAAAACCACAAAAAGCTTTAGTTAAATGAAGGTATTCTATTGGAGTAGGATTAGCCAATCAGAAACTGGAAAGGAGAAAATTTTACAAATTTAGAGTTCAGTTGCCTGAAGACAGCGCTACTAACCAGACGCAAAAAGTGTCCTCAAGAATTATAATATGTATTCGTGTGAGACGAAAATTAATTTCACGTGTTAAAAAGTGTAATTAATTAATAAGCTATCTATATCAGTGAAGCGTTATTTAAATCGTGTCAAGCATTAATAAAAGGAGTGAAGTAAAATTATAATCTGTGTGAGTCTACATTCTTGTCGCATCACAACCCTGCTAAGAGAAACGTGTCTCTGACAATAATATTGACGCAGCCGAGGCAAACATAAATATATAATACTTAAAGAAACAGTCAAATTACAAACTTAAATTTTTTGGAGCAAAGGCCACCGGAAGATGTATTTGGGGCGAAGGCTACCAGAAACTGTTTACTACATGTGCGGTTGTAACTACTACAAGTTCGGCTCCCCAACAGTTGAAATATAATACAACTCCTTCAATACAAACTACTTAAAAACTGACGCCCAAATTGACCCCTACAAAAAATAACTTCTTCAGCAGGAAGGAAAGAAAGAAAGGGAGAGAAAATTGTTGCCCACTCCCCTAGGGAGTGATAGCTTTTTTTTTCTGTAATGCTTCCATATTTATCTGGCACTAAGACTCCACCCAGCCTTTGTCACTTTCTTTGTGACTGGCTTGAAACAATTTGCAAGAAAACAAATGCACCAAGGAGAATGTTAGATTTCACGTGAAACGAAACGAGGTACCCTCTCTTAATGAATTCTGCTGTGATTGATGTAAGTTACGTGAGGTAGGCTAGCCCACTGCAATATGGACATAGACTTGGTCTTGTCGAGAGAGGTGTGGGTTAGAAATGAGTTATTCGTAGCGTAAAATGCACATCAGCCAGTGTATTTATGTTCAACTCCCTGAAACACAGTGTAAAATGTATGAATCGAGAAATACTGAATTATGTGACACGTAAACTTCGAAGAACCCAATTACCATAATCATGAAAGAGGCTATTAATCGATCTATTTGTCAATTTCAAAACCGCTTTGGTTCATTAGATATCAACATATATTAATAATCTATTTTATCAGTAGTAGTGGTGATGGTGCTACACAATGACTCACCAATAAGAGCCTGGTAGGGAAGAGCATCATTAAATATTTTTACTATGCTACTGCTGCGACCCCGCCTCACAAATGGCAAGAACATAGTCGAGTCACTGGTAGTGTTATACTTCTCCATTTTTTGGATTGAGATCAATGAAGCTGCCAGAATTTTGCAAGACGAGATAAATTAAGAGGTTGGGGCTAAACATTGAAGTAGTAGTTTGTTATAGGAGTTGTATTATATTTCAACTGTTGGGGAGCCGAACTTGTAGTAGTTGCAACCACACGTATAGACCCGCTTTCCGGTAGCCTTCGCCCCAAATGTACTTTCAGGTGGCCTTTACCTCCAAGTTTTAAAAATAAAATTACTGTTTCTTTAAATATTATATAGTTATGTTTGCCTCGGCTGCATCAGTATTTGTTAGATACACGTTTCTCTTGGCAGGGTTTTGGTACGACTAAGAATGTAGGCTTACACAGATTAAAATTTTTACTTCACTCCTTCTATTAATACTTGATACGATTTAAATAACACTTCACTGATATAGAGAGCTGTGAGATTCTTTTTATCAATTAATTACAGTTTTTAACACGTAAACAATTTTTCGTTTCACACGAATACGTATTAAATCTCTCGAGGACGCACAAGCAACGCATCCAGTTATGAGCACTGTTTGGAGGCAACTGACTTGATTTCAACCGTCTAAACTTGTAAATTTCTGTATTTCATGTCTCTGATTGGCTAATCCTAGTCCAATAGAATGCCTGCATTTAACTAAAGCTTTTTCTGGTTGTTGATTGGCTATTTTTAAACTGTCTCAAAATTTACATTATTGCTGCTCTAATAATGACCAGTAGCATTTACACTTCCTTACTTATTATTGCCTCAAGGCCACCTCATTGTTAGCAATTTTAAACTTATTATTCTCACAGCTCCTACATAATTAAATTACGTGATGCATTCACATAACATTATTGAACATGTTTACAATGATATAAGCATTTGCAATAAACATTACATACATTTTACAAACTGTTACATACACATATTGCTTCAAGGCGCGGAAGGCGCGGAAGGTCCACATATTGCATACCTTCCTTATTAAAAATATTTTTATATAATTTGATTAAAATCTTCAAGTGTTAAAAATACTGCCTCAACATACCTATCTAAATCTATCCTAAATCGCTCCCTTCCTACTTGGGCCGCATTTTTGCACAAGTGTACGTCAGCAAGCAGGATTAGACTGCTACTTTTCCTGACTCGCATTTTGTAAATAAAATTAATGTACTACTCACAAACTGCATTTTCTAGAAGTGCTTCCCCCGAATCCGAAAGTTTCTTCCTTTCTATCAGTTTCCTTTGCCAAAATTAGCAAACTTTTGACGTTAGAAATAATACATATTAAAGGACAAATTGTTTTGACCCTAAGGAGTTACTACATCACAAACGTGTCTTAGAAACGACGATTAGACCAACAAATGAGGTAAAATGAAAAAAAAAACAAAGATAGTTTAAGCTATCTGTAAGTTAGGATGCACTACATGGCATGTGGACTGTATAGGACGAAGTGAAAAACAATTGGATGTACGTATTTGAAATCTGGATAGACAAAGTAAGCAACGAAGCTTGTCTAAAGAAGAGTAGATGTGGGATGAACAATTCTGAAACCATCAATAACAAGAAAAAAAATTGCTTGCACTAGATGCACTAAAGGAAACATTCACAAGAGAAAAGACAGAAGATAGGTAATTATAGACAATGTTAAAAGAAATGATTCATGAAGAGAGGTACAGGAGTAAAAGAACATGGATTTTAGCAGTGATCCTCCATCTACTGGGTAGAAAGTAAAAACAAACTGTACCTTACCAAGCGAGGTGGCGTCGCGGCAACGTGTGAGACTCGTATTCTTGAGATGCCGTGTTCCATCCCCGACCGCCCACTGACCATGAGTTTTTCGTGGTTTCCCCGGGCTCGGCAGGCGAATGCTGGGATGTTTTTTTCTCCACCACGATTTTCTTTCCATCATTTCATTTTCATTCCGTTTCCTTCTCATCCTTCTAGGTTTCGTGGTGTATAGCGGTGCCGGGCAGATGGCACGGATGCATACTAAATAGAAAGTGTGCTCGCCGTGAGCACCTGAAGTCTGCTTGTTTGGTGGGTCGTTCATCGCCCTCTCTCGGAATCTCCAGCTGTGGGACGGGTCTGCGCGCTTGAAATAGTAGGACCTTCCGCGCGTTTCTGTGGCCTGACTGCCTACGACCTGTAGCCTCCTGTGGTTCCTTCACATCATCCGTTCCTCCTGAGGAGTGGTAGCCGCAATAGATCTGTACAGGTTGTAGTGTGCAAGGTGCCCCCCCTCCGTTGAATCACCTATACCTTCACCTTTTAATTTTCATTATTTAAAATGTGTTCATAATTAAGGCTATACACATTAATTTTTGTGTATTTAAAGCAATATACTCTATACTGAAAAGACGAGTATATAAAATGATCGCAATATTTTGTAGACGCGGTTTCAGATTTATTAAGGAAGATTTCTTTATTAATCTCTGTAGAATTCGTACGAAACTGTAGTTAGACGGTAGTCCAATAATCGATACACATCGTTCATTGGACTTGAACAGGAGTTTTTGCGACGATAGGGCACTATAGGACAAGAAGATAATTTAATGTCTACCCATGGGAGCACAAGCAGAGATCATACCTTCCTTGACTTAAATCCACGAATTGGGGAGAAAGTCTGGAAGGGAAGGTTCACAGACAATATGGTCTCTTTGACTTCAATGCTGCTTTTCTTATTTTTCCAACCCTCCTCCTACTATAACAATGTCAGGTATTATGGAGAGCCTCTCTTTCTTTTCTTGCAGAATCCTCTCTAGTCCCCATTCCGGCTATATTCTCTTCATCAGTCACATTCAGACTCCAGATCACGCATGCACTGAAGATACGAGGTGCGTAAAACCAGCGTGCATGTGATCGTGCGTTCTTATGATTCAATTCTTTGGCACTGTTCTCAGCTTTTATTACGTTGTGGCATTGTCTACCTACTTTCTGTAGCTAATACGTGCTCTCTTTTATGTTTTTTTTTCTTTTTTAAAACTTAGCTCCTATTCATTTTTGGAATATTAACAACGTGTTTGTGCTACTTATGAAGACGCTGCCTTTTAACTGTTGAGTATGTTGCTTGCTGACAGGATTTAGTTATTACCGATACAAATACCTTGGCGACGGGCGGTCACGATTGTTGTTAAATTTATGATATCATCCATTTATACCGTATCTACTTCATTTGGAAAGATTGTGGTCGAATACAAATCTGTTTAGTTATTAGCCTTCGGTGCACTTTTGGCACCGTTCCGCTGTTCCTAAGGATTATATAAATTACATGAATTTGCTCAGATTATATATTCTACTCTAGTAATAAGCAAGTACTTATGAGACAAGCTTAAATGTCATTTTGAATTTGTTTCTCTCGGGAAATTCAGGCAGTATTTTTAACACTTAAATAATTTCAGTTTAATTATATAATATATAAATTCAATAACAGCCCGCCTTGAAGCAATATGTGTATGTAATAATTTATAAAATGTATGTAACAGTTATTGCATATGCTTGTATTATTTTATACATGTTTAATAATGTTATGTGAATGTATTACCTACGTAATTTAATAATGTAGGAGCTATGAGAATAATAGGTTAAAAGTTGCTAACAATGAGGTAACAATGAGGTAACCTTGAGTCAATAATAAGTTTGAGAGTTTAATAATGTAACTTGTGCTTCTTGGATCAATAATGTAATTTTAGTGACAGTTTATAAAAATAGCCAATCAACAACCAGAAAAAGCTTAAGTTAAATGAAGGTATTCCATTGGATTAGAAATAGCCAATCAGAGACTTGAAATGCAGAAATTTACAAGTTTAGGCGATTGAAATCAGTTCAATTGCCTGCAGATAGTGTTTGTAACCGGATGCGAGATGCATCCTCGAGAGATTTAAAACGTATTCGTGTGAAACAAAGAATAAGTTTACGTTAAAAAGTACAAGTAATTAATAAAAGAATCTCACAGCTCTATATCAGTGAAGTGTTATTTAAATCGTGTCAAGCAGTAGTAAAAGGAGTGAAGTAAAATTATAATCGGTGTAAGCCTTCATTAAGTCGCGCTACAACCCTGCCAAGACATCCATGTCTCTAAAATAAATACTGACGCAGCCAAGGCAAACATTAATACATAATATTTAAAGAAACAGTTAAATTACAAAGTTAATATTTTTTTAAACTTGGGGCAAAGGCCACCTGAAAGTACATTTGGGGCGAAGGCTACCGGAAAATGTTTACTATACGTGCGATTGCAACTACTACAAGTTCGGCTCCCCAACAGTTGAAATATAATACAACTCCTTCAATAAAACAACTACTTCAAATTGACGCCCAAAGTATGATGCAAATAACGTAACAAACCAACTACTTCAAAATACAGTGATCAAATGTGCATTTTCAAAAACAAAAGTATATCAATTAGTAATTCATGCGTAATCATAAATATTAATCCAATAATAACACAAATTGTTTGTATTAATTAGCGCATTTTATTAATCTTCATGTTTTAGAATACTAAGCCTTAAGGGGTTGCATTTATTGCATCCATAGCTTTGCTGTTCGACCAGTAGATCTTATTCCGATTGGCTGAGCTTATAATGCACTTACACAGTCCTTTTGAGTTCATTCTTTGCATCTGACCCCACATGTATTACGTGTTTATCAGTTAGATATAAAACATTGTGTGCATTCATGTATTCTCTTATTCGTTCATTTCCTATACGGTCTGCAATTGTCACTCCAGTTGCATTTTTGTCGCCTGTAGCCTTGTGCTGTTATGCGCACTTAGGGTCTAGTATCGAGAAAGACCCACTGATGTTATTTAATAAATCACCACAGAAAACAGAGGAGAAAAATCTGATGTGTTACATTCACGTGACTTTCTCTACCCTCCAGCGTTTATTAGTGGGTATACAAATTATTTTTACATAAGTTAATTTTTCTATCTACGCATTTCATTTTAATCGAGATAAAGCTTTTCAGAAATAGCTGCATTGCACATTTCGTTATAGATACAAAGGGAATAGCGATATTCAAATGTTTCAGAACTGGACGCTACGCTGGCCTTAAAATTCAGTGCTCTTTCCCTCTTTCCACGACATTGAGAGATACAATTAAAATTCGACAGGACTTCAAAAGAATGGTATTGAACAGTTCGAATCATTTATAACGTATAACTTGGAAATGGATAATGCCACAAAAAAGTTAATTGAATTAAATTGTGTGTTACAAAGACACGCCTTTTTTGGCGTAGTACGTTAACGCCTATCGCTTAATATTTACCAGTTATACAAGATTACACTAAATTTCTTTCACGAAGTGGACTTTGCAGACAATTCCCAGAAAATTCAAGATTTGCATTTTGTTAGTAATGTAAATATCTTTAATAAGCGGTATTTAATTTGAAAAATGGAAATTTGTAAAAAATTTGGAAAATTTTCCATGTAAAGGGTGGTGGGGTGGGGGTAATTTCTTCAAAATCTTTGTATCGCGTCTTTGGAAGGTATTTGACCTAAATACCAAGTTTAGTATTTATTCGACTTTTTTGAGTTGCGCTGTGCACAGACATAAATACACGCAGACAGTAACGACTTTTTCTATCTTTTTTATTTAGGGTGCCTCAAAGCATTATTTCCGGTGAAGTCGCGGTATTCAATTTTTGGGTTGAATGCAATACCCTCTGTACCTACTACGTACCAGAAAGTAAAAATATCAATAGAAAAGTGTGTCTTAACATTTCGAGGCTGAGTGCACCCCGTAAAATACCTTCCAGCGTGAGAAAATTCCTATGACTGTGCCGCTGATCGAAATCACGGGATCATGATGATAAATAACACAGTAAATCTAGCGTTATTGCGAGTACCAAAGTATGTGTATTTGCTTAAATTTCGGGTATTTTTCTTTCTTCGCGTGTTAACCCCATTAATGCCTACGGTCTCAACTTGGGGCTAGCAGTAGACTCTTTATTATTATTCGCTTTTTATTTTAATTTAAAAATGTTTCATATTCGCACCACATATTAAAATCTTAGGCACTGCATAGAGTAATGATAATAAATAAAAACTCACCCCTCCAACTGGAAATCGATCCCGAGACTTCTTGTTCGCAGGGCAGTCAGCTTTCTTTTTGTTATATGTCAAACTCATATAAAACGTACATGTGTACGTGTTCATCGCTCTCGTAATATTCTACGGCTTCTAATACCCACTTTTCTTTTACTCTCTACTATGTATAGTAAGTAGGGGAAGCATTGCCTTCCACCCGCAAATTCGATACCGAGATTCCACTGAAAATACATGTTTGAACAAACATTTTTTTAGAAAAAGGTCCGTGTGTACGTCTGTGTGTCTGTGAACAGCATAGCTCAAAAATAAAAGCGAAAAGTTTATTCGAAAAGTCGCACAAACTTGGTATTTAGGTTCAGTATGTTTTAAAGATGCGACACGAAGATTTTCATGAAAATCCCCCTACCTCAGACTACCCTTTACATGGAACATTTTTTCAAAATTTTGATTTTCTAAAATATGGCTCTAACGATTTCGATTAAAATATCGTATGTTTAACATATTTTCATGGCAAATGAAATGTATATCTTGAATTTTCTGGGAATGTTCCTAAAGGTCCGCTTCATTCTGAATGAATTTTGCATAACTGGTAAACCTTAAAAGATAGACACAGTGTTACTACAAAAAAGGTAGATCTCGTTAAAACACAGAATATATGTGTCAAAGATTTTTTTCGTCGAGTCAAGCTTTCCAAGATATTCCTTGTCGTTTGTTTGAATTTTCCAATACTTATACTTTGCTGAAATGGGAACTTATGCCCTGGACATGCAAAGAGAATGGAATGCTTCACATAGCAACTAGCTTTTAAAAGATCTGACTATCGCTTAAAGCCTACCATATTTCACTTGCACCTACAAGAAAGTTAGCAATAAGTTTCTGCAAATGTTTATCTACCATGTTAATCGAGATAGAGAATAAGCGTAAAAATAGTTCGTACAATAGCAGAGAAAGTCATGTGAGTGCAACACATCTGTTTTTTCTTCCTCTTTTAGGAAGTTTTGTACGCGGATATAACTTCCAGTTAATTGGGAAAGCTCCCATATATTGTGGAGAAATAAATATACATCAGATTACTTCAATAATAATAGTTCTTAAATTAAAAAGGCATACTATTCTTAGTAAAATCTTCCAAAGAGAGAGGAAGAGAAAAAGAACGACAAATTACTAGTTCTCTATGGGTTCATAATGAATTCCACAGCTTTGAAAAGTGAAATTTATTCCTCCCTCACATTCATATTCCTCCTGCTCTGCAAGAAGGTAAATTGTGAAAAACGTGGGCGGATAAGGCAGAAAAAAAAAGTTGGCAAGAAAACAAAACAAGGTGAAATCCAGAAGCAAGGAAGGAAGGTTCAGTGGCAGGCCTTCTTAAAGTCTTCCATAATTTATTCTTTTCTCCTCTTTCCTGGTTTTTTTCCTTCCCCTTTGCGCTAATCTGCTTTCTTCTTCATCTTCTTCCTCGCTCTTTAGTCTTCCTTTAAACATCTTCTACCCAGGGGCGTCCGTCCTCAGCCATCCGTGAAAGGAATATTTTATAAAAGAACAAACAAAGGAAAGCTAGATAAAACTAGTCTTCTCTAGACATCTGTTTCCTGACATCTTGCTCATTAACAACCTCTATGATGTCTTAGCTTATCTCTGCAATTTTATGATATCAAAACTACACAGTTTAATTAACAAAAGGAAGTAACTTTGCATTGAAGCATCCTTTAAGGACGTTTTGGTTTTTGAAGTTTTTTTATTATCTGCTTGCGAAATTATTAGTGAAAGCATTATAGAATTGAAGATAGAACTGAAGCCTAACGTGAAAATATGCTTTGTTTCGAGCTCTTTATTTCACTTTACTTTCTAACAGCACCTTGCTATTCATGTAATGAAAAATAGGGAATTTGAAAAGTAAATGCACAATATACCGTGGTGTACTAAGTGAAAAATTTGACCCTAGGGCTTTTTGGCCTTGCACAAGTTAGTGGTAGATGACTCCGCACCCAGTGTAAAGCAATTTAAGGGACACAAACTCTAAATTGAAGTCAGTCTCAAAAACATAATCATTTCTGCTCAAAGCTGTACAGTTCACAAGCCCATTTTTCACAGTGTATTTTACTAATCACTTCCGAAAGCTCGTAATCACCTATCACATATTTCTAAATTAAAAATCACCCGAAAACAAAATGTTGCATTTATATCGCTGCGTAAATAGCTACAGCCAGTTATACATACACCTTAATTTAAAACGAGTATTGTACAGTCACGTATATAAATGATACACTAATATTTCAAATCTGGCGTGAATTATGGCTTATACATTATGCATAGCTTGTGCTATAATATTAATAGCGTTAAAAAGGCTCATAGAAAACTTAAAACCTGAGGCAGTATTTTTAACACTTAAATGATTTCATTCTAATTATATAATGTAAAATGTATGTAACAGCCATTTTATTAATGTTTATATTATTATGTACATGTTTAATAATGTTATGTGAATGTATTAGGTAATTTAATAATGTAAAAGCTGTGAGAATATACGTCGAACGTTGCTAACAATGAGGTAACCTTGAGGCAATAATGAATTGGAAAGTTTAATAATGCTACTAGTAATTCTTGGAGCAACAATAATGTAATTTTTATACAGTTTATAAATAGCCAATCAACAACCAGAAAACCTGAAAGTAAAATAACAGTATTCTATTGGAGTAGGATTAGACAATAAGAAACTGAAATAGAGCAAATTGTACAAATTCAGAAGTGAGTTGCTAGTAGACAGCGTTCCCAACCGAACGCGAGACGTGTCCTCGAAACGTTTAATACTTATCAGTGTGAGACAAAAATTCATTACGGAGAGGATATTATAAAGTTTACTTGTTTAAAAAGTGCAAGTAATTAATAAATAATCTCACAGCTCACTATATAAGTGAAGTGTTATTTAATCGTGTAAAGGATTAATAAATGGAGAAAGTAAAAATTATAATCTGTGTAAGCCGCATCACACCTTGATAAGAGAAACATGTTTCTACAAAATTAATACTGACGCAGCCGAGGCAAACTAAATATATAGTATTTAAAGAAAACAGAAAGTTGGGGCGAAGGCTACCGGAAACTGTTTATCAACTGTTTTCATCAAGTTTTGGCTCTCCAACTGCAGCAATACAATACAACTCCTACTCCAAATTGACGCCCAAAGCGTGGTGCAAATAACTTAAAAGAGACCTACTTCAAACCGTACTAAAATATGTAATTTATAAGTAAATCTCGGAAGTAGTCAAATTAAAACGCCTACCAACTGAATTGCTTGTGGCATAACGCAGTCATGTGCCATAACACCATCTTCGGATTCGTGGTATTTTGAGGGAAAGGAAGGGTAGGCTTTGTGTCTTACAACCATGTAGGTACAAAGATATTTATTCGCATTATGCCTAATTATCTTTTTCAGTGCCAATGTTTTCATAGTCATTCTTTAAGCATACCGTGTTCCCGAATAGCCGTCCACTTCTTGAGTTATAACTTGTATTTGTGGACGGCGCGCTGGTAATGTTGTTGTATTTTTCAAAGGTGTTACGAATTTCAATCAGTTACGAGTTGTGAAACCTGTATTATAGTGCATTTGCTTTAAGTTGAAATATGGAAAGTAGAAAGAGAGCGCACTATACTCCACACGACAGATGATAATCCTTAACTGCCTATTCTCAGAACATTTACTATTGAAACTTACTATTTAAAATTCGGGTTAGGTTGAGATATGGAATTTAGAAGCGAGCAACCAACACACGCTTATTACAATACGAAAGCCGGTGAAGCAAGGACGGCCAAGACATGAGGATATTTTCAATATTTCACTGCCAAAAGTGAAACTGACAACAACACTACAGCAGATACTGAGAGACTAGGCAATGAAACCCTGCCACAGGCTGAAAAACCCTCGGGAGGAGGACGCCATTGTTTTCTGTTAAAAATCAAGGCTATGGATTAGAGGAGAGTGAGGGGCAAGGCGATAGGTAAATGCACAATTGCCCAATGAAAACGGTAGCACATTTCTGGCCTAAGGCTCTGAACCGCGGAATCTGTCTGTCATTCCGATACCCTACCCGCTTGTTTTGAAACCGTTTAGCTTCTCTTCCCACCACACGCACTCAAATCGTGGCAGACTAGTAATACATACATGTATATGTAAAGCAGCTATTGTGGCGAGCACATGTCAGGTTGGTAGGCCCTGCGTTGAGTCAAGCCTTCGTAAGAATTAGTGTGGTACACCTGATTATGTTTGTATACTGGAAGACTTGACTCAAATGTTGGTCGTACTGATTAGTTAGCTAATGGGATGTTTGAAATGGTCCAGTAGATTGGAGGTTTAACAGGAAGTTGGGGTGGGGATAATGTAATATAAAAAGGGTTGAGTTAGTGTGTTTCGGTCTCTTTTCTCGTTTCTTCTCTTCACTAGTGGGTTTGTGTACAGTCAGAGAAACATGCGAGTGTGCTCGGCCTTCGTCGACCTCGTGGCGGGACATGACTGCATAAGTATCCTGGAGGTTAGAGTACTTAGAGAATCTTAATAATAAACTGTGTTTAATCCTTTTTATTATGCCTTCCTTACCATGTTTCCCGGTCCTCGACATTTCCCTGCCAAGCGAGTGGTGTTAGTTCTTACGTCCCCTTTGTCCGGCTGAGCTATGAGGTTAGAAGTTCGTAATGATTTTGGTATAGCCGTGACACTATGTATTACAGATATAAAAGTGTACAGACGTCAGCGGAATTCGAGCTCGGAACCCCTTCATCGGATGCTGGTACACCAACCGTGGTGCACAAAATACAGGTGCAGATGTGTATATAGATCGTATTATTATTACTACTACTACGACACTACATTTTAGTAGGGTTTAATGTCTATTCCTACTACATACGGTTCCACAGGTGGATTCATACTGATGATACATGAAGTGAAATGATAATTGGAAAAGAAAGCTTCGGAAGAAACTGTTCCCGGCCTAAGTTTAGGGTACCTACCCGGCATTTTCAACTATGAGGACTGAGAAAAACCTGGAAAACATCTTAGTCAGGGAGGACGGTCTGGCGAGATTTGAACCTAGATCTCCCGTTCACGAATCCGTGCCTTATCGGACTCATGTCGGTTTACTACACCGCAATGTACTGTACGAAATATTACATTTGTATTCATATTATAAACCTTATAGTACTATACAAGGTATACAGTTAGTAATACATCTGTATTATCAACTTATGTTACAATGTTACAAATCGATGTAACAATCAAATCTAAATATTAGAGTACACCAAATACGCTTACCTCGCGACAGTGTTAGCTAAACCAGAAACGCTTTAAATAAAATAACTAAAACAGAAGCAAGTAGTGCTATGTAATGTAATGATAAGCGAGTAGAGATGCTTTACTATTCTGGATGTCATTTGGGTTGCCTATTTGAACAAAGTGAACAGCGATTCTGGAACACCGTGTATAAACATCTCGATCGGCCTACCCAACACTTGGCTATTGATAATATGGTTTTAATACATTTTCTAGTCCTAAGCCTATGACTTTTTTTTTCTAATTTCAATTCATTTGATCGTCTAGCTTTCAAAGCTGTCGTTTATTGCTGCTGTTTAATTTGCTTAGCGTCATATTTCAAATTAAGCTTTTCATCACCCTCGTCACTCTTGTGAAGGTAGCTTATAGCTGTCACTTAATAATTTGATCTAGTTCCAGTTTTCATTGTCACTTCACTTTCTTCTCCTGTCGTAGCAGCACTTACTGCACGCCACAGCAGTCGTAACAAACTCGCTCGGAGAACAGCACCTTTTATCGCACCAGAAAGGCACCGTTAACTCTTTTCACACTAACTCGCGACAACGCTCGCATATAGCCAATGGAATGTTTCAGAGAGTTTCAGAATGTTCCCAGCCGGAAGAAGAGAAACTTCCAGAAGATCCTGGTTATCTCTCGATTGCGTGTTTACGCTGTGCGAGAGCTCTCCCGCGTCTACTTATCTCTATTTATCTTACAACTGCCCGGCACCAACCTCGCGATAACCTTGAGCCATAGCCCCTGCGTCACAGCATACATTCTTTGCCAAATCTTGGGATGAAAATTGAGGTGAATATGGCAATTTAGTGGAAACTGCTGCTTAGATTCCCTGCTCCTTGACCCACAACACCTCATGGCAATACAGTGTATCAAGTAACAGGTAGCACAATACGGAGTATATTCTTATTGCAGTCACCGATGCTGTTATTGTGTTCTTATAAGCAACGTTTAGCTCATGAATATGCATCTGACCTAAGTCTGTGAATGAAAGTAAGAAAAAAATATAATATGTCTAGGGGTAAATTTAAGAAGTTTTGTTGCTTCACGTATGGAAAGTTGATTTGAAGCAGGAGCTGTATTGTAGTTCTTATGTTGGGGAGCCGAACTTGAAGTAGTTGCAACCGCACGTATAGTAAACAATTTCCGGTAGCCTTTGCCCCAAATGTACTTTCCGATGGTCTTTGCCCCAAACGTTTAAAAAATATTAACTTTGTAATTTTGACTGTTTCTTTAAATATTATATATTTATGTTTATCTCGGCTGCGACAGTATTTATATTTTTTTAGTGACATGAATGTCTTAGCAGGGAGTGGTGCGACTGAAGAATGTAGGCTTACACAGATTATAATTTTACTTCACTCCTTTTATTAATGCTTGACATGATTTAAATAACACTTCACTGATATAGAGAGCTGTGAGATTCTTTTCTTAATTACTTGCACTTTTTAACACGTGAACTATTTTCGTCTCACACTGATATATATTAAATTTCTCGAGGACGCATCTCGCGTCCGGTTAGGAAAGCTGTCTACAAGCAACTGAACTCTGAATTTGTAAATTTTGCTCCATTTATGTTTCTGATTAGCTAATCCTACTCCAATAGAATACCTTCATTTAACTAAAGCTTTTTCTGTTTGTTGATTGGCTATTGTCTCAAAAATTACATTATTGTTGCTCCAAGAATTACCAGTAGTATTGCTAAACTTTCAAATTCATCATTGCCTCAAGGTTACCTCATTGTTAGAAAATTTTGACCTATTTCTCACAGCTCCTACATTATTAAATTACGTAATACATTTACGTAACATTGTTACCTCTATACAATAATATAAACATATGCTATGACTGTAATATACACTTTTTATATCTCGTTGCATACACATATTGCTTTAAGGCGGGCTGTTACTGAATTTATATATTATATAATTAGACTGAAATCATTTAAATGTTAAAAATACTGCCTCAAAATGAACGAAATGAAGAGTTAGATATGAAAGATTCGGTGCCATGTCCTGGATTCGCACCACAGATCTTCGGCTTTCGGTGCCGATGCCGTACCTCTGAGCTACCAAAGCGAGATCACCTTCAAGGCACCAAGTTATATGCACCAGATGAGAAGGTTTAACGCACGGCATCTCAGCATGATAGAGCATAGCTTTGGTAAATGGAAGGTCCATGGTGCTACTCCTGGCCGTGGCATTGGTGGATTTTTTAAGCCACATTCAACTTTCCAATCTTACACATGACTAGTATAAAAGAGGAATTATAAATAATCTGACGTTGTACACCCATGACTTTCTCTACCCACAGTCATTTATATTCATTGGTTTCTACGAAATATTCTAATTCTATTTTTCTATCTGCTTCATTTGAATTGAGATAAACATTTGCAAAAATACTTGCATTACTCATTTCGTTGTAAGCAATAGAGAAAATCTAATTGATAGTCGGATTTTAAACGCTGGCTTTAAAATTCACAACATTGCGAGACACATTGAATAGTGGCAACACAAAAAATAGAGGAAAAATTCAAATAAATTATAACGGATATCTCGGAAATGGCTAATGTAGCAAAAAACGGTGTTTGCAACAAATTGTGTATTAAGCATATCTAATTTTTTTTTATAAGTGTGCTCTTACCTATCTCTTGATTTATAATGAATTATACAAAATGTCTTCGAAAAAAATAGGACTTCAAAGGCTGTTCTTAAAGGATTCAAAATATACATTTTTATTTGCCATGTAAACATCTTAAATATATAGCATTTTAATCAAAATCGGTTCAGGCTTTTGTTTTCGGAAGCCAAAAAATATCAATATTTTTCCAAATAAGGGTATTTTGGGGTGGGGGATAATTTTGAGTATCATCGTATCGCATCTTTGGACAAGTCTGGCATTTATGCTCTGTTATACTGTATTTATGCTCTTCAAGATACAACACATAAATGGACCTTCTTCTAAAACGTTCTGGGAACCTTAAAACATGTAGTTCCGGTGGAATATCGACATAGAATTTCTGGGTGGAAGACTATACTTCGTCCTACCAAGAAGTAGGTAGGCGGAAGCAAAAAAAGCCTGATATGATACATTCGCATGACTTCCTCTACCCTCTATCTTCATTAATGGGTATGCAAACTATTCTTACTAAAGCTTATTTTTCTGTCTACTACATTTAATCTAAATACACTTTTGCAAAACTAGGTAACATTTCCTTATAAATACAAATAGAACAACGATAGGCAACTGTTTAAGAACTGCACGGTATATGCTGGCCTAAAAGTTCCACACTACTTCTATGCAATCGCAAAAAATAACTGAAAACGGATGGGACTTCAAAACAATAACTATTGGCTGGTCCCGTAGCTCATCGGTAGAACAGCTGTCTGCTGTGCGAGGGGTCCCGAGTTCGATTCCCGGCTGGGGTTGGAAATTTTTCTCTAACCAAGATTATTCCCTATCCTCCCCAGAGTCTGGAAGTATGAATGAGAGTATGAATGTATGTGTGTTCTAATGATTAAAACCCAAAAAGCGCAAGAAACCCAACGACAACAGAATATAATTTAACACCATTGCCAATAAGCAATAAGTTACAATGGAAAGGCCGCCGATAAGACCAAGGTATTTAAACGCGGGTTATAAATGGAGCTTAAAGAAATAAGTATTGAACAATACGAACGTTCTCAGAAGCGGTTTATGCCACAAAAAACGGTTAAGTTAATTGTATGTTATAGAGTGATCTACATTTTTTGTTTGGTACCTTTTAATCTATTGCTTAACGTGTACAAGTTATATGCGCTTATTCAAAGTTCCTTCCGAATGTAGACTTCGTAAGTTATTCCCAGAAAATTCAAGATATACAGTTTGTCACGTAAATATCTTTCATATATGGTATTTTAATCAAAATCGTTAGTCAATTTTTAGAAAATCAAAATTTGGGGTGAGGATATTTTCTCGAACATCTTCGTATCGCAATCTTGAAAGATATTAAATCCTAATACCAAGTTTGGTATTTGTCCGTCATTTAGTTTTTTTTATCTTTTATGCTACAGACAAACGCACGAACATGTTTCCAAAAATGATTTATTTGGATTCAGGGTGCCTCAAAACATGTATTTCCGGTGGAATCTCGATATCGAATTTTTGGGGGAAATGCAATGTCTTCCCTTCTTACTATACTTAGTAGAGAAAGCAAAGAAAAGAAAGAAAAAACTGCAAGAACTGATTTTATGCTTTTAAGTGCTGGTTAACTAAGGTTATTTTTTCTCACAAAAAATTAAAATTTTCCTTCGTCTTATTTGCATATCATTTTCTTGTATGCGTGAACGTTCGGGAGAAAATTTCGCATTTAAACAAGCTAATTGGCAAATTAATCAACAGCAATATAAAAATAATCTGATGTTACACACATGGCTTTCTCTGCTCTTGTACAAAATATTTTTACAAACGCTTATTCTCCATATGCTTCATGTTAATCGAAACGTTAATCTTGTTGCTAATTTTCTTATAGATGCAAGGGGAGTTGGTAGACTTTAAGCGATAGTCAAATATTTTAATAGCTGGTTGTTATGTGGAGTATTCCATTCTCTTTGCATTACAGTACAAAAAAAAATGAATAACGATTCCCATTTGAGAAAAATTATAAGTATTGGAAAATTTAAGGGAATAACAAGTAATATCTCGAAAATGGTTCACTCAACAAAAAAGTCCATATGACATAAATTGTGTATTTTACGCGATCTACATTTTTTGTGTAGTAAAATTTTGTCTATCTCTTATGGTTTACCAGTTATGCAAAAGACGTTCACAATGAAGAAAATTTTGGAGACATTCCCGGAAAATTCGAGGTATACATTTTTGTCATGAAAGCATCTTAAATATATGACACTCTACTCAAAATAGTTAGAGCCATTTTTGAGAAAATTAAAATTCTGGAAAAATGTTCCATGTAAAGGGTAATCTGGGGTGGGGGGATTTTCTTGAAAACCTTCGTGTCGCATCTCTGAACAATACGAACTCTGAACCTAAGTACCAAGTTTGGTGTTTATCCAACTGTTCGTTTCTGAGTTATACTGTTCACAGACAGACACACAAACACACCGACATGTCTCCAAAAATGCTTTTTTTTGATTCAGGGGCCCTCAAAACATGATTTCCGGTAAAATCTCGGTATCGAATTTTTGGGTGGAATACAATACTTCCCCTACTTACTATACGTATTACAGAAAATAAAAATGGATAATATTTAGTAAACGAGGCCGACTACTTCTTTGACTCCCCTTTCTGCATATATCGAAATTACTCAGCACAGGGTACACATTGACTGTGAGGCGAATCAGATAAATCGTCGATACGTCATTTCAACCTATCTTATACATTGTCGATATAGAGTTTTGAAGTTGCCGTTATATCTTACAGACGCTATTTAATTCAGGCTTCGTTCGATCCTCAGCGGAAAACATAACGAAAAAGAAGAATTAGAGGGGATTTGATGGGCGCAAGAGAAATAGTTTCAAATTTCAACCCTTTTCCAATTTCATCCGTTGTTTTTAGTGGGTCTGAGTCAATACTGGAACAGGGAGCAAAAACGTTGAGAATCATTGCTCCATAAAGTAGCGTCCCTTTTCTTTCTTTTCTTATCCGTCGTAAACTCTTCTTGAAATTCTGTAAATGAGAGTGAGAAGCATAGCTTGAAAAGGGAAGCGCCGCCATTTTGGCGCCAACCATTTGGACATAAAAAAAGCTAGGAATTAGCAAAGGCTGCTTATCATGTATATTCTCTCAATTTCAGCTTCTGAGGATTTCATCAGTGTCGATTGCTCATTTAAGGAACGGGAGATGTTGTATCTTACCAAATGGATTGTAATAAATCTGAACCGTAACAGAAAACTACTAATTTTATAATATTTTAAAACTATTGACCACCTAAGAAGGAAGCATTTTATTATTATTTTCTATGTGTGCGTACGTTTTATTGCCATCATAGGAAACGATAAATGGAATGAGCAATTCATGATATGCATGGAACTGAGTCCTTTGTGTTGAAATTTAGCTGACATTCGTCTTGTTAGAATGATGGGAAATCCGGAGAAAGCCTATTTTAAAAGCAAAATGTACATCTGTCATGCATGTAAAAGAAGCTATTTGAGGAAACATAGAATTGTGTTAAATTTTAATGTCACCTTAGTTTGAGAAGATGGAATCCAAATAGACAACATGCCAGCACAAAATTTAAGTTGTCCAAACTAACCGAATTTTTACCTAAACCACATGGCGTTCTCAAATTCACTTTTGAGATAACATACCCCAATGGCGACTTACAATCTCATAATTGTTTCAACTCCGGGCCTTATATTTAACTACTATTAGATCAATCAATGTTAATTATTTGTCCCTCCACGCATGACATATATGAGCTAAATTTGGAAAGTTAGAATCAAATAATAAATTATTATCGTGGCTATGGCATTGAATTTTTCAGTCCGATTCTTCTTTTCAACTTTAGCCCAAATATGACATGTGTGGAAGAACAATTAGGTAGAATCAACTTCGTTTGTTTATGTAGACTGCTCTCATTGTATGATTTAAGCCAAACTAAACCAGCTGAAACAAAACCAGCCATACAACATCGAAGTAGTAAAATTGATTGCCGTGCTAGTAAAATTGATTTCTGTTACGAAATAATGAACTATTTTTACAAAGTGATAGCCAAGGTTTTTTCCAAGAACCTTCCAAAGTTGCTATACGTTTCTCTTTATATATTTATTATTATAGTTTTGTTTTTAGGAGTAATTTATGAAAAAAGCAAAAAAGAAAAACACTAAACCCCGATACATATAACTTTACCCCGTATCTCTTAACTGTCGCGTACGCTAGTCACTTCTCATTGGCTGCGGTCGTGAAAAAGGTTGTTGCGCGATACAGATTAGTTCCTTATTTAACTTCATTTAAGTATCTTAACAAACATTGTCAAACTATATTTTCATCCGTGTGAATAAAATATGTTACGTAGATAATATAAATTAATACATTTGGATTGCATGTAATCTCTTACCTGTCACAAATACGTAGGGAGGTCCTTTGGTTTAAACTTGTCTCACATGATGACAAAAGCATGCGCATTTACTATGACAGACTGTTTAAATTGTTTTTATCACCTGATCAGCACTGCACATATGCTTATACATCGCCATTCAAAAGCGTACATTAGCTAATCAAGCGGAAGGAATAGGAGCGCGGAAGAATATATATAAATGGGACAAGGTTATAAGAAACAGGATTTAACTACACAGAATGATGTCCATAAAGCGTGAACATGAACACGCTGCTCGAGTAGTTCTAAGCATGGTTACGTATCAAACAAGCTGTCACAGATATTAAAGCTTTTTGTCCACATTAATGCAAAGAATTGAAATGAACCTACTCGAACCCTAACCTTTGAAGGATTACTCGTACATTCAAAGTCTTTTCAACATTGATGTCTTTTGGTTTCCCAAATGATTCTATAAGAATTGAAGCAGGAGTTGTATGTAGTTCGACTGTTGGGGAGCCAAATTGATGAAGTAACTGCCCCACGTATGGTACAAAGTTTCCGGTAGCCTTCGCCCCAACGTTCAATTTCCGGTGGCCTTCGCCCCAATGTTTAAGAATCCACTTTGTATTTTATGTTTCTTTAAATATTATATATATTTATGTTTGCCTCGCCTGCGTCGGTATTAATTTGTAGAAACATGTTTTCTCTTAACAGGGTGTGATGCGGCTAAAGAATGTAGGCTTACACAAATTATAATTTTTACTTCACTCCATTTATTAATCCTTCACACGATTAAATAACACTTTATAGAGACTTGTGAGATTATTTATTAATTACTTGCACTTTTTTTAACACGTAAACTTTATAATATTCTCGCCGTTATGGATTTTATATGTCTCACTCTGATTACGTATTTAAATGCTCGGGAACGCGTCTCGCGTCCGGTTAGGAACACTGTCTACTAGCAACTGACTTTTACCGCCTGAATTTGCAAATTTCATGTATTTCAAGTCTGTGATTGGCTAATCCTACTCCAATAGAATACCTTTATTTTACTTTTAGCCTTTCTAGTTTTTGATTTGATATTTCTAAACTGTTTTAAATACTAGATTATTTCAAGAATTACTAGTAGCATTATTAAACTTTCCAATTAATTATTGCCTCAAGGTTACCTCATTGTTAGCAAATTTTGACCTATATTCTCACAGCTCCTACATTGTTAAAATAATACATTCACATAGCATTATTAAACATGTGCATAATAATACAAACATAATAAAATGACTTATATACATTTTATACGTTATTTATACACATATTGCTTTAAGGCGGGCTGTTCTGGAATTTATATATTATATAATTAGACTGAAAATCATTTAAGTGTTGAAAATACTGCCTCAGAATTCAAGTAGATATCCACTTAGATAACTACTAATAGAGGAGACCTTGACACCATCCTTTGCCTCCCTCCAGAATGTAGGTTAAATCACAATTACGATGTGATACAGATGCGCTGCTACAACATCAAAGTTACGTCCCCAATTTTGTTGGCGGTACGTTGAAACTCTGCACAAATGGCATTTTTTCCCTCGTGTCGGTGCTAATCCAGACTGCGAAACATTCTCGTTTCTCACCATTGAGGTGCAGGCTGACCCTGGGCCAGAATCGCTGATTGGTTTGGTGAAGCATCCGTTTCCGTTGGAGAGAGGGAGATCGGGATTAACTTGCTCTGCCCAGTAAGCTGTTTCCACAAGTTCTCCCTTGAAAATCAATTACAGTGTTGCCACGCCAAAATAACTTGAAATTGAGGTCGCTCTTTAAGCACTTGCCTGTCTAAAATTAATCGAAATAAACTGCGCAGCAGGGTTACGTCAGACGCCATCATAAGAAGGGTTCCTTTCCAATTAAGGCGAAGTGTAACTGAAAATAGATAAAAATGAGGTATATATCTTAGTTTAGGTGGTTCCGAGTGTTTTGATGCATTGTTATGCAAGAGAATAAGTCCTTGGTTCTACCACCAATGGGTTTTTCTCAGTGAGAACGCGTGAATCTGAATGTCTCCAAGACTTGTATGAAAACAAAATATGCAGAACTCATAGCGAGGAGCATCATGAGCGGAAATCAAGGAGCAGAAATCAAATTCATCACTATGTGGTGAAAGGGCGGTACTGTGCAACGAAGTCATTGTTACATATTTCGAACAACTATTATGGGTTTCAGTATGGTATCCCGGGAAATAGACCATAATTAATTACTTACAGAATCGAAAAAGTGGAGTATGTACGATGATCTAGAAGTACTGTGGAGCTAAGCAGATGACGCCCCGAAGAAAACATCTGGGCCACCTACACTCCCTTTTCAGCAACACTTGTTATATAGCAGAAACTGGAGGCAAAAGTTCGCTAAATGAATGAAAATTAGCGACCAAGACTATATGCAAACTTGGATCATTGGGTTTTAGCCTCACAGATCGTATGGCTACGCTTTGTGGCTTAGGTTTTGGCAGCACACCTTACCATCCACTATGTTTTTGTTTCCAATGTTGGCAGTAGAAGAACAACACAAGAAAGTTTGCCTAACTTCGGGTGAGATGCATGTGATTGATTTTGGGTAACTGGTATATAAGGGACAAAAGTGCCAATAATTGGCATAAATGTGAACGTTTTGGTTGTGAAGCGGAGGGGATTCAGCACGATCCAGCAATGAGGAAAATATAACAATGTCCCATGAGGGGGCGCCCCCCGGGAGGAAGGGATAAGTGCAAAGGGGACACCGGGCGGTCGGAACCAGAAGTGACGGCGCAGTAATGACAGGATCCCCAAAGTTTCCAGATATAGACGTCCCGACAGTCGGGCAGGCGACCGGGGACGCCGCCTTACATAGGGCCCAACGCCCCGAAGGGATGGCACCAAAAATAGAATGTAGTGTTTCAATAGCTTTATGGTTTGGTGAGAATAATCATCGTTGCAATACTTAAAGATGATTTATGTTTATTTATACCTTAAGGATACTCATAAAATATAAAACAAAACATTAACATTAAATATTTTAATTATACCCCAGCAACTAGCCCAAAGCCGAGGGACGGAGGAAGTTCACAGAGAGCATCCTTCTCCCTGCCACGCTGCACCGAAGCACCATCACTGACACTTCTAATAGACCAAACGGCGTGAGAGATGAATGAAGTGATTAATGGAACGAAATGGAGGGACAGGAAAATTCGGGGGATGAAAGAAACCACTCCAGCATTCGCCTGACCCTGTGATAAAAAAACCGATGGTTCAGAATGGGAGGTCGCCCTAAATTGAACCCGGGACCTCCCGAAGGTCGACCACAGACTTTTAAAGTCCGAGTCATCCTACTGGGTTCATAAATATGTTAAAACATTTTTAATATAGAATCAGCTGAAAAATTCAATGCCACAGCCGGTATTTGAACACGGCGGTCTACCTGGTAAACAGCTTGAGTCAGTTGGGGAATTCAGTGTCCCACTGGTATGTTGTCACAGTACAATGGTTAGAGCAACCGCACGGAAAGCGAGAGAGCCGTGTTCAAATCCTGCTGTAGCATATTTAAAGCATGCCCAGACCAGGTTAGGTGTTTAAAAAGTATAATAATTTCATTAGTTGTAATGAATCATAATTAATTATCACTCTGGCAGCCTTTGGCAGCGTTTTTCACGCCTAACGAACCTACTGCTGCCAATGTTATACAAATATACTTGATTAAATATTACATACATAAAATATACACATGATTATTCTTTAACCCTTTTGAAATAATATCTTGGTATTAAGATACCTGATTAATATGACACATTAATGGATACATGATAAAGCAACTATCTATTGTTAATTAATTATGCTTGTTAGGTCAGTGATACCGTCACATATACCAGCATCATCAAAAGAAAAGTAATTTCGTGGGGATTCTGTACATTTACCCCGACACCTGTTAAATCGGAAGTTAAAAACTGCAGCGGTTACTCCTTGGTGGGCCCCACTATGTTGATATGATGGATGCTGTGTTACGTACCTGTAAGTCGTCTTGATGCCCGTACTCTCGTGCTGTATCTTGAGGTTCTCGTAGACTGGAATCTGATGATCGTGTATCTGTATTCTTGTGTGTGTTAGTATGTTGGAATTATTATTTTGTAATTTTGCCACGGCTGCTGTATTTGTTGGAGAACACTTATGTTTTGTCAGGGTTGCGTGTGGAGAAGGTTAAAATATTTTGAACACACGTATTCTGTTAATTATTTCACTTTTATTTTAGATAAACCACATATGATATTCACAATTCGCTATTACCTTTGTCATGTTAACATATGTTTAACTGGTAGACTTTAAATACGTAGCTTTAGCGTCTATTTAGAGCTAATATACTACCTTCCTGCTCGAACACTGACAAGCTTCTGTTAGCATTCCCTTCAACCGTTTTCTTAGCGTACGTATTTGAATTATAGGAATGGATCAATGTACCTGATTGGTGCTACAATCCAACAACATCTAATAAAGGTTTGTGTTATATATACACAAACCTTATATTATATATAAATCTGTGTGTGTGTGTGTTTACAGACTTCCATCGTCTGAATTATGAATCCAAGGTTCGTTACATGCTTACGTAGATACTACTACATTTCTCATAATTTTATATTACTGGTTATATAGCTAACAATGGCCTTTCCCTCTTATATTATATTTTATATGTTACAACGTTATATACTTGTTCTCTACCATGTGTACATTATCAATATATGTGTTTTTAACATGCTCTTAATTATTATACGTAAAATATTATCAAAGAAAATGCATAACACGTAAAATGTGGAACAAAATATTAAGGAACGAAATTATTAATGTGTTGAGAAGCTGTAAATTAGATATCTTGTTAAATTATAGAGCTAGATTTGTCTGTGGCTAGTACTGTATGTTGCTTCAAATCGTTACCTAAAGAGTGACAAGACTTCTTATAGCCAAATTTAGCTGCTTCCAATGTACAGTTTATTAAGAACTATACATTAGCAAATCGTTGTCTGGGAGCAACAAACAATAGCAGTTCACTATTTCAGAATGTATTACGCAGGCAAATGGTCCTTTTCTCGTAGCCATACATAGTTGGAGGAAATAAATTTCACATAATTTTACAAAACAAAAGTTTTTTAATCTGCGGAGGTGGTTGAGCGGCTCTCTTCGCTTGTTTAGATAAACTCTCTCTCAAGCTGCTAAGTTGCCCAAGCGCATAATTCAGTCACTGATGAGCGACTGAACTATAGGTGTGCATGTGTAAACAAAAACATATGAATAACGCACACAGAGCTAATGCGGCAGGAACAAAAGTATACACGTTACAGCAGGCAAATGTGGACTACTCTCAGAATAATTAGTATTGTTTTCTCTTAGCACGAAATTTACTGGATTCTACAGGGTAGATTGTAACTCGGCACAGAAAGTGAAACTGGCGGAACTGAAGAGATACCTAGCGAAGATTGGCCGAATGCGCTCATTGCTCGATTGTTTAGGGAATGATACTTAAGAAAAAAGACAATTCGAGTTTTCTTTGTAGCCTTATAAGTTGACATTTAGTCTAATTTGATATGTATTTTATCACTGTAATTGGCTATCTAGAAGTAAGACTCAATAGTGCAGGGGATTGGAGTAAACAGAAGAAAAAAGTACTAGCAAAGGGGAAAAAGCAATACAGGTAATCAGAGCATGTGTGAACAAAATACCAGAAGTGCAAATTACGTGGCTAGAATGGATGTATAACATAGTGGTGGAACCAAGGATGTATCATACGCAGCAGCGGGCTGGAAAAAGGATGGGAAAATGCGGATGCTACACATAGGAGTTTTTGCAAAATAAGTCTGGGATTACTAAGCAATTCACGAATGGAGTAGCATAAGAAGAACTAGGGAGGCTGGGAACTAAAGGCAAAATGGTGGAAAGGGCAACCAAATACTGCTTTAGAATAAAGCTACTATTGGAAAATGTTATACTAAAGCAATGCTTGATTGTACACGAGAAAATGGGGGGGGAAGAAACTTGGATGAATAAGATACAGTCAACATTGGAAGAAATGGGATTGGGGGAAACATGGGTAGAAAGAAACAACTAAAGTAATGGTTTATGGGAATAAACAAGAGTGGAGGATATTGAAAAGCAAGAAATTATAAGAGTTTCAAGGAAAAAGGTCATTGATAGATTATAAATGTTTTAAAACGGAATGGGGAAAAAAAGATACATCGAAGTATGCCACAAAGAGGCCGGAATGGGGATGCATGGCTGAGGACAGGCGTAATGAATTTAAGTGGTCTTACACGGAGAAGAAGGGGAGTATGTACTAAATGTAATGGCTTACACGACAATTGGAATTATATTCTGGAATGCGAGGACATGGGTAAAGGAAGAGAGAATTTAATACTAGAGAAATGCAAAAATTTACCAATAGAGTTAAAGGTTAGGAACATTTTTAATCCAAGATTAAATGAATTTATGCATAAAATAGGAAAATATTTATGAAAAATTAGGTTAAAGTGGTTAAAAGAATCGTGAAGGAAATTGGAGAAGATACGGAAAAAGTAACAAGGCAAAAAAGTAAATAGTGGAAAATTATACTTCTCCATTGTATATACAACAGAATGTTAAATATAAGGGGAAAATAAATAATAAGCAACTCCATTGTATTGTAAGTTCAAAGTAGACAATACATCATTCATTCATTATCATCGTAGACAGTACTAAAGACGAACCTCGTTTATCCGGACTAGGTGGGATTGGAGGTAATCCGGATTAACGAAAATCTGGATAATACGTAAACAAACTATTAAATGAATGTAACCTACTAATCTATACAAAAAATACTCTGACACTAACAAGAATAACCAATAACACTATTTTGCATCTAAGCTCAGCATTGTCCTCACTTTTATTTCCTGAAATATGCCGCGTTATCCTTCTTGCCGATTGTTGTTTCAATTAGCAGCATAAATGGCGAAGGATAACTTGACGACATAAATTTGCCAACATAAAGTAATTACTGTATGGCTATTGTTATGATTTAATAGAATTACTAACAATTACTAATAGAGTCCGCTAGTTATGATGTCGTGTCTTCAAATTCTAGTTGCTGCATTTGAAGTTCCTTATCCACGGACGCTGTTGGTTGTTGATAAATATTATTGAGCATGGGATTGGATGAGGATATCTCAAGAGTATACCTCATTAAGAATACATGCTAAAATTGAAGACCCTAATTAATCTTAAGTTAATGGTATTTACTTTAAATATGTTTGCATGAAAATGTAAATCTTTGACAATAGCACTTTAGATTATTTTTGATAACCATAATTGAGGCATTTCCACTTTATTGGACTTGGGATCGTTAGTTTACGCACACACTTTCTTGACTGAAGATTGTTCACTTCCTTGAAACTACATGGCTTCACGCACTTGATACGTCTTTGTTTCTTACATCGCACGTATTTATGAACGCGGAATCATTTCTCTGGCGGTTGTAATTCTAACGTCGGGTGAATAACACAAGTACTTTCACTTTGAAATAGTTACCGTCGCGTACACGTTATTCTTTACATTGCATCTTTACACTTATTGTTTTGGCGCGGAAGGTTTATGTTCAGTGTTAAAGATTTATCCCGCAAGTGACTTTAACAGAAGGTTAAACCCGGACCTTAATTCACATAGGATCATAGTTGATCGATCCATATTTTACTTCTAATTTCCTTATTGGCTGACTATTCGCGCAATTCCTAAAATGGATAAATCAGGGGGCGGCTTTTAGTTTCTCCCTATTGGCGTCTCAAAGTCACGTGAGTAGAGACAGTGGTGGAATCCCCGGCCTGCAACTTTGTTCCGGGTTCATCTAGCGTGGAACGAGTATTGCCTTTCTAGCGTAAAATCGTGTCCAGTAGAAATACTCTTGCGCCGTCACCCAGAAATATCGCTAACATATATAGTAAAATAACAATCACACAAGTATAATTAACACTATGATTACATAAAGAATACATATTATATACATATTTATTAATAATGGATTAATATAGCATTGTTTCGGTACAGAAAACTACCTCAAATAGCGAGTGCGTTTCCTTTGTGTGAAATCTGTGCTGCGTTTGAGAAGCACAAGGGGAAAGTAAGCGATCAAAAAATCAATCCGAATAAACCAGAAATCCGGATTAATGAGAGCCGGATAAATGAGGTGCTTTTGTACTTATGTTTTAAATAAAAATGGTTCAATCGCCTCTTGTTTAGCCATTCAAGACAAGTATATAAGAACACTCCTCTACTAAATACAATTAGAAAGAGCATTATTCCATATAATAAACATATTTGCTTATCATGGGTTATGCATCATGCTGGAACTGTTTGAAACGAGAGAGCTGATCCGATCGCAACACCTTGTGACAAATCCAACCTGGAGTTTAGCCATTTGTTAGGTCCAAATTTATAACTTAAAAAATTTCTAAAGAAACATAGAATAACCTCTCTTTAAACAGCCTAGACGAAAACTAACAATTCATTTATTTTTTCCTTCAGTTTTTGATCGCATCTCTTGCAAGAATTTCACACCAAATTATATTCTTACACAATTTATTATTGGACACGAAACTTTAAAAGTTACCCGCAACGTTTTCATCCAGAGTCGAAGGAGATGGTTTTGTTTGCAAATGTGAAATGTCAGAAGATACAATATTCTACCTGCTGTTCCAGTGCGATCGGCAGCATATCAGAAGATACATTCTATTAGAAGATCTCTACCATTGTAAAATCAATTATTCACAGCCGTCATCAAAATTATTCTCTAAATCATGTTCCGGCTCTGCTTTTATATCCTTAATTACTTTGTCTACCACGTATATAGAACGTAAGAAGGTATTACCCAGACTTCCCGGGAAAAACATGTTTTGAGGCCCCTAAATCCGAATAAAGCATTTTTGGAAGCGTCTGTGTGTGTGTGTGTCTGTGAACAGCATAATACGAAAACTAAAAGTGGGATAAACACCAAACTTGGATTTGAGTTCAATATTTTACAAGTATGTGACAAAGATTTTAAAGAAAATGCCCCCAACCCAAGCACACTTTACAAGGAACATTTTTCCAAAATTTCGATTTTCTAAAAAATAGCTGTAATCATTTTGATTAAAGAAAGATACTACATGACAAATAAAATATACTTTTTGGAATAGCCCAGGAAGCCTTCATTCGAAAGGAATTTTGTATAATGTTGTATAACCTGTAAATATTAAGCGATCGACGAAAACGTACCACACACAAATGTAAATTTCTTTAAAACACAATTTATTTAAAGTAATATGTTCTGGCATAAGCCGTTTCTGAGATATCCATTACTAAGAGTTCGAATTGTTCAATACTTGTAATTCCTTTCAAGTCCAATCGATTTTTAATTTTTCTGCGATTGCATGGAAACAGTATGAAATTTTAAGGCTAGCATATAGAGTGTAGTTCTTAAACATTTGACGATCGCTGTTCTTTCTATCTATATCGAAATGTGTAATGTAGCCATCTCTGCCAAGGTTTATTTGGATTAAAATGTATAAGATAGAAAAATAATCTTCAGTAGGAATAGCTTGTGTAGTACCCCCAATAAAGACAGAAGGTAGAGAAAGTCATGTGAATGTATGACATCATGATCTTTTGGCATTTATTCATCCATTTAATCATTTGTAAGAAGTTAATGTTATATCTGTTTTATTTTGTTTATGTATTTATAACTCTAACGTGATATTTGGTGCAATTGGGTTCAAATACGTTTTGGAGAATAAATAATATATATTTAAATATATTTTTAAAATATTACTGCATCTGGCATTATGTGTTATGAATTCTGCACGATTTTACAGAAATAAACCAGAACTGTTACACACTTTGGAGTAGAGAGGTAAACCTTAAGGCATCTTTTAGTTGAAATTTTGCTCTAAAAATTTATAATACTGTTAGGTGTGACAGCTCCTGTGTGCTCAAACTATGTGGTTTCTCTCTTTATGTATATATGGAAGTTTGTTTTCTTACTTTTGTTTTCAACAGATTTTTCTGTGAATGACATTTTCTGGTATAAATGATCCGTTTTCTCAAACTATTAAAATAACTGAATCAAATTTTAGGATCATAAAACAATTTCTAAGTGCTGTTATGGAACTAAATATTTTGTGTTAATAAGATGATTATTTTTGAAAAAGACAAAAATATCTGAGAAATTGTAAACCAAAATGTATAATTGAGAAAAGAATGCTATCTACCTTAATAAACTAGCTAGTTGGATATGTTTCAGAACCGGCGATTGTCATCAATCTTGATAAGATACTAAGTTACCTGATGTCGTTAACTCGTAGCTCGCTTTGTTTTCTCGCACGCCAGCTGCTCCAGTGGTAGAGGTATGAGTACTTTCTCATGGTATGGTGAGTGTAATGTGAAAGATAACACGTTTAAATTGACTGAGAAATTCAATGTAACCTATTACTTGAGCTATTGAAGTGGGTTTAAAGATAAAGAATGCAACTGACTATGAATGGTAGCACTCGAAACTACAAAAATTGACTTTTATACCTCCTGACTTTTGCAGTGCCAAATTTTTGGTTTCAAATAACTGTTTCCGAAATGAATCTAGTAGCGTAACTTGCCGTGGGTCGCTAAAATGCTTACCAGCGAAATCCCTCGCAATAGCCGCTAAATCTTACACAAACGCGCTTAAAATAACACACGAGTCGTATCAAGTATCCAGAGTGACGAATGTATGCACGAAAGTGTGCATGAACGGATGTGATCAGTATCAGTGCCGGTAGCAGAGTAACTCCTGATTTAGATTACACGCATATTTTTTAACTTAATCTCCGCCTACATTTTACACCCCACCAACATTATTTCACGCCCGGGTCAATACTTCAAATTCTACTTGAGTTTCTGCTACATTGTTGCTAGGGGGCTACCTCCCCTAGATCTGAAAATTTCATCCACCTTTGTCTTTTGCAGAAATGGCGTAAGTGACTGTCCAAAGGTACTAAACTTAACGGCATTCCCAGAATCTTTAAGCTAATGTGTTCTATCCTCGGCTGATGTTATTACTTTCATTAACTTGACTTCCCAATTACCGTCTTCTTTCCGGACAAATATTTCAACTCAGGCTTACTACACTATACTTTGATTTAATATACAGAAATTATTTATACAATTATTTATTTATCTTACTATTATTTCTATTTATTTATTTTTATTTATTTGCGTTAGCAAACTTCCTTAGCATATGGCTATACACCAGCCAAAGATGTTATCTTCCCATATTCCACCCATATTACTTTCTTTAATTATAACATAAATGGTGATAATAATAATAATAATAATTATAATAATACCAAAATAATAATAATAATAATAATATTATTATAATAATGATAATATAATTACATAACTTAACATCACATGATAAAACTAATTCACATCTCTTTTTATTGTCAATAACCATTTCGTTTTTACTTTGGGCATGTACTCTCCTACCTTTTTACTATCCTTGTTAAAAATCTTGCTTAAGGCTATTTTCCTGTCCAGTTTTAACCATTTCCCATTTATAGCTTGCTTTCTCCAATGCTGTGTACCTTTACAATAAAAAACGATATGTTCTAAATCTTCTCTTTCCCCACATATTGGACACTGGTTCTGTGAGAACCCATTTCTTATTTCCATTAGTCTCCATACACCTGCTCGTACCCAGGCTATACTTTCTCTTTGTTCCTTATTTGAGTTATCCACATACTGTTCTCTAGCCCATACATTTTTTATTAATATATATGATTCCAAGGAACTTTTCTTCCCAATGTTACTAAAAAATGTTGTATCTCTATATCTTGAAACCTCCGCCTAGCTTCTTTCCAAAAACCCTTAACATTATTTTCCCTCCTTATCCAAATTTCTCCCAGATCACTATTTTCCAAATTAGTTTGTATACTATAACTCCACCCATTTTTCTTTAATATTTCTATTTAATTATTTATATATTTTCGTCAATAATTGTGGTATCAAACGCATCTAGATCCTGAAAAATCAGAATGAGACATTAAATAGTTTCTAAGATAATGCGAGATGGATTTAGCAGATATAATTTTGGCAGGATTAGTGGTTTTAATCTCTCCGTTTTATCTTAGTAGTTACGGTATTTGTTTGGCTGTAACGGTGCTCAGTGCTGTTTTTACCGCTTGAAATAATTTCAGTGTTTCCTTGATAAGGGTCTCAGTAAAATCTATTAGCAAGCTCATAGCTCTCAAAAACAGGATCCAGTAAAACACTAACGCGAGTTTCAATGCACAACGAAGCTTCCCAAAGACAGAATGAGCGCAAAGCGAAAAGAAACCCTGAACCAAAGGGGAAAGAGGTCTTTTAGCGCCGGAACCAACTTCCGACGGCAAGGAGCGGGAACGGAAGTCAAGACGGAGTCAATTCGCACAGGAACCAAACACCGTAGCAGCAACTGGTTATTGTGGGTGCGATTATAATATACCCAAAACGGTTTCTTGCAGTGACGGATAAGTGTGTTTGCAAATTCTGTGTGATTTAAACAACCTGTGTGAGCTGTTTAGCAACGCGCCGAATAGAAAACAGCTCGCTAGGACGTAACGCTAGTGAGCAGTAGTAAACCACCTCAACATGGTAGTATGTTATGAAATGGCAACTATAATCGATAAAGGGTTTGGACTGACATAAAAATACTCTAAAACATTGTACAATGATGTCCTAAGTAGACTTCGGATCTTTAGGTTCTAAAAAATGTGATTTTAGGCTCCTAAAAAGGTCCTGCAAAGTGGGGAAATTGGTCTTTAATAGGCACAATAAATAAACAAATGTTATGCGTCAGCCCGTGCAAAACACAGTGATTAATGTTTTATTTCAAAACACACTTAAATATAATAGGATATCCAGACAAGTAACGTGTGTTAAATGCTGAAAAAATACCTTCAAAGGTTTCCCAGCTATCATACATGGTACTCCGTCGGTGTACAGTAACAACACCCTTTCATCCTTTACACGATTGGGATATAGTACTTTATTCCGGAGTTCACGAAGTAGGCAACTGATTTAGCATTAGTTTTCTCCAATACCTTCGAACAAATCAAATGCGAATTTCCATAATTTTCTTCATCTAATTTCCCTACAATTAAATTTGATATACTTGCCCCAGGGCGTCTGTGGTTTCATCTACGGAAATCCAGATGCACGAATCTCCTATTTCTGACCTTATTTCATTCAGCTGTGATTCATACACCATCTCAAGATAATTTTTTCTAAGTGTCGATTCGGAGGGTATTCTTTCTCTGCAATACTTTTCTAAAAGTGACTTCATTGTTGTATTTTCGACTACATTCCAAGGTTGCAGTGAATGCTTTGCACATATTAAAATAGAACTTGGGTTTTATTTTTGAGGGCATGGGCTGTGTATGTTTGCTTCTGAGAATCTTTCATTTTAGAATTCACTTGATGCATTAAAGTTTTCTCGTGTTGAGAAGTGACTCCTTTTTTCGGCAGAAACCTTAAGTAGAAGAATATATTTATAAATATATTTTAATGTCGCTAAATCATATTTTGTTAAAATAATTACACTTTTAAATAAATATCCAATATAATTTACATAAAAATTAGATAACTTAAAAAATTGGTCTTTTACAAAATCAGTATTGTCTTGATCTATTGTACTGTTAGACCCCACTATTGGGCTTAATAAAATGCATCAAACAAATTTGAGATTATTTTGATATAGAAGAAAATGTCATACGGTACAATTAATCGCGGTAGTTAACATATATGGTCTCATGTAAATAATAAAAATGACAAAAAATACAGTAAACAGCTTACCTCTTTATTGCAGACCTGACAGAAGATTGTTTTTCAATCTGTTGTATAACACTGGAAATCCGAAATCCATTTTCTTATTAATGCACTTTTGGTAGATTTGTTCTTAGGCATTTTGAAGCACTAGTAGAAAAATTATCACAGCAACCAAAGACTTTAATATAGTTTATATTATGAACACGAACCGACACTTTGCCTTATTTTCAAACAACTGTTTCTGAGAACCAGATGTGGGCCAATTGTTGTATTCCGTTGCACAGGTTCCGATTTCGCATCCGGCACCTTAAGATTTCACTAATTGTTGCTTTATCTATTGTTGCGCTAAGCCTTTTAAAAACGACACCATGCCGCATTTTATCAAACAGAAATCAAGTAAGTATCCAGTCAATGAAAGGTTTGTTGTTAGTTTAATAATTATTTATTGAATACAACAGTGTAGTGAATAAATTCATTTGGAATTTTTAAAAAGGCATTTATAGGCACCAAAAGGCAGAAATAGGCATTTATGTTGAAATGGGTGCCCGTAGGCACTGTAAAAGCTGGTTAATACTTTTTAGGTCAATTATATGTGTAATTATCTATGTTAGGCTCAATAGGCTGTAAAGGAAAGCAATAGGTACAAACCTAAATATCCTAAGTTAGTCATAAGCAATGTCGGGAAAAAAACAAATTTTATTAATTCAACATTCAACTTTTGAGCTAACCTCAACTTCGAGTAAGCAAGTTAATGTTCACTACTTTTAAAATGTTAACACAAAACTGAAATAATACAATTAAACACAATAATTCTAGTTCTGAGATTTTTTGATAACGTAGTTTGTTTCCCAAGTAGAAGGCTTTTATATATTTTCACAGGCTTTTCCAAAACTTGTAAATGTGGTTTTCTAAATGAGATACTCAGCTTTGAAAGCCTTGTTAATTCCAAATATTAACTGTAGTGCCTGATGACATAATAAAACCAAGAATGACATAAACCAGACATCGTGTAACTGCTTCAGGCTAATGTGAAACAGAGATGTGCGCTAAATTATTTAAGCAGGGTGTGGAAGCTTTTGTAACAGACATTTCAGTAATGTGGATGTGTTTGCAATACTAATATGCAGATGGCAGCTTGTAGGAAGCATTTCTGCATTTAACAGGGAAAAAGTTGAAAAAAGGACAAGTGCGGCGTATCATTAAGCCGAGTGCCATCCATTGTCATGCCCTGAGAACGCGTCATCTGGTGCGAGATGAGAATAGGCCGAGATTGAAATCGATGGATCGATATTAGCATGTGTGCATGTATGGAGTAGGAGGATTGCCACTTCATAATTCGCGGCTCAACAGGCAGGTGGCAGTGAATGCAAACACTGGAGTTCTGGTTTGGGATTTGACAGGTGATGGGATTCTCAGGCGTCTTGCTGTGATTGCCGCTTCTAGAATCAAACGAAGAATCCGTTGCGATACGCAAAACAGGTTCAAATACACTTCAGAGGTAATACAGTTCAAATATAGTCCATATGAAAAATATACGCTTTTCAAGACCAAAATATTCAGAGAACATGAGACGTAAATACTGACCAAACACAAAGGATAAGTCCACAGTTAGGATGATATAATAATAATAATAATAATAATAATAATAATAATAATAAAGTAATTTCTGGAGTACATAGTCCTGAAAGATTCAATCTGTGAAAGTGTAACTATTCTTCCTGTAAACAATTAATCTTTATTGCATTTCTTTCTTTCTGTTTCTTTCCTTCCTTCCTTCTCGCTTAATTTAACTGTACATAAAACTGTAATCTTACCACAAAACACAAGATATAAAATATTAATGAATGATAAATAATTCGGGTGCGTTTTTTTTTCTGGTGATCGGAGGGGACTTGGCACTGCTGCATTGGGGATATTGTACCTATGCCCCCACAAGATGATGCCCCCGGGAGAGAGGGGAGATGAGAGCAGACGCCGGGCGGTCGGAACCAGGAGTGACGGCACGCAGTGACAGAGTCCCTACAGTTTCCAGATTGAGACGCCGACAGTCAAATAGGCAGACCAGGGATCCCCGCCCCATACAGAGTCCAACACCCCGCTCCAAAGGGGCGGTCCGTTTACATCAACAACCAGCCGAAAGCTGAGGGACGGAGAAAGTTCCACAGAGAGCATGCCACGCTGCGCCGAAGTACCATCGCCATCATCACCCTGAAACAGAGCTAACGGGGTGAAGGATGAATGAAATGATGATTGGAAAGAAATGGAGGTACTGAAAGAAACCACTACAGCATTCGCCTGACGACCTGGGAAAACCCCGAAAAAGCCTATGACTCAGTGTGCGGTCACCGGGAATCGAAGCCGGGACCTCACGAATGCACCTCGCTCGGTTTCTGATGTGTTAAACTCACTTGGCTTTCTTTACATACTATTCTGTATTTTAATACACTTGCCACAAACGTTTCTTATGAAAGCTTATTTATCCATGTACTTCACATTAATCGAGATTAACTTTTTCAGGAATAGTGTCATTAACATTTCGTTCAAGCTACGAAGGGAATAGAGGTAACGGAATCGATAGTTGGCTGTTTCAAAGCCAGTTTGCTGTATGTTGGCCTATAAATTCCATACTCTTTCCACGACATCGCGAGAACTGAACAACGACATTACCTGCTTTAAATGACAAAGTATTGAAGCTTGAAAACAATAACAATGTCTAACTCCGGAATGGCTGATGCTACCGAGCGGCATGGCTCAAGCGTAACGTCTGTGGCCCACATTTGGGAGGTCTCGGTGACCGTTCACCGCCCATTCTGACCCTCCCATAGAGAGGTTCCGACCCCTTCAGCTGCTGTTGTGCGAGCGCTTTGGACCCCTAGCACTCGTGGTACTACTGACGTTTCTAGAAGTATACTGGGCCGAACATTCGAGCCCCTCCTGCAAAAGAGTTATTCGGATTGGGTTAGACTCGACGGGTCAGTGATTCCCAGAACCCATGGGTGATTGGGTACGCCTGGCTGAAAATTCCGCCCAGGCGCGATTGTGAGCTGCCCCGATGTTCTCCGGTACCAACCATTAGTGAGAGCTGGTAGACGGTGGCTAGACACTGTCGCCCCCACCGAGATTTTCGGTAGTCTTCCCCTATAGACTTTCCTGTTAGCGCTGACGCGCTTAAGTGCGTATCTATATAGTAGTTAAATTATATTGGAACCCACTCGCGGCCTCTCTCTACTGCGCGAGACAGCCGGCAGTCACCGTGAAAAATACGCCGGCAGAGGCGGACTAAAATCCTTAACTTATAATATTTGCTCTAAATGCTGATCTTCTACTCTCAAACAGGCAGCATATCTCGTGTAAATATTGTCGTAACCTCTTTACTTATTCTAGCTCTATGGGGGGTAGAGCAAATAGGTACCGTGGCCGGGATCGAACATTCTATCATAAACTATACGAGGTACGACGGGGCAAGCTCCACGAAATTCTAAGAAATACACCTAAAGGTCCCTAACAATATTCCTATTTCATTATGTGGATAAGGGAAGGATCTATCTACTATAGAAATTCATACCAAGATTACTTGGATGACAACTGTATTTTATGATAAAAAGGAATTACAATACCTCCTTGCCTGTCGGTGGGGACGCCATGCTGTACGCACGGACAAGCTGCACACACTCTGACCCTGCTGCAAGCAGTACCTCGACTCGACTAATCAACCCACGCTAACTCGGCGTCAGCACGCTACACTAGGAACCGGTTTCCATCCCCACTACTCTTGCACAATATCCGATCTGGGCCGCCAGGTCACGTACGCAATAATGCCAATAATGTCAACTATATTACAAATGTCACCATATTCTCGCTTACTTTCCAAAGCTCAGCAGCAGCAATTCTTGTGATTTCTTGCACAACGTTTCCTCTAAGTTCCTGTAGTGTGCGAGGATTGGAACAATACACTTTGTCTTTTAAAGAACCCCATAAATAAAAATAACAACTCGTTAGGTCCGGAGAATGAGGGGGCCACAAATCAACACTAATTATTCTGTCATCAAACACATCTCTTATTGCATGTAATGATTCGGCAGCCGTATGTGCTGTTGCAGAATTTTGCTGGAACCAACCATACGATTTCTCTTCATCTGTCAAGCGATTGCAAAATGGCGTCAGAATTAACCTCTGATATAGCTCTGCATTTATTGTTTCATCAAAGAATATGGGCCCTATTATTCTTCTAGCACTTATCGCACACCACACTCCAATTTTCTGATCATAATGAGACGTTTCATCTCAAAAATTCCTGCTCCTGAGCTTCGGAGAGTGGGCAAGAATATTTACACGAGATATGCTGCCTGTTTGAGAGCAGAAGGTTAACATTTCCAGCATCTATTGTAAGGATTTTAGTTCGCCTCTGCCGGCGTAATTTTCCCTGCGACTGCCGACTGCCTCGCGCAGTAGGGAGAGGCCGAGAGTGGGTTCGAATATAATTTAACTACCCTATACTTCCATCCTGTTGAGCTAGCGAGAGGAGGTAGGTGATCTGATCTCGTCTAGTAAAGCAGGGGGGATACAAAATAGGTACTGGGGTAATGGAAATCCCCACGGCTTTCCCTGGGGCGTTAAGGGTAGCAGGCTGAGTAGTCAGCCCAGCTGCTCATTGGTCTTTCTCTGACCCATGGTTTCAGTGTTTTTTCCGGGTCGACAGGTCATTATCAGAGTGCTCTCTCTCAACCCTAGAATTTCCTGTCCCTTCATTTCGTTCCATTAATCATTTTATTGATCCTTCACCCCGTCTGGCTGTTTGGGGTAGGAGGTGTTGGCGATGGTGTTCGGAGCAGCGTGGTATCCAGGTAAAAAGGATGCTTCTTCTTACTCAGGCCGTCTGCCTTTGAAATGCGCGAAAAAGTTACTTGAAATAAATTTTGTGTTTTAAAGGGATCCACATTTTTTATGGTGTCTATCTCTTACGATATACCAGATAAACATAATTATTTAAAATTATTGAATACAAAATTTTATTATTTATTAGTGTAGAACATTATTTGCGAATGAAGAAGGCTTTATAGGCTATTCCCAGAAAATTCAAGATATACATTTTATTTGACAGGTAAATATCGTAAACATTTTAATCAAAATCGTTTAGGCATTTCTGTGAAAACGCAAAGTTTCGAAAAATCTTCCATGTAAAGGGCAGTCCGGAGTAAAGGGGTTTTCTTGAAAATCTTCGTCTCGAATCTTTGAAAAGTAATTAACCTAAATACCTAGTTTGGTAGTTATCCGACATTTCATTATGAAATAGGCTGGTCAAAGACAAATACACACCTTTTTCTAAAGATGCTTTTTGGATTCGGGGTCTCAAACCATATATTTCCAGTGAAAACTTGATATTCATTATTATAGCTAAATGCAGAACCTTCTCAACTTACTATGTATGTAGTAGAGAAAGCAAAAATGTGTTACATTCACACGACTTTCTCTACCTACTGCTAGAAACTAATATTTCAATTAATGCTAATCTTTTATCCAGTTAATGTTGGTCAAGATAGACTTTGCATAAATTGTTTCATTACAATTTCGTTGTAGGTAGAGGAGGCTGAAGCGATAGTCAAATCTTTAAAAATCGAGTCACTATATGGTAGCCTTGGAACTCTACTCTTGTAATATCATCATTATCTACAATAAACAAAATAACGGGGAGTTTCTAATTTAAAAACTATCTAAGGTATTGGAAAATTTAATCCAATAGCGAATATGAAGAAAATTGTTTTTAATGTCGCAAAAAAACATAAATTATGTGTTTTAAGAGATCAGTATTTTTCGTGTTGTAAATTTTCATCTATCCCTCTGGTTTAATAGTTATACAAAATTATAATTAATTCAAAATCAAGAAGATTTCTCAGACTATTCGCGAAATTGTTGGTATAAATTGAATTAACACAAATATTTAAAACATGTGTATTTTGATTAAGGTTAGCCATTTTTGATAAAATATAGGGAAAAAACTAAAATTTATCGCTATAAAGAATGCTTTAGTATGATTTTGTTGATCATCTTCTTGTCCCATTTGGAACATACTTTTTCTAAAACTTCTCTTTTTTGCGTTCAGAGGTCCTCGAAACATTTAATTTCGGTTTAATCTCGAATTTCTAGGTGGGATACAATAATTTCTCTACCTACCATAAGTATGAGGTAGAGAGAATAAATATTGAGTACATTTTACGATATGTGTGCCACTGTAAGAAATATCCACTTTGAGAAAAAAAAAGGCATTAACAAGCACAGAATTAAATTTTTACGAAATAATGTCAGTGTCCATGCATGTGAATAGTAGACGCTAAACAGATGGGACAAAAGAAAAATAAAGACAGTCGAAATGTCTGTGTTCTGTATCGGAGTGTAAACATAGGGGAGGGAGGAGACATTGAAGCAGAACTACGGAGAACACAACCGCACTTAGAGAATTACAGACAGATTAGCACTTACACATTCAGAAAATGGCAAAAAAGAGAAACACCCAGAACCATGTTGCATTACCAGCCACAGAGAAAAACAAGATGGCTACTTTCTCTGGACTAGAAACAGTCCAGCGGTCTAATACCACGAAACAGAAGAAAACTAATAAATTTGTGATCCAGCATTTGGGATATATCGTTAATATAATGGGTGTATTGAAGCAAATAGTCGTGTTTGCAATATTTATGTTTGTCTGAATTGATTGTATGCATGATAGTACATAGTAGGGAATAATTTGCATCTTATATTAATTTCATCAGTTACTTTCTTTGATTTTGGGGTAGGGGATACAGTTCAACAACCAACGACCACCTGTCCTAAAACAGTCCGTACCGTGGGCGAATCCAGAACCAGCAAGGATAGTGTCGAAGGTGTTACGAAAACGTTCCACCTCTATCTGGTTCAGTTAATTATAGGATCGGTCATACCACCTACTAATCTCAACTGCGGCAAGACATGGATTGCCGGCTGGATGCATGCAATGTCAAAAATGATTCCCATAATGAACGCTTATAATTTGTGTTAGGAACCTTTATTGGTTTTTCTTCAATGTAAGTTATGATTCAAAATTATTTTGTGTACCTCAAGCAAATGTACACGTTTAATATCTCTGTAATTATATGTGTACACCCTGTATAGTTCAAATTGGAAAGGTAAGCGCACTTATCGTTAGCCATCCTGTATATGTTTTTAAAGCCATTTCTAATGGTTTATCTGCAAAGTAAATTAAAAGAGTAAGTATCACTAATATTCCTTTATAGTCTAGTGCAGAATTAAACGAATTTAAGTTTGTCTCCAGTAATAAAATACAAGCCTGAGTTGCCGAAAATGGCAGTTTTATTACAAGGTGATAAGGAATTGATTTGTCTTTTGACTTATTTTCTCTCAATATTTCGTCACAGAAGCTAAAAGTATCCATCGATGTGTACTTTTCAGCATAACATCATTCAATCCTATTTTCTTCTTGCTCTCGCATATGAAACATTCTTCTTAATACAACCCGTCATTTAATATAATGTTCACTGAGTCATTGTAACTTCTAGTTCCTCTCTTAGCAACCAGTTTCTGCTCATCCAACGTCCCAGCTGTTTTAACTTTCTCTACTATGTACAGTAAGTAGGGGAAGTATTGTATTCCGCCCAAAAATTCGATACCGAGATTTCACCGGAAATATATATATGAAATTTTGGAAACATGACCGTGTGTGTGTCTGTGAGTCTGTGAACAGCATAACTCGGAAACGAACAGTCGGATAAACACCAAACTTGGTATTTAGGTTCAGTATCTTTCAGAGATGCGACACGAAGGTTTTCAAGAAAATCCCCCCAGATTACTCTTTACATGGAAAATTTTTCGAAAATTTTAATTTTCTCAAAAATAGCTCTAACGATTTTGATTAAAATATCATATATATAAGACACTTTCATGACAAATAAAATGTATATCTCGAATTTTCTGGCAATGTCTCCAAAAAGTATTCTTCATTGAGAACCACTGTTGCATAAGTGGTAAACCATAAGAGAAAGACAAACTTTTACTACACAAAAAATGTAGATCACGTTAAAATACACAATTTATGTCATATACATTTTTTTTTGTTGAGTGAACCATTTTCGAGATATTGCTTGTTATTCCCTTAAATTTTCCAATACTTATACTTTTTCTCAAATGGGAATTCATTATTCATTTTTTTTGTCCTGGTAATGCAAAGAGAATGGAATACTCCACATAGCAACCAGCTCTTAAAATATTTGACTATCGCTTAAAGCCTACCAATTCCCTTTGCATCTACAAGAAAATTAGCAATACGATTAACATGAAGCATATGGAGAATAAGCGTCTATAAAAACATTTTGTACAAAGCAGTGAAAGTCATGTGAGTGTAACACATCAGATTTTTTTCTCCCTTCCTGATCATCTGTAGTGTTCTTTTCTCCGTCCATTTTGAGAATAAGTATGTATTTATTGCTTTTACCGTCCACTGCACACGCACCATAGGGCGTTTTTGACCGCTTCAGCCTTTGTGATGCGAGCGCTGCGGACTACTACTAATACACGTGGTACGTCTGGCCGTTACTAGCAGTACGTGGGGTCGGACATCTGAGCCCCTCCCGAAAGGGAGTTTTTCGGATTGGGTTGGACTCGACCTGGCAGTGTTTCCTGCACCTATGGAAGTTTGGGTTCGTCCGGGCGAAGCCCAGGCGGGCTTGTGAGAGACGCCATAATATTTTCCGGCACTGTGACTGAGGAGTTTAGCTCTGACTTTGTGGTTGAACGTAAGCGAACCTGAATTAGCGCAGTATTGTTCTTCCCTCTCGCTCTGTTGTTTTCTACCCTTTTCCAAAGGTATTTATCCTTTCTTGCCTGGAAGAATAAATATTACGAGAACCAGCCATCATTAATACTTTATATTACCGCATCAAACAAAACGATTATGGTTATACTTTCAATAAGTATACCCGTAAAACCAGCATATATGTAAAACAATATAATTACGACCATAGATATGTGAAATTGCATTTGTTGACAATATTTTGAACTGCTGGTGTTACACTATTTGCATCGTAGACAAGAAGCTGTCTAGTCCACTGCACACTTGCAGTTCAAGGACAAAGGCATTCTGCTGAGTCAACCACAGTACCAAGCGGGAGAACTGGTAGACGTTGCTAGTGACCGTCGCACCACCCAAGGTTGTACAGTGACGCTTTTGGGTTGACGCGCGTAAGTGGCGTATCCAATTTCGTCCCTGCGTCAACGGGGTGGGCTTTTTAAGAAATAAGGTATTGGCACTAATGGAAAACCCCACGGAGGAGAGCTCGGTTGGCGCCTCCGTGGGCAGTGGAGCGGTGCTGGGTGGCCGGTTCTTGGTTGTTGTTTTTAATGTCTACTTCACACGCTCCATATTTCAAATGCTTCCAGTCATTTTTTTACTTTCCCTACTACGTATTGTAAATAGGGGAAGCATTGTATTCCACCCAAAAATTCGATACCGAGATTTCACCGGAAATATATGTTTTGAGACCCCTGAATCCAAAAAAAGCATTTTTAGAAACATGTTCGTGTGTGTGTCTGTGAACAGCATAACTCAGAAACGAACGGTCGGATAAACACCAAACTTGGTATTTAGGTTTAGTATCCTCCCGAGATGCGACACGAAGGTTTTCAAGAAAATCCCCCACCCCAGATTACCCTTTACAAGGAGCTTTTTTCGAAAATTTTAATTTTCTCAGAAATGGCTCTAACGATTTGATTAAAATATATGTTTAAGATACTTTCATGAGAAATAAAATGTATATCTTGAATTTTCTGGGAATGTCTCCAAAAGTGTTCCTCATTGTGAACCACTTTTGCATAACTGGTAAACCATAAGAGATAGACAATATTTTACTACACCAAAAATGTAAATCGCGTTAAAATATACAATATATGTCATATACATTTTTGTTGTTGAGTGAACCATTTTCGAGATATTGCTTGTTATTTCCTTAAATTTTTCAATACTTATATTTTTCTCAAATGGGAATTCGTTATTCTTTTTTGTTTTGTTCTGGTAATGCAAAGAGAATAGAATGCTCCACATAGCAACCAGCTCTTAAAATATTTGACTATCGCTAAAAACCTACCAATTCCCCTTGCATCTACAAGAAAATCATTAATAAGATTAACATCTCGATATCTGGATTAACATGAAGCATATGGAGAATAAGCGTTTGTAAAAATAGTTTGTACAAGAGTAGAGGAAGTCATGTGAGTGTAACACATCAGATTTTTTTATTTTTCTGCAACGTCAAGGTTTGTTTATTTCTACTCAATCATCACATATGTATTCGCTCAAAGCTCTTAACCGCAGGAAAGACATCATATTAGACTTACTTAAAATTAATACAGTAACCCCTTCAGCTCTGTGGATGTTTCAAACAAGTAACATAATTAAAGTAACAACTGAATCGTGAAGATGTAAAGGCCCTTGCTTCCTTGTATCATAACTAGTTTTAAGTGAGTCTTTCACAAGTCCAGCTGTATTTTAACTCCAGCAAGGAAGAGGAGCCTGGCTGTATCATGTAGTTAGGAGTGTATCGTAGTGACAAATTTCAGCAGAGTTGTGCAGTGTATAAAGTTAGTAGAGCCGCAAACACCATCCTTGTTTACAGAGACTGCTTCACCAAAACAGAACAGAGTGACGGCTTATGCATATACATTTCTGAGTGAAACAATGTTTAAGTGATGACAGTCGCCCGGCGAGTTTGTCGTACCCGTTGTTGTGTAATTCAGTTGCGGGTTTTACCTTTTTATTTCACCTCGCAGATGCTCAGATAAAATTACTGCTGCTGCTGCTGTTGTTTTCAGATTCCAGGAGTATCCTGGCTGTAACATCCGTTTGACTATCCAAAATGAAGTCGTAGCTTTGGGTTCAAACTTACATGATCTGATCACATCATTGTTGTATGATGTATGATTGGAGAATATCTGTTTCATAACGATAAATTGAAACTACCTTAGTATATACAGGGTGGACCATTTAAGTTGAGACTATAATATCTCAAACTAAGCGTTGTAGAAATAAATGCTTTTAACAAAAGTTGTTTGATATTATGGGGGAAAGCAAATGCCATTAGTCTTCTTTGTTTGGAGGACGTTATGACGGTCATTTAGGGTCAATTTATTTTTTTTTCAAATGGGAACATATATTTTGTAATTGTTTCCTCATTAGACAATGCTTTATAAAAGCTGTTTATTTTTTGATGAGGAATAAGGAAACTAAGGAAACAAAATAAATGTTGATTCCCAATTACGAAACGTAACTTGATCCTCCAACCATTCTTTGCGCCCTTCGTACACAGCCATTCAGAAGTTACGTTGTTATTTACGTCGATTTAAGAACAATTACAAAGTGCTTTAAACAAATGTTGTTTAGTTTTTTATGACGAGTGAGAAAACAACATAAAAAGGTAGATTCCTATTTAAAAAATTAAATTGACCCTAAAATGACCATCATAACGTCCTCCAAATAAAACACGACTAATGGCGTTTACTTTTCCCCATAATATCAAGCAAGATTTGTTACAAACATTTCTGTCAACAACGATTAGTTCTGGAGATATTGTACAGTCTCAACTGAAATGGTACACTTTGTATTTTTATGGTGTATACAGATTGGAAGGGGTTTAGAATTATTGTATAAACCAGAGATAGATCTCAATGTATACTTTGAAAAGCTTCTGAGCGGTTTTTTCTCACCTGTCATAGATTTTCAGAAAAGCACTTTGAAATCCATAGAAGTTTCGCAACACGTGTATTCCTTTGCAGAAGCAGCGTCTGCTATTTCCTATGCTGCTGCAAATTTTCTATTGCATTAAACGAACGCTATTGCTTAAATTGCCAAAAATGTTCTTCACATATTTCAGGGTAGATATTTAATGAAAATAGCTATAGTATATTTGCTGTGGAAAGTAGAAAGAGATAGCACTATATTCAACACGACAGTTGATAATTCTAAACTACCTAATCTCAAAACCTTTACTGTTGAAACTTGCTATTTAAACTCTGGGTTAGTTTGAAACACGAAATTTAAATAGAACAATCAACACCCGCTTGTAACAATACGAAAGCCAGCGAAGCAAGGACGGCCGAAGATATTGGTATATTTTCCATATTTCACTGCCAAAAGTGCAGTGTGAACAACAGTACAGCAGATACTGAGAAACCAGGCAGTGAAGGGTGACTGTGGCAAGGTTTCTCAGCACTCGGATCGTCATTAGCGCACCCCGCTCCTAGACCGGTCAGGTAGCATAAGAATAGCCATGTTTTATTTAAAACTTACATACTGTAAAGTCATCCTCTTCTTCAGATTACCCCTCCCTTTGGAGGACTAACACCCCCAAGGACTTACAAGCCATTGCCTTTGGTCAGCAGCCTGTCGAAGGGTAAGCGAACTTGGATCATACATATCATGGGTGATCATACTAATGCCCAGAATGGAGGTGAAGAAAAAGGAAATGAAATGTAGTAATGAAAGGATTCATAGGAAAATTCGTGGAACAAATTATCCAACCCAGCATTCACCTAGCGACCAAGGAAAACCGAGAAAAAAAACCTATCGTTAAATTTGGTTGGCACCGGGTATTTAAATACGAGATCACCCGAATGCGGGTCACAAACGTTACCGCCTGAGGCATCCCCTTCGGTGTCTAAAAGAACCATAAAGGAAAACCATAAAAGAAAATAAATGCTTTATTTAAATCCTTACTTGTTATAAACGAAATAGTGTAGGGATTCAGATACGAAACATGTTCACTTGAATGTCGAAGTATTTAGTGAAAACAAAAGAAAATGAGTATTTTTATACCAATAAAAACAAGCATTTTCTGTAAACATTTCGTCAACGAGATTTACTATTGAAACTTTCTATAGGAAAATAAAATAAACACGACCTATTCTGTGGTAATGCTTTTTTGTCGAAGAAAAAATGCTAACAAGGGGATACCACAGCAGTTTGAGACGTGTGTATGGTCTGCTATTCTGGCTGCTTTTGCGATGTCTTAACTCCAGCGTAAATTAGGATTTGTACCAAACAAAAATGCCAAAATATGGCAAAAGGTGGCGCTTAAGGCAAGAGTGAAGGTAATAAAAATATAACATACACTACGTGATCAAAAGTATCCGGACACCTGGCTGAAAATGACGTACAAGTTCGTGGCGCCCTCCATCGGTAAAGCTGCAAGTCAATATGGTGTTGGCCCACCCTTAGCCTTGATGACAGCGTTCACTAACACCTGGAAGGTTGGGGAATGGCAGTCCATTCTTCACGGAGTGCGGAACTGAGGAGAGGTATCGATGTAGCTCGGTGAGGCCTGGCACGAAGTCGGCGTTCCAAAATATCCCAAAGGTGTTCTATAGGATTCAAGTCAGGACTCTGTGCAGGCCAGTCCATTACAGGGATGTAATTGTCTTGTAACCACTCCGCCATAGCCCGTGCAGTATGAACAGGTGCTCGATCGTGTTGAAAGATGCAATTGCCATCCCCGAATTGCTCTTCAACAGTGGGAAGCAAGGAGGTGCTTAAAATATCAATGTAGGTCTGCGCTGTGATCGTGCCACGCAAAACAACAAGGGATGCAAGCCCCCTCGAGGAAAAACTCGACCACACCATAACACCACCACCTCCGAATTTCACTGTTGGCACTGCACACGCTGGCAGATGACGTTCACCGAGCATTCGCCATACCCACATCCTGCCGTCGGATCGCCACATTGTGTACCGTGATTCGTCATTCCACACAACGTTTTGCCACTGTTCAATCGTGTAATGTTGACGCTCCTTACACCAAGCGAGGTGTCTATTGACATCTTCCTGCGTGATGTGTGGCTTATGAGCAGCCGCTCGACCATGGAATCACCTCACGCCTAACTGTCATAGTACTTGGAGTGGATCATGATGTAGTTTGGATTTCCTGTGTGATGGTCTGGATTACTCTTTACGACCTTCTTAAAATGTCGGCGGTCTCTGTCAGTCAACAGACGAGATTGGCCTGTACGCTTTTGTGCTGTACATGTCCCTTCACGTTTCCACTTCACTATCACATCAGAAACAGTGGACCTAGGAGTGTGGAAATCTCGCGTACAGACTTCTGTCACAAGTGTCGCCCAATCACCTGACCACGTTCGAAGTCCATGAGTTCCACGGAGCGTCCCATTCTGCTGTTTCACGATGTCTAATGACTACTGAGGTCGCGGATAATGAGTACCAGGCAGTTGGTGGCAGCACAGTGCACCTAAGATGAAAAACGTATGTTTGTGGGGTGTCCAGATACTTTTGATCACATAGTGTATTAGTTGCTTGTTCGCAATAAAACCCACCTTAATCGTTCCATATGTGAATTGTAATGATACTAAGGGTTTGCACGACACTTTTTTTCTGCTGAAATTAACGTTCACAGATTAACATGGTGTTATAATTTTTCATTCGTCACTCTACATTACATCATCTCCTAAGAGGATTGCAATTCGTAATATAAGACCTGACGATGTTCTCAACATTCGATTTCAAACTGATAGAGAAATAGATTTGTGAACTCGTAAAAACTCATGCGTTAATAAGAAATTTAGTTCTTCACTTTGACTTTCTTTTTCTCCTTTCAAAACTCATTTTCATCCCAGTTCTAGATACTGTACCAAACATTTGCTCTGCTAAATGTATCTAAAATGATTTCGTATACACAAAAAAGTTGACAAATCGGAATATAAAATTGAAAATATTTGGCAAAAGGCTAGACAACGTAAACGCTACTATCTCTTATTCTTTCTGCATATTACTTAGGCTGCTAGAAATGATTTAAAGAGAAACGGATACTTTCTGGAGTCACTACGCGTTGTTATACAAATGAATGTTGTACTTAAACAAAACCGCAAATGTTATCACTGTGGCTGATTTGCTGTGAAAATGGGTGCTTTTAGAAATGCCTGTGTTGGCTTAAGGTAATGTTTCTGAAACGGAAAATACGCATATGCAAGATATATTGCTTAAAGTTGCTATACACAATAACAGCAATCTTTTTGCTATGTTCCAAAATTATAGGTTATATATATTTACATGTTAATTTTTTCTTGTATAAATTCATTGTTCAAATAAAAATACACCATACGAATGCATTTTTAAAAATACTCACATAAAAAATTCAGGTTTTACAATAAATGAGCATATAAAATATTATTATACAAGATTTTCTATATTAACCACTAATTATTGAGAACAATTAATAATTTTTGTATTCTCCAAAAGCTTTATTTTTCAAAAGTTAAAAATATAGTTCTGAAAATTTCAGCATTATTTAATGTGATACATTCACATGACCTTCTGTACCCTCATCGTTTATTAGTAGGTATACAAATTATTCTTACTCCAGCTTCTTTTTGTATCTACTACATCTTAATCCAAATAAACCTTTGTTAAAATAGCTACATTACACATTTCGTTATAGATACAAAAAGAATAGCGATAGTCAATTGTTTAAGAACTGGACGCTGTGCGCTGGCCTTAAAATTCCATATGTTTCCATGATATCGCGAGAAACAACTGAATGTTGAAAGGACTTTAAGAAGAATGACAAGCAATGAACAATTCGAACCTTTAATAACGGATATCTCAGAAACGGCTTATACCACAAAAAGTCTTATTTTACATAAATTGTGTGCTTTAAAGAGACCTACATTCTTAAAGTTTAAGAGTTATACAAGATTATACAAAATTACTTCCAAATGAAGTTCACTTCACAGGCTATTCCCAAAAAATTCAAGATATACATTTCTGTCATATACATATATTACATAGATACACACACGGGTCTTTTTCTAAAAATGCTTTTTTGTTGTAGTTGTTGTTTCAGGAGCCTCGAAACAGTGTAATCTCGGTATGGAGGTTTTGGGTGGAATACAATATACCATCTCTCCACGAGTTGTAATGGTCCCATCTAGTTGACCGTATTCATTGTCTTTTTCTTCTCTTTAAACTTATTCACACTTCTTCCCTTACATACCTAACTTCTCGCTTTAAAAGTTTGTCCTTGTGTCTCACAACCTTCATACACGCTCAGAAAATCGTCACATACTTTCAATACCACTTCATCAAACATCTCTATATTCATCTTTTAGTGTAAAGGTTGCTGAGCTCTGGAATTTGCTTTCACAAGATGTCAGGAGCTGTCAAACTTTATATGTTTTACGTCACAGGTTGCAGATTTTAGTTAAAAACAATTGTTAACTTAGAAGAAATATCATTTTTATTGTATATATAGTGTATGTACGCCACATTTTTAAGATATTGATTACTATTTACTTAGTTTCTCTGTATTTTCAATTAACTTAACTTTACTGTTCCTCTAATTTTTGTGTTATTTCTGTTGTGTGTTCCTATGGATATTATCTGTGTACCATCAATGTGAGCGTAATACTGTATTCAGGTTTGCCACAGTAAATATATACCTTCTCTATCTGATGTATGTGTGTTGCGTCGGACACATTATTAATATATTGTTGAACTTCGTTCGTTTGTAACTTTGAATTTTTGTCCGGCGCGGCAGGTTGAGGGATTGCCTCTTTGATCGTGGCGCCTAGTAGTAACGTCAGTCTAGAGTAGGTCTTCTGAGTGTGTGGAAGTGCGTGGACTGTGTGTGCGTGGGGCATCTCCGCCAGTGTTTGCCTGTAACATTTTGTGCACAATGTAGGACACCTTATTAATTATAATAAACCAGAGTTAAATGTGAATTTATATGTATTATTTATAAATATCCCACATCCGCTTTAAGTTTGTGCAGCAAATTCTTAGTATCTCTTTGTTTGGCTCTGAGTTTAAGTCCCCCAATGTTTATACCGGGGTAACTAAATTCAATATTTTAGCTTCAAACCTTTCAGCCTCATCCCGGTATATAACACTATTATGTACGTGGTAGATAAATTAAAAAGTAATTGCTGAAAATGTTTAATCAGGAGGTGGTATCATTAAGAAAATTATCCCATCTTCTTTATTAAGCATACTTATTGTATAAAGGTAGATCAGCTTACTTAGAAGACATGCATCTATATCCTATACAACTTTCATTGAGATATCTCAAATGCTTTCTGAGATTATGAGTCATGAATTTAACAATGGCGAGATAGGGTCCTTAATCTCCCCTTAACAAAGTAGGCATAAAGGCACGGATGAAGGACCGCTGTCGAATGGCGTGACTAAGAAAGAACTTTGTAAGCTCTTGAAATAGAGTAGGTTATAACTGTAAAACAAGTTATTTTGCAGAAAGAAGCAACAGATGATAGTTGGCACTGAACCGTTCCAAGTATGGAAATCAGCTAACTCGCAACTACAAGTGCCTATCTGTCATCTCCAATGCATTTAGAACTGCCACTCCTTGTTTCCTCTTGCAAAAATAGCTCGACAATTAGAAATGCTTTTTCTTGAAATTTATTATAAAAAGTAACGTGAAAGACACTTTGGGGCGTGAGCATCGCGTGACTAGATTTCAGGCGCCAAATGAGAAAACCCGCGCGTCGGAACCTGTCAAGAAAATTTCGCTTGGTCTAATTCCATCGAGTAATTAATGTGTTATCGTTATAACCAAGAACGGAACTAAGTGCCAAAAGTGAGTGCTTTTTCGCGTGTCTTTGTTCGCCTTTAACAGCTTTCATTAACGCTTGGTAATTCTAGGAGAGCTTTCAGAATCTTTGCATTTAATGTCAGAAAAATAAGCAAATGAAACGATTGGGAGGTTACTCATGTACATGGTTTCTGATTTGCCTCTTTGTGAGTGCTCCAGAAGCTCTATTATGGGTAGTAGGAACTTATTGAAATATCTGATGTGTTGCATTCACATGGCCTTCTCTAATCACTCTTCTACTGGCAGTTTTTACAAAACGTTGTTCTTCTAAATTGAGATATGCCTTCATTACCTATATATTTAGTTGTAAGTATAAAAACAAAATAGTAGGCTAAAACGATAATGAAGATTTTTACTTTCTCTACTATGTATAGTAAGTAGAAATACTGTATTCCATCCAAATATTTGATACCGAATGTTTTGAGGCCCCTGAATCCCAAAAAACACTTATAGAAAATGGTCCGTGTGTGTGTGATTTTGAACAGCATAACTGAAAAACGAAATATCGGATAAATACCAGACTTGATATTTAGGTTCAGTATCTTTCAAAGATGGGACACGAAGATCTTCAAGAAAATCCCCCGCCCCAGACTACCCTTTAAGGGGAACACTTTTCGAAAATTTTGATTTTTCAAAAACAGCAGCAACGATTTTGATTAAAATATCATATAATTAAAATATTTTCATGACAAATAAGATATGTATCTTGAATTTTCTGGGAATGTCCCCAAAAGTCCTCTTCTTTTTGAATGGCTTTTGCATAATTGGTAAACCGTAAGAGACAGACAAAATGTTTTTACTTAAGAAATGCAGAGTTCGTTAAAACACATTTTTTTTTGGACTGAACCATTTCCGAGATATTCCTTATTATTTATTTTAATTATCCAATACTTATACTCTTTCTCAAATGGGAATTGTTATTTATTGTTGTTGTTTTTGTTTTTATGCAAAGAGAATGGAATGCTCTACATAACAACCAGCTCTTGAAAGATTTAACTATAGCTTAAAGCCTACCATATTCCCCTTGTATCTACAGGAAAATTAGCAATAAGGAGAATAAGCGTATGAAAAATAGCTTTTACAAGAGCAAAGAAAGTCATGCGAGTGTAACGCATCAAATATTTAAAAAGTCGATCGCTATGTGATGGCTTTGAAATTCCAAACTACTTGCATGGTCACTAGAATAAACTATTAACTATTTGAAATTTCAAACCAGTAACAAAGAATACCTCGGAAATGATCGTCATCCCCCCCCAAAAAAAATATGTACACTACCATACCATTCTCCTAGATCGCTGTAGTGCTTTTTCCTCCATAAGGTTTCCACTTTACATAATCAACTTTTGACTCCATCCGCCAGTATCAGTTCTCTATGTGACTGGCCTGAAAAACATTCAGAGGCATAGAATATAACCAATGCGCGATATTTATAATCTATGTGGAATTAAGGGGTGGTTTGGATACCGCCTCTATGAAAGAGTTTTGCTACGAGTGATGCACAAGGAAAGGTAAACCAATTACATTACCTTTCGGTCTTCTAGAGGAAGGAGTGAAGAATTATTTACATGTGTGGTTAAACTGAACGACAGCTATGACATTTACATATATGAGAGCTTTCATCAGCGACACGGAGACGAAGGTTAAAGTTGTTGCTGCTACTAAACGGCAATAAGAAAACCGGCAGTAAGAAAATGATGTGGTATATAAGGTTTAGGTTGTAAAGTTACCCTTCAGTAGTTCGGTATGATTTGGGAGAATGCAGTGGCTATAATTATGTTCGAGAAACAAAGTTGGTCACGCTGTTAGGAGTGGGGCTAGGTTTTGTTAGTACCAGGGTAAGCACGCTATTATGGGCTACATGTTTTGCACACGAGTATACATAAATTATCAGCTTTAACAATATCTGCATTTCTGTGTAGCAACAATACTTTTACTGTTTACCAATATATGAAAGTCATTCAGAATGAAGAGGACTTATTAGGTTATTCGCAGAAATTTGAAAATACACCTACATTGTATTTGTGATGCAAATATCTTAAATGTATGGTAGGCATTTTAGTATTCTTTGAGAGAATAAAAAATTACAAAAATTAAATTGTTCCGTGTAAAGAACAGTTTGAAGTGGGGAGATTTTCCTGTCACGTGCTCCCGTCTTTTTGTAAAAACGGTTTCTTTTATTCGGGTATCTCGAAATGTGTATTTACAATAAAATCTCGATATCGATTATAGGTAAGTAGTAGAGAGCAAAACGTTTACCTTGGATAGCGTCTGAGGCTCGCGTTCGGAATGTCCCTAGTTGAAACCTCGAGGTGATCGACTATTCTGACCATAGGTGTTTTCGTGAGTTTTCTTGCTCATTAGGCGAATGCTTTGACGGATTCTTAGACAAATCATTTACATTCCTTTCTCTGTATTCATTTTACAGGTTCACAAGGTCAGGCGCAGTGTTTTGAGAGATTTTTGGATAAATCATTCTCTCTCGTTTCATTTCTGTCTTCGTTTGACAGGTTCACAAGGCAAGGCACAGTGGACGGTGGTGTGCTGCTTAGTTAGATTGTTGACCTAACCTATCCTTGAGAATAGGGGCATGAAGGGAGGCTCTGCCGCCGACTTTCTCATCTGGAAACGTCAGAACAAACTTGCGTTGTGTCTGCCGCCAACAGACGGGGGGCGCCATTAGTAATCTCTCTTCTAATCCTCTCCTTCCCAGAGATTACATAGCCACATTTATTATTGTCCCAAGTTCTGCAATCCTCTACCGTCCCGTACCAACACAGTGACTCCAGAAATCTTTTTCTACATTTTAAAAAATTCTAGCAACCAAATTAATAGAAAGAATAATTATTTTTAACATGCACAAAGTACAAACAAATTTACAATTCTGGCCTTTTTTTCGCAATTTTCATTTTTTTATTTTCTAATCGTTTTAAAATTGTACCCGTTGTTTCTGCATTTTTGTGTATGGAGCTTATAAAATTATTTTATACAATGTATAATAAAGAAATTGTTTGAAATACTTCACTATGTCCTCGACATAGGATTTAAACGGAAGAGAAATGCGTTTTTGAAATTGAGATGTCAATGAGGAAGTTTAGAAAACACGTTGATAATATGGCTTTGATCAAATACAAATTTCACCGCTGTTTCAGATATTATACAATTGATTGATGTACTAAATGAATACAGGAAACAGTTGAAAAATCATTGCAACTAAAAAAAATCTGATGTATTACACTCACATGACTTTCCCTACTCTTGTACAAACTATTTTTACCTACGCTTATTCTCCATCTACTTCATGTTAATCGAGATAAACATTTGCAGACTTTTGCTAATTTTCTTGTAGATGTAAGGGGAATATATATTTACAAGGGCAATTTGGAAATACAGTAGCCTTTAAGCACATACATTTCTCTTAATAGCTGGTTGCTAGGTGCAGCACCATTCCCTTTGCCACAGATTAATACTCTTTGCATATCCAAGACAAAAAAAATGAATAACGAATTCCCATTTGAGAAAATAAGTATTGAAAAATATAAGGGAATAACAAGCAATATCTCGAAAATGGTTCACTCAACAACAAAAATGTAAATGACATAAATTGTTTATTTTAACGCGATCTACATTTCTTGAGTAGTAAAATTTTGTCTATCTCTTATGGTTTACCAGTTATGCAAAATTCGTTCACAATGAAGAATACTTTTGGAGACATTCCCAGGAAATTCAAGATATACATTTTATTTTTCATAAAAATATCTTAAACATATGATATTTTAATCAAAATCGTTAGAGCTATTTTTGAGAAAATTAAAATTTTTGAAAAATGTTCTATGTAAAGGGTAGTCTGGGGTGGGGGGATTTTCTTGAAAACCTTCGTGTCGCATCCTTGGAAGATACTGAACCTAAATACCAAGTTTGCTGTTTATCCAACTGTTCGTTTCTGAGTTATGCTGTTCACAGACAGACACACAGACAGACAGACACACACACGGACATGTTTCCAAAAATGATTTTTTTGGATTCAGGTGGTCTAAAACATGTATTTCCGGTGAAATCTCGGTGTCGAATTTTTGGGTGGAATACAATACTTCCCCTACTTACCATACGTAGTAGAGAAAGTAAGAATTAATGTAATAAAATGAAAAATCTTGAAACACCTCCCAAACATGCAAACTGATTTCATTTATTCTTTCTACATATTAAAAATAATAATTTGGCTGACAGAAGTTTTGGAAGTGGAGACAAAAATGTAATTATTCTACAATTGCCCAACTTTAAGTTTAGTCCCCAGCCGAAATGTTGATTCTGAGTTTTTCTATTCACTTAGACGTGCCCGCATGTATGTGTACCTTTCTGTAGAGAGAATTTCGAGTTAAGGAATCCCTAGTACATATTTCAAGTGAAATGTTGATATAGGGATTTGTTGGTTGAATGTAGTGCGTACTTACTTCCTTACTCCCTTAGGCAAGAGCTAAAGAAAATTCCAATAAAGCAGTTTTATACTATGGGTAAATTGCGCACTCGACAAAACCGAAATATTCAGCGTTCCAATTCAAAACTATCTTGCTTCCAGAAAGGTTTGGATTATGATACCACACTCCTAAACATCCCTAGGTCCACTGTTTCCGATGCGATAGTGAAGTGGAAACGTGAAGGGACATGTACAGCACAAAAGCGTACAGGCCGTCCTCGTCGGTTGACTGGCAGAGACCGCCGACATTTGAAGAGGGTCATAAAGAGTAATAGGCAGACATCTATCCAGACCATCACATAGGAATTCCAAACTGCACCAGTATCCACTCCAAGTACTATGACAGTTAGGTGAGAAACCTTGGATTCCATGGTCGAGCGGCGTAAGCCACACATCACGCAGGAAAATGCCAAACGACGCCTCGCTTGGTGTCAGGAGCGTCAACATTACACGATTGAACAGTGGCAACACGTTGTGTGGAGTGACGAATCGCCGTACACAATGTGGCGATCCGATGACAGTGTGTGGGTATGGCGAATGCCCGGTGAACGTTATCTGCCAGCGTGTACAGTGCCAAAAGTGAAATTTGGAGGTGGTGAGGTTATGGTGTGGCCCTGGAGGGTGCTGGCACCCCTTGTTGTTTTGCGTGGCACGATCACAGCGCAGACCTACATTGATATTTTAAGCACCTCCTTGCTTCCCACTGTTGAAGAGCAATTCGGGGATGGCGATTGCATCTTTCAACACGATCCAGCACCTGCTCATACTGCACGGGCTGTGGCGGAGTGGTTACACGACAATAACATCCCTGTAATGGACTGGCCTGCACAGAGTCCTGACTTGAATGCTATAGAACTCCTTTGGGATGTTTTGGAACGCCGACTTCGTGCCAGGCCTCACCGACGTACATCGATACCTCTCCTCAGTTCCGCACTCCGTGAAGAATGGGCTGCCATTCCTCAAGAAACCTTCCAGCACCTGATTGAATGTATGCCTGCCAGAGTGAACGCTGTCATCAAGGTAAAGGGTGGGCCAACACCATATTGACTTCCAGCAATACCGATGGAGGGCGCCACGAACTTGTCATTTCCAGCCAGGTGTCCTGATACTTTTGATCACGAAGTGTATGTAACAGAAGTGAGTATATAAACCTACATAACTATGTTAACTCTGCAACTGCAGGGAAATATTTGTACATTTTGTTGTTTCTTTAAGCGTACATATAACACAGGCTTCCTTTCAGTTTTGTTACCCTAATTTGTTTAATGTTCTATATCGATATTTATTTATGTATGTAGTCAAATATTTATTTCCATGAAGTGGTCTATGTTCACGAGTCTATGGCCACCACTGAACTCACAGAACGCAATCTATACTAAATGTAAAGAAAATTACTTTTCAGTTACATTAGCGAGATTGTGCTGTGTGATTGTGCGGCAACTCCTGGTGTATTCACCGCAATGGAAAGCGCAGTGCAAATGGTTAATATTTATATGGCTCATCCAGTATTTCAGCTCACATTTAGCAGTGAATATGCATCACTTATGAGCAGCTTCCGAGCGCATCCGTTCAGTGAAAGCCGGACAACAAACGTTAAAAGCATGCATTATTCATATCGTAAAATCCTCTGTTGTTTTGATGCTCAGTATTTTATCAAATATTTGTTAGGTACTTATTCCATAAATGTGATTTAAAAGCAGAAGGCTACATATCCTAGCATTAATCACAGCGCTCGAAAACAGGAGATAATAAAAACGTTTATTCTTTACTGCGGTTAGCATTCAAATGAGATCGCAAAAATGATAGTGGCCTTTTAATTGGTATCCCTCTCTTTGTTCACCAATTAATCAAAATGTAATCTCTGGACTAAACGTTTAGTGGGAACGAAATCAATCAGTGGAATGGAATGTTTTGTGCTGCAATATTGGAGGCTGGACACAAGTTGCACAAGATTTGTTACCGCAGTTGGATTCAGACTGAATAAAATATTGCCTTTATCTCTTTTTCATTATAAACTTGAAATTTAAGTTGCTGGTTTTTTCAGCTAGCAAGGTACAGCCGCTTTTGGTTACATTAGTTTTGGTAGGCAGTGTAATAACAGCAACGCTGTGGTAGTATTTTGCAGTTTTGAATTGAATTTCTGCTTTATAATGATCTTGATAGTCATCACGTAAAAATAATTTATATCGGACGAATATGTAAAATAATGCTTTCCCAAAAGGGCACAACAGACTTATAAGGGAGTCGGAGACAGCTTGAAAGAAACATGAATTTTGAGATCTGATACTAGAAGAATGAAACAGTAATATACCACAGTAATAACAAGAAAATGTCATTGTCGTCGTCATTTCTATCGCCAATGGCTTATGAACTTCGAGGAATACCTCAATACCAATGAGGTCAATGAGGTCATTGACCTCATTGGTCAATCGACCAAGCGATAACGGCGTATTTCTGTAGTGGAGGCATCCAGCGGTTAGGTGCGTCCAACAGTAGCTATGGCGGTGGGACGAGAGGACCTACAGCTATTACTGTGGACTACAAACCACATTGACCTTGGGGATATTTCACATGAGCAACTTAGAGCTGAAGGGTGGATAGGGCCGACTTAAAATCACCACTTTAAAGCCGAGAATCGAATCCCGTACCCTGAGGACGAGAGCCGGAAACAAAACTACTGCGCTACCACGGCGACCTATATTGTCATTGTTGTAGCCAGAGAAATTAAAGGAGTATGTAAAAAAGATGTAAAACTCTGGACACCCATACGACATTCACTGTCCAAGAAAACGTCAGCCTATTATCCGTTAAACTTAATAATTTATATTATAGAAAGTATATCTTCCGTCCACGTTAAATTATTCTTACCTAGAAATAATTCCAAAGCAAACAATAGTGCTTACTAATATAAACCTTGCAGAAACAGCATTCATATGTTTAGTCGTGGTAACGAGCCTTTAGGATTAAAAGGGAAAAAGTAAGTAAGAAAAAAAAAGCATTTAAAGCATGTCTGCCAGATACTTAGGAAAGTGTTCCAAAAAGGGCTAATGTTACAAAAATGCCACAATTTGTGTACTTTAATAAACTCCACCTATTTCTGTAATAAGTTATGGTTTATTATTTCCTAGTTACAAACAATTATACCCACAACATTTATTATAGGGAAAATGGCTTTACAGAGAATTCATTTTACAGAGGGACCTCGATATCGATACCCGGTGGTGTCGAAATATGTCTAATACCTTGAGATAAACCTTCGATACTTTTAAATTTTTAAGTTTTGTATTATGGAAAGCTGTTGCGCTTAACTTTGTGCTAGATAAGGAATTAAGAGAGTCGAGACTTCATGTTATTGCCTCGCAGGTGACCCTAAAGAGTTGCTGGACTATAGTTCTTGATAAACTTTGACTGCGTTTCTTATGGATAAATCAATGCTGCATTCCATAGACTCTTGTGTCTAAACATGCAAAACAATGGGGGAATGAGTAGAGATACTCGTGCAGCGTTAACTGAGTTGTGAATGAAGCTGATGCACTAAATCGCATTTCTGCAATAGATCTGGGCGACTCGATCTCACATTTAGCTACTCCTGTGACAAAATCTATGGATCCAGCAGAAACAAACCAGAACTAAGACGTGAAGTAATACAGCGCATTGAAACATTTGTTCTTTCCTTCCATCTATTGGTTTGTGTTTAGGCAAGTCAAACTCGAGGCAGGAGGGTAGCTTATTGTTATACCTTACGACTAATGTCCATAATATAGATAGAAAACATTTTTGAAAGTTTTAATCATAAAATATAGTTATAAAAAAAGCGAGGCAAGGAAATTATTATCACCTTGTCTAACAATGGATGTATAAACAGTGCATTATCAAGATAAATGGAAATTCTGCAAATAATGTCAAACAGGGACAATTTGGATATTAGCATATAATACAAAGTTGGTTACATGGGCTTATACACAGAAAGCTACTAATAAGAACATAATTCAGTGAACAAGCAATCGTCTATACAGTTTTTTATAATGTGAGTAGCGAGTATCGGTGCTTAAAGATCAGTATCGAAAGTCGAGAAATAGTGGTATCGACCAATCACTAAATTCGATTTTTGTGCTTTTAAAAGTCATATAATGATGCAGACACTAAAATAATTTAAAAAATCTGATGTGTTACACTCACATAACTTTCCCTACTCTTGCACAACCTAATTTTACAAACGCCTTTTCTCCATATGCTTCATGTTAATCGAGATATCGAGATGTCAATCTTATTGGTAATTTTCTTGTAGATGCAAGGGGAATATGGTAGCTTTTAAGCGATAGTCAAATATTTTATCGCTGGTTGCTATGTGGCGCATTCCATTCTCTTTGCATGTCCAGGACATAAAAAAATGAATAACGAATTTGAGAAAAAGTATAAGTATTGGAAAATTTAAGGAAATAACAAGCAATATCTCGGAAACGGTTCACTCAACAAAAAAAATGTATATGACATAAGTTGTGTATTTTAACGCGATCTACATTTTTTGTGTAGTAAAATTTTGTCTATCTCTTATGGTTTACCAGTTATGCAAAAGTCGTTCATAATGAAGAATACTTTTGGAGACATTCCCAGAAATTTCGAGATATAAATTTCATTTCTCATGACATTGTCTTAAACATATGATATTTTCATCAAAATCGTTAGAGCCATTTTTGAGAAAATTAAAATTTTCGAAAAATGTTCCATGTAAAGGGTAATCTGGGGTAGGGGGATTTTCTTGAAAACCTTCGTGTCGCATCTCTGGAAGATACTGAACCTAAATACCAAGTTTGGTGCTTATCCGATTGTTCGTTTTTGAGTTATGCTGTTCACAGACACACACACAGACACACACACACACACGGACATGTTTCCAAAAATGCTTTTTTGGATTCAGGAGGTCTCAAAACGTGTATTTCCGGTGAAATCTCGGTATCGAATTTTTGGGTGGAATGCAATACTTCCCCTACTTACTATACGTAGTAGAGAAAGTAAAAGCAGCCAACACAGAGGTGCAGTTTTGAAGTATAAAACCACCTATTTCATTTCAGTGCTAGTTGTGACTCAAAATGCTCCTTGCCAATTACTTTGAAAACTTTACCGAGGAGTCTTGAGAGAATAAATAAAAGCTGTCGCTGTAAATTTTCGGAAAAGTAAAAACGAGAATGTACGTTCCTAAAAAGAACCATTTTATTAATTAAAAGTCATAAAAAGGAAGAAGTGTATTCATGTTTCAATTGTTTTGTTTGTAAATCATTTGATAAATCTGTAAAGCAGTTATAATTGGAATACAAACTTAGAATTTCGTCCCAAAATATTGAAAAATGCACCGCAACGATAATCAAAAAAGTGTGATGAGATGCGTTTACATTAGATTCTGTACCCACCATCATTTATCTTTATATAACTTATACAAACTATTCTTAAGAAAACATTAATCATTTAATCGAGATAAACCTTTGCAAAAATAGTTTCATTACATATATCCTTGTAGGTAAAAGAGGGATAGAGGATATTCAAATGTTTAAAAGCGAGTTGCTGTGACTAAAACTCCATACTTTTTCCGCGACATCGCAGAAATAAGTACTTTAAATAGATTACAAAGATTTGAAACCCATATTAACGTATATCTCGGAAATGTCTGATGCCACAAAAAAAAAGTTACTCGAAATAAATTATGTCTTAAAGAAACCTACATTTTTGGTGTAATATGTCATTGCCAGTTACACAAAATTCCTCCCAAAAGAAATGCACTTCACATGCTATTCCCAGAAAATTCAACGTATGAATTGTGTTTGTCATGTAAATGTTTTAAATGTATGGGATTTTAATCACAATAGTTAGAGCAATTTTTGAGAAAATCAAACATTTCGAAAAAAAATGCACCATGTAAAGGATAGTTTTCGGTGGAGGAATTTTCTTGAAAATTGTCGTGTCGCACCTTTGAAAGAACGGAAGTTAAATACCAAGTTTGGTATTTATTCGAATTTTTCTATTTGAGATGATGTTCAAAGACACACTCACAGACTCTTTGTTTTCTAAAAACGCTTTTTTTATTTAGGGTGCCTCAAAAACCAACTAGATATGTGGTAGAAATAGAAACAATAAAAATAAATAAATAAATGAAATAAAATAAAAAGTTTGAAAATTTTTTCTCACAAGAAAACTATCTGAAAATTTGGAAACCTTTCATAGAAAATATCACAAGTATTTATAAAATTAATCTAATTGTATATGAATTCAAAATTCAGAGGTGTGCCCCCTTAAGGGTTAAGTAAATAAAATGTCGTAAACTAGTCGAGCTGTTAAACTATCTCACAAGCATGACCATTCAGCCATCAAGACAGGCTGTAGAACATGTCTGAAATGTCAGCAGAGAGGCATTGATTTTGATGGCGTAGAGTTTATACCGGTCTTCTATTCACGCAGGCAGTCACGGTATGACGTGGTATAACACTAACGCTGCAGGCAAAGTACATTACACTGAAAGGCGAGGGTTCTGTAGAAAAATAAAACAGCTTACGGTCCACCCTTGCTTTGCAAACACGCAAATTGCTGCATTTATTGACTCTCCTAATGCCAGTATTATTACAGATTTTATGCCCCTGCCCCTATTATCTTTTGTACTCAGGGTTATGGCCGCTCCTGATTCCTTTTTTCGCCCAGGCTTGCACGTGCAGGTAAAAAGGAGACAGAATCCCTGCACTCGGTTTAAAGGGGAACGGAGCGCATATTGGCTCAAGAGGTACTTAGGAGTGCCTGTGTGAAGTTGTGAAAACAGTGCAACATAACTTACTGCTTCCTTTCTTTTGCAGGTGAGTCGAGCTTTCCATGTGGTTCAGTGTCGATTCTTCACCGGTAAGCAAAGTAGCGCTATCCGATCTTTTCTGAAATTATACTTTATTAAGACATTAAAATAGTATCCTGCGGTACCAGTGTGATACTAGTCGGCCACGATATGAATGCACTTGCAGGAGGACGCCACTATTTTTGTTGAAAAATAGGCTTTGGCTAGGGATCAGAGGAGTGCGAGGGGTAAGGCAATAAGGAAATGTACAGTCACAAAATAAAAACAGTACTACATTTGCAGGCCTCAGTCTCGCTAGTAAATGCAGCTTGGAACTGTGGATGTTTCTTTACCCGACTGTCCTTACGATGCCTCGCCCACTTGTTTCGTTACCGTTTAGTTCCCCTTCCCACCACACGCACTTATATCGTGGCCGACTAATAAATGCTAAAGTTCTCTATATTCAAAGTACAGCAAAGGTCAGCTGAAGTCTCCTCTCTCCCCACATATGCTGACTGGTTGCAATATTTTAGAAAAACCGAAGTTAAACGCACAAATCATACACAGGACAGCAATACGCTTCTGCATAACTTAAGTATTTCCAGTGTTAAAAAGTATTGCTTTACTTAGGTCTGTGTTAACGCAGTTTTCGCAAATTAATATTGCTCAAAAAAAAGAATCCTGCGCTGCATGTAACGAATTGCAATGACATTCATGACATTATCCTGTCCACAGATTAAACGGTAGGACAAAATAATAATTGAGAAATGATTCGTGGCATTATGGTAGCTATTAATAAACCTTAATTAATTACAGAAGCGGTATGAAGAAGAATACTGTATGACACTTTTGGTATTTGCAAGGAAAGTAACGATGTGTTATCCTTCAATTTAGCCGAACTTGGATATATTAAAATAGGTTAAGAATAAAATAAGGGAGACGTGTTTTTTGTTTTCTAGGGAAAGTTGTACCTTCTCAAAATGAAATCATCTCACCCTCCAGATGTAAATTGGCGACTTTCTGCTGTGATGATGGTGAAATAAGTTACGAAAGTTGCACACTTTTATGTAAGAATTTTGTTTATTACTATATATCCCTTTTAGAAATTTTCATGCAATATCAGAACAATATCATGCGGAAAATTATACAAATTTGTAGAATTACCAAAAACACGGAAAATTATAATTTTAAGAAAAACGTGTACTGAATTTTCTGTAAAAATAAAACCAAATTAGTATTTAAACAAGCATAAACGTAAAATTCTATTTTTTTTATTTTGAAAACTCAATCGGTTGAGTTACAAAACTTGAAGATATTGTGATATTCAACATTTGTTTTGTTTTTTAATTTTTTCATATCCCGCCTATATCGCGGTCTGGATGGAACATATAACATGTATACTTTATAAAATATTTTTCAGCCTGGTATTGCAACATTACATGCTTAGATAGATTCATACAAATTAAATGCTTATTGAACACAGTTCAGAAAATTATAAAATAACATTTTAAAATATGCACTATAATATTACAAATAAACACAGTTTAATAGGTTAATCTGAAAGCATGTGAAAGCATTAATAAACTCTTCTAATTAGTCATATTTAACTCCATGCAACTTTTGGCTATAAATATAAAAATGTATTTGATAAGTAGGGTAGAAAATCTAACTTTAGCACCATATATGTGGAAGTTAATGCATTCATACTTTTCAAGTTTTGATTATAGTGAAAATGTGAACACAGTCAATGCTAGCACTGATATTGTTTATACTGATAATCATGCAGCAAGTAAACAAGTTATAAAACTGGTTGTATTTTCAATATACTCGAACAAAGCTGATAGAAGTCAGAAAGGTTTGTATAACAATCGAAAAAAACAAAAACAGGTTACAACTATATTACTAGTTATAAATACAGAGATAGTACTTGAAGTGTTCCATTCCAGAAATACAAAACGATTGAAATTCGTAGTATAAGGATTTAATCATTCGCAAAATCCAGTATTAAATAAATGTTGTCAAATACGGAATAGGTAGTTACTTCACAAAGTCTTGCATTTTCACCAGGAGTCCAGTACTTTCTACTGATTTTGCGAACCAAACCTTCTTCTCTCCAAGTTTTTGAGTTTCGACGGTGACTTTTATAATTTAATGTCATTTTGTACCCTTGTAGTGTACCCGAAAGCACAGCAATCTCGCATTTTCACTCGTAAATCAGCTTCGACACAGCTGTTTCCTATGTTTATACTGAGGCAAGCAGCCCAAGATGGCGCGCGGATACCCGTGGTCAGCTCTCCGCCAATCAGCAAACCAGATAAATCATTTGCTGTAACTTTGTATATAGAGAACTTTAGTAAATGTATCATTGAAGGGCAAGGAAGAGTTTGAAAGTACGAGACACATGTGTCTTCTATATTATTTTTCGATGATAGTGAATAATAGAAATAGTACTTATGCGAAAATAAAATGAATTATTACCGGCTGTTGAACATTGTTTCAGTAGTAAGGTCAGTTGGTGGGGAAGTGGCGATTGATTATATGCGTCTGGCTAAAAATACTTCAACACACACCTTAAAGAAGCTACAACTTCAGCTTATATTTAGGTGCTGCATGAATTAAATCCTAAGTAAACATCAGCAAATAAAAGAAAGTAAAGACTTAAATAATAAAATGTAACTATTAAATAAGATTATATTACATGTCTGGAATAATACAGGATTTAATATAGTTCATGCACATACGTGTAGTAAAATAATCAAAACACTTAGGCAGATTAGGTTACCGGCACTGAAAACAGAAAATTCAACTTTCCATCATGACAGCATGAACGGGAAGTGGATAAAAAAACACTAACATCGAAAAAAATTAAATTTTATTCTTTGTTGGACTCCTCAGGACTGTTAGCACCATTTCGATATACTGAGTAATGTGCAAAAGCATCGTTAATATTTTTCAATAACAATTTTTCGATCTCATTCAAAATTGCTGCTTTTTGTCTTCCTTTTATTAAAATGTGTTGCAGTTAAAACAGATTTTGGGTAGTATGCAGTGATTTATTTTAATTTGGCAAAGTGATTTGACTGTTTCCATTATTTATAAGCTTCTAAGCTAACAAAATCAAGCTTAATTTATTAAAATTATCTTAAAATTGGCAATAACAAGTTTGTTTACCATTTGTGTAACAAACCTCAGAAGACATTCTTTTCCAAGTACTAGGGAACACTCTCACTGTAAATTAGTTTAATCTGAAATACATCATGCAATTACCTTCCAGCAATGTTGCAGCCTCAATAAGCAAGATAAGTCTGTCTTAGCGGAGGCACTCAGTGAAATAAATAATTTATTGCTCTACTAAGAATGTATCTTTGAAACATTTTTTAAAATTTCTCATATGCGATGCCTACAACATCTTGAGGTAATACTCTCGAGGTCACGAGTTCAAACCCGGCGGAAGGTGATGGGTTTTTTTTGGCGTAAATATCCTTAGTATGGTTTCCTTCGGAAGGGAAATAAAGCCGTAAAAGATCCTCTAGCCTGATAAAGAGGCTTCTGAGCAAACTTACCGGTCTTTCACTCCAATAGGCAGTGCAGAAACTCTCAGACGTTTTTGCCTATCGTAGCGATGAGTAGGGCTAGAGCCGCCATCTCGGTGTCAGAACGTTCGTACATTCAGTACGCATCCAGCTGAGGGCTGTGCCTTCCTTACTGTGCTCTCTGTGATTTGTTAAAATGTGCGCTGCAATAGAAAATCCCGCCACTTGTGAAGTGCGGTTGGCTAAAAAGAACAAACCAATTGAAATTTATCGTCAACTTTGTGATGTTAACGGGCAAGGAATAATGAGTGAAAGCCGAGGCAGGCAATGGTGCATTGATTTTAAAAATGGCCGTACCAATGTTCACGACCAGGATCACAGTGGTAGGCCTAGCATCATGACTGATGAACTGTCAATGCTAATCAATGACAAAATTCGTGAAAATCTTCGTTTCACGATTGCAGAACTTTCGGAACATTTTCCCCAAATTTCGCGGAGTTTGTCTGCATCAAATTGATGCTTTGATACTGACGCTGAACTGCATGGCGGTGTAAACCAGTGGTTTAAGTAGCAGAGAGAGTATTGAAAAACTTGTGCCACGGTATGATAAATGCCTCAATTTGAATGGCGATTATGTAGAAAAATAGCTTAAGAGTGTACCTTTCAAAAGTAGATAATACACGTTGATATTTACATTTTGTTAATTGTTTATTTCAAAATGTCTGGGACTTTATGGATTACCCTCGTAGAATAGGACGCTAAGAACCACAGTAGTTAAACAGCGTCCATAAATAAAAAAACTCAATTTAATTTTGAAGTAATGAAACACTCTGTCAATTCACAGCTTGATATTTGTAGATATTTGACGTTATGTGTGTTTAAATGTGTAAATAAAAATATTGACAATGCTGATAGCTGGGGGCGTGGTCCAATTAATCACAGCCTTAAAATTTTAGTCCAGATATTTCACTAGAATTTAAAATCTTCCCAAATAAAATTGTACTTAATCCTGGTTGAGTTTCCTATTCCAGGAAACAGTTGTAACTTGAGCGCTTATGAAAGAGTGTAACTATATTCATATAGTTCTTAGCTGTTGCGTCTTTGTTTCTCATTATGTAATTATATTGTCTATTCTATTTTCTCTTGTTTATATCAAGGCGGTAAGTTTTATACTATTTCATTGCTGATGCAGAGATTATTAATATGTAAGATCTGGCGCCATTTTAATGTTTTAATAGTCTTCTTATTAACTCTAATATTCCAATAAAATTATTTCATCTTTATGTTTGTAGCCTCTCGTTTTTATAGAGGAGCATCTCCAGGTTAAGTGAAATGCTAAACCTGATATTTTATTCTATATATTGACCAGTTTTTTACTTTCTCTACTACGTACAGTAAGTAGGGGAAGTATTGCATTCCACCCAAAAATTCGATACCGAGATTTCACAAGAAACACATGTTTTGAGGTGCCCTGAATTGAAATAAAGCATATTTGAATACATGTCCGCCTGTGTGTCTGTCTGTGAACAGCATAACTCAAAAACGAGAAGTCGAATAAGTATAAACGAAGATTTTGAAGAAAATTCCCTGACCCCAGACTATTCTTTACATGGAACGATTTTGATTAAAATAAGTATCATATGTTTAAGATAATTTCATGACAAATGAAATGTATATCTTGAATTTTCTGAGAATGTCCCCAAAAGTCCTCTTCATTCTGAATGACTTTTGCATAACTGGTAAGCCGTAAGAGATAGGCAAAAGTTTACTACATACAAACGTAGACCTTGTTAAATCACACAATTTAGGTCCTATACATTTTTTTGTCAAGTGAACCATTTCCGAGATATTTCTTGTTACTTTTTTAATATTTTAATACTTATACTTTTTCGCAAATGGGAATTCGTTATTCGCTTTTTTATATCCTGAACATGCAAAAAGAATGCAATGCTCCACATAGCAACCAACTCTTAAATGCTTTAACTATCACCTAAAGTCTAACATATTTCCCTTGCATCTACAAGAAAATCAGCAATAAGATAATTTCCGCATTTCTTGATTATTAGCATGAAGTAAATGGAAAATAAGTGTTTATAAAAACAGTTTGTACAAGAGTAGAGAATGACATGTGAGTGCAACACATATTTTTTTAGAATGACGTCACGCTGCTTGTAACAGTTAAAGCCTCGAAGACTTCTAGAGATAGAATGGGTGTAATGATTATCATTGTTATTTGTCCTTTATCATAACTTGCAAATATTTCCTATATGTCTTGAGGGTGGCGTGAGCCCACCCCTGTATTATGGCTACGTAGCTTGTGCTAGTTTGTGTATAAATCATGTTTGAAAAAATACGTTGGTCTTTAGCATACAGAATCGTGCTTGTTTTGTTATTAATTCTAAACTATATGTTCTAAAATATTCTAACATTTTAAAGGCTTAGAGCCTTGTAGTGCATGTAGTATACATAAAATAAGACATGGAATAGTCGAGTTTTTAATTACGTTCACACAGCTTAGTGACGCTTTGGTGCTTTCGCCCTTCATATAGCATGCATGAATGGATATATGATGGACTCGAAGAAAACTTATTGAAGATATTAAGTTTGGTTGAAATCGATAGAGTCCCTGAAACAGCATTTTGAGGTATTTTACTAAAAATTTAGCAATGCTAGCACAGAACAAATGTACCTAAAATTTTACATTGCCCTAAATTTAATTCAAATTTTAAATCTTACAATTGCTAGAAACTCTTGTCGAAAAAAATTATTTTACATTAAGTTATTGTCCAATAATTGAGCAAATCATTCATAACTTTGTGCTGAATAAGTCGGACGCAAATGAAGATCGTTATTGCTTTCTCTACCATGGAGATAGTAGGTGGAGATGGTATTACATTCCACCCAAAACTTCGATACAAGATTTTACCGGAAATACATGTTTAGAAGAAAGTGCATGTGTGTGTGTGTATGTGTGTCTGTAAACAACATAACTCAAAAACGAAAAGTCGCATAAACACTAAAATTGGTATTTAGGTTCAGCACTATTCAAAGATGCGACCGAAGATTTTCAAGAAAATCGTCCCATACCAAACTACAATTTACATTAAAGATTTTTCAAAATATTTGATTTTCTAAAAAAATGGCTTTAACGATTTTGTTAAAATACCACATATTAAAGATATTTGCATGACAAAGTGTATATCTTGAGTTTTCTGGGAATTTCCTTTTGACTGTCTCATCATTCGAAAGGAGTTTTGTATAATCTTGTATAATTTGTAAACGTTAAGCAATAGACTAAACCATACTACACAAGAAATGTAGATCTCTTTAAGTTACCCAATTTATTTCAAATAAATGTTTTTCGTAGCATGAAGTATTTCCGAGATATCCGCTATTAATGACTCGAATTAATCAAGCCCTATTGGTTTTCAGTTGTTTCTTGCGGTGTTATGGAAAGAGTTTTAAGGCCAGCGTGTAGAGTCCAGTTTTAAAACAGTCTACTGTCGCTGTTTCCTTTGTATCTATAACAAAATGTGTAATACAGCTATTTCCAGAAACGTTTGTCTTGGTTAAAATAAGTAGACAGGACGTTAAACATTTGTAAGAATAATTTGTACACCCATTAATAGGATCGAGAACGGAGAAAAGGCATGTGAATGTAAAGCAATAGATTCTTTTTAAATGTATTGGTATCTAGGGTAGGATGCTGCGACAGTACTTTGGCAAAATGTTTATTCGTGATTAATTTTGAAAATTTGTGGTTAAATATTTCAAATGGGACTGAAAAGAAATATATTCTTAACCGAAGTGTGGCGTTTCGATAAATTCCCCTGAAGACGATGAAATGGTGGTTTCTGTGAAAAAAGCTTATCTTGAGCTAGGAAGCCGGTACTGTAGTTAAAGATTAGCCCATCACAATGGAAGAGGTATATTCATCGTGTCTTTACACCTCCTTCTTTCCTTCTTTTGTGCTCGGAGAGAAGCCTGTTGCATGTATCCTTGCTCTTCCTATTTTGTGAGCTGCATCTACAGAATTTCTTTCTGCAAGTCCTTCCATATGATCAAAATAATACTCGAGTTGCCCCTAATTCTGAGTTATCATGATGATTGCAATAATTGAAAATCTCACGTGTGGTTGTTGGATTTTAAGCTAACATGGTAAGTTTTCTGTCATTTTTTTTTGCTTTCTCTACGACGTTCATAGTAGTTACAAAAGGTATTGCATTCCACCCAAAAATTTGATATCAAGATTTCACCAGAAATAGATGTTATGGGGACATCTGATTAAAAAACACAGTTTTAGAAAAAAGGTCTGTGTTTGTATGTGTGTGTTTGTGTGTGATGTGCGTGAACAGCACATTACAAAAACGAAGTTTCAGTACGTTCTATAAGATGCGAGACGAAGGTTTTCAAGAAACCCCCCCCCCCCGCACCAAACTACCCTTTACATAAGATTTTTCGAAATTGTTTATTTTCTAAAAAATGGCTCTTAAGGATTTTGATTAAAATACCCATATGTTAAGGACATTTACCCACGAATGTATTTTTTCAATTTTCTGGAAATAGCCTGTGAAGTCCTGTTAACTCTCTCCTGGAATTTTAAGCCCGGCGTATAGCGTCCAGTTCTCAAACATTTGACTATCACTGTTCACTTTGTATTCTAACGAAATGTGCAATGTAGCTATATCTTCAACGATTTATTTGGATTAAAATGAAGCAACTTTAGTAAGAGTAATTTGTATACCCACTAATAAAGATATAGGATACCAAAACAGACTTTTTGTTTTATTTCACTTCTATAGCCCTCTTTAACTGCTGTGATCATATTGGGGGGTTTGACTGAAACATTTGATGATGTTTTTACTCTTTGAACGTTCATCTCAAACACATTTCCATACTCTATGGAGGGTAGGGAATAATCCCAATTAAAGAATTATTCCTACTCCTACCGCGAATCGAACCAGGGACCTCCAAGTGAGAATTCAGCGTACTATCCAGTCGATCACGGAGGCAATCCTAATTTTTTTTCTACTTTAGTAGTTTGAGAATAAAGTATATAGATCTGAAGTTATATAAAAAGAATAACTGAAAGAATAAATCCGTTTCGTGAGATAAACACTTTAATTAAGGCTGCAGTCTGAAAGATTAGATATGTTGTGAAACATGGAATAATAATTTCATGTTACATACTGCCTTAACCTTACTGTGATCATGAATTAAGGAAAGGTAGTGGCAGGGGTTGCATGCAGTAATCTGGCCTTTACATCTGCACTTTCATTCTAACCAATCACAGGACTAGAAACCTTCGCTTGTTCTTTTTTCAGAACTAGTGTATCGTGAGATATATCCATGCGACAACGGTGGTTCAGAAAATGTAATGTAGCATATTTCCTGATACTTAGGCAACTTGTCATGCTCCGCAGAAATGAACTCGTATAAATAAACTTAGGTGCAGAGTGATGCAGCTGCCCATACTTCTTTCTATGTTGACATTTTTAAACAGCACTACAGCTGTAATCCCCACTCTGCAGGGAACATATGACCAAAGTGTTATTTCTTTTTCATTCTTTCTTTAAAGCAAAACCTGCAACTGCGATTTTGCCTTAACGGGAATTCATTAGTACCCTCTATCTTACGTCCCTCCGTCTCTACGGAATGCATAACATGTCTTGTGTTTTGAACCAACAGTAATTTATGTAATTTTTCAACAATATTATTAAAAGGTGAAACATAATAAGCTTCATAGAATATAACAAACCTCTGCTCTTTAATTATACTATTATGAGTTGAATCTATTATTTTTTGCCATAGTAACCAGAAAGTAATAATAAAGTATCCAAGATTATAAAGTGTCTTAGTGACCTACTACATAATATATTGTAATAAAGATGAATGAATATTAAATATTCAGCCTATCAAAATGTTGTAAACATTGCAACCTGCAAAACAGGTTAATCTAGGAAACTGATTATGTTTAAGGTTCTGTTTGTTTATTCCAAAGAAATAAATTTCATTAATATTTTAATTTTTTACTCAGTTGATACTCCCTACTGGAAGCTGAAAAGGTTGCAGAGAATAAATAATACACACACATTTCATTACAGTTCTTTGACAGCTTTTGTCATTCATTGTCATTAATCACATTTCGTAATCCAATGAATGCCAAATGTTTGAAAATGTGAAATTCCAGACAAAAATAAACGAAATACTATACTAACTGTTTCTCTCTGTTGCAACAAGAAACTCAGAAAGGAGGAAGCAGAAAAGAAAATCTGACGCGGTATATTTACATGACTCTCTCTACTCACGATCGCTTATTTTTATCTCTCCTCTACATACCAGTCTTACAAACGCTTATTTTCTACTTGAGCTCATTCGAAGTAAAGGCTCGCAAAAAAGTTCAAAACTACGTTTCTTTATATGCACAAGAGGGATACAGAAGCCTGGAACGATAGTCAAATCTTTAAAATGTCGATTGCTACATGCTGCCTTCGAAATTCCCTCTTTGCATGACGTCACTAAAACAAGCTAATGGTGAATCAGCACTTAAAAAAGTGCATGATAAAGTATTGTAAAATTCAAACCAATAGTAGTGAATATCTTGGAAAATTGAATACCGCAAGAAGTTGTATTCTTGGAAAATTGGATGTTTTGACGAGACTTACTTTTTCGGGTAGTACGTTTTTAATCGATCTCTTCTGGTTTGTCTGTTACACATAATTCGTTCTGAATAAATTTTCTATTCAAGAGGACATTTTATTAGTCATGCAAATATCTTAAACATGCGGAATTTAAATCAAAATCGTTACAGCCGTTTCCGGTGAAATCTCGATATCGAATGTTCCGTGGAACGCAGTACTTCCCCTACTTTTTCTAAGTAGTTGATGCATAAGGTCAAGAGCAACTATTTTTAGTAAACTGAAACCTGAAAGGAATTTTCTGGCAAACTTTAGAAAGCCGGCTGTTTTCCGCTTCATTCACCATTCCTTGGGCTCACTATATATACCGGGTGAGTCTTCTCAGCCTGCGGATTGAGAAGTTATGCAGTCTCGGCATCGCGCCGTATTAATTTCGGCCGAAATGATGGCTTTGCACCGCTGTGCGTGCAGTGACTTGCACTCGTAGTGCAATAGTGTGCGCGTTGACCTTCAGTGATGAAGGTCCCACGTTCATATAAAGCTACTTGAAGGTGCTTTTTATGTTTAGTAAATTTAACGACAACTCATAGTTTGGTATGATAGTGTCTTTTTTAATTAGTTTAATTATGTGAATTTCACTAAAACACATTGTTACTTGTTAGAATATGCTCTAATAAATATTACAAATAAATATAGGAAATGAATAAAAAAAATTCATCTTTTCTCGGGTGTGATTTGAACCTTCAACCTTAGGCATAACTTTCCAACATTTAACCATTGCGCTACTAGAAATAAATTGAGTTTTATTTATGGACGCTCTTAAACTACTATGGTCCCATTCTATATTGGGCGTGAAAGACCGGTAATTTTGCTCAGAGGCCTCTTTATCAGGCTTGAGGTTCTTTTACGTGCCATAAATCTACGACACACGACCACCGGCTTTACTTCCCTTCCGAAAGAAGCCGTGCCAAGGATTTTTACCCCGAGAAAATCCATCGCCCCTCCGCCGGGTATTGCTCTACTAGAGCGCATTAACAATGAGCACCATCGTAATCCTGATCAGCGGGATGGTGAATGCGTTGTCAGTACTTGCATTTCGCATCGTCTGTAAAATACAGGGTTGCTAGTTACTAATCCGCAGGATGAGAAGACTCACGAAGTGTAATGCTGATGTACAGAAAGTGCATTTTGTGAATTACATTCCCTTCTCCGAAAATTATATACTTTACTTTTATTCTGGTTCACAAAAGGTTGAATTGCAGCTAATTGCAGTCAACCTGGAGATGATAAAGGACAAACCGTTAAGGTTTTAAAAATGGCTGTAATAATTTATTCTGGGTGAGGCATTTTTTTTTTTGGAGATATTAGAAATCACATCATATTTCGATCTTTATGACATCAACTTGAGTGGCTTTTTCTTCCGCACTACTCATTTCGATCTACTACGACCTTCGGAGGAACCTCATTCCACCCTGTGATGACTGGTAGACGTTCTATAGACGTTCAGTACAAACCCAGAATCGGAATTTCACAGTAAAAGTAGTATAATAGAAAATAACACCATAATCAATAGCCATTAGTATAATATACCTTTGGTTTGTTTAATAGTTTAACGGTAACAAACGTAAAGAACATTTTCTAGAAATAGATTCCCATGCAAAGATTTTTGAGAAGTGTAGGGTTATTTGGAAAACAGGTATTTCAGATGTTTATTTCAAACAAACCATGAAAGTCGAAATACATTCAGCACATCACTAGATAGAGGGAAATTTAACGTATGTAAAATCTGTCTTACAATTTCGATTCACCGCCATATAGTAGTGCTGGTTGTATATAGAAAAGTTGAGCAGAGGTGTACTGCAGTTTTCTATGAATCCATTGTTCAACTGGAACAAATCATTTCTGCAGTAGATTTAACAAATAATCTAGTCATAAGCAAATGATATAGAGTTTGGTAACTAGGAACCAATAACTGATTTGCTTGTAGTGAGAAATGTTCATAACCTTAACAATCGTGTAACTTTAAATTTTCCCTTAACATGCAGAGTGTGTTTCTATCTTTCATAGTTCCTTTGAAATAAAACTTCAAATCTCTTACTTCGGTTTGAATAACCCCGTAAAGTATGGATTTTGCAGTATTATTTATATTATGGCATACTTGCAAACAAAACTGAAATTATAAACTCTATTGTATGAAAATAGATAAAGGGGGTAAGAGTTTTGAAGGAAATGTCACTGAATGCCTGTAAAATTAAAACTCAAATAAAACAGTCTATTTCTAGTGCGGATGGGGGAGAAAAACTGTACTCTTGAACCTTATGTTTCCTTTAAGAAAAACAGAATTATATAGTTTTGTAACAGGCATGTGGTCCTAATCAGGATCCCATTTAATGGTTAATTCCAAGAAAACTTTTCACAGTGTTAATAACACTAAAACAATTATTCGGAATAAATATGTTGAGTTATTAGTAAAAACTAAAGAAATAGAGGCAACAATCTTCACATTCAGTAATTAAATCTTGAACAATTACTTTGTTATTAAATCGACATTTCTTTTTCTTCCTCCTTAAAAAAAGGCACGTGGAAGTAATCATGAAGATGAAAATTACTAAAATATTTTTTGCACATTACCAAATATTTTAATTATATGGTTAAGAGGACATGAATTTGTTTTTTACTCAAATTTTAGTCCTTATTGAGCAATATAAATTTCTATAGAATGACACACAAACATATACCCTTATTTATTTGCCTAAATTTGACCTAGATGAACATCAGACTAGTTGGAAATAAGTCCTTAACTATTGATACCGCAAAAGCTTCATTAGAAACATTTGTAAGGTTGGTAGCGCACTTGTTTTAATTTGGAGGAATAAGTAGCAAGCGTAACTGGCTGTAATTTAGCAAGCAGCCTTAATGTACACGCAAAGGTGCAAACGTATACCAGCATTATAATAGTACACGTCACGCCAAACCTGAAAGTTAGTCTCTCCAGGAAATAACTAGAGCCTTCTCACTCTACCGGAGCTCTGTCTGGCTCATCACGAAGTTTCAACGAGCAGATTAGTTACATCGTGCTCTGTTCTGACAAACCACAACACGAAATGGGCATGCGGCCACTTACACATACGTTCTGTTATCAAAACTTGTACATATGTCCACACAAGCCCAGACTTTGCTTTAACCGCAGTGTCTCGACTCGCCTGTCAGTTGTCATTTCAAAATGTCGAACCGAGGTGGCAATGGGTAGGATTGAATTTCATCAAATGATATATTGCATGCGAGAGCTGCAACAGTGATATAACAAATCGAAGAAGGGCTGGGGGAAAATGAGGCGAAACCTAATTTCCTGTTTTTTTTTTGTTATATTAATTTCCTTTATATTTTTAATTCTTTCTCTTATACAGCCCCTTGAAATTTTATGAGTGTATGGGGTGGTTACCGAGCAACAACTTATAGTGCTATAACCTGTTAAACCGTAGGTTTTTAATGTTGGTTTTAACTCAGTTTCCATTAGCATTCACTCCTACATAATCCAGACCCAGGGAAAATAGGGAATGATTCTGGTTAACAAAACAATGCCCCTTTTCCTGTCAGAATCACACCCAAGACCTCTGGGGTGGGAAGCCATGAAGCTGACACTCGGCCACATAAACACACTCAAATCTTGTTATGCGCCTCTAGCTGCTTGCCCCGCTTTGGGCAGTTTGTGATTTCGGCACCGGCGAGTTGTAGTTGTTTGGGAGTGGGAGGATGGTGCTCTTACCTTATTGAACTGCCCGGAACTCCTTTCGGGACGCGCATAGATATCTGCAGAATTTCCTCTCTTCTACCGCACGTGAAACTTCTTGAAGACTTCGGTGCTCTACAAAGTTCGATTCATTTCTGTTATGTTCCTCTCCAGGTTCCTACTGCATGCAAGTAGCAGTTGTCTACGCAAGGAGATAGGCACCTGAGCCGCGCCGTGCGAATTGAAGTGCTACATGCAGGAAAAACCAAATGGTGACTGCAGAAATAGCGAACTAACCCAAAGTAATGCTTTATATGATTCTTAGCCTTCTTTTTAAGAAGTAGATGCATTTTCTTCAATAGAATTTCGATACTGCCGCTCATTCTCTTATGGCATTGCTTAAAGACCAAACATTTCGCTATATACTATAATATAACGGATAGGAATAAGCCATTGCTGATTTTCATGTAATACTCCAATATTGTACCTCTGTGTTTGATTGCGGTTTAAAAAACTAAGGGCTCTAGAATGGTTCCTAAAGAATACAAAATTAATTAAATATCGTGAGTCAATACAGAATTGCTACAGGTTGTGCCAGCTTTGATTAACGACGTGTGGAAATATGAAATATTTCATATGATACTGTTTTTTGACTAATCTCCTCTTAAAGCTCTATCCTATTGTTCTTTTTTTACGATATCAGCTTACAGGACCACTCTCTAAATTCTATTTGTTTGTTATACTCACTAATAATCAAAATACATTAATTAATATTCTAATTCCTATTAAATATTCAAAACCCCGCAATAACCCATAGCATAGCACAACAGTTTACATTAGAATACTGGGTTATGGATGCTACAAATATTGTTTTAAAAATAAAGTAGAATTTAAGAAAAACGCAGTTTGATGTACTTCTGTCTTTAGCATATAAAAAATCTGCAAACCTCAGCTAAACTTTTTAGGATTGTGTAATTATTGAGACCAGATGAGGTGTTATGCCAATAGTTTGATCATGAGCTTATAAAAATGGACTGAAAATTAACTTTTATTTCCGAGAAGTTATTCGCGTGGCTGAGATACACTGTATAATATTGTTGTACGATTGTTTGCAATTCATCTTCATAAAATTGGAACTTTTACCTGCGTATTGTGCATTAACTTACCTAAACAGCTGATTAACCAAAAAGAATCTGATGTGCTACACTTTTTCTACTCTTGTACAAACTATTTTTACAAACGCTTATTCTCCATATGATTCATGTTAATCGAGATATCGAGATGTCAATCTTATTGCTAATTTACTTGTAGATGCAAGGGGAAATGGTAGGCTTTAAGCGATAGTCAAATATTTTAAGAGCTGGTTGCTATGTGGAGCATTCCATTCTCTTTGCACCACCGTACAAAAATAATAAATGAATAACGAATTCCCATTTGAGAAAATTATTGAAAAATTTAAGGGAATAACAAGCAATATCTCGAAAATGGTTCACTCAACAACAAAAATGTAAATGACATAAATTGTGTATTTTAACGCGATCTACATTTTTTTATAGTAAACGTTTGCCTATCTCTTATGGTTTACCAGTTATGCAAAAGTCGTTCACAATGAAGAATACTTTTGGAGACATTCCCAGAAAATTCGAGATATACATTTTAACTGTCATGAAAGTATCTTAAATATATTGTATTTTAATCAAAATCATTAGAGCCATTTTGAGAAAATTAAAATTTTCGAAAAGTGTTCCATGTAAAGGGTATCTGGGGTGGGGGGATTTTCTTGAAAACCTTCGTGTCGCATCTCTGGAATATACTGAACCTAAATACCAAGTTTGATGTTTATCCGACTGTTCGTTTCTGAGTTATGCTGTTCACACACACACACACACACACACACACACACACACATGGACATGTTTACAAAAATGCTTAATATGCATTCGGTGCACCTGAAAACATGCATTTCCTGTGGAATCTCGGTATCGAATTTTTGGGTGGAATGCAATACTTCCCCTACTTACTATACGTAATATAGAAAGTAAAAAAGTAACTCTACCCACTACAATACCTACGGTGCCACGAATATATACGTTCGGGATTTATCATCAAAAGGCCGTGGTAGTAACGGAGGCCTGCCAAATATGTTCTCAAAATTCGTGCCGTATTCATCATTTCTTAATCCAAATCCAAAAATCGTCAAGTGAAAATACGATTTGCAGAAAGACTTCGGGGGGTAAAAGTTCCAGGCCGTATAACAATCCATACACTTTATAATAAATTTCAGGCCACAGGAAGTGTTCGGTCAAGAAACCTAAATTACAGAGTAGGGTTCTTACGGAAGAAGCATTAGATGACATCGGTCATCGTTTGGAGACCTACCCCAAAAATCGAGTCGAAAGTTGAGCGTCACATGCGTGAATACAAATTATCCCCCCCCTTTTAGAGAATTGACACGGAGCATGATTTTGCCTTCTTTCAACAAGACTCTGCCACGGCAATATTTCTATGAGAACAATTGAAAGTGTGTTTGAGAACAGAATTATTGGTATAGATTTGTGACCCCCTCGATCCCGCGACGTAACCCCCTGCAACTTCTATCTCTGGGGTAACATAAAATATAAAGTGTACAAGACAAGCCACACACCCTGGAAGAATTAAAATAAAGTGTATAGTTTCCTAAAGATATGCCAAACATGTATGGACAACAACGGTGGCCAGTTTCAACACCTCCATACATAAAGTTGGCAAATAAAGCCTTAAAAAGTAGTTTTAAAAATGTTGTATGGTTGCATCCGCAGACAGCAACGAGCGCCGATAATGCCAACAGGAAAAACACCACGCAGGTGGTTCCTAGTTCATTGGTGGGATGGCTTATCTCTCAGGTAAAGGTTAGCTGATGGGTGGAGTACACGGTATACTGAACTCGTGCCGCGCCTGGCGCGTACAGTTGAAGGTAGCCAACAGTCTTTCACCATCGCGCGCTTTTACCCCTCACTTGCCTCAGACCAAAACACTACCTTCTTCCTCTCGCTAAATTTCTACCTGCTTGGAAGCGCTTCCTCATCCACTAGCTAAAACGTCGCTGAAGAGACAATAATGTTTTTGTTTTGCATGTGTATACTTCTGTATACTTGTAATCAGTGAATCTTTTAGCCAAATCACCCTTAGGAATTAACTTTAAATTTACAAACGCCTGAAGATGTTCATTCTAATTTTCTCAAAAATAACTAATACAGTGCACTTAAAAGCCTTTGATTGTATCCCTTGCTTTATGGCGGCGATTTAGCTCCTCTGGCATATTAAAATTAGGACTGAATTATTTGTAAGATCTCTTCTCTGCATTAGATCTTTATGATGAATGCCGTACACTTTAACTCTGAATTCGTAGGCATATTCCTGCTATAATAGCAAAAACTGTTCCTATTGAAAGAACATATGGAAATGAACGGTTTACTTATAAAATTTAAATAATTATTTATTTTTACAATGAAAATGTAATGTTTTATTTTAAACTATAAAAATAATTGAAGTAAAGGATGAGAAAGTAAAGTATAGACTCGGCCACATTTCCCCAGCTGTTTGAAGCATCCTAGGTTCATATATTGTGCAAGTACGCACGACATGGAGACATGGATGAATGCATAAAGTTTAAACCGAAATGCGTATGGAATATCCTTGCTGTATTGGTAATAACGCAGAGTAAACAAAGAAAAACAAACAAAAAAATGCATGTTTACCGTGGCTTTGCCCCGGCCGCAGCTTCCAATGATTTCAGGGCTAGAGTATAGCAGCAGCAGCATCTAGCAATTTATGTAATGGCAGGCTTCAGCCCATTAATTAAAGCCTCAATAAACACGAAAGCCGTCCAAGGTTATAACGTATTATAAATTTAGCTCTAATTGTGGCGGGCCAACCGCATGTTGGTAAAGCAAACTGTGTTGTTGATGACAAGCGTCAGTATTTCACATCCGGTCCGGGTCTTTTTATGACCCGCGTACTATCGGTTCTTCCCTCAACCACACTGTTTATTGCCCATTTTGTCTTCATTTGAAAGGAAAGGAGGTAACTAAGCTTGTTAAAGGTCAAGGCGTCTGGACTCATGAACTTTCCTTAAACTGGGACTACATGCAGAGTCTCTGCTCAGGGCAACCGGGAGTAAGTCTGCAAGTTTGTTGGTCCTCTAGTAAATTCTTTAAATTTTGAATTAAATTCTTAGAATCGGGTGCAAATATTTGTCTACAGGAACATAATGTTTTCTTATATATTAAACTCTTCTATGCAATTTTGACAATTGCTGAAAAATTTGAAGCATTAAGACAGATAATTGTGTATAATTTTGTATAACTGGTAAATCATAAAGGGAGAGATAATCTTACTACACAAAAGATGTGGATTTTGTTAAAACACAGTGTATCTTAAAAACAATTTTTCTTGACATTAACCACTTCGCCCTGCACCGTGGCGCTGTGTGCTAGAGTATGGAATTCCAGTTCCTGGTCACGGAATGCGCCCGGGCTCGCTCTCACCCTTAGGGATGCGGATTTTCAGTTCCGCCCACCTCTACCGTGTGCATATGAGCGTGAGGCTAGCAGTCGGGTTGGTCGGTGTAGGCCCTTCATGGGCTTGAAAGGGGATATATTATACACATATATTGAATTGTACATATGAAAGGGGAACCATACATACAAGAATTGTACAGTAATAATTTAATTCAGTAACATGTTAAAATATTCAACACCTAACATTTGTACAGAGCTGATTGTAAGACACGGGCGAACTAACAGAATTCCAAGAAATCATAAAGACCGTACCTGGCACCGAGCGGTACAACGCTACATGATCGCGCCCAAGCGCACGGATCTGAAACCACACATTCTCATACATATCAGGGTAACGCGGCCTGAGGGCCAATAGGAACCGTCGTTACATTTTCAAACGCGGAGAGGAGCGTCACTAAGCTCTCGTATACAGGAGCAGACAAAGCCTCAGAGCCTGCTCTTATTCTGAATCTCATCGAGAAGTCACGTCAACACGAGGTGCTACAGATGCACGTGGGAGCACAAGGGTGGGGTGCGTGTGAATATAGCTAGGCTTCTGACTAACTTAAAGTGGTGGGATTACTATGATAATAATGGGAAAAGTTAGCCACCCATAACCATTCAAAGTGTGAAATAAACTTCATTGATTAAGGGAAACTCGCAGTGTATTTTTAACTTGCCTCGCCTACTAGAACCTGAGGTTCAATAATTAAATATAGCTAGGAATGGAATATCAACAACCGACGAGCACCAATAGCCGAGGAAGAAGAACACTGCAACGGGCAACGACGACCCAAGGATCATCGTTTCCAGCTACAAAAGTCGCCCAACGACCGTTTCCAGCCACAGGCTGTAGCCAGCGGGGTGATTATTATTGTTATTATGATTATTATTATTATTATTATTATTATTATTAACCACTTTAGACATAAACGTTGTAATTGGATTGAGTTTTTCGATACCTTCATTTTTCTGTGCTAGAAGAGAGAAAATGATACGATAGCGAGTAGAAAAGGTCATTATTATATTACGTCACGTTAAAGATAAAATGTCGATAATTTGTTAGACAAAATTGTGTCCCATGGATATTGTTATGACATAGTTATTAGTTAATTCTATGGTATGGGGTCTATGAAGTCCCAGAACTTACCACCCAATTGCCGACCTCAAGCACACATAACAGAAGAAAGAATTGGGCGATCCTACAAGTCCAGGAAGCACGCCTCCCAGCCGAAATGTTGGTTTTCATGACACATCGTCCAACAGTAGGTCGTTAAACGTCTTATAATGTACCGGTCCAATACATAGGCCAAAAAATTTCAATCCGGACGCATTTCGGGAAACGGAGCACCGCACCTCAGGCCACAGATAAAGTCAACGAAAGCCACTGGAGCAGCTTGGGTTATTATACGAAGTTTAAACGTAATTTTGTTGTGCAAATTGTAGTGTTTACTTTGCTCACTGATTAAATCATACTGCTTGCATCATTACACGATTAGTTTAAACAATGGCTAAGTCAGTGCTGGGCAGACCCCATGGAAGGTGATAAGGTGGTCTCCGGCGAGTTAATATCTATTGGCGCGATCATTACGTTAACGTCGATATCTCAAACACTGTCTTTCTCATCAAGCCTAAACATGCATATCTATACTGCATTCACTCTTAGGTTGATCCGCGCCAAAACAAACGCACGTGGCCAGTGCACCGTGGTACAACACTGTAGCAATGCTTGCTGGAAAGTAGTCCCATGTTAATAATCTAAATTTTAGAATGAATTTATCCTTAAATGGTATAGTATTCTATACAAGTTCTCAAGAGTTTAATTAACGTTAATTTATACCGTTAAAGAGAGCTACAAATCCCAACATGCAATTGCTATAAGTACCTGACGTCCGGGTATGCGCATATTATTTATAGTCAGAAACTAGCAGCTTCTATTTAGTATCATGGCGGACGGTGATTTGCCCTTGCGTTTTCGTCGACTTACGTAAAGCATAAGCGGGCGAATCATTGACTAGAGGTGAAAAAACAATATTGTTGGAAATTTATTGTAGGTTATGTGAGAAATATCTAACACTTCCCGTGAAAGAAGTGGTGAAATTAACTTCTGAGTTCACCGGTGTTTCGAGTACAAATATAACCAGTGTTCGTAAAGAAGAATCTGAAAAGGGAAAATGGTTACAACCAAGAAAAACAGAAAGTTTGTGAAATACGCGATGCAAGAATGTGACGTTTTGTGAAGAATGCAATTCACGTTAACAATAAACAATTTCTTTTTAAAAATGAACCGCCAGCAGTTGATAAAGTGCCACTCCTAGAGAGCAAATACATGTAAGATATCTCATACCTGTGTAATTTCTTTTTCGCTCGTTTCTTTTAGAATTAACCATTATTATACGTGAAAACGTTTATTTTGTTGCAACTATCAAAGTAACAAAGTATGCCAACCACCGTTTAAGTTGTCGGACCCTGTTCTTTTTACATTACGTGCTGCCTGTACTCGTCACATGGTCGTGAAAGTATGGCTCTTTCTGGCGTGAATGGCGGAAGGATACATTGCAACGCTGCACTGGTCACCTGGATTTTGTTTTGGTGCGGATCAAGCTAAGAGTGAATAAGTTTAGTGGACTGTGTCACCTTTCGTTTTGCCTTAAATTCAAGGAAACGAACTGGCAAGAGAAAATTATGGCGACGCGTGGAGTTGATATTTAACTACCAACTGTAAGGGCATTCAGCTATTGGCTAAAGGAGGAATTTTATTGGAGGAAGGTAACTGAGCTCTAAGCGATAAATAATGCGGAAACAATGCTGCATGTTAAACTTAGAGCTCGGCTGCTTATTAGCTCTTGCTATAATCGTCTCAAACTAGAACAATCTTATTGTAAACATGTGGGAGGGAAGAAAGAGAGAAATAGAGATAGTGAACTATGAGGCAGTGTTTTTAACACTTAAATGATTTCAGTGAAATTATATAATATGTAAATTGAATAACAGCCCGCCTTGAAGCAATATGTGTATATAATAATTTGTAAAATGTACATACGTTATTATATATGCTTATATTATTGTAAACATGTTCAATAATGTTATGTGAATGTATTACGTAATTTAATAATGTAGGAGCTGTGAGAAATAGGTCAAAAGTTGCTAACAAAGAGGTAACAATGAGGTAACCTTGAGTCAATAATGAGCAAAAAATTTTAACAGTACTACTTGTGATTCTTGGAGTAACAATAATGTAATTTTAGTGACAGTTTATAAAAAAGCCAATCAACAACCAGAAAAAGCTTTAGTTAAATGAAGGTATTCTATTGGAGTAGGATTAGCCAATCAGAGACATGAAATACAGAAATTTACAAGTTTAGAGGGTTGAAATCAATTCAGTTGCCTGCAGACAGAGTTACTAACCAGACGCAGATGTGTCCTCGAGAAATTAAATACGTATTTGTGTGAGACGAAAATAGTATACGTGTTAAAAAAATGCAAGTATTAAATAAAAGAATCTCACAGCTCCCGATATCAGTGAAGTGCTATTTAATCTGTGTCAAGGATTAATAAAAAGGAGTGAATTAAAGCTTAAACAAAATCTGTGTAAGCCCACATTCTTGGTGCATGTTGCCAAGATATACATGTCTCTAAAATAATACTCAAGCAGCAGAGGCAAACATAAATATATAATATTTAAAGAAACAGTTAAATTACAAAGCTATTATTTTTAAACTTGGGGCATAGACCACCTGAAAATATATTTGGGGCAAAGGCTACCGGAAACTGTTTACCATACGTGCGGTTGCAACTACTACAAGTTCGGCTCCCCAACAGTTAAAATACAATACAACTATCTTCTCAACTATTAGGCCGAATTGGAGGAAGGAAGTTCATAGGTGCCTTGTTTTATTTGTTATCGCACAATAAACGCCTCTACTAAGCAGTAGGCATGTGCACATGTAGCGTTATACAAATGATGGGTTGAGCCAGCCCCTCCTTGTTGTTTACAAGGATCGTTCTTGTCTGAGTTAGAACATAAGGGGCAAACTGCGGTGAGAGGGAGGGTCTGCTAGGACTTCACACTGCTAGATAAGGTCAATTCCCACTGTTATCTGGATAAAGTAAAGAAAAAGATTCTCATACCTAGTTGTTTGAAAATCCTTTACTGGAAGGGGTGAATAAAGCCTGTAGAAAGTGTCTTTCGAAAAGCAGACGATGTGGGTGAGGATTATTAAATTGATACCGTAATTATTAACCGGATTTAAATAAAGAAATAATAGCAAGATATAGAAATACTTTTAATAAATAATGTCTTATGTTAAATTAAGGTATAATGTAGTAAGCTTGAACTGAAAAGGTTTGTCTAAGGAAAACGTCATTAGCGAGTCATATTAAACAAAGTAATTTGTAACAGTCGAGGATAGAATACATTAGCTTAAGATTTTAGAATTCAGTGGTTATAAGCTCAGTACGTTTGCAGAGTCACGTGTGCCAGAATTATAGAAAAGAGAAAGGTAATACAATTCTGAGAGTTTAGCCAAGTCCCCATAACAGTTCAGAGACGCATACATAATAGTACAGAAATTGGCCCGCGTATGAAATAACTTTGGTAAGAGGAGTCCTATGTAGGGGGCGCTTGAGTTAACACAAAGACGTGCCGTCTAAACCAGAGAGGTACTGATTCACATCCGTTCGCGCATACATTCGTTCATGCACACATTCGTGCATACATTCATCACTCTGGATACTTGTCACGACTAGTGTTACGCGCTCAGTGACGTGATTGAGTGAGTAAAATTTAGCGGTCATCAGGAGGGATTTTACCGATAAGCATTTTAGGGCAATTACGCTTCCAGTTTCTTGTATTGTGGAAACAGCTATTTCGAACCGTAAAATTGGTACTGCAGAAGTTAGCAGGTATAATAAGTCAGTTATAGTTTTCGCGTGCTACGTTCATAATCAATTTCATTCTTTATCTTCAAAGGTCGGCATCTCGCTTCAATAGCTCAAGTATTAGACCACATTAACTTTCTGTCATTTCAAATGGTAGTATCCTTTGCATTACATTCACGCATACCCTGAGAAAGTACTCGTAGCTCTACCACCGGAGGAGCTGTAGCACGAGACATCAGAACGAGCTAAGAGATAACATCAGAAACAGGTGAAGTATATTGCTTCAAAATTACGCACCATCACGGCATTATATAAACTGCTTCAAAATGCAGACGTGAACATTCAAAATTAACAGCAGGTCTACATTTTTACTTTCTCTACTACATACGTATAGTAAGTAGGGGAAGTATTGTATTCCACCCAAAAATTCGACACCGAGATTTCACTGGAAATAGATATATGTTTTGAGACCCACTGAATCCAAAAAAAAGCATTTTTGGAATCATGTCCGTGTGTGTGTCTGTGTGTGTGTGTATGTGTGTGTGTGTGTGTGTCTGTGAACAGCACAACTCAGAAACGAATAGTCGGATAAACACCAAATTTGGTATTTAGGTTCAATATCTTCCAGAGATGAGACACGAAGGTTTTCAAGAAAACCCTCCCACCTCAGATTACCCTTTACATGGAACATTTTTCGAAAAGTTTAATTTTCTCTAAAATTACTGTAACGATTTTGATTAAAATATCATATGTTTAAGATATTTTCATGACAAATAAAATGTATATCTTGAATTTTCTGTGAACGACTTCTGCATAACTGATAAACCATAAGAGATAGACAAAATTTTACTACAAAAAATGTAGATCGCGTTAAAATACACACTTTGTCATATACATTTTTGTTGTTGAGTGAACCATTTTCGAGATATTGATTGTTATTCCCTTAAATTTTTCAATAACTTTCTCAAATGGGAATTCGTTATTCATTTTTTTGTTTTGGATATGCAAAGAGTATTAATCTGTGGCAAAGAGAATGGTGCTGCACATAGCAACCAGCTATTAAGATATATGTCGATGCTTAAAGGCTACTGTATTTCTATATTGCCCTTGCAATTACAAACCAAGGGGAACATAGTACGCCTTAAGCGAGTCAAATATTTTTAGAACTGGTGGCTATGTGTAAAATGTAATTCTCTTTACATGTCAAAAGATCGTTTCTGCAAATGTTTATCTCGATTAATATTAAATAGATGGAGAGTAAGAATTTATAAAAATAGTTTGTACAAGAGTAGAGAAAGTCATGTTAGTGTAACACATTAGATTTTTAGATATTGAAAGAAGAGACTTATTAAAACATAGTAAAATTTAGAACACCTATTGTATAGTACTAAGAAGTTGATGATGATGATGATGATGATGATGATGATGAGCGATACATCCTCTTCAAGTTTCATCTGCAGTAGCTAGGATCACGAACGGTTCGTTTTGGTTGGGACCATAGAGGGTTTTGACCCTCGCATGTTGGCAGCATTGATTCGCAGAGATAATTCTATTTACCCGAGTAATGAAAGAGATGAATACTAGTAACGGTGATAATATCGTTTAATTATGGTCTGATAGCAGGTAATCCATCAAAACAAGGAAACAAATAGACGTGTGGGTTGTTTTCGTTGTTACATGTGGTTTGGATTCATGAGAAACAACTGCTGAATTCAACAACTAGCACAAGTATATCGCTATTGAAGCCGGAGTCCATAGATCGATCCACGGTTATCGCTAAGGGAGCTTTGAAAGCTATAACTCACAATTAGGAGAAGCTATGTACTATAATATCCGGTAAGAGGCTTAACCGGTCTGTTTGAAGTGACAGTGCATGCATGACGGGACTCCATCTCAGTTTTTTGCAACGCCCAATTCTCTCCATTCGTTTCCTAGTCCCGCTCCTCTTTTGCGGCATACTGCGGCAAAGCCTAAGTTAAGCAATTCTACTCCAATCGGTGATATTGCATAAGTATTGGCATAAAGTGAGGCAGTTTTTTTAACACTGAGGTAAATAATTTCAGTCTAATTATATAATGTGCAAATTCAATAACAGCCCGCCTTGAAGCAACATGTGTATGTAATAATTTGTAAAATGTATGTAACAGTCATTGCATACGCTTATATTATTGTATCCATATGCAATAATGTTATGTGAATGTATTACGTAATTTAATAATGTAGGGGCTTTGAGAATAATAAGTTAAACGTTGCTAACAATGAGGTATCAATGAGGTAAGCTTGAGGCAATAATGAGTTTGAGAGTTTAAACGTTATTTGTGATTCTTGGAAGCATTAATGTAATTTTAGCGACAGCTTATAAAAAATAGCCAATCAACAACCAGAAAAAGCTTTAGTTAAATGCAGGTATTCTATTGGAGTAAAATAAGCCAACCAGAGACTTGAAATACAGAAATTTGCAAGTTTAGACGGTTAAAGTCTAGTCAGTTGCCTGCGGACAGTGTTTTTAACTGGATGCGAGATATGTCCTCGAGAAATTAATTACGTATTCGTGTGAGATAAAAATTAGTATACTTGTTAAAAAGTGCAAGTATTAAGTAAAAGAATCTTACAGCTCTTGATATCAGTGAAGTGCTGTTTAATTTGTGCCAAGGATTAATAAAAAGGAGTGAATTAAAACTTAAAATCTGTGTAAGCCTACATTCTTGTCGCATCACGCCCTGCCAAGTCTGCCATGTCTCTAACAATAATACTGACGCAGCGGAGGTAAACATATATATATATATATATATATATCTAAAGAAACATTCAAATTACAAAGCTAATATTTTTAAACTTGGGGCGAAGGCTACCGGAAACCGTTTACTATACGTGCTGTTGCAACTACAAGTTCGGCTCCCCAACAGTTGAAATACGATACAACTCCCATAAAAACTTCTTCCTCAAATTAACCCACAAAGCGTGGCGCAAATAACGTAACAAAACACCTTCTTCGCAAGAAAGCGTAGATACCTCAGTAAATTTGCTTTTAATGACGACACAATTTTTTCAAAACCACTACCTTTGGCTGAAATAAAAATAATTTAAAGGTGAATGAAGGTACATATATTTCATAGATCGCTAATAAGTGTTGAAGAAACCGTTTAAATAACGGTGGACCTCTGTAAGATACAATTTCCCATTTTTAAGAGAACCTATAGTTAGGGCCAAATTAAATTGACCCTAAAATTACCATATTAACGTCCTCCAAATAAAACACACTAATGGTATTTACTTTCCCCCATAACATCAAGCAACCTTTATTCAAGACATTTTTTTTTATCTCTTAGTTTTGGAGATATTGTACAGTCTCAACTTAATTGGTTCATCCTTTATGTGGTTATGAAGTTTTAACTGTAGCATTTTCTACCAAATAAAGTGGGATATGCAACTAACAGATTTAAACTGTCAGATAGCGTTAGCTATATAGTTATTCCAATTTCATTTGATTCCTTATAAAGTTTTAATGCTAGTCTAATCAAGCAATATTGTTTTTCTGTATTACATTTATTTATCAGCACTTAGGAACCTCCTTTCAGAATATTCTTCATTTTTACTTGTAATATATTGGGATGTAGTATTTCGCATTTTCAAATATGTTCAAATTGGCTGTTTTTGTAATAAATATTAATTCTTTCTTAATGATAATTTCAATCCATTGATGCTAGGCCCTTTAACAAAATTATAACGTAGGTACAAAAGAATATTGTTTCTTATAACAGTGAGGGGAATGAACGAAAGAATTAATTCCAAAATGTAACCATGTGTTTTACAGTACACCAACGGTAGATGATACAATAATATTTAATTTATACAGGCTGTAAATCAATAATGTGTTATTTTTATTTGTTTGTTGTTAAGGGTTTAAAGTTCTGAGGTTTGGTGAACATTTTAATGAAATGAAACAGATGCATGGAGATGAAAGAGCTGAGGGTTTCCTGGCAATTATTGCATTCTGAGGATAAGATAACTCCGGAAAAACGTATGCAGGCAACTTATCCCAACAAAGATTCTAATTTTGGCCCTCCAACTGAGGGTCTGTCACATACCCATTCGTTCCGGCAGTACGTCACTGCGCAAAGCAAGCCCCATTTACACCGTACAGAGCTGCTTTTCCATGATCTGGCAGGTTGCTTCGAGCCCCTACATTTTTGCTGATCTAAGGCTTATATCACAAAATTTGTGTATAGCATGCTCTCTTACATGCAGTAACTCGGAACAAGCGTTATTTCTGCTTGTCTTTGGAGCATTGTTATGGCATAACTTGAGGGCAAGTTCTGTGTGAACCTCACTAGATGTCGACACAATAGCAACCTGTTCAGAAGTACGCTCGAACACCTTCTGGGAGACAATACACTCCTGCACAAAGAGAACGCGCGCTGAAGTCCATTCATGTTTGAGAGAGAATTCGAACCCACAACCCTGCGGTTACCTTAGCGGGTGTGAACTTCGGCTTGCGGAGAGGATTTATGAGCTTTATGCATCACATGCTTGTGGTGAGCTAGCGATGTTTTCGTCGGTTTTAAATCCCGAGCCAGACACAGTGAATTTGTTTTTTTCTGATCTTTCGTGCATTCCGAATGTGTAATGTAGCTATTTCTGTAAATGCTTATTTGGATTAAAATTTAGATACAAAAACTAGCTGGAGTAAGAATAATGTGTATAACCTAATAAACGATAGAGGATAGAAATGTCATGTGAATGTATCACATCGGATTTTTTATTCAGGGGACCTCAAAACATGTATTTTCGGTGAAATATCGTTATCGAATTTTTAGGTGTAATATAGTACTTCCCCTACTTGCCATACATAGTAGAGAAAGTAATAATGCAATAACTACATTACACGAGCTGTTTCTGGGTGCAAAATTTCATTTAATTTCAGAATGTCCTTGGTTTCGTGTATGAAAGAAAATAGGAACTACCTGTCTCTTAAATATGACAAACACTTTGGATCTATTGATTGCAGAAAAGCTATGACATTAGTAAACAGGTAGCACGGGTTTTTTCAGATTTCTTAAGGATTCTTAAAGTTATGCAGAATAAATATCACAATGCAAATGTTAGTGGTCATTACTAAATCCTGGAAAAATCCCCTTCAGGCGACCCATTCCACCCGAGGTTTGAATTCGGTCTGCGAATTAGGAGGCAAGTGCTGATTTGTCAAGTTTCTGCTGATGTATCTGCCTACAAATTGTTGGGGTTAGAGTCTACTTTCATCAATAAAATTAAGAACATTTTAAACCAAGGTTTTTCCATAATGCTCAAAGGAGCAAGGGTAACTTACATTCCCTCTATGAACGAGCATAGCTGTGCATTTCACTTCGTAAATTATAGGTTTTTAAATGTAATATACCTTCAGTTCGTATATTGTTTTATTTTTGTAACTATCGCAGCCGCAGAGGCTTAACAAGAACTGGGAAAATGAGCTGAACATCCAATTCTCCAATGATTCATTTTGGAGGGTTTTGTGGATTGCCTGGTGATTCTCTCAAGTAAAACTACCTTATTTATAACTCTCAGAATGAGATAAACAAAGGAAAGCTAAGTAAGCATCTTAAAAATAGAGAAATGATATTTTTCACATCAGGTTTACCCTAGTGGAATCAGAAGATCAATTATGACGGTTTCCTCATAAAAATACAGAACCGAATGGGATGGCTCAGGCGGTAACGTCTTTGGCCCGCATTCAGGAGTCCTGGGTTCAAATCCCGTGGCCCAACCAATGTGACTGAGGATTTTTCGTGGTTTTCCTCAGCCGCTAAGGTAAATACCGGATTGGATAATTAATACCACGACTCAGAGTTCCACCTTAAGTCTAAAACATAGTAAAAATGAAAAATGGGTGGTAATAGCAAATGCCTGCCATCTATCCATGGACAATGAAAGCAGGTAGACTGGGCGGCACCCTAGTGCCATCTGCACGGCACGAAGCAGAAGATCCTAGGCTCTCTGATGAAGCAAGGTGACATGGTTACAGGGATGAGACCTAGAAGGCTAACTGTCCGCATTTCTATATGGAAGCGACAGTTGGACTGGACGGCACCCTAATGCCATCTGCACGGCACGAAGCAGAAGTTCCGGATGCTATTCGCTAGGGTCTCTGTGCACACGAAGCGGGTGGTTACAGGGATGAGACCTAGAAGGCTAACTGTCCGCCACACATCGATCTAAGGGTTATCTACTAACGGACCCGTCGCGATATGACCCTGTAGTTAAAGTGGCGTGAATAAATAGAGTAATAAAATACCAATAAGAAATTTCAACAGAAAAACCTAAAATTGTGGAAATTTTCTTGTAAAAGAACCATTGAATCAAGCATATTGAAATGAAGTGGAGGAAATACAGATTGTCACCTACTTAGGCTCATCAGATTTCTTATAGTAGGTATTCAAAAAAAATAAGCATAAAGGCTGATTTATATCATTATAAGTAAAAGTAGAAAAGAATGCTAATTCAAGGTAGTTTCAATGCTGATAGTTGGGTAAAGTGGGCAGTTACTTTAACAAAAGTAATATTAGAGTCGGCGAAGCTGGAGCTTTTCGGATATATGGCTGGACACATTACAAACATTAATAGACATGTTTGTAGAAAAACTATAAGACACAAAGAAAACTGACTTCGACATTTGGAAAGAATGACAACAGAAGGAATTCCCAAACAAGTAATGGAATTTAAACCAAGAGAACTGAGACCAATGGAACGACCTAGAAAAGGCTGATTGATGTGAGCCAGGAACAGACAGTAGCCTAATCCTTGATTGAAGAAGAGCCTTTCAGAAAGGCTAGCAAATGACAAAACTGGCACGATCTCTCAAATTGAATATACAAGATTAACGAAGCAGGTATTTTTATACAATCCCGAGACAAAACCAAAAGCCTATCTTCAGGTTAATTACGATAATTGGACAATAAATGGGATACTTGCCACAAAAGAATATCATGGTGACTTGTTCCAATCAGGTATCGAATCCAGCGTCTCCAGAAGAGAGGCATTCACAATCACTGTATCACAGCAGCAGGTTGCAGTTTTTCACAGTTCACCGCTCTTGTTTCTATGAAAGGAAGAAACGAGATTATAAATCGGGAGGTGGTGTTGATGAGTACGAGGGAAAACTATTATTTCCTTGCGCGAAAGCGGTTGCCATAACAGTTACTTACCATTTCAGTGCACGTAAATAGGGGTGAATGGTCAGTTTCACGCTTCGGTCGAGATTATCCCCAGGAGAAATCTCCTGACTGTTCGTTTCTTTTAGAAGGCTTAGGGAGAGAGCCCTAGGGCTATGCCAAGGATCGGAAGGGTTTGGCCAGCTGAAAAATTCGATCCATTCCATCGACGGCGACCAGCCCTTAGCCACTCGTCCAACCGACTGATCCATTTCACCTTTGTGCTTCGGGTACAAAACTGGCGTACTGTCAGGCTCGAGGACGGCGCAAATGTCAGCTGATCTCGTGATGCTGCATTTTCTACTTGTTTTCACAAACTAGTATGTGCTCTTCTTATGCATGATTACTGGCTGAAATGGCTTCTTCCTACGCTGTCATTCGTTTTTGCTCATTTAAAAGTTTCTACAGACTTCAGGAGTTTTTTTTTTCTCCTTCAGGCACAAACGTATATTGACGCTTTTATTATTTTCTCTAACCTAAGCGATTCTCCTTTGGTATTTTACCCTGCTGATACATCTATCCCTTATGTAAATATTTCTGCATGCCTGTTACAATTTCATAAAAGTACAAAGAGGAATCTTATAATGTAACTATTTTAGAAATGATTCTGTCCATGTTTTCATATCTCTTGTGTTATGTTCCAAAACTATATTTGAAAGAATTTTTACATTGATTTGGCTATGTTAGAAATTCGTGGATCAATTTTTAACGTACATAAATTGGATAGATCAATACTTAGCATAACATGAAAATGTGACATAATTTAATATATTACTGCTTTTGAGTGCTATGACTACATCAGAGATATTTCTACCATTTACAATTAATTAAAATAAAACTGTGATTAGAAGAACAGTCGATATATAATTAACAAAGACACGCAAATTTGTAAATGTAAACATCAGTTCCGTCGTTAAAATAAAAAAAAAGGTAATTCACAATCATAAAAATTGTCCACTTAATGGATACTTTAATCTTCGTCTAGCATTTCATCAGTATCTAAATAATATCAGACTTTTGGAGATGCAGCTATTTCTTAGTAAACATGATGCTACCATAAGGAAAAGTACATATTTTGTAATCAATATTATTTTTAGAAAGGTCTCGACATCTGAAATGGGCCCATTTCTTTCTTCTTAAAGTTTGAAAGCAGTTTACTGCATCTTGCGTACTCTGATACACAAGATATAACAAAAAAAGAATTACATTTACTTAATTTAATTATTATGAGCTCACACTTCTGATTAAGCATAGGATTAAGATTGATCAGACAGAGGTGCCTCCAGGCACTGGAACATAGCACAGCACTACACGTAGGCCTTAGTAGGCCCCTTGGTCTTTCAACGTGACCCGGCACGATCCCGCCTTAGTCATCTACCTGGGTGTCCAGGAATGAAACGAGGCACTTCTAGGAAGAGCCTCAACCCTCCAGCCAAGCGCCAGGGAGAAATCATTCCATAACGCAAAATCCACCGTCCCACCGCAACGCACCAGTCACCGTCGCTTGGTTCACAACCCTGAAACATATGAAGATGCAACAGATGAAAGGAAATGATTGGGATAGGAAATGCTGGAAGAAGAGGTGCTAGAAGAGGAACCGCCTAGCAACCTAGGGAAACAACTTAAAATGGTCAGAGTAGCCGGTCCGACGGGAATCGAACTCCAGACCTCCAAAATGTAAGCCTCTCGTCAGTCCGCTTAAACGTAACTCATATTCACTTATTCAATGTTCATTTATTATACAATCTAACTACAATATAATTTAATCTTCCAACATTTTTACTTTTTATCCTACCTATAGTAAATAGGGGAAGTGTTGCATTCCGCCCAAAAATTTTACCGAAAATACATACTTTGAGACGCCCTGAATCCAAATACAGCATTTTTAGAAAAACGTCCGTGAGTATTCTGCATGTCTGTGAGCAACACAACTCAAAAACGAAAAGTCGGATAAATACCAAACTTGGTATTTGTATTTAGCATTTTCCAAGTATGCGACATGAAGTTTTTCAGGAAAATCCTCTCAATCACAACTACCCTTTACACGGAACATTTTTTCGAAAAATTTGATTTTCTAAAAAATGGCTCTTACGATTTTGATCAAAAGACCGCATATAAAATATATTTATGTGACTAATAAAATGTATATCTTGAATATTCTGGGAATAGCCTAGGAAGTCCTCTTCATTCGAAAGGAATTCTGTATAATCTTGTTTAAACTGGTAAACGTTAAGCGATACGGGAAAACGTACCACACAAAAAATATATATCTCTTTAAAAAACGAAAAATAAGTTTTTGTGGATAAGCCGTTTTTGAGATATCCCTTATTAAAGGTTCGAATTGTTCAATACGTGTCTTTCTTCTAAGTCTCTTCGATTTTAAGTTGTTTCTCGCTATTGCATGGAAACAGGAATTAAGTCCAGCATATAGCGTCCGGTTCTTAAACATTTGACTATCGCTGTTCTCTTAGTATTTATAACGAAATGTGTAATGTAGATAGAAAAATCTAATGTGTTGCACTCACATGACTTTCTCTACTCTTGTACAAACTATTTTAACAAATGCTTATTCTCCATATGCTTCATCTTAATCGAGATGTTAATCTTATTGCTATTTTTCTTGTAGATGCAAGGGGAATATGGTAGGCTTTAAGTGTGTCTCTTGGCATGTCCAGTACATAAAAAAATGAATAAGGAATGCCCATTTGAGATAAAGTATAAGTATTGGAAAATTTAAGGGAATAACAAGCAATATCTCGAAAATGGTTCACTCAACAACAAAAAAACAAAAAAAGAAAATGTATATGCCATAAATTGTGTAATTTAATGCGATCTACATTTTTTTGTGTAGTAAAATTTTGTCTATCTCTTATGGTTTACCAGTTATGCAAAAGTCGTTCACAATGAAGAATACTTTTGGAGACATTCCCAGAAAATTCGAGATATACATTTCATTTGTCATAAAAATATCTTAAACATATGATATTTTAATCAAAATAGTTATTTTTGAGGAAATTAAAATTTTCGAGAAATGTTCCATGTAAAGAGTAATCTGGGGTGGGGGAATTTTCTTGAAAACATTCGTGTCACATCTTTGAAATATATTGAACCTAAATATTAAGTTTGGTGTTTATCCGACTGTTCGTTTCTGAGTTATGCTGTTCACAGACAGACACACTCACGGACATGTTTCCAAAAATGCTTTTTTTGGATTCAGGGGGTCTCAAAACATATTTACGGTGAAATCTTAGTATCGAATTTTTGGGTGGAATACAATACTTCCCCTACTTACTGTACGTAGTAGAGAAAGTAGAAATAAGCTTTAATAAGAATAGTTTGTGTACCACAAATAAAGATAGAGGGTAGAGAAAGTCTTGTGAGTGTATCACATGAGATTTATATCCGGTACAATGTTCTTACCAATCGAAATTAAAGACATAGCAATTGATATCAGCGAGTGTATCTATTAGCACTGTAAGAATGTTGTGAGGGTTGATTTCTTTCCGCCTTAAGGTACAATCAAAGAAACCGTGGCTTGAATGTGATCCATCCCTCCCAGCTGAGGTAGTATGATAAATGACGACAGCAGAAACAAAGCAGCGAGAGTGAGATGTCTAGTGAAATGACCATGGGGCACTGGCCTGTCTCTCTTCACCTGGCGAGGAAAGGTGAGACAAAGAAGGAAGAACTAGTCTAATGATGTGACTGGACAAGTTGTTGAGCACTGTAGGTAAAGGACGAGCTTTAAGCTGTAAGTAATAAAAACCCATCATGACAAGGTGAATTACAAGGAAACCAAAAAGCACAACAGGAACCCAGTGAGCATGTATGTGATTTTTTGCGGATGTTTGAATTATAATATCACGAAGTTGGTAACCTTGGAGTGCTAGCTGATGGTTTGGGCCACCCAGAACACGATCCAGTCCGTTGCCCAGCGAAATTGCTTAATTTACTGGGGAAGAAACAACAAGTCACTCACTTTGACGGCTTTATTACCGCCATCTTGGTGTGTTCGACTTCCCGCGGCATGCTGATACTTTCAAGTCTACTTTGTTTAGAAAACATCTGTGTTGCGATTACATGACTTTCTCCACTCACTCTTCTTAAAACTATTCTTATAAAACCTTATTCTTCTTTCTATTTGTTGTTAAAGAAAAAGTAATGAAGCTTTTTTAAAAATTCACACAATTAACACAAAAACAGCATGACAGTTGCATGTACTGTGATCGGATAAATGCATTGGATACCTACAAGAAGGATTAAAAGCAAGGTTTCATGGTTCGTTTTTTATGCTCGCTAACTTGAAAGCTAAAGATAAAGAAACCAAATTTAAAGCTTCTCAGTGTTTACGTCAGACAAACTTAAAATTAACATGTTTTATATACTTTGTCTGAAAGATCTAGAAAATATGATTTTTGGTGGTGCATTTCCTGAAAGGGAAAAGTAAACCCGGGAAGTATATTTTTGTTTCTTCTATCCTACATTTTCTAACGCTTACCTGTGGTAATAGAACTGCGTTCGATTTAATAACTGATATAATGCAGAAATTCTCTTTTGTTGTTCACTGAGATATAGAGAAGTATCTTAACTTATCTGTGAGCAAGAGAAATCAAAATTGAAAATTCCGTTAAATATAAAATGTTAGCCATAAATCGGTAACCTTTTTAGAATGCAGAAAATCCAGTGAATGACCTAGCGATTTCTTGTAAATAATGAATGACATTAGTTCCCGCACTATAGAAATAAATCGAGTTAAGCAAGTATATTCATTATCGCCTACTTTATTTAATTTATACATCGACCAAGCTATCTGTAATTGGCTAAATGGTTTCAATAAACATTTAAAATTAATGGACAAGAAATGAAAATAATTTATGCTGTAGTGTATCAATTGGTAATAATGGCAGAACTAGAAAGCATCTTACAAATGAAAGCATAAATATCAAAAAGCATTATTGAGGAAATACAATTTGAAAATATCAAACAATAGAAAACAATTTTAGTGGAATTAATTGTTCTTCCACACAAGCCTATTTTGGACAAGATTGCAAAGGTAGAATCAGAAGACTGAAAAATTCAAGTGTCGTATCCGCATATTACCACGGTAGCTCAGTGGTTAGAGCAGCCCGACGGAAATCGGATATCCGTGGTTCAAATCCCGGTGATGGCATTGAATTTTTCAATCATCTGGTTCTACCTTGTCCAACACACGGCTTGTGTGGAAGAATAAGTAATTTCACTAATTGACCTAATGGTGGTCGAAACTATGAAGCCCGGGACTATTTAAAGCATTGTAAGTCGCCATTGTGGTATGTCATCTCAATAAAATTTGAGATCTCCTTGTGGTTTACCGGGAAAAATGTGAATCAGTTGGAGAATTTAATGTCGTTTAGTCAGTCAGTGTTAATGTCAGTGTGTAGAGCAACCGGACAGAGATCGGGAGATCCATGGTTCAAATCCCGGCAATGGCATTAAATTTTTCAGTCTACCTTTCCAAAAATGTTAGCGTTTAAAGTTAAAGATCATGTTAGAAGCAAGATTTTAATAAATGATGAAATCGTCGAGCAAGTTCCGATATTGAGATACTTTGAATATGATTTAAATGCTGCTTTAGAAGAAAGAAATGTAGGCAATAAACCCCATGAATTTAATCTCATGTGCGTCATCATAAGGAGAGTACTAAGACATTCAAGGAAAAGACGCAGATAAAATTAAATAAAACAATGAACCTCTATATTCAAGTGTAACGTGGAGGAAGCAGAAAGGAAAAATTGAATCCACAGAAATGAAAGTTTTAAGATCTGATGCTGGTACTCATTTTTGTTTCGCAAACACACCAGGAAATAAGGGATGAATTGAAAATATTTAAACTCCTAGAAACAATCAGCTAAAACCGGAAAACTGGAGACATCGGGTTTAAAGGATGAATCAGGGAAGATTACAACAAAGTCGTAGATGGGAACTGGATGGATCTTGAATAAGGTTCAAACGTTTATGATAATGATAATGTATGAAATATTCACATGATGAACATCCTATATTTTCTTTAAAACGTCCTGCAAAGTTTTCTTCATTCTAATTGAATTTTATAAAACGAGGAAACTACAAATAAATAAAACTTATCATAGGAAAATGTATAACTCATAAATACAACATTTATCTCAATGTTGTTCCCGGTGTTATCCTTTACGAAATACTTGCTGTGGTATGTTTAAACTATCTAAGGCTGATGATAACTTTGATACGCCAACCATGTAACTATGTTTGAAAATGTGCTCATTAAGATGCGCCCATTTCTAACAAAACTTGACGTGAGATATGCAGTAGTCTGTTTTCTTCAAATTATGTAAGCAAGCTATATCGTTCTAATTTTTCTTTGTGAACCTGAAGTGGATGTTAGGAGTGAATAGTATAAGGAATGCCTGCGATTCCGTAATGGCTAAAATCTTGTGTCGGTTACACGTAAGGTATTTTTAAAATGTGCTGTTTTTTAAAGCGATCTACGGAAAAAACAAATGAAAGAAACGAATTACTAATTGCCCGTACAACAAAGACACAAAGGAGGATGAAGGGGGAGGGACTTCTTGGTCTCCCATGCCGACTGTCGGAGATCTTCTGCCAGATAAGCGTTCTTAAAAAACGAAAATAAAACTGGTTTATCCGCTACTTACGTTGGGAATAAAAGACTCGCACCATCCGATTGTCCACGTTTCCATGTGTATAATCATGGGCTTGCGATTACATCTCTCTTCTCAGGGGCTCATCTATAAGGGACAAAACTATCTTATAATGTATAATTCTCGAAATAAATTTATGGTAGTAAGTAAGACGAGACATTAAAAAGATATTGAAAGCCATCTTTAGGCAGTTGAAACCGCATTTCTGGCACAAAAGGTTCTGCAAAATTATATCATAAACTGAATTGAAACAATTGTTAAGGTAAAAATCTGATTTGATACATTCACATGACTTTCTCTACCCCTATTGTTTATTAGTGTGTATACAAACTATTTATACTAAATCTCTTTTTGTTGTGAGGTAAAGAAAATACATGCATGTCCCCCAAATACGTGAAGAAATATTGGACCCCTAAGATTCTTCAATAAAGGAGTATTTATTAAACAAACACAAATGCGTTAAAAATGATTTTATTTGATCAATAAGTATTTCTACAGGATTCCTTCAAGTATTTCTTATTTCTTAAAGGAAAAGTTTCAACGAGAACAACTCATTCTTATCTGTTGATTGAAGCCGCCTAAATTTCGGGGAGCTGTTACCGATTCTGGGTCCTCAATCTATTAAATGCATTTGCTTGTAGATTTTACAAAATACGTAAGGAATTACAGACCGGTATCTTTGCAGAAAACACTCGTGTTTTAACGCAAAAATGCGCGTACCTTCTCCTTAAAATGCAATTTTTGGGTTTAACAGGCCTCAAAATGTGCAGTTCCAGTGAAAGTTCGATATCCAATTTTTTTATCGAATACACTACCATGGTTTCAGGGTTCAAAGGATCTCAGAATCTGTATTTCTAATGAACTTTCGATATAGAATTAATGGGTGGAACCCAATATTTCCCCTCCCAACTGTAGCTATGCAGTAAGGAACATAAAAATGCAATGTATTTTTTTTACTTACTCTACCACGTAGGGAAGGTAGAAAACGTATTGTGTTTCAGCAAACAATTCGACATCGAGATTTTACCGGGAATACATTTTTGTTTTGGGGCCACTGAATGCCCCCTCCCAAAAAAGAGAGAGAAATGTTATAAAATAGGTCCGCTTGTCTGTTTGTGTGTGTGTGTGTGTGTGTGTGTGTGTGTGTGCGCGCGCGTGCATGCCTGAGCTGTGAACAACATAACTCGAAAGCGAAAGTCAACATATTCCAAGGATGCGACACGAAGATTTTCAAAATCCCCTATTCTAAATTACCTTTAACATGGAAAATTTTTCGAAATTTTTTATTTTCTCAAATTTTTTTTATTAAAATACTGTACATTTTAAAATATCAACAGGCCAAATAAAATATACGTCTTGAATTTTCTGGGGATAATCTACGAATTCCTCTTCATTCAGAAAGAATTATGTATCATTTTGTATTGAGGCAATATTTTTAACATTTAAATATTTTTCAGTCAAATTTTATATCTAATATGTAAATTCAATAACAGCCCGCCTTGAAGCAATATGTGTATGTAGTAATTTGTAAAATGTAAGTAACAGTCATTGCATATGCTTATGTTATTGTATCCATGTGTAATAATGTTAGGTGAATGCATTACGTAATTTAATAATGTAGGAGCTGTAAGAATAATAAGTTAAACGTTGCTAACAATGAGGTAACGTTGAGGCAATAATGAATTTTAAAGTTTAAATGCTAATAGTCATTATTGGAACAACAATGATGTAAATTTTGAGACAGTTTTAAAATAGCCAATCAACAACCAGAAAAAGCTTTAGTTAAATGAAGCTATTCTTTGGAGTAGGAATAGCCATTCAGAGACTCGAAATACAGAAATTTACAAGTTTTGACGGTTGAAATCAATTCAGTTGCCTCCAAACAGTGCTCATAACTGGACGTGTTGTCTGCAGACAGTGATCATAACTGGATGCGTTGCTTGTGCGTCCTTGAGAGATTTAATACGTATTCGTGTGAGAAGAAAATAGTATACGTGTTAAAAAAATGCAAGTATTAAATAAAAGAATTTCACAGCTCTCGATATCAGTGAAGTGCTATTTAATTTGTGTTAAGGATTAATAAAAAGGAGTGAATTAAATTTTGTGTAAGCCCACATTCTTGTTGCAACACGCCCTGCCAAGATATCCATGTCTCTAAAATAATACTGAGCAGCCGAGGCAAACATAAATATTTAATACTTAAAGAAACAGTCTAATTACAAAGTTAATATTTTTTTAAACTTGAGGCAAAGGCAACCTGAAAATACATTTGGGGCGAAGGCTACCGGAAACTGTTTACTATACGTGCGGTTGCAACTACTACAAGTTCGGCTCCTCAACAGTTAAAATACGATACAACAACTTCTAATAAAACATCATTTCTTCAGTATAACTATAAACGTTAGTAGATAGACAAGAACGTACTAGACAAAAGATAAATATATGCATACCATTTAAGAGAGACACGTCATGTAAAGAGTATATCTTGGATTTTGGGAGCAGCATACAGCAACTCGCATTAACATCAGCTATCGATTCCTCTATCGCCCCCTTTTACCTTCAACGAAATGTGTAACAGCTTGTGCAAAGATTTATCTCGATTAACATGAAATAGATAGAAAACTAAGCCTTCATAGGAATAGTTTGTAGAAGCTATGTAAAAATAAACGCTAGTGGCTAGAGAAAATAATGAGAATGCAAGGCATAATATTTTTACTTTCTCTGCCCCATAGATACATAATAGATAGAGAAGATATTGTATTTCACCCAAACATATGATACAAAGATTTCACCGGAAATACATGTTTTGAGGCCCCTTTAATAAAAAGAATTTTTAGAAAAAACTACTTTTTGGCACATAACTCAAAAACGAAAAGTCAGATAAATACCAAAGTTGGTATTTATGTTCAGTACCTTCAAAAGATGTGGCAGGAACGTTTTCAAGAAAACCCCTCCACCCCAAACTACCCTTTTGGCTATATATATATATATGTATAAATGGTTCTAGCGATTTTGATTAAAATACATATATTAAAAGATTTACATGCAAATTTTATGGGAATAGCCTTGAAGTCCTCTTTATTCGAAAGGAATTTTGTATAATCTTGTATTATTCCTAAACGCTAATCGATAGACGAAAACGTCCTACAAAAAGAATAGCTCTCTTTAATGCACTCAATTTATTTCAAATTATTATTTTTTGTAGCATCAGCCATTTCCGAGATATCCATTATTAATGGTTCGATTTGTTCAGTCATTCTTTTTAGGTTCTATTGATTTTCAGTTGTTTCTCAAGTTGTATGAAAAATGTATGGAATTGTAAGGTCAGTATATAGCGTCCAGTTGTTAAACATTGGACTATCGCTGTTCTTTTTGTATCCTAATGAAATGTGTTATTTAGCTAATTCTGCAAAGGTTTATCTCGATTAAAATGAAGTAGATAGGAAAATAAACATTCGCAAGAATACTTGTATACGCCTAATAAACGACATAGGGTAGAGAAAGTCATGTGAATATAAGGCATCAGATTTTTACTCAGCAGTAGGTATTCCTTCCGTCATGTGCCCTGTTCATTTCTAGCAATTACTTAATGTAGCAACAGGGAATAATAGTCTAGCATCCCAGTGTTAGTTGAAGTACGAATCGGTAGAGAGGGACGCAGTCTAGAACAATGCAACAGCGTCACGGTAGCCATTAAACAATGCAAGGCTTTACAAAGGCTAAACCGGAAATGTGTTGTAAATTCCGTTTATGTGACCCAGAGCCTGCCCGCAGTAAATATGACCGCCACTGCAGCAAAGTTGTGAAAATAACTCGCAGTTACTGGGTGCGTTTTGAAATATGAAAATCTGTTCCAGTGCGTAAATATATTGTAAGCGGACCACAATATGTCATAGGTTATGCAATTCTTTATGTTCAAACGGAGAGAAATAATGCTATGATGTAAATGAAAAACAAAATATTATTGTTCAAACAGATTTCGTGGCTGAATTTGTAATAACACAAAACATGGAAGTATAGATAAAGAAAAAGAACTTTGCATACCTCTAGGTGTGTGTATGTATCTAACTCGTACATTACTCATTTTTGGAAACATCGCCACTTTAAAAAAATCTGATGTGTTACACTCACATGACTTTCTCTACTCTTGTACAATCTATTTTTACAAACGCCTATTCTCCATATGCTTCATGTTAATCGAGATATCGAGATGTCAATCTTATTGGTAATTTTCTTGTAGATGCAAGGGGAATATGGTAGCTTTTAAGCGATAGTCAAATATTTTAACGCTGGTTGCTATGTGGCGCATTCCATTCTCTTTGCATGTCCAGGACATATAAAAAATGAATAATGACTTTGAGAAAAAGTATAAGTATTGGAAAATTTAAGGATATAACAAGCAATATCTCAAAAACGGTTCACTCAACAAAAGAAATGTATATGACATAAGTTGTGTATTTTAATGCGATCTACATTTTTTGTGTAGTAAAATTTTGTCTATCTCTTATGGTTTACCAGTTATGCAAAAGTCGTTCACAGTGAAGAATACTTTTAGAGACATTCCCAGAAAATTCGAGATATACATTTCATTTCTCATGACATTATCTTAAACATATGATATTTTCATCACGTTAGAGCCATTTTTGAGAAAATTAAAATTTTCGAAAAATCTTCCATGTAAAGCGTAGTCTGGGGTGTGGGGATTTTCTTGAAAACCTTCGTGTCGCATCTCTGGAAGATACTTAACCTAAATACCAAGTTTAGTGTTTATCCGACTGTTCGTTTTTGAGTTATGCTGGTCACAGACACACAGACACACACACGGACATGTTTCCAAAAATGCTTTTTTTGGATTCAGGAGGTCTCAAAACATGTATTTCCGGTGAAATCTCGGTATCGAATTTTTGGGTGGAATGCAATACTTCCCCTACTTACTATACGTAGTAGAGAAAGTAAAAAATGAATAAATAAAAAAAATCTGATGTGTTACACTTACATGACTTTCTATACTCTTGTGCAAACCATTTTTATAAACGCTTATTCTGCATACTTCACGTTAATCGAGATAAATATTTGCAGAAACTATCTTATTGCTAATTTTCTTGTAGGTACAAGGGGAATAAGCGACAGTCAAATCTTTTAAGAGCTGGTTGCCATGTGGAGCATTCCATTCCCTTTGGATGTCCAGAACGTAAGAAGAAAGAAAGAAAGAAAAAGTAAAAGAAGAATTCAAAGGAATAACAAGGAATATATCGGAAATGGTTCGCTCGACAAAAAAAAATCTATGTAACATAAATTGTGTTGTTTTTTTTCGATATCTACATTTCTTGTTCAGAAAACTTTTGTCTATCGCTTACGGTTTACCAGTTATGCAAAACTCAATCAGAATGAAGGGGATTTTGGGGACATTCCTAGAAAATTCAAGGTATACATTTTATTTGCCATTAAAATATCTTGAACATATGATATTTTAATCAAAATCGTTAGAACCACTTTTGAGAAAATCAACATTTTCGAAAAAGGTTCCATGTAAAAGGTAGTCTGGGGTAGGGGGATATTTTTAAAATCTTCGTGTCGCATCTTTGAAACATACTGAACCTAAATAATGAGTTTCTGCAAAGGTTTATCTCGATTAACATGAAGTAGATGGAGAATAAGCACTTTTAAAAAGAGTTTGTACAAGAGTAGAGAAAGTCATCAGAATTTTTCTTCATACTTTTGCCTCTACCATGGTTCTGTTCGCAGTTTTGAAGCTTAAAGCTTGTGTTCTAAATTAAATTGTGCCACGTACTACACCAACACAGTTGGTAGCTCTAACCCTTATTTTATTATGGTTTATTTCATGCCTCTGCTAAATATTGTAACGGCATTAATTAAATTGGAAATGCTTCATTGTGATATATATATATTGTTTGACAAACAGAGTAGGCTTATCCGAAAGTTTACTCTAGCAATGTTTACTACTCTCGATCTTCCAAGAAGGAGGCATCGATTGGAGTACAGTCACCTTCGCTGCATTGGTTACTTTTGCATCGAGACACGCAGATTTGCTGAACGAGTTATACGGGTATAATCCGTAGTTTCTAGCGTGGACAAGCACGAACAAGGGCATATGGAGAGGCAAGTCATCACTTTTAGTACGTTTGCCATGCACTAAAATGTAAAATGTATGACGTGACGTATTAATAATTTGGGGATTTCTTTGTCATTACCACATATTGTTGTTTTCGTCTGGGATGACGTCACTCCTGGCTGGGAGTTTTTGCTAGCCACAAGTGGTGGGATATATCGTTTGTCTTGCTTAGGATTCCGAGAGAAGCGGATCGCGCGTGCAAGCCGGCTTTTGAATCGATGGCCATCTCCCCCTCACCTTTCATATTTAATAATGTAGGAAACCCAAACGGTTGGGAAATAAATCTAGAACGTTTCGGTCCTTCGCAGCCAAGCGAGTATACGTCCCCTCAATGTACGTGCTGGGTACTAAAAATTAATGTAATTTTCGTGTGAACGTTTAGACCTCTACCCAGCATGTAACAACATGATGTGAAAATAAAAGGATACACACGTATGCAGTCCTTCACTTCTCCTACTGCCTAGCTCTGCATAGTACTTTTTCTTGCAAGGAATCCTTTCAAAGGAGTTTTCGAGTATTTGTAAAAGTATATACCGAGCGAGATGGTCCCGCGGTAACGTGTGAGGCGAGCCTAGTTTCAATCCTCGTGGACCGCCGACACTGATATTGGTGTTTTATGATTTTCCGTGGTCGGTAGGCGAATGCTGGTGTAGTTTCTCATCTATCAGATTTACTTTCCATCATTGCCCTTTAATTCCGTCCCCTCATATTTTAGGTGTGCTTTTAGGTTTCGTGGCGTATGGTGGAGCCGGGCAGATGGCGCGGATGTTGCTCAAAGGAAAGGGTACTCCATGTGAACATTAGAGAGGGCTGCTTGGTCGATGGGTTGTTCATCGCCCTCTCTGGGTAGCTCCAACAGTGGACCTGGAATTGCTATGGACCTTCGCGCTTCTGTGTGGTGTGTTTGTGTATAGCCTGTAGCCCCCTATGATTCCTTCACTTCATCCCTTCCTCCTGATGGGTGATAGCCGCAATGGATCTATGTAGGTCTAAGTGTGCGAGGCGCAACCCTCCGTTTATATATAGCAATTGTAAAATCGGTGTGAAATCTGGTGCAGCTCTCAGAATATGGGTTGTAATTTTCAGAAATGAATTGCGGTCTAGAGCACCTTGGGTCCCCTGAATCATATTTTCACGAGTCTCCAGCCATGTTATTCTGAATATGTAAATGAGCTCTTAGTAGAAGATGACATTTAGATACCTCTGTGCTGGTATATATCCAACACGTCTTTCTTTAACATAACACTATTAAACAGAAAGGCAATATTGGTTTGCGTGATAAAAATCAGCGAGAGTGTTTATATGGGCACAAAGTGTCTTCGTTTTGCTAAAAGGCATAAACAGAGAAAGCTAAATCCACAAAGGATGATTATTTAACGTTTTATTTAAACCGCAAAAAATATACGTTTATTAATTAACAGACTGTTTTCTGGATAATGACAGAACGTTTAACATATAGTGTAATTATACTCCGGAAATATACAGAACGAGGTAAATGAATTAAATTTAATGCTTGATGTGTTCTGCTATACTCAAATGGGTTTATTAAAAGCTAATGACACTAAATGTGTAATCTTAATTAATATTCCAACCACTTGGCATGTAACGGAAATATTGAATAGGTTAACACATTTATTACTCGTATTAGACGTGTAATAGAAGCCCAGAATTAGAATTTAATTAAGATTTTTTATGTCGGGTTTATGGTATGAGAAGTGAGATATTTAGGCACACAATTTAGGCTAGATTTCTCACAAATAATAGTTGTGAGATCTTGGTACGCTGTGTTGGAGAACGTCAAAGTAAATAGAAGTATTCATAAATGAAAGGTTCGATTATTTCATAGTTCTGAACAGTTTATACATGTGTGTGTGTGCGTGCGTGTGTGATGATACCACTATTTCTCAACACTCGATATCGATACTAAATTTTTGAGCACTGATATTCGATATTCATTTTATAGTAAGCTGTAAAGGCAATAGTTTGTGCGCATGTAGCAAAGTCACCCTTGTTTGACTTGCGTAAACATAAACTAACAGCTGGAAGGAATGAACAAATAATTCCATGTGCTGTATTATCCCACGTTATAAGTTCTGATTGGTTTCTGCTTGATATTACAGATTTTGGTCACCGTAGTAGATAAATGCAATTACTGAGAGTGAGTCACTAAACCAGGCTATTGCAGAAACGTGATTTAGTGAGTCAGCTAACTCAGTTAACGCTGCATGTTACATGACTACCTCTACACCTTCCCTCCATTCTTTTTGATGTTTTCATTTAGACATAAGAGTTTATGAAATGTTGCATTGATTCACCCACATGAAACGCAGTTAAGGTCTATCAAGAACTACGGTCCAGCAACTCTTTGGGGACACGTACGAGGTAATAACATGAATTCTCGATTCCTTTCTTTCCTTATCTAGCATAAAGTTAAGCGCAACAACTTTCAATAATGCAACTAAATCGAAAGTTTATCTTAAAGTATGAGACATACTTCGATACCATCGAGTATCGACGTATCGGCGGTATCGATATTATTATATAATATATAATAACGGCCTATCTGAAAGCAACATGTGTATACTACAATATATATAAAATATATGTAACAGTCATTGTATTATATTTATATTATTGTGTACATGTTAAATAATGCTATGTGAATGTATTACGTAATTTAATAATGTAGGAGCTGTGAGAATAGAGGCCGAAAGTTGCTAACAATGAGGTAACCTTGAGGCAATAATGAATTGGAAAGTTTAATAATGCTACTAGTAATTCTTGGATACAGTGATGTAATATTTAAAACAGTTTATAAATAGCTAATCAACAACCAGAAAAGCTGAAAGTTAAATAAAGGCATTCTATTGCAGTAGCCAATCAGAGATACGAAATAGAAAAATTTATATACTTAAGCGGTAAACGCCAGTCGCTAGAAGGCAACGTACCTGAGCAGTTCGTTCGCTCGGTACGTATTCAGTGTGAGACATATAAAATTCATTACGGTGAGAATATTATAAAGTTTATATGTTAAAAAGTGCAAGTAATTAATAAATAATCTCACAGCTCTCTATATCAGTGAAGTGTTATTTATCGTGTGAAGGATTAATAAAAGGAGTGAAGTAAAAATTATAATTTGTGTAAGCCTATATTCTTTAGCCGCATCACTCCCTGCTTAGAGATACATGTTTCTACAAATTAATACTGACGCGGCCGAGGCAAACCTAAATATATATACTTAAAGAAACATTAAAATACAAAGTTGGTTCCTAAACGTTGGGGCAAAAGCCACCGGAAAGTGAACGTTGGGGAGAAGGCTACCGGAAACTTTGTACCATATGTGGGGCAGTTACTTCATCAAGTTTGACTCCCGAACAGTGGAAATATAATACAACTTCTTCAAATTGGCTTTCCAACAGAGAGGCATTTAACTTTCTCAGTGTTACTGAGATCGTCACTCGTCACGATGTAACTTACAATCCCGAAATTATAAATGAAATCCACAGCTTGGAAGCTCGAAAACGCGCGCTCACTTCAGCCGCTCGCTACAGACTGAATTAGTGGAAGGGGTCCTGGTTGCAGTTTAATCCGATTGTCAACCTGGTAGCCTTCCATGAAGCACAATTACTTTGAGTAGCACTTAGCGTTCAACATACCAACTCTGTCATTTTTGCTTATCCCAAGGTTTCAGCTGAGGTACCCATATGTTTCTGCACCCACATGAGCATGTAGATATACCCATGTTAAGGCATTTCCGTGGATAATTTTAGCGGCTATTAACAAGCGTCTAAGAGTGCGATAAATAATACGTCATAAAGTGTAGTTGCTGTCGTTTTAAGGAAACTAAATATTCCATCGAAAGGAAACACACGGCAACTTTAATTATTGTAGTTTAGGTTTACCAGGATTTCTTTTAATGACTTAACTTTCTACATCCTTTCTTTGTTTCAAAATCCTTTCGATTTTTATGCATTCAGCAAGCTTTACATTTTACGAACGGGGGCCTAAGACATCACACGGCTGCTGTACCCCCTGCTTTAGTTTACACATGACATGTGATCGGTGATGATAGCATATGTTAAACACATCCTCTTCATGTCCCTCAGGCTAGCTAACCTTTACTTTTACATCAATTAGTTCCCCAAATTGCTACCTAAGGATTTGCTTATGCTGAGGGTATCCTGTACCTCATCAGCAACAGAAAAATTCCCATGCGTGTGTAGATCGCAGCCAGCAGGGACGGCCGTTAGTAAGCATGCATTAAAAATAAACTGATGTGTTACACTCACATGACTTTCTCTACACTTGTACAAACTATTTTTACAAACGCTTATTCTCCATATGCTTCATGTTAATCGAGATATCGAGATGTTTATCTTATTGCTGATTTTCTTGTAGATGCAAGGGGAATTGGTAGGCTTTAAGCTATAGTCAAATATTTTAAGAGCTGGTTGCTATGTGGAGTATTCCATTTTCTTTGCATTACCAGGACAAAACAAGAATTGAATAACGAGTTTGAGAAAAAAGTATAAGTATTGGAACATTTAAGGGAATAACAAGCAATATCTCGAAAATGGTTCACTCAACAAAAAAAAAATGTATATGACATAAATTGTGTATTTTAACGCGTTCTACATTTTTTGTGTAGTAAAATTTTGTCTATCTCTTATCATTTACCAGTTAGACAAAATTCGTTCGCAATGAAGAATACTTTTGGAGACATTCCCAGAAAATTCGAGATATATTTCGTTTTTCATGAAAATATCTTAAACATATGATACTTTAATCAAAATCGTTAGTGCCATTTTTGAGAAAATTAAAATTTTCGAAAAATGTTCCATGTAAAGGGTATTCTGGGGTGGGGGGATTTTCTAGAAAACCTTCGTGTCGCATCTCTGGAAGATACTGAACCTAAATATCAAGTTTGGTGTTTATCCGACTGTTCGTTTCTGAGTTATGCTGTTCACAGACATACGAACATACAGACACACACACGGACATGTTTCCAAAAATGCTTTTTTTGGATTCAGGGGGTCCCTAAACATATATTTCCGGTGAAATCTCAGTATCGAATTTTTGTGTGGAATGCAGTACTTCCCCTACTTACTATACGTAGTAGAGAAAGTAAGAATATGCTAGAAAACTAAAAGAGTTGTTAAGGGAACATGTACTTAACACCGTCAAAAGTTGCCCATTCCTAGATCGCCATAGTGTTTTTCCCTCCGTAAAATTTCCACCTTCAGGTGTCCACCCAGCCGGTGTCGTTCGTGACTGGCCTGAAAGACAATACGTTGGCATACAAACTAACCAATGAATGAATCTATGCGGAATGAAGGGATGGTTTGCATACTACCTCTTTAAAAGAGTCTTGCTACAATTGGTATACAGAGAAATGCTAAACCAATTACAAATAATTCGGTCTTCTAGAGGAAGGGGTGAAGAATTATTTACATGTGTGGTTAAACTGAACAACAGCTACGACATTTAAATATACGAGAGCTTTTATCAACGACATGGAGACTAAGGTTTAAGTTGTTGCTGCCACTAAACGGCAGTAAGAAAGCCGTCATAGAAAACGGAAGTGTAGCATGAAAATATAAGATTTAAGTTGTAATGTTACCCTTCGGTAGTTCGGCCATACTTTGGGGCAGGTAAAGAACCTGCCAATCCAGAATTATGCTCAAAAACAGATGTAGTCACGCTGGTAGGGGGTGGGGCTAGATTTTGTTAGTGCCAACTTTAACAACTCCGTTACATTATGAGTCACATTTTGTGCAACCAGAATCCCGTTTGCAAGGCATAACAAATTTTACAGGAAGTTTTAGAGATATATACTGATTTTTTTCCTTATTTTTTTCTTGTGTATTTAGAAACATGTTTTTCAAAAAATAGTCTTGAGTCTTGACATTTTTCATGAACCTTAAGCTCGTGAAGCTGAAATGAAGTTAAAAATGTTGTATTTTAAGTAAATTGTTTTTGAAAAGAAACATCAAAATGAATTTCAAGAAATAATGTTTACCTTAAGTTATAATAGTTAAAATAAGCAATGTTTACTGTAGTACGATGATTGTGACTTTCTAAATATTATGCAAATTTGATGAAACTCTATTGTAAAAATTGTTTCTGAATAACATGGGGCGTTTACTTATATTTATAGAATATTAATATAATCATAAAATCTAAAATAATTCAAATATGATAATTATACTAATAGTATTCAACATTTCCGCAAAATTACAGTTTAAAATATTGTATAGTTGCTGTCAAATAAGGTTTTATATAATGCCTTGTAAGGTCTGTTTAATGTACAGGTTCCTTTAAACATTGATGGAATTTATTTAAACACTAGGCAGAATAGAAAGTGTTCTTAAATGGAATTGGAAGCATTTTAAGTATAAAGAGAGAGAGAGAGAGAGAGAGAGAGAGGGGGGGGGGAGAGACAAGTCTGTTAAAGTTAATGTTCATGGCATATAAACAACAAGCTTTCAGTTTTCCATGGCCATTATTCAACGTTTGATAATCACCTTACCTTAATCAGGTGAAGTTGATGGATCTATCTAGGTACAAGCTTATAGACGGGAACATTGTTTTGCGTTATGATGTTACAAGACACTAATACAAGCAGCATTATGGAACATAAGCAGTATTCCAGGAAGCTCTTGTACTGCAAGTAATATATTGTGCAATGTCAACGCCTTCATAATAACATGAGGCAATAAGCTTCGTTTTCCTTCTAGTACAAGAGCAATGATGGCTCCATTAGAGTCCTCATTCAAGGCTCTGAAGTGTTTTCTTCCTGTTCTTTTTAACACTTTACCTGTTCTGCAACTGCCCGATCGGATCACACGGAAAAGAAACATAAAAAACCCGCAAAAAATGCCTTACATTCTCATTATTTTTCTCTACCCACTATCGTTTGTTTTTATATAGCTGCTACAAAATACTACCACAAAAGTTTAACTCTCTACTTCATATTAATGAAACAAAACCTTTGCCGAAATAGTTTCATTATAAATTAGGCTATAGATAGAGAAAGTAGAATCGATAGTCATAAAGTCTCTATATGGTGGCCTTGAAATTCCATGGAGAAACAGCCGAATAGCGGCAGCATTTTCAAAAAATAAAGGAGTACCGAAAATTTCAAACCGATAATAACGATATCTCGGATGTGACTGATGCCACACAAAATGTTATATACAAGAAACTGTGTGTTTTAAAGAGATCTATATTTTTGGCAGAGTAAGTTTTTGTCTATGACTTAAGCTGACTAGCTATTCGAAATCATGTAACATTTCTCCCGAATGAAGAGAACTTCACAGGCTATTCCGAGAAAATTAACATTAAAATTTCCTCAAGTATGAAATATGTAAGAAATGACAGCTACACTGGAGTTCCACATCCAATTGGAAACTAATCGCCTTAAGCTCCAATCCTAGTTTCAGTTACCCAATAAAACATCTAATTCGTCGTGACCAGGTACTTCTCTCCAGGCTATGTATCGGACATACTGCAAGCAATTACCCATTCATATTTCATCAGCCTACATGCAAGCACTGTCACTCCATTCTCACAGTTCAGCATACAGTTGCAGAGTGCCCTATCTACGATGTTCATCGGCTTCAGTGTGGTATTCCTGCTAACCTCTCGGTGGCATTGAGTGATCCAACCATCTGTCATAGCATAGTAAAGCTTTTAAAAGAAATAAAATTCTATAATGTTATATAATCAATGTTGTAATTTGTTTCAATATTGTAATTATTAAAATTTATTGTAGTCGCGTTCGAACTTTATTGTTAAAGCGACAATAATAAATTAATAAAAAATTAACATAAGCATTTTATTTGTAATGAGCATGTCTTAAATATATGGAATTTTAATCAGTATCGTAGTCAAAAGCCTCGAAAGCTTTTACATGTAAGGATTAGTATGGGGTGGGGGATTTATTTTGAAAACCTTCATATCTCATCTTTGAAGATTAAATGCCAAGTGTGTTATTTATTCGGCCTTTGGTTTTGAGTTATTATATTCACACACACACACATACACACACACTGTGGTTGTGGGGGGAGCTAAAGGCAATGACAAGGTTTTCTAGCGAAGAAACGAACAGTTCTGGGTAAGCGCATGTCCTTTTCAAAGTGTGGTTATTGCATTGCCTTTTCTGTTGCATCGTTGTAAAGCTAATTGATGTAGAAGTTTATAGCATGGATTTTAAGCAAATCAAAAACATAAAACCTATTACCTAAGTTGCACAATGTTGTGTTTGATAAGGGCCGTTGGTTTGAATCCATAAGCCATTATTTTGTCGTATCTATTTCACCTGTCCTTCTCTCTTAATGTTCTTAAATTGAAATTCCTCTTTTGTGAGGAATATTCGTAGTTTACCTTAAAATTGCTCAGTTTAAATTTGAGGATTGTAGCATTAATTTCACAATTTCCACGGGAACACAGATTGTCACAAAGAAATCCTCATATTTTGTGTAAAAGTATGTCCGGTTGCATAGCCTGGCTAGTCATACATACTCTTAAAATTCGAATTATGATCATGATGATTAAACCTTATAAGATGGATTAATGAAGAGTAATACGGTCAGAAGCACAACTTCGGTTTTAAAATTTTAGTTAAGAGTTTTCGAAGAAAGAAAAAAAAAGTGTATCTGGAGTTAGAATCTGTTTATTGTAATACAAATCAATTTGATTGCCTATACTGCGTACGTGAGTTGATGGTAATTAAAATTTTACATGTATTTGTTTAGAGAGCCAAAAATTCCCAGAAAGACTTTATATTGAATCCTTATAGATGTTCAACTTAATACCGAAACTATTTAATTTGGCCCCTTCTCTCTCTCCCCCCCTCTCTCTCTCTCTCTCTCTCTCCCTCTCTCTCACACACACATACACACACACATATTGAATACTTTGACACTTTCACAGGGATTATGTTTGTTATCTACACAGAAAGTTTCCCACAGTATTTAGCTAATTAATTTGCTAGGTGCTACATCACGTTTGCGTGTAGATTAACAAATGCGATGGACAGGACTAACGCTCGTGATTGATTTTAATCGAAAGCTTAACGATGTAGAGCTGCGTTTAAAACCACAGACCTTCCAGGAATATTAATTAATTGTTTATAGTTTAATGTTTGGTTCCCCCATGCAATTTTCCCCCTGTAGATAGCTCAGTTAATCGTTTTATAACCAACTCTGGCTGTAACATCATCATTTTCTGCTGTTCAGCTGTCATTCCAACAAAAACAATTGCAAGGTTATCGTAATAACAGGTCCGTTACGTCTTCATCCAGTGTTATTAAACCACTTTTATTATTGTTTTCGGACTGTAGTGATGTAACTCACCGAGTGTTTGTCAGTTACAGCAGCAATAAACCGCTTCCAGAGAAACCCCGAATTTTCCAACCTACTTTCCAGAGCACATCCACAAGTAGTGGTATTTAACTCCAAAGCACATATGTAAGGCTTTTGAGGCCTCGTGAACCACACTGCGAGCTTTAAGAGTTTGGTTACCCAAAGTTCATGTAATTTTCAAATATAACGTTATTAATAATTATCTGATTCTAGAGTACCAGAAATACTTTAAATTAACTTAAAGTTTTAATTCAGAGGCTCCATTTACATCTTGATTTCAATTTTTTTATAGAAATATTGGGCAACAATGGGTTTAAGAGCTCGGCTATTGCACTCTTATTATGAAATTTATCTAGTTTGCTATTGAATCCTTTTAGTTTATAGTTTCAGAAGTCTGATAGATGTGGCACTGCTTTCTAGATAGCTTCCTCGTCAAAGAGTAAATCTATCCCTGTTTTGAAAGTCTGAATTTAGCATGCATCATTTTGGTGGAAAAGGTATTCTGTTTGTAAAACATTCATCCCGAGAAAACGTGTTTTGAACTAAACGCAAAAAATACTTTTAAATAAATGTAATATTTCAAAACTTAAAGAAACAGGTTTTAAAACGGATGCTGGTACTTATGCCATCATCCAGGTGTGCTGTACCATCACTTATTTAAACTGGCCAAATCCACAGGTGAGATAGAACTGGGGCAGATATACAAAAATCCTATTCCTCATAGCTATGAAGTAGATAGCAATAATAGTAGTATGCTACTTGTGTATCATTTGGGCTTGGGAGGAAGGAGCGTGTACCAGTTATAAAAGAATTAGACAGTTTTCTGCTTCATGCAACAGTAAACAAACATGCAGGTTATACAAAATAAGGCAATATAAATCCTGATGTGAAAAGAGTACAATTATTACGAACTTATTACCGATTTAACTCTATGGGATGTAGAATTAATTACAATGAAAGTCGAGGGTATTTCTGAAAAATGCACTTAACAGAATATAACCTGAATTAACAAATTAAATTATTAACTCACAATTGGAAAAATTGTTCGTTACTATACGATATAAAATCATCACCGAAAGTAAAGCCATTTATAGCTTGTCTCCGCATTAAAAGACGGTATGGAGGTAAATGGAATACCTCTGTCTCTATCTAACGCATAAATATTTCCATTAGCTTCGTCCTTTTCTACCCTCGCTCTGTGCCAAGTTGCTAATACGATAACATGCTGTAAGCATTCATTGTAAATTTCAGCTTTGAACACGTTATGCCAAGCAGAATATTTTTCTCTATCAGATTATATCATTTTTAGAGACTTTGGAGATTTTTGTGGGCACAAATTTCTAAAGAAAACAGTTTTTCAGCTAAAGTTCGGTATTTGCTGTCTCTAATGCTTATCATGTAGTAACTACTAAACTAAGAGGTAGAATGCAACAATATGGTTTTCGTGGTTAACGTAAACTAGTGTGCTGATACCTGGCGAGTTTGAATACCCTACGTTTAATAAGGTGAGCGCTATTATCTTTTAAATTAAATATTTTAAAATGCTATACCTATGCAGTAGAAAGGGGAGCCAGCGAGAAACTTTTTCGTTATAGGGTTTACAACAGGGATCAAGCGAGAGAAAATGTTTAGGAGGGTTGGAGACAGTTCTTAAAAGAAGCCGTAATCCTGTAACTTCTTGCATTCATTATGTATGACAAACAAAAGTTATCCATCTATTCAGCTTGCAGGCCAGGTGCGATGCAGAAGTCAGTGAAGGTTAACATCAGTTGTAAAAAAGTGGTTACGTTTGTAATGTGGAGTGTTATGTAGGTTATTTATTTAAAATTTTACGTATATATTTATAGTTATGGAGCAAGAAGCTAGGAAGAGAGAAATGTGGATAAACTACGAAGGGTAATAATGAATGTGTTAGATTATTGTTAAAGTGATTGTTAGTAAGGCAATAAAAGAAACTGCTAAGGTTACCGGTGTATTCAGAAACAGTAGTGTATAGGATAAAAAAGAACGAATAAAGGGCTCTAAGCACTCATAAAAATAATTAAAAAATAATTGCAGATACAAAAACACGACGAGTTAACGCAATATAATGGAATAGCGCAAAGCGAAATGTTCATTTTTTGCTGTTTGAAAACATTCCACCCACGCTAAGTAATGTTGTCAAAGATAAACCATGATGATACCCTACCAAATTATAGCTTTTATCATTTTATATCTTCATTTTTCTTTGTTAATGTATGTTTTTATGCCTGTAAAATCGTATTTCGAAATAACAAAAATACAAATAAGAGGCGTAAAGTGCAAGTGAAAATTAAATGTCTTGCAATTGTCTTAAATGGGAGTGCACATATTTCACTATTTGGTTAGGTATCATTCGCAAGATGGCATTAAATTGGTAGATCGATCGCAGCTGGGCGCCAAATTTGCGAGCGTAGGTATAGTACATAAGGCAACAGTGCGCTCCCATTTAATCTATACTGTCTTTTGAAGTAGAAAATTTGTAGGTAGTAGTTGGTTGGAAGATGCTTTATGTTTATCTGCACTACGTATGGGAGCCAATTTGTCGCGGTCACTTCGTGTTATCTTATTTCTGAGCGCCTGTTATTGTTTTACTACTTTGAATGTTGGGTTCATTGTCCTCCGGCTAGCTATTGTTTCTCGGTCGAGCAAATCTCTTAAACAGGGTGTGTAAACGGAAAGGATTTTGTTACTGAGAGATAACACTGATAAAAGAATTTGTTTTTACACTTTTATTGTCGTCACACATTATCAATTTCACATATTGATTCTTGATACACGCCAGACTGAAACCGTTATATTTTCTAATATCACTATAATCACTTATTTACTGCACATTATTAATTCCGGTGTTTCACATTTATAACAAACTTTAAGACGCAAGAGATTCTGTAGAATTGCAAAGTGTAACTCGCGAACGATTCTGATGAACTAAGCGACGTTTAACTTCTAAATGATTCTGTTGGACTCAGCGACATGTAACGCGTGGATGATTTTGTTGAACTGGGCGATACTTGTCTCTGGCTTTAGCTTTTTATACTCCCACACCCCGATATGCCTAAAGATTATAACAGAGCTGCTATTGGTTAATAAAACTCGCCAACATTAGCGTCTATTTTTATATCCAATCAAAATTACGAACACAAATGCTCTAGGGAAAATATTCCCGCTATTTCTAAGAAAAGCACGCCAATCTGACGTCATTTGTTTCTCTCTTCTAATTAATATTCAACTCACCCCCTCGCTCATTGTTATCCGCTCTTATTGTCAGTTTCAGTGAGGTCGTGTAAACTTATTTCCTAACAATGCATATAATTAACAAACATCTCAAATCAATGTCATACAATAATGCTTATTTACACTACAATCACTCTGGCATTTACATTATTGTGATACAAATTACTGCCACACTTTAAGCGTGAGATGCGATACACATCTACCTCAACGAGGTAAGACTTAAACATAACAGACAACTGGCAAACAAAATACCAGCTCTCCTCTTCCTTCGTCTTCTTCTTCTTCATAATTTAATGTTTATTAATACTCCAGAGAAAGCAGTTTTATTACTGGTTATCAAAACATCACAACATATAAAGTGGTGTACAAACAGAGGGAAACGAAGGGATTGAGATCGAGTGTGGGAGAGAGAATGGAAAATGGAAAAGATAAAGAGTGGGAGATGCAGAGTAGAAAGCGGAGAAAGAGAGAAGGATGGAGATGTAGGACAAGCAAAGAAAGAGATAACGGTGAGAAAGTATAAGAGAGGGAGAGAATTGTCACCGCATTTGACGTGAACACAGCTGCGTTCTGCGAGTATAAAGTATATCTAAACACTTTCAGAATATAAAACAGAAATCTATAGTTCAAATTAAGTAATGGATATTAGAACAAAAAGATTAATAATTTGAATTATTTAGACTAATATTATGCATGTATTAAGTTCAGAAGTAAAACTGACTAGATTTAGTCACATGTACGAACCAAATGAAATAAAAGAAAGTTAGTAAAAAAGACTCTTCCGAAAGATACTCAGATAAATACGAAATTGTAGCTGCATCAATATTTGTATGGCCACTGTAAACTAAACCTTGATGGAAAAACATAGGAAGCAGAAACGAGTTTTTTAAAAATATTGTAGCGCCATATAATATCAATCAAAAGCACTAGAATTACAAGGCAATCGAACATTTTAAATTTTAACTATGGGATAAAAGAGGAAGAGTTAATTAGAGAAAACACCCTCAATCAATTACTTCAGAAAAGTCGTCGTCTGGATAACCTCGCCCTTCTGGCGAAAGGTACGCGCCATTAAATGGACCAAGCCATGATGCTGTTGTTTATGATGATGGTCGCTACGATATACCAAAGTAATAATGATCAGACGGCCTTCTCCCGCTGTTTACGGTAGTGAATCTACTGCCTTATAAAATATTCTGCTCTGTAATAACAGACGTATAAGGCCACATGTCCAAACAAGTCCATGATATCGAAAATGAGCTTGGATTCCGAAACTGCCTTTATTTTACGAGCCCAGGTAGGGTTTCCGTCAGAATTGTAAATGGTACTATTGAAGTTAAGGACGAGTTCCGGGAGAAATGCTCATTAGCCGGCCTCTCGGAGATACAGAGGGGTCCAAAATAATTTACACTGCTCTACTTTAACACTTTACCGAACAATAACATTCTACATAGAGAGTAAAGTTTTAGATGCAGAATAACTCGAAAATGGTATAAAAATTTGATCTGCTATATTTACACTCTCTACCTATCACTATTTATTTGAATACATCTGAAACTATTCTTAAGGGCACTTGCTAGAGATTAGGGTTAAAACATTCTTTTCTGTTTGTTTGTTGTAATTGATTATAAATTGTATAAGGAACATTCTATGTATTTTTTTTGTGTAGCCTTTAAAAGACTCTTATGGACCAGAGAAGTTGTAGTATATTGGTATGTAACAATGTGATCACCTTGTAATTTTTTGCCATTTCCCGTGTCTTATTTTCTAAACTTTGGGTACACCTTTCTAAAAATCTATTTACCTTATAATTTTGAAATTCCTTGTGGTTGTATAGAATGCTTACCTGCATTTACTAGGCTAAGATTTTGATCGTAAATTACATGCCTTCCACGAACAAATTATTAATATAAAAATACTACAGCAAAACTTTTCGTAGTATTTCTTTAAATAAAATTATTCTCTCAGTTGGACAAATACAATGCCTTCATTTTATACCAAGGCCAAAACCGCCTTATATGCATATCAGCCGAGACGGCAGTGACCTCGGTATTATGCCACTGCGCAGAAGCGGTATAGGGAATGTTTATCAGCTGTGAACACAAACTCAAGTCGTTGCTTTGTCTTCGTGTTGTGAAGTGTTTCGACAGTATATGTGTTGTGCGTGATTTCCTTAGGAATGTTATTCCCTTATTAGTCCACGGAAATGGCTGCCAACAAATTCACGCTTGAACAACGTATTTTTATGCATGAAAACAGAATTGTGTAGAAGGTGTATAGACAATTTCAGCAGCAATTTCCTGGTTATCCAGTTCGGGGTAGAGACAATTTTAAACGTTTCATCCGTAAATTCAGAACAACATGATCGCTAAACGCTAAAAAATAAAGTTTATAGGAACAATCCCCACACCATAGACGAACTTAATGACAATACAAAAACACAAATTATGAAATTTACGCAAGAAGAACTTATGCGTGTGAATGGTAATTTCACCTGGCGATGTCAAGAATGTCTTCGCGCAGATGGATACCACCTTCAACAACACTTTTAACAAGGTTAGTACTCATTACATATATGTTACTAACACTCGTGAGTTACGGAATGGAAAAACCCAACAGTGTGCGGACCACGGATTCGCGTGATCAGTGTCCTTGGCATAAAACGAAAGCACTGTAATTCACCGACCATCTTAAACTACTTATAAAATCTGGTGATAAAAAAAATTGGTGGAGGTCTGATACTTATTTTCAGAAACCTATACCTATAAATGAGAGTAACATTCTTTTTATAAATTATATTGCGGTGTTTAAATATTCTTGTAATTAATAGGTTTAAGGCTAGCTAAAAACAATCTGATGTGTTATACTCACATGAATTTCTCTACTCTTGTACAAACTATTTTTACAAACGCTTATTCTCCATATGCTTCATGTTAATCGAGATATCGATCTTATTGATCGATGATTCTTGTAGATGCAAGCAGAATTGGTAGGCTTTAAGCGATAGTCAAATATTTTAAGAGCTGGTTGCTATGTGGAGTATTCCATTCTCTTTGCATTACCAGGAGAAAAAAAATGAATAACGAATTTGAGAAAAAGTATAAGTATTGAAAAATTTAAGGGAATAACAAGCAATATCTCAAAATGGTTCACTCAACAAAAAAATGTATATGATGTATATGTATATGTATATGTAAATTGTGTATTTTAACGCGATCTACAATTTTTGTGTAGTAAAAGTTTGTCTATCTCTTATGGTTTACCAATTATGCAAAAGTAGTTCACAATGAAAAATACTTTTGGAGACATTCCCAGAAAATTCGAGATACACATTTCATTTTTCATGAAAATATCTTAAATTTATGATATTTTAATCAAAATCATTAGAGCCATTTTTGGGAAAATTAAAATTTTTGAAAAATGTTCCATGAAAGGGTAATCTGGGGTGGGGATTTTCTTGAAAGCCTTCGTGTCGCATTTCTGGAAGATACTAAACATAAATACCAAGTTTGGTGTTTATCAGACTGTTCGTTTCTGAGTTATGCTGTTCACAGACAGACACACACACACACGGATGTTTCCAAAAATACTTTTTTTGGATTCAGGAGGCCTCAAAACATGTATTTCCGGTGAAATCTCGGTATAGAATTTTTGAGTGGAGTAGGGAACTAAAAATCTGGATACAGTATACTCCAAAAACCTGGTTTAATAAGCAATAATAAGTTCACTCTCCTAGATTGTGTAATTCTAGATAAAACTGGTTTTCTTTCATTTGCGAAAAAGTGTGAGTACAACTATCCTTAAGAAAGATGTATTTCTATCTACTTCATGTTAATCGAGATATATTTTTGCAGAAATAGTTTCATTACATATCTTGTGGAAGGTACAACGGGGATAGAGGAAGCCGAATCGACAGTCAGATGCTTAAAAACCGGATCGCTGTATGCTGGCCAAGGTATTCCATATTTGTATGACATCGTGAGAAACAATTGAATAGCGACATCTCTTTACAACATTACAAAAGTATTCTAAAATTCAAACTAATAATAAGGTGTAACTTGGAAATGCCTGTTGTCAGTACAAACTTCCTCCCGAATGAAGAGGCTTCACAGGCTATTCCAGAAAATTCAAAATATACATTTTATTTTTAGTGTAAATATCTTAAAACGTTCATATTTTAATCAAAATTCATTGAGATATTTTGAGAAAATCTTAAGTTTTCGAAAATCTTCCCTGTGAAGTGTCCTTTGGGGTTGGGAGATTTTCTTGAAAATCTTCGTGTCGCATCTTTGGAAGATACTGAACCTAAATACTAAGTTTGGTATTTATGGAACATTTGTTTTTGGGTTATGCTCTTCACAGACAGACGCACACGTGCGTGCACACTCTAAAAATGCTTATTACTTACTCTACTCCGTATGTAGGGAGAGTATGTATTGCATTCCACCCAAAAATTCGATACTGAGATTTCACCGGTTATTAACGGTTGGATTTGTTCAATACTCTATCATTCTTGATAAGTCCCATCGATTTTCAGTTGTTTCTCGTGATTTCATGGAAAGAGTATGGAATGTTGAGACCAGCGTATAGCGTCCAGTTCTTAAACATTTGACTATCGCTGTTCCCTGTGTACCCAACGAAATGCGTTATATAGCTATTGCTGAAAATGTGTATCTTGTATAACATGAAGTAGATAGAAAAGTAAACTTTCGTTAGAATAATTTGTATAAACGATAGAGAGTAGAGAAGGTTATGCGAGTGTAGCACACGCGACGAAATCCTTAGGTTCGATCCGGCCCAACTGAACCGGTCCCGAGAATATGTTGTTATTTGTCACCCGGCCGGGGCCCGATTGTCTAATTTTGTTCTAAATAAAATTATTTCGCAATTATAGCCCATTATTATTATTATTATTATTATTATTATTATTATTATTATTATTATTATACGAAGGACTGCTGCCTGCAGTGCGTAGGGTTACGGGTTCAATTTCTGGTACCGGAATGAAGATCTTAATTATTCTCCACAACTGGCCTAAACAACCATTTATTATCACTACTATTACTACTGTTATGAATATGTGCATGCTGCGATAATTGTGTATTTCGTGCATCTCAATTTCACGTACCAAAAAATGTGATAAATTAATTCTGTTTCGCCTTTATTTTCCCTTTACATGGTAAACTTTTCGTTATTTTTGATCATCTCGACAGTGGCGCTAATGCTTTTCATTAAATTACTATATGTTTAAAATATTTGCATGAGAAATAAAATGCATATTAATACCGTAATTATGATGATAATATATAAATAATTACATATTGAAACGATAGTAAAATAAGGAAATAATTGCAATAAATAATTACTATATATTAAGGCAGTGCATAATGCAGTAAACCTGAGTTAAAAGACTTGTCTGGAATGAAAAAGGTAATTAGTAAGTTATGTAAGGAAGACATTAGTAAGAGCGAGATTAGAATACACCGGCTTAAAGGTTCTTGGAATGCAGTTAGAGTTCATTTCAATGCGTTTGCAAAGACACAGGCAGAACTTTTGCAATCTAGAGAGGGGATTCTCCATAGTAACAGGTCAGATACCATACTTAAGAGTCTTAAGATTGGACCGCGCGAGAAATAACGTTAGTAGGGTTGGAGCATATGTGGGAGGAGCTTAAGTTAAGAAAAGGGCTTGTATTCTAAATCAGAGTATTTTATTCACTTAGGTCTGCGATTTACTCGGATGATAACTATTGTAACTGCTCATATTTTAATTTGTTTAGCGTATAGAGACGTGTTGAAGTGAAAAAGATTTAGCGGTTATTGCGAGGGATCTTTCCGAATAACATTTTTGCAACTTCCGGAAACTGACACTTCCCGTTATTATCATTATTATTATTATTATTATTATTATTACTATTATTATTATTGTAGAAACAATTTAATTCCTTAATTCAATAGTCGGCGATTCTCTCCAGGAAGAAAACTTTAGTCAACATTAAAACTTCTCAGCCAAGTAAGCTTACTCGGATGATAACTATTGTAACTGCTCATATTTTAAGTTGTTTAGCGTATAGAGACGTGTTGAAGTGAAAAAGATATAGCGGTTATTGCGAGGGATCTTTCCGAATAACATTTTTGCGACTTCCGGAAACTGACACTTCCCGTTATTATTATTATTATTATTATTATTATTGTAGAAACAATTTAATTCCTTAATTCAATAGTCGGCGATTCTCTCCAGGAAGAAAGCTTTAGTCAACATTAAAACTTCTCAGCCAAGTAAGCTTACTCGGATGATAACTATTGTAACTGCTCATATTTTAAGTTGTTTAGCGTATAGAGACGTGTTGAAGTGAAAAAGATATAGCGGTTATTGCGAGGGATCTTTCCGAATAACATTTTTGCGACTTCCGGAAACTGACACTTCCCGTTATTATTATTATTATTATTATTATTATTATTGTAGAAACAATTTAATTCCTTAATTCAATAGTCGGCGATTCTCTCCAGGAAGAAAGCTTTAGTCAACATTAAAACTTCTCAGCCAAGTAAGCTGGAGTTACCCTTTCACAATACACTCACACATGCCCTGAGATAAAGGACTCATAGTAATTTCGCTAGAGCAGCTGGCGCACGAGACACCACAGAACGAGCTACAAGATGACACCATAAACCTCGTCAATAGTGCAGGTAAACATTAAATGTTATAAAAATATGAAGTAAGGAGCGGTATCAAGGTTGTCGCCTCAATATTTTGAACGTGATGCATTAATGTTTTTCGTCTTTATTTTCAAATTAAGCCCCAAACCGAACCAGGTCTGCTTGGCTTGAGCCGTGCAGACCTCTACTACGTTGCAAGTGAAAGAACCGGTCCAAGGTCTACTGAAAGGCGGTGCTGTTGATGTTGTTTGTTGTACATATTGCAGCCACGTTGCTAGGTTAATGTGCCTCACGGTATCCGTTGTTGTTTTTTCGCGATAATGTTCTTCTAAATTTCATTCCTTAGCAAATCGGTATTTGTATTTACAATCTAGAGTTACACATCACTCCACATGGAATCTTAATATGCCGCTGCAATGTATCTTCGCATAATTCTTAAAGGCCAGATATGTTTCCTTGCAGAGATCAAAGGAAGAAGTGATGATCCCACGTTGTCCTGTTTAATTGGAAGGAGATAAGCCGCACCGATGTTAACCTAATGTGCGCAGTGAACTACTGCACTTTTGGGAACTGGATAACTCTGCAAGTGTGGAATAATTCGCTATAGATACGCTTCAAAATACTTCATATATAAATATTAATATATGTAATATCAGCTGAGTAGCACGTAACCTATTTTCATCCTCGAAAAACTCTACATTCCGGGTAATACATGTGAAACATGTTGTTTAGCAAGCGCATCCCACGTTTAAAACTTAAAGTGGGGATCCATCTTCGGAACTCGCTCAGAAAGTCTAGAGGAGTGTCGCCTTGTAGCCTCAAGGCGGCAGATTTCATAAACATGGGCCCGTCTGGGTATACTCCCTGCATAAAGCAGTTGCGTGCCGCAATTAATTAAGGCATCGGGTCGGAACAAGAGGCACGGAGGGCAAAGTCAAAGGTCAAGCAGCTTGGTCAAGTAGTTCAGGAGAGCTTCCGGTACTTTACTCATTTAACTAAAAAGTATTCTTCATTATTCCTGATACTCTGCAATCAAAAGATCAAAGCAATAATTATTGGCGTTGGACGTTGGTCATGTCTTGGTCAGGAATGCATGTATTTATGAATTTCATCTGCCTCTTTTGTTCGTTTTGCGGAGAGTATTTACGTTTTAGTGTAATATTGTTATTTTCCAAAGCTACATTTTCACAAAAAAATAGATAGTTAAACTATGTTGACGGCTATTGTTCGTAAAGAAATATAGTACCACCTTTTTCAGGAGGAGGAGGAGGAGGAGAAGGAGTGCAGTCTTCCAGGTTTCCTTTACAAATATTAGAGCCTTAAAATATAAAGTGTATAAACTTAATTCATTAAATATTCCAATTGAATGTCTTCAGCTGTAGTACCACCTTTTTCAGGAGGAGGAGGAGGAGGAGGAGAAGGAGTGCAGTCTTCCAGGTTTCCTTTACAAATATTAGAGCCTTAAAATATAAAGTGTATAAACTTAATTCATTAAATATTCCAATTGAATGTCTTCAGCTGTAAGGTTCTGCAATTTGGTGACACAAATATGTCTTATTTCTCTTTTAAAAGTGGTGTTAGTTGTGTTTCCGCTCAATTAATAGGCCCTCTACATTTTATACCTATAGTTTTTTTTACTTTTAACCAAACGAGATGGCTTGCGGTAGCGTGTGAGCCCGTTCGCAAGGAGGTCCCGTGTTCGATTCCCGAGTGCGAGTCCTCCAAGTTTCCTTCACAAAGATTATAGCTTTAAAATATAAAGTGTATAATCTTCATGATCATCATAATCATACAAACAGGGATTAGACCCCTGGTGATCTGTTCCGATTCGAAACTGAGGCAGTGTTTTAAACACTTAAATAATATCAGTCTTATTATATATATATATAATATATATATATATATATATATTCAATAACAGCCCGCCTTCAAGCAATATGTGTATAATATAATATATAAAATGTATGTAACAGTCATTGTATTATGTTTATTTTTATTATGTACAGGTATAATAATTTTCTGTGAATGTATTAAGTAATTTAATAATGTAGAAGCTGTGAGAATAGAAGCCGAAAGTTGCTAACAATGAGGTAACAATGAGGTATCTTTGAGGCAATAATGAATTGGAAAGTTTAATAATGCTACTAGTAATTCGTGGAGCAACAATAATGTAATTTTTGAGACAGTTTAGAAATAGCCAATCAACAACCAGAAGAAATTTAAGTTAAATAAAAGTATTCTATTGGAGTAGAATTAGCCAATCAGAAACTGAAATAGAGCAAATTTTACAAATCAGGTGCCAGTCACTAGTAGATGGTGTTTACAACCGGGTGCTATATGCGTTCACAAGCAGTTAAATACGTATTCAATGTGAGACAGAAAATTCTTACGGCAAGAATATTATAAGGTTTATGTGTTAAATAGTGCAAGTAATTAATAAATAATCTCACAGCTCTCTATATAATCATATCCATCTGACGTAAACACATTAGACGGACTATAAATCCACCAATTAATCTAATAGAAAATCAAAACACATTAATTAGTGAAGTGTTGTTTAATCGTGTGAAGGATTAATAAAAGGAGTGAAGTAAAACTTATAACTTGAGTAAGCCGCATGTTAAGAGATACATGTTTCTACAAATTGATACTGACGCAGCCCAGGCAAACATAAAAATATATAATATTTAATGGAAACATAAAAATACAAAATTGATTCCTAAACTTGGGGCGAAGGCTACCGGAAAGTAAACTTAGGGCGAAGGCCACGGGAAACTTTGTACCATACGTAGAGCAGTTACTTCATCAAGTTTGGCTCCCCAACAGTAGAACTACTTCAAAACTAAAGTTGCTACATCCATCTTCAGGTCTTCCTGTACTTTATTGCCCTCTTGGTTTGTAATTTAATGCTCTTTGGGGAATCCTATCATAATCCATTTTGCAGACATGGTTGTACCAGTTTTTCCTGTATCCTGCTATTTTTTACGCTAGTTTAAAAATTCCCAGTTGTTTTCTAATGTCTTCACTTCTCCTTTTGTCATTAGAGTACAACCTGCTACAAACCTTCCGCAACCTTTATCCGTCTCAAGGAGTCCAACATTTAGACCCATATAATAGTGCAGGAACTGCTAAAACCTTATAACATTTCAATAAAGTTTCTTTGCAAACTTTTCTTGATAATCTTCTGCTGATTGTTCCACATATATGTTGGAGTAAATTTAGTTTAATCTTAATTCATTAAATACTCCATCTGAATGTCTTCAGCTGCAGTGTTCTGCGATTTGATGGCACAAACATGTCCTCTTTCACTTCTAAAAGTGTTGTTGGTTGTGTTTCCGCTCAATTTTAGGCTCACTACCTTTTATTCCTGTAATTATTTACTTTTAACCGAACCAGATGACTCTGCAGTAACGTGTGAGCTGCATTCGGGAGGAGGTCCCGTGTTCGACACCCGTCGACTGCCCATCTGACGACCTTGGTTTCCTTGTACGGTAGCTGAATGCTGTGATAGTTTAACATCTTCCAAGATGTCTTTTCCATCGTTTCCTTTTCATTCCGTTTCTTTCTCATATTTTAGGTATGCCTTTAGGTTTCGTGGCGTATGGCGATGCCAGAAAGATGGCGCAGATGCTGGTTCAAAGGAAAGGGTACTCCCCATGGACACTAGAAGACTGTTGTTGGCTTCTAGTTGACCTGGTTGACGGGTCGTTCATCGCCCTCTCTAGGTAGCTCCAACAATTGAGTGGGTATTCGAGCATGGTACGTTAGGGAGTTCCATGCGTCTCTGTGACCTATCTGTCTGCGGCCTGTAGCCTCGTGTGGTTCCTTCACTTCATCCCGTCCTCTTGGGGGGGGTAGCTACAATAGAGCTATGTAGGTTGCAGTGCGCGAGATGTCCCTCTCCGTTGTATAACCTATACTTATTTACTTTTATGGAGCTGTCTGTTTTAGGTCTGTCGATATTTCTCTATCTCTTTATTTGATAGTTATTACTTTCTGTTTAAGTCCATCATGTATCATTATTTGTATATAGGAGTACCAATTTACTATTTAGTTCCTAACTTCAATATTAAAACTGAATAATAAATGGCCACAAAAATTCGCAAACAAATGAAATACTGCAGCAGAGCGCCCCAAAGCAGTTTTACGCCAATGTTAGATGCATGGTGTTGCTTTCACTCGCAAATTTCAAAAGTATCTAATTATCTCCATTCACAATATTTTACTTTTCTTCGCGAGAAAACAAAGTTTTTGAAAATCTTATACAGTTTATAGAATAAAAACTATAGCTAAAATAGCCAGGGTTTTATGATACTGTTTGCGTCGGTATGAATTTGTACCCAGAGGTTGACAGGTTATAAATAAATACGGTAAATATGGAACAAAAGGATTACAGCTTTACAGCGTTTGGATACGTTCAACTCTTGCTGGAGTCCTCATTGGTAATACTATTTTACTTAGATCATTTTTGTTCGTTAATTTAATTCTATAAACTCATGTACTGGTGCTCTTGCCAACTTTTCTATCATTGAAAATGTGCTGGGTGCAAATGACATAAACCACAAGTGAAACAAAAGGAGACGTTGTAGTCCATAGGGATATTCGAAATTTGTTTCAAAAAGCGGTATATGCAGGGATTGCTTACACAACATTAAAACAAATAGAAACACCAATACTGTGTTGATGTAAAGTCTTACAGGCGCAAAAAACCAAAGTAATTAACGTCGCTATGGGAAAAAATGTTATCGCTGTATTCAGAGGGTATTTTCAAAGTGGTATTTGAAGTACGTTCAGTGCGAATACACAATTGAAAATAAAAAAGGGTTCCTAGGTAATGTACAAAAATTAATTAATTATGCAATGGGGGAAACGGAATCACCATTACAGCGCCTGCGTTTTATGCCAAGGCCGCGGAATGCGCGAATGGTACTCCACACACACTCTACTACAGTGCGGGATTTTCCGTTCCGTAATTCCCGCGTTACTTATGAGTGTTAGTAACGTACATGTAATCAGTACTAACCTTGTTATAAGTGTTGTTGAAAATGGCATCCATCTGCGCGAAGACATTCTTGACATCGTCGAATCAAATTACCATTCGCACGCATAATTTCTTCTTGCGTAATGTTCATAATGTCTGCTTTTATGTTGTCCTTAAGTTCGTCTATGGTGAGGAGATTATTCCTATACACTTAATTTTATAGCATTTAGCGATCCCCTTTTCTAAATTTATTGACCTAAATTCTCATAGTGTGTGTACCCGGAACCGGATAACCCGGAAATTCCTCTTGAAATTGTCTACTAACCTGGCTACACGATTCAGTTTTCACGTATATATCGTACACAAAAATACGCTTTTCAAGCGTGAATTTGTTGGCAGGCATTTCGAAGGGCTAATAAGAATAGCATTCCTAAGAAAATCACACACAGCATATGCATTGTTGAAAACATCACAACACGAAGACAAAGCAACGAAGGGACAGTTCACATCTGATTTCTCATTAGGAAATGATTTATAAAAAGCTGCTTATTTTGTGATGAGGAATAAAGAAACAAAATAAAAAAAAATTTTGGTTCCCAATTACGAATCTTAACTTAGCCCTTAAATGAACATCCATGGATGGTCCAACCATTCATTGCGCTCTTCGTACACAGCCATTCAGAATTTTCGTTGTTATTTACGTTGGTGTAAGAACAACTGCAAAGTGCTTTATACAAATGTTGTTTAGCTTTTTATGAGGAGTGAGAAAACAGCATAAGAATATTGGTTCCCATTTGAACAAACTAAATTGATCCTAAAATGACTGTCATAGCTTCCTCCTAAATAAAACCGAATTTACTTTCTCCTATAATATCAAGCAACTTTTATCAAAGACATTTCTTTCTACAACGCTTAGTTTTGGAGATATAGTACAGTCTCAACTTAAATGGTCCACCCTGTATAACTTTTTATATATGTTAGAGGTTCTTTTGCACGTTTAAGTTTTCTTGTGATTATTATATTAATTGAAAATAGTCCGATGTGTTACATTCAAATGAATGTCTCTACCTTATACTTTTATTAGTGGGTGTACAAATTATTCTTACGAAAGGTTATTATTCTATCTTCTTCATACCAATTGAGATAACCCTAGCAAAAATATTATGTATTTGTTTATAGATACAAAGGGATGATAGCCAAATGTTTAAGAACAGGACGTTATGCCGTGGCCATAAAAGATGTACTCTTTGCGTGCAATGGGAAAAACAATTGAATATCGAAAGAACTTGATAAAAGAAGAAAGTATTGAACAATTCGAACCATTAAGCCTCGGAAAGGTTTACGCTACAAAGTAGTAGTTTAATATAAATCATGTGGTATAAAGAAATTTACGTTTTCTGGTAGTAAGTTTTCGTTTATCGCCTAACATTTGCTAGTTATACAACATTATACAAAGTTCATTCTGAATGAAGAGGATTTCACAGGCTATTCCCAAAAAATTCAAGATATTGACGACGAATGCCGGTGTCACCTTTTGACATCGTCTTCAATGTCTGCCGTTGATTCTGCTGCCGACTGCTATGGTGGTTGGCTAAGAGATCTTTCTCTCAGGGTATGCGTGGGCATAGTTTGAAACGACATCAGTTTAAATTGACTCAGAAATTTAATGTGATCTAATACTTGAGCTATTGAAGTGAATTGTCGAACGTTTGAAAATAACGAAACTGATTATGAATCGTAACACTCGAAATTATAACAATCAAATTATTATATCTGCTAACTCCTTCACTACCTATCTATTTTACGGTTTGAAAAACTGTTTCCGCAATAACAGAAATTAGAAGCGTAATTGCCGTGAGTCACTAAAACCCCCTTCGGCTACCGTTAAGTAACTAATAACCCGTGGTCTTAGGTGCCACGAACTGCCGATCACCGTAAAAGACTTAAGCCCCTAAGGCTGTACACGAAGGAAAAGAAAGACGGGCCCTAATTTTGGCAATACATGGTTTTTGATCTTCTTAAGTTCCGTATAATTTAGAACTACCCCACCTATGTTTCTTCTCGAGCGGGCCAGTACTAAAAGCTCTTATGTACATGCGTCTCTTACCTTCTTACTATGCGGAACCTCCCCGAAACTAAGAACTTCATTTATGTCTTTTACAGAAATTCTGTTACAAGGCTTTTCAAACGTAGTGAACTAAACCCTAACTGCAGTCCAAGAATTTTTAAATGTGTTCTATCCTCGGCTGTTACCAATGTCTTCATTACATGACTTGCTAATTACCTTTTTCTTTCTGGACAAATCTTTGAACTCAAGCTTGTTACATTATACGTTAATTTAATATACTGGAAATTATTTATTTCACATATTTCTCTACTTACTAGTATTTCTTTATTTAATTATTTACATATTCTTATTAATAATTACGGTATCAATATACATTTGATTTCTGATATAGATATGTTTAATATTGTTACATGCTCGGTAGAGGCCTAAAAGATAGACATGAAAAATTAAATTAATTTTCAGTACCCAGCACGTACATCGAGGTTGACGTATACTCACTCGGCCGCGGAGGACCGAAAGGTGGTTGCAGGTTAAGAGAAAGGCGTAGGTTTTCACTGTATAAAATCCGTAACAAAAATCTACTTACACATTCTTAGATTCATTTCTTAACCGTTTGAGATCCCTACATCATTAAATGTGAAAGGTGAGAGATGTCCACTGATCCAAAAGCCGCCTTGCACACGCGATCCGTTTCTCACGGAATCCTAAGACAGACGCTATATCCCTCACTACTCGTGGCTGGCAAAGCTACCAGCCAGGAGTGACGTAAACAGCAATGTGTCTGGTAATGACAATGTAGAACAACAATATGTCTGGTAATGACAATGAAACCCCCAAATTAATACTAGACCAGCAATATGTGGTATTTTAATCAACACCGTTAACCATTTTTGAGAAATTCGAACATTTCAAAAAATATTCCATGTTAAGGGTAGTTTGGGGTGGGGTATGTTCTTGAAACCTTTGTGTCGCATCTTTGGGAGATGCTGAACTTAAATACCAAGTATGGTATTTGACTGACTTTTTGTTTTTGACTTATTCTGTTTATAGACACACACAGACGGACCTTTTCCTAATTTTTGTTAAGTATTTAGGGAGTCTCAAAACGTATATTCCTGAAGAAATCTCGGTTCAGGTTTTTGAATGGAATACAATACTTCCTCTATTACTATATCTAAACACTGCAGAAAGTAACATTTGATCTGTCGATATTGCATTGTTATTCCTTAAAGTAATGCTTCGAGTTTATTAATGCTTTTTATGTACCTACAGAAATAATTTGTCTACTTTACTCTGTTCTCGATGGCATCCCGTAAATGCAGGGAGTTGTTACTGTATCAACAAATAAATAAAAATAACAGTTTTAAAATATTTGCATCACACTGATATAATCAGTCAGGTTAGGAAGACAGGATAGGCTTATACTTGTTGCTGCACTCTGCAATTTCACGGCACTAAAACTGGGGCAATAAGTTGTGTAAACGCTGAGTGGCAACTAGACATCATAAAAATCTAACTACACGCAAGCTGCACTAGTGTAATAAATACTGAAAACCCTTGATGCCGACGTTACTCAGTTTATGGGTGGATGGGGCCTGCATACCATTAACGTTCGCTTTACAGTAATGGTATTAGTGTACCCCTGTAGTTTGTATAGTAGCCATGCTTTTGAAACTCTTTATTGTTCATTACACACATACGTGCCCTCATGCCCTACTAGAGATTCTACCCTGGAAAAGTTAGAATAAAAAACAAACCACTTGTTCAAAATCAGTAGCCTTAAAAATGCGTTACGTTCACATGACTTTCCCTACTCTCTATCGCTTATTAGTGGGTATAAAAACTATTCCTACGAAAGCTTATTATCCTACCTACTTCAGTATAATTGAGGTAGTAGTTTTATCACTTAAATGGTATCAGTGTGATTATATAATATAAAATATAATAACAGCCCGCCTGTAAGCTATGTGTGTATAATATATTAAATGTATGTAACAGTCATTGTATTATGTTTATATTATTATGTACATGCATAATAATGTTATGTGAATGTATTAAGTAACAATGTAGGAGCTGTGAGAATAGAAGCCGAAAGTTACTAACAATGAGGTAACCTTGAGACAACAATAAATTAGAAAGTTTAATAATGCTACTAGTAATTCTTGGAACAATAATGTAATATTTAAAACAGTTTATAAATAGCCAATCAAAAACTAGAAAAAGCTTAAATAAAAATATTCTATTGGAGTAAAATTAGCCAATCAAAGACTTATAATAAAATATAATAAAAGTATAAATTTAGGTGGTAGAAGTCAGACGCTAGAAGACAGCGTACCCAACCGGACGCAGGAAAGCAGCATTCCCGAGCAGTTCGATACGTATTCAGTGTGAGAAATAAAAATATTCATTACGGCGTGAATAATATAAAGTTTGCTGTTAAAAAGTACAAGTAACAATAATCTCACAGGTCTACATTAGGATACGTCAGTGAAGTGTTATTTTATCGTGTGAAGGAACAATAAAAGGAGTGAAGTAAATAAAATTATAATTTACGTAAGCCCTATTCTTTAGCCGCACCAACCCCTGCTAAGAGATACGTGTTTCTGCAAATTACTACTGACGCAGTCGGGGCAAACATACATATATAATAATTTAAATAAACATTAAAAATACAAAGTTGATTTTTAAACGTGGGGACGAAGGCCACCGGAAAACTGAACTTGGGGCGAAGGCCACCGGAAACTTTGTATCGTACGTGGGGCAAACAATCCAAGAAACATATCTCCCGCAATACGTGGTGCAAACAGCAGCAATACAACTACTTCATAATCTAGAAAATCTTTTGCAGAAATAGGTACATTACACATTTCGTTACGGTTGCAAGGGAATAGCGAGCGTCAAATGTTTAAGAACTGGGCTTAAAATTCCATATTGTTTCCATGACATCCAAGAAACAACTGAATATCGACAGGACTGTAAAAGAATGGCTAAGTATTGACAATTCGAACTATTAATAACGATATTTTCGAAACGGCTTACGTCACAAGAAAGAAATATTCGAAATAAGTTGTGTGTTTTAAAGAGATCTACAGTTTTTGTGCAATGCGTTTTCATTTATCGCGTAACGTTTACCAGTTATAAGTACAAGATTATACAAAATTTCTTCGGAATGAAAATTTAAGAATACATCTTATTTGTCATGTAAATATCTTTCAATTTTGGAGCCTTTTTTTTAGAAGATAAAAAAGCTTCAAAAAATGCTCCACGTAAAGGGTAGTTTGTAGGGGGGATTTTCTTGAAAATCCTCATATCGCAATTTTGAAAGGTATTGAACCTAAATGCCAAGTATTTATCCGACTTTACTTTTCGAGTTATGCTGTTCACAGACACATACAGCACATGAATCTTCTTCTAAAAGGAGTTTTTTTCTTTATTTTTTTTGGGGGGGAAGGGGATTCAGGAGCCTCAATATATATATATATATATATATATATATATATATATATATATGTCCAGTGAAATCTGGGTATCGAATTTTTGGATGGAATGCAGTACCTTCACTGCCTTATACGTCGTAAAAAAATAAAATAAAAGTTCAAGTCTCTTCATTCCAAAACCATCTTTCACTTTTTTCATGCCAGAACAGAGTAAATTAAAACAGGCATAACTCGTGATAATAGCGAAATCCTGACAAACAAACCACCAGTCCAGTCCAGTCCAACTATAAAAGGTTATGTTGCATCTAATACCCATGTATTTAACATTTTGCAAGCGTGCCTGCACATGAGATTTTACAATTGCGTTGTATGATAGCATGTTTTCTAAATCCATGAGATCGGCATGGCTCAGGAGGTAACATCTGTGGCCTGCATTCGGGATCTTGGGTTAAAAGCTCCGGGATAGATCAATCTCACCGAAGCTTTTTTCGCGGTTTTCCTCGGCCGTTAAGCGAATGCTGACAATTGGATAATTTGATCCGTTAATTTTCATCACCCCTTTCATCACTACATTTCAGTTCCTTCTTCTCCACCGCCATACCAGGCATTGGGCTGATTACTCATCCTGGATGTTGTGACGCAGCTGTGGTCCAAGATTATCGGGAGGTCGGCACCGGCGGTCGAGTAAACAATGATAACGGCCGCTTGCCAGCGTAAACACCGGCACGCTCTCAGGAGAGAACTAGAACTTTCTGGAAGTTTCTTCTCCCCACCTCCTCCAAAAAGTGTATTGAAATAGTCCTAGAACATTCGAGAACCTTGTGGAAAGCTTCAACTGACTATACAGGAAGTTTCAGGACCTCTGCGACAAACTCTGAGGAACGATAGATCTCGCAGAGGGGAACATTTTTGTCAAGCAACCACCATCCTACAGCGCATCGTTACGGAGCGTTTGGAGAGTATCCGGTAGGTTAAGCTTGAGAGGCATAGCCAGCACACTTAGACTGTTTGTTTACAACCGCTGAATCAAGTGGCATAGAATCTTTAGGTTTGGTAGGTCTGACGCACAGCCAAATTTAACTCAAACGGGTCAGCAAAACGAAAGGTTCCAGCACATGATCAACGATTCCAGCCCAGATGTTTACGGAATAGTTTTGTTGGTGATGGCTAACGAACACTGCATAAGCGTTCTCAACATTCCATTTGTGACTGTTCTTGCTGTTGAAGTATACGTCTCGTGTGAAGCAGGCCTCATCGATAAATAAGACGGTAAATGTAGTTTTATTTATGAACGCTCTTTAAGTACTGCTGTAGGATCTACGAGTTTTCGTTGCAAAAACCAATGGAAAAACTAAACACGAGGTGCGAAATCGTTCGTTCCCAGTCCTTGTACTTTCTGGAGATGGTGTGCGTGAAGCTGTTGTTCACAAACACGGTGTTCCCCTATAGGTTCGCACCTATATAGTTGAGATCGAACCCGAGGGCATTCCATGGCGAGGAACCCAAGCTCCACGCTCTAGGTCATAGCGCCATGGCGCAGGACACAGAGCCTGAATAATATTAAGCGTTTTAAACGTAAGATAATAATTTCACTTACAAGCAGAAATGGTTGCACGAATGATTGAGAATGCACCACAGTAATATTTCGAGAATAATGATAACCTTTCGTCGAGTACCCCCTGAATCTATTATATGACTGTCGCAGGATTTCCTCTACCATCATCTGGATTGGATTGTGATGCGGAGGACACCAATTGAGGAATCATGATATTGTACCGACGCCTCCGAAAGGGAGGGAGGGATGAAGTGTAGGGAGATACCGGGCGGTCGGAACCATGAGTGATGAAACAGCAATGGCAGGGTCCCTATAGCTTCCAGATTGAGGGTGCCGGCAGTAGGACAGGCAGATCGGAAACCCCGCCCCACATAAGGGGCGGTCCTTATATCCCGGTAACCAGCCGAAAGCCGAGGGACAGATAAAGTTCACTGACAGCATCCTTTTTCCCTGCCACGCTGTACGAAACACTATCGCCGAAATTTCCAATCCTGAAACTGGTCAAACGAGAAAGAATACTGTGCAACCGAAGAGATCTGCCAATATTCCTTCTGGATATTGTTCAACCAGGAGATCGCCAATATTTTGTCGTATCATCTTCATCTACATTCAAGATGCTTGCTGTTTTTAAGTCTTCCGGCCAAAAATAACAGATCAGATTTTTACACATAAATACACCGAGGGTAAATGAACATAATCTAGTACTGTAGTGCTTCTGCATTCTACAATGTTTAATGCTGTATTAACAAAGTTAAATGGTCAGTGAATGGAAATTTAAAGACTCACATCATATTTGCTTTTGCCTGTATCTGCAAAATGTATTTTTTTCGGGATAAAAATGTTCTTCATGGAATACAGAAAATTTAGAGCTTTGACAAACAATCCTAAAAATATTAATATCTAAATTAATAAGTAATATTTAAAAGCCAATGTTATTCCATACGTTTAAAAACAACAAAAGTTGATTTATTACTTATTTTAAAATTTATGTTACAAAAGGAAATGTATTACGGTACCAGAGTGAAAATTTGCACATAATTAATTCTGTATCACTAAAATGCGTGTACAAATATTATTAAGTAAGGAAAAGCGAAAATTCAAATATTAAGCTGATAATAAATTATATTTTACATAAAATGCATAATTTTTCCTATACTAAGATTTTTTCTCTCTCTCTCGGCTTTCACAGCTATACATAATCTTTATGAGTAAGATGGAACTGAGCTCCTGTTCTATATTTATCATCTTCCGAACCAGGTCCTGTAAGAGAGAATACACAGACAGAAGTTAATGATCTTCTATTTCTATACAATACATAATAGACGACCGTCTGATGAGTGCTTGTCAATGTGCCATAAACAAGAGGAGCATATTAGTAAAATAAGTGAGATAGACTGTGCACTTGTGTTTGAACAGTCTGTTGTAAAAATTTGAACACTAATTTAACTTAATTCGGATTTGACTACAATTTTAGATATCTAATTGAGAGAAGCTGAATCAGAGATGCAAAAAGATAATTTCACTGTCGGTTTGCGAGCACAAATTAGGCTCTGATTCATAGTTTTAAAATATCCATTTAGGATACAGATCCATCTTATTAATGACACATGCTTATAACAGTAGGCATTTAAGCCACTTTTTGTTTTGTTATTTTTTTCTCGTCTTGGGAGCTAGCATAAGGATGGAATCGCTTTAAAACATGGTTCGGTTTACTCTGACATTGGAAGGCCATAAATACTTCACTCCAGAGCTATGAACTCATTGGCGTGATATAAAACTATAGACAATGCTGTGATACAGAGGGACTCGGATGGGAGTCAGAGGAAGCGCGTGCAAGGCTGTTACAATGTTGTAAACATTAGTGATAGAGTCTGGGAGGCAGCTTATCCTGAGAATCTGGCCTGTTATAGTAATGAAATAATTAATATACTGATACAAGACGGTATAACACATTATTTTATATGTAGCCCCCATTTACAATAAACATTAGCCGTAAACATGATGTAAGCATAAAAATGGATTATATGTATTGTAATGGAACCATTCACAATGAATTGCATAAACATAAAAGTAAACATTGAATTAAATGTAAACTCAGAAGTTTGGAAGTCCAAGCTTTTAAGTTTGTCTGCGTTAAAAATAAGAAACTAGCCAATCAGAAAGTGATTCTCATCGCGTGTTCATTCCGCTATCTTCCATATAATTTTCCGTCATGTGTTGACTCGTTAACACACTTGCTGTGTAAAGATCACGGGTCAGGTATCACCGAAATATACGTATAAATCACAGCAAAACAAACTGTGATTGCGGGTGATGCTTAGTAAGTTAAAAGTTCTTAACCAGGTAGCCAGCTCTCGTGCATTTTGATTAGTGCATCCCAACCTTGTCTCTACGTCACATTGTCGCCTTACTCCACCTCTTTTGTTTCATGTTATAAGCATTTCCCTTTCACTCACTGCAGAGCACAATGACATGTTACAAGGTAACCAAACATTGGAGTTTGGACATCCCATGATCACATAAATACGTCATATCTCCACGAACAATGCGTGGAGGTAAATCCGCCCTCTCTAGTTTCGCTTAAGTTTGGCCATCACTGATTTTGATGCATGTACATAACCTCCTTTGTACGTGGTCGCTTCGTAGGGAGGCACATTAGCTTAGATGTTTAACGTTTTCTTGCAATTGATTGCTGCTTATGTTTGCATTTGTCGATGTGAATGGCAACATATCACGTTAACATGAGCGTTACGTTGTACGTTGTTATGTTAATGTTTAATTTTCATTTTGAATGGTCCCTTAATGAAGGTGCAGTTACCAAGGTAACAGCGTCACGTAGTTTCAAGCTCTATCGCAACCAATAATGAATGCAAACTTCTGGTACTGATTAACAAAACTAAATACAACACAGTATCATGTTTAGACTGTCTGTGTTTGGTTTTGCTTATTTATGTCGCAAAGTATTGTTGGAAGCAAGAGAACGCAGACAACCAAAGTCAAGGATGAGCGTCATCGGGAATGAAATTTAGGCTCTTTTTTGATCTTTTTGAAATTAATTATAGCTATAGCTTGTTTCTTTTCTTCTTAGAGTTTTTGTAAGCTTAGTAATCTGTAAATTATAGCTTTCAAGCATCTTCCCCAGTGAGCAGAGAAAAACAAATCTGATGTGTTACATTCATATGACCTTCTCTACTCTCTTTCGCTTATTAGTCAGTGCACAGATTATTTTTACGAAAGCTTATTTTCCTGCCTACTTCATTGTAATCGAGCTAAACCTTTCCGGAAATAGCTGCATTACACATTTCGTCATGGATACAAAGGGAGTAGCGATAGTCAAATGTTTTATAAGTGGATGCTATACGCTGAACTTAAAATCCTATACCGTTTCCATGACATCGCGAGAAATAACTGAAAATCCACGGGACTTTACGAGAATTTGAACCAATAATAACCGGTATTTCGGAACTGGCTGTTGCCATAAAAAGGTTTGAAATAAATTTTGCGTTTTAAGGAAAGCTACAATTGTTGTGTAGTACGTTTTCGTCTAGCGCTAGGCGTTTATATAAATTTACTTCCGAATGAAGAGATCTCCACAATTATTCCCAAAATATTCAAGATATACATTTTATTAGTCATGAAAATATCTTTAACATACGGTATTTTAATAAAAAAAACATTGGAGCCATTTGCCTGAAAATAAATAATTTCGAACAATGTTCCTTTCAACTGTTAGTTTGGGGTGGGGGATTTTCTTGAAAATATTTGTGTCGCATCTTTGGAGGGCACTGAACTTCAGGACCAAGTTTGGTATTTATCCGACGGTTTGCTTTTGAGTTATTCTGTTCCCACACACACACACACACACACACACACACACACACACACACACACGGACACACGACACGGGTCATTTTCTAAAAAAAATGGTTGGATGCAGGGCCCTTCAAAACATGTATTTTACGTTGAAATCTCGATAGCCAATTTTTGGATGGAATGTAATACTTTCTCTACCTCTACGTACGTGGTAGAGAAAGTAAAATCAAATGAAGTTCACTATGTGTTTCTTTAAAATCCACTACCAAGTTTTGTGACTATCAGCTGATCAGGTAACTGACATGAAGGTATGATACTGAGGAGGATGCCGTGCTATGTGTTCACACAACTGGGAGGTTTGAATAAAACATGAACTTTGCTCAGTTCACGTGTATTTTCCTGTGAACAGGTTATATAGGAATAATAAACATCAGAGTAACCCTTGAACATCAGGAGTTGACTCGTAGAGCCTGCTTGCTATATACGTGGTTCAATTTAATGACAGCCCGTACCAGTCAGCACGTTAAGTGTTAACGCCCGTCGATTTTCTATTGAGATTAGCGTGGGATCAGACTGTGTTATGGATTAGCCAATCATTTTGAGACGTCGATGGTACTAGAAGCAAGTCAAAACAGAATCTATATATTTGCTGCAATAAGAGAAAAGTATGAAAAAGATACCGTACTCTAATTAACAAGACGCGGTTAAACCTTTCCTTTGGACCACTATCTTTTTTCATTTCAATATCTTCTGCGGTTCTGTTTTGTTTCCACTTCCTTGTGATATCTGGGTATTCCAGTTCTGTCTTCTAAGCTACACTATGTGATCAAAAGTATCCGGACACCCCACAAACATCTTAGATGCATTGTGCTGCCACCTACTGCCTGGTACTCATTATCCGCGACCTCAGTAGTCACTATACATCGTGAAACAGCAGAATGGGATGCTCCGTGGAACTCACGGACTTCGAACGTTGTCAGGTGTGTGTCAGAGGTCTGTACGCGAGATTTCCGTACTCCTAAACATCCCTAGGTCCACTGTTTCTGATATGATAGTGAAGTATAAACGTGAAGGTACATGTACAGCACCAAAGCGTCTGTTGACTGACAGAGACCGCCGGCATTTGAAGAGGGTCGTAAAGAGTAATAGGCAGACATCTATCCAGACCATCACACAGGAATTCCAAACTGCATCAGGATCCACACCAAGTACTATGACATTAGGCTTGAGGTGAGAAACCTTGGATTCCACGGTCAAGCGGCTGCTCATAAGCCACACATAACGCAGGAAAATGCCAAACGACGCCTCGCTTGGTGTAAGGAGCGTCAACACTACACGATTGAACAGTGGCAAAACGTTGTGTGGAGTGACGAATCACGGCACACAATGTGGCGATCCGATAGCAGGGTGTGGGTATGGCGAATACCCGGTGAACGTCATCTGCCAGCGTGTGTAGTGCCAACAGTGAAATTTCGAGGTGGTGGTGTTGTTATGGTGTGGTCGTGTTTTTCCTAGAGGGGGCTTGCACCCCTTGTTGTTTTGCGTGGCACGATCACAGCGAAGACCTACATTGATATTTTAAGCACCTTCTTGCTTCCCAGTGTTGAAGAGCAATTCGGGGATGGCGATTGCATCTTTCAACACGATCGATCACCTGTTCATACTGCACGGGCTGTGGCGGAGTGGTTACACGACAATAACATCCCTGTAGTGAACTGGCCTGCACAGAGTCCTGACTTGAATCCTATAGAACACCTTTGGGATGTTTTGGAATGCCGACTTCGTGCCAGGCCTCACCGACCTACATCGATACCTCTCCTCAGTTCCGCACTCCGTGAAGAATGGGCTGCCATTCCCTAAGAAACCTTCCAGCACCTGATTGAAAGTATGCCTGCAAGAGTGAACGCTGTCATCAAGCCTAAGGGTGGGCCAATACCATATTGGCTTCCAGCATTGCAGATGGAGGGCGACACGAACTTGTACGTCATTTTGAGCCAGGTGTCCGGATACTTTTGATCATGTAGTGTATCTGGTAATAATTTTCAATTTCTATATATATATATATATATATATATATATATTTTCATATATATATATATAAAACACCCGTGTTTGTATGTATTTAACACAGATGTTGCATGGCTTCTTTAAGTTTCTGATAACCATGCCTGCAAAACTGATTGATGAAATGGGCCCTATTCGCTTTCTGTGAACGCTTGCAATGTGCATGCCTTGATTGCCCCGCTCTACACAGAAAGGCCATGTTAGTCATTGCAATATTCACCGTAGCTAACAGTCTTGTCAGTTATGTAAAGCAAGCAAGTAGTACAATCATACGGGCTGGTATCCTGTGATAACTTTTCAGCATAAAGCATTGCCTGATATTGCATCTAACGGGAACTGGTTAACGTAAGAAAAATGGTCCTTATTTTACATTTACACACATATTTATTGATAGTTATTTCCAGTGGAACGCATTTATATGTTCGTAAGCCTCATTAAAACGCATTTCCTGAGCAAAGTTATGTTACCTAGGATATAAACCCGTTTTTAAGTACAGTTACTAGCATGAGAGACACCAAGTGTGTTTGCTCGTAATAGCTACTCCATGCTCAAGGATGGCGTAAACTCCTAGCACTTCCTCAGAATTCATCATCACCATCATCATGGCATAAGCTTTGTAGCTTGTTCCATTCTCAAGAAAACTGATCTGCCCACCTCATTCGCGGTCTGCCAACATTCCTTCTAAACTCTTTTTTTTTATAATCTTGCCACGCACTGCGTTTCCTTTCCCTTTCCCCTGGCTGGCTAATATACACCTTCCAACGATGACAAACAAGCCGTATGAAGTGCAAGGATAGGCGATAAAGGCCATAAGCACATTGTCACGATAGGTGCACTTATTTTGTCATCCTGAGAGGCAGGTTTAAACCAAAGGATCCTCCCATCTATTTGTTGATAGGAATTTATATGCATTCCAGATGCATTAACTGAATTACGTAATATATTTAATTTATACGTAGAAAGTGTAAATTTGAAAATTATCTTGGAATATATTACGGCAAATCATCATTTTAAATAAGAAATTATTTTGTATCGCAAAGCAACCTATTCCACCACAGCAGCCAATGCGAGGTGGATTGAATTACTAAGGAGGGACTCGGCACCAATCCAGAGTGGATATTGTACCTACGCCCCACGAGGCGTCCCCTGGAGGAAGGATGAGGCAAGAGGAGACACGGGCGGCCGAAACCAGGAGCAACGGCACAGCTATGATATGGTTCCTAAGTTTCCAGATCAAGACACCCAGGCAGACGGATAGGCACACCGGGGACCCCACCTCATACAGAGGGAGTCCATTACCCCTCAAGGGGGTTCAGATACCCCGGCAGCTAGCCGAGGGACGGAGAGAGTCACAAAGAGCACCCTTTTCCCCTGACATGATGCACCTAAGCACCATCGCCGACACTTCTGACCTGGAAGAGACTAAGGGATGAAAGATGAATAAAATGAAAAGTGGATCAAAACGGAGGGACAGGAAATTCGGGGATGAAAGAAACCACTCCAGTATACGGCTGATAGCCCGAGAAAACCCCCGAGAACACCCATGAGTCAGAGTGGCGTTCGCCGCGATCGATTCCGGTACCTCTCGAATGCGTCCTACAGGCGTAACCGACTGAACCATCCCACTCGGTAATAAAAGGTGACTAGTGCACGTGACCAAGAGATACAGGGCAAAGTTATGTGAAACAGACCTTACTTATTCCCTTATGCTTTTGCATTATTTGTGGTGTTCGATTTTCATCCATTCTGTTTATATCATATAAACCTACGTTTTTTGTCTGAATTCAATTATTGTTTCACTTAGACTGTAGATCCCCAACTCTCTTCTAATGTCTTCGTTCATTTTTTATGCAAGAGGCTGTAACTTTCACATATTGCTCAGAATTAGGCATACAAAACGGAGAAAATACTCTAAAAGTTGAGTAAGTTCAATAGCTCTATTCACTCGTATTATTCTCTTATCTGGAAGAACAGTATAACAAAATACCGTGCCCTCTGCCAGAAATAGCACACTTATAGACCGATGAACATCTTTGGATATTTGTTTGTTTTTAATAGGGTTCCATAAACTACAAAACACGAAATTGCGTTTATACATTTTGATAACCACTCGTGAAAGCTAAAGTTGTCACTGATGATGGCGCTGAGTGTTGTTTTCCTAACTGCATTCGGAAAGCTGCTTCTGGCATCCAACTTAGATTTTCAAAGTTCTATTAGCTGTTACGAAATCTTGCCTCATCGCTTAAAAGCGCCGTTTCCAGGAAATGAGCTGCTGATGTTATTGGCCAACTCCCGCAGAGTGCTACTCCACGGTCGTAATCGGGTGCCCTTAAAGGTTGATGAAGCTATAAATAGCATGGATGAACATGGCACACCGCATTCTGAGCTGATAAGGAGTGCTACAGCTTCTTAATAAAACTGCGGAATCAATAGCAATAAAGAAAAGGTAAAAAAAATAATAATGTACTTCCCAAACCTGTTTCCCTTCACTTCAATACAAGCTATCTTTTTTAATGCGAATTCTCCTGCACCAGATCCATTTTTGAAGCATTTTCTTTTCCACAATCTTGCTCCTTCTTCTTCCTTCCTTTTTTGTTTGTTGCAACGTTGGAGCTTTGGAACTCCACAATACGCTTTATATATTCAACTTAGCAATTCGATGGCCATTCTCCAACTGCTAGAAAATTCCCTTTTCTTTTATTACTGCTGTTGAAGGCTTCTGTTTGTTGAAAAATCAGCGGCCATCAGAAGCAGATGTGGATCAATTTAGTATAACTGTACTAATTTAGGTTTAAGAAATGTCCCATCAGCATACTTCTTTCATTTAAGGACTGCCCAGTTAGAGAAGGGATGGCAAGATTCTGATGTTTTGCAAGAAAGCAATAGAGAAGAGCGTAAAGCCCATGCACCTCTACTTTGATAAAGTTGGGGAGTGAAACATAAATGGGACACTTTAAATGCATACTTAATTATTTAAGCAATTATCACATAGTTAGATAGGTAGGTACTGTGTTTGACTCAGTAGATTAGCTATGACCTTGTAGTTGACGTAAGCAAACTTGAACCAGGGCTTTATTGTTCTTCCCTCTCGCTCTATTGTTTTACACTCCGTTCCAAAGGTTCCTTTCTTTTCCAGAACAAATAAATCTTACGCAAAATAGCATCAGTAATACATTGTATTACATAAAACAAAACAATTATGATCATACTTTCCATAAGTAAACCTGTAAAACCTGCATTCATGTAAAACAATATAATTATAACCACATACGTGTGCAACTGCATTTTTTGACAATACTTCTGAACTGCTGGTGTTACACTATTAGCATCGTAGGCAAGAAGCTCCCTAGTCCACTGCATGCTTGCCATTCCACAGCCTAGTCCACAGCCATTCTCCTGAGTCAACTACAGTAGGTAGGTAAGTTTTTTTATTTCCAGAAACTCTTATAAAATGATTCTTATTTTCACAATAAATTGAAAGTATAAGTTTTGTTTTACCATAAATAATTTTAAATTAAGCAGTGTAGGTTTGGTGGTGAGTATAGACCAGAAAACAAAACACAGCTTTCGTGTATACTAAGTCAGTTTTTGTTACTGATGAGCCCGTGCGGGAACGCTATATTGCGATACAAGTGAGGTAAGATTGGAGAACGCATGCGTATTGCATACAATAGAATATTACACTTATGTGAAAATAAAATTAATTACTAACAGTTGTTGAACATGGTGATTACAGTAATGACGTCGCTAATATCAACCTTAATGGCGACCTGGCGATTGATTATCCACGCCTAGTTGTTGACCGTAAAAAAAAGCAATACTTAGCTGCTTCATTACTTAAACCATAAGTAATGTTAACAGACAAAAAGAATTAATACCCAATTAAGGCTTAAATAGTAATATTCAAGACAGTTCAAACTGGAAACGAAAAGTTAAAAACGCGATAACGAATATTTTGAAAAAGGCTAATGCTACAAAAGTTATTTGAATGAGCTTTAAATATTTGCTGTAGTAAGTTTTTGTTTTTTTATATCACTTACGATTTTAAAAAATTATAAAGTTCATTCAGAATGCTGGTCACCTCACAGACTATTCGCAGAAAATTGAAATGCTCAAATCGTAAAGATGCGGTGTTTTTAACAGAATCAAAAGTAAGGAATATTTTTCATATTAAGGGTTGTTTTGCGCTGGGGAAATTTCCTTGAATATCTTCACTTGTCACATAGAATCAGTGCCTTGCTCAAATATAAAATCTGGTATGTAATTTGAGTTTCTTTTTTCGAATTACTTTGTTGTTCAAACACTCACAAACACACACACACACACACACACACACACACACACACACACAACTTTTTTCCTAAACATGTTTTTTACTTCAGAGGACTTCAAAATGCTCCTTTTTGGCAAAATCTCTATATAAGAATTGTTAACATAAAGTAATACTTTCTGTCCCCCTCCAGGTTAGCGGTAGAGAAACTAAAAATTATGTTCGACGTTTTTACCTTTTCTACTACGCATAGTCAGTAGGGGAAGTATTCCAAAAATTTAATACCAAAATTTCATCGGAAATACATGTTTTGAGGCACCCTGAATTAAAAAAATCACTTTAGAAAAAGGTCCGTATGTGTGCTTGTGAACAGCATAACTCAAAAACAAAAATTAGGATAAATAATAAACTTGGTATTTATCAAAGATGCGACACGAAGATCTTCAGAAAATACTCCCACCCCAGACTACCCTTTACATGAAACATTTTTCAAAAATTTTGATTTTCTCAAATCTAAGCTAACGATTTTGATTAAAATATCATATATTTAAGATATTTTCATGACAAATAAAATGTATATCTTGAATTTTCTGGGAATGTCCCCAAAAGTTCTCTTCTTTCTGAATGGCTTTTGCATAACTGGTAAATCGTAAAATATAGATAAAATATTTCTACAGAAAAAAATCTAGAGCTTGTTAAAATACACAATTTACGTCATATATTTTTTTCTTTTATTTTTGTGGAAGGAACACATTTCCGAGATATTCCTTGTTATTTGTTTGCATTTTCGAATACTTATACTTTTTCTTAAACGATAATTCGTTATTCCTTTTTTTAATTTTGTATAAAAGCATTTATTGAGTTACATACCTGGGATGTTGTATCAATAAATACGAAATATCACAACTGTTTCCTTATTTTGATTCATGACATGTACCGTTAATAAATTTTATGAATGTACATTAGGTGATGTAATACCAAATAACTCCTCCTAGCGCATAAAAGTAGTCCTTCCGCGAGTGGTTAGTTGATAAGCTCCTAAAGCTTGCAATGTGAGAAGGTCACTGGCTTCAGATGGGGAGCGGATTAGCTCCGAGTTGGCTAGTGAATTCTGCATCATAATTAGAAATTCAAAATTAGCCATCTGTATGTGCATGTTACATTAAACACCCAGTTAAAATGTACATTCAAATACTAAACTTATATAGGTAGTCACTCATTTTCATTTTAAATTGTGTAATGTAAAAGTTGTAATTTTATTATTTAAAACCACCTCATGTTATGTGAAGGTAATGAGTGCCTAGCAGTTAATGGGTCGTCGAGTTATGTCAATATTGTGCCAATTTTTAATCACAACATAAACCTTGAATTCCCGATAAGGCATTTATCGACGTGTTCAGAAATAAAGGTGAATATAAAGGCGATATTATGTTGTGAGGATTTATATATGAGTCGTACATTTCCTTCAGTAACTCAGAACAGAGGCATTACATTTCATGAACGTTCTATTTTGCTGAATTTGTATTATATACTAGAGTTTTAGAAGAAAGAAAGTGAGGATTTTCATAACATCAGAATTGTATTTATTTAAATTTCACAATTCAATTGAGTAATGAATCCAAGAATAGTCATGATTGTTGTTTAAATTTTTACTTTGTTAAAATTATAATATATGTATTTATTCCTTACAAAAATTAATAATAATTCACAGCTGCAGCTAATGTATGAGGCTGTTTTTTATAACACTTAATGTTCCTCGATTGATTGGGTCTTATATTTTTGCACATTTCACAACTCTAGGTAACATACATAAGCGTGTTGCATACAGGTGTTCTATCTGATATGTGACACACCCGGCTGGGTAGTCGTGTATTGTTAGAGCCATCCTTCACTGGATGATATCGGATTGCATTGTTTGTTACACCCTGTACATCCGAACAAATAGTGTCCTGTGGAAGGTCGGCGCCCCGGACAAATACCCCTATGTGGCCATTTATAAAAGCGGCCATGACATGTATAGCAGCCTGTCCAATACGCTGGTAAACCTCATACATATACCGCCTCTGCGCAGTCATCGTTGGGAATTCTGATCTGGCCCCGGATTACGACTAAGCCAGCTTCAAAAGCAAGTCAGTTGATCCATGTCGATGCGAGGTCGTTCAGTACACAGAGTTGATGTTGATGGAAGCACGCAGTAGTAGGCGCTCTGCTTTAAATTTTAAAGATTCACTTTTCTTGCTTCACAATGCGCATTTAAAGATTCCTGTTTCACATTTACTTGTAGGTGGAAAGTACCTAGAGAATATCGTGTACTATCTTTCATTGCTGCTCTTTTCCTCTTGACCTATATATGATTACCTGTTTCTGTGTACGCATGTTTGTATTGATTTAAATTTCATAACTCCCTCTTTTCTTTCATTAATTCAAGGCATGCTCTGATGCGATGGAGGATGCGTAGTTTTAATGTTGATCACTAGATTTAGGATGCGTATGCATGAACAGAATGAATTTCAACACACTCTACAGCTGCGTAGACAAAGAAAATTACACGCGCGATGCTATTCTTCCAGGTTCACAGATGAGAGTTTGTTGTGCATGGATGTTACAGACACATACAGCCCTTGTGTTTCAGTGGCCAGCATTCTGGCTTTAAATCCAGAGGCACCCAGTTTGATTCCCGGCTGAGACGGGAGAATATTTATTAACTGGAATCATTCCCTACTCTACTGAGTGTGTGTGTGTGTGTGTGTGTGTGTGTGTGATAATTATGGTATGGAGATTAAGATAATTTAATATGGAGTGAAAAATTTAGCGCTCGAGTCCGGTCGAGTGATAATTTTCACGAAATATTGTATTATATATATTTTTTATTAATCTCGAATGGCATTTAATATTTTATTGTTACTAAAGCGTACCTTAGAGCAGTTATTTTAAAATAACTATGGAGATTTATCATTGCTTGATGGAAAAATGGTCGCATCAATGCTGGTTGTCTTGGATATACTGCATATAAATAAACTGAAATTGATGGTAGTAGTGTAGCAGTCTGAATCTGAATGCAAGAGAGAGAAGTATTAACTCCTAAAGACGTTCTAATGGATGCTCAGAGTTCACGAATTCATGGGTACCTAGTAATTCTAGTTTTCTTTATGATAGAGAGTACATTCGCTTGCATTTATGCCGTCACCACAGCTTCAGGCGCCATTCTACTGCCCTTCACAGGTGGAGTATGTAGCAAGGAGGAGGTGTGCGAATCTGTTTATCTTTTCGGGCAGGCAATGACATTTTGTTGTACTTGCACATTCAAGATTATTTGCATATGTAGATATAACTCTGAGTAATTAATAAGCATGTTTAACTATATAACTAAGTAACTTTTTCACACTATTTTCACGAATAGGTATTTTAATGGTAACATAACGTAAAACTGAAATACATTATACTTTTTACTCTCAAAGAGGGTATATTTACTACACATTATTTTAATAAGCTGACCTTGCGAATGTTGAATGGAACTGCCCTAGCAATGTCTTCAAATGACAAATTGCTTTCCACATACTCACAATTCTTACGCAATGCACCTCCGAAATATTTGCATACATTGCATGAGCTACAGTTAACACGCACCACTCTATGGTCGAACAAAAAGGCCGAACGCTCTAGACGCACCCCTCTCTGTTATGTTCGCGCCCGCTGAAAAAGTTGGTAAAAATTATCCCGAAGCTGTGTTGGCGGCATAAATGGAAGCGAGTGTACAAGTCATTGTGTAAGTGAGGAAAACGAAGAAACATGAAAGCAGTTAATAAAGATATTGTTATAGCATATCTTCCAGAAAAGATAAGTAAATGCAAACCATCATTATTGTGGTCATATAAAAGACATATATTGGAATATAAATATATTAAAGCAATTGTTGAAAACTTATTTCTGTTAATTAGTGTTATGTAATTGAATTCTGGTTTCAGAAATGAAATAAAAATATACAAGCATTGCATTAAAACGTCTTAATCCACTCCTATGATTAACAGTAGTAAAACCAGGTTGCTAGAAACGAGAAAACAAATGATAAGTTTGTATGGCAGAAACGGATAAACGAATAAAGCCAACGTTAAAAACTTTAGTCAGCGAGCAATAACGATCAATTATTTCTAAAATCAAAACCCCCGATAGAAGGTACAGAGGGCTTTATAAAATTGAAAAAAGAAAAGAAAGTTGGGCTGCTTAAAGCTTTAACGACTAAAATTCAGGTCCTGTAGTATACGTGACTTTTCCATTTCACACTAGGTGTTCCCAAACTGGAGGACATGAGATTTCCAGGGTACTCAGTGACTCTCAGAAGAAACTTCTTTTCCAGTATAATAATCATTATTGTATTAAGGTGCATGATTTCTATTTTTTATGTGTTCAGTGCACTTCAAAACGAGTGTTTCCAGTGAAATGTTACCTAATTTCTGGGTGGAATGTGGCTTATAGATAGGTGGTAGGGAAAGTAAAAATGTAGTGACTAGAAAAAATCATAATTTCATATGGTGTTATGCTCTCTCCCTGTGTCTCCCACTGCCTCTTTAAATAAATTCCCAATTTTGATTCAGGGGACTTTATATGGATAGAAGTCTATATATAATTTTTGGGTTGAATCCACTATCTCATCTACCGCAGTTGAGGGAAAATGGAACTTAAAAAAAAAGCCTTAAAGTATCAAGTGAAATGACTGGGTAGCGTCTGTGACTTACTTGGGAAGTCTTGGGTTCATTTTTTTTCTACAATAGTGTAAAACGCCCGTTCTTGTCACATATGACACCACAGGCGGTGGATGCTGATGATGCATGAAATGAAGTGAGAATTGGAAAAGAGATTTCGGGAAGAAAACGTTCTCCTGGGCTAAGTTTAGGGTACATTCCTGGTATTTGCCATTATGAGGACTGAGGTAAGCCTGGAAAAAATCCTACCAGGCAGGATGATTCTGGCGGTATTTGAATCGCGAGCTTCACTTTACCGCGGAGCTATTTTGCTCAGTGTCGCTTAGTGTACTGGCCAATCTGCCTGGGTTTTATTGTGTCTTGCCTCAGCTGCCATTAAACGCCCAATTGAATATTTAATACCACGATCCAAAGTTAAATTTACAGACCAAAATAAATAGAAATAAAGTTGTTTGATACAGGAAAACGAATACTCTCGACATACAAGTCAAGTGAACCAACGAACTTAGCGCGACCGTCGCGATATGGCCAGTAAGTTAAAACGACGCTAAATAAAAACACATATATAGCCTGGACTTAGGAGTTGTTGCAGATGCTGGTTAGATAAGATAAGTCCATTAGATACCTCAAGGAAAGGGCTTCCTTTTGCTATGGGTCTTGGGGACTCACAGGGTGAGACATTTTGCTGTGAGTTTTCTTCCTAAGCAGTTCATCTCATTTCGTCTACACAAATATACTTCGAACTTTGTTGTTTTATTCATGTATCGGCCACTTCATTGCACTTATTTGCATTATGAAGCAGTATTTTTAACACTTAAATAATTTCAGTCTAATTATGTAATATGTAAATTCAATAACAGCCCGCCTTGAAGCAATATGTATGTAATAATTTGTAAAATGTATGTAACAGTCATTGCATATGCTTATATTTTGTAAACATGTTTAATAATACTTTGTGAATGCATTTCGTAATTTAATAATTAGGAACTGTGAGAATAATAAGTTAAAGGTTGCTAACAATGAGGTAACAATGCGGTAACCTTGAGGCAATAATGAATAAGGAAGTTTAAATACTACTAGTCATTATTAGAGCAGCAATAATGTAAATTTTGAGACAGTTTAAAAATCAACAACTAGAAAAAGCTTTAGTTAAACGAAGGTATTCTATTGGACTAGGATTAGGCAATCAGAGACTTAAAATACAGAGATTTACAAGTTTAGACGGTTGAAATCTATTCAATTGCCTGCAGACCGTGATAGTAAGCGGATGCAAGATGCGTCCTCTAGAGAAATATAATACGTATTCGTGTGAGACGAAAAATAAGTATACGCGTTAAAAAAAGTGCAAGTATTAAATAAAAGAATCTCGCAGCTCTCTATATCAGTGAAGTGCTATTTAATTTGTGTCAAGGTTTAATAAAAAGGAGTCAATTAAAACTTAAAATCTGTGTAAACCTACATTCTTGTTGCACCACGCCCTGCCTAAGAGGAACGTGTCTCTAACAATAATACTGATGCAGTCGAGGCAAAAATAAATATTTAAAGAATCAGTTTAATAACAAAGTTAATTTTTTTAAACTTGGGGCAAAGGCCACCTGAAAATATATTTGGGGCGAAGGCTACCGAAAACTGTTAACATACGTGAGATTGCAACTTAAAGAAGTTCGGCTCCCCAACAGTTAAAAAAAAATAATAGAACTCCTACTTCAAATTAGCTTTTTATAAGTAGCAGAAAACAACGTAAAGACAACTACAACAAAACTATCTTCTTCAAATTGACGCCGAAAACGTGGTGCAAATAACGCAATAAAAACCATCTTCAATTTTTATCTTACTTATTCGCTTCACTGATTGCCCAGGAATAAAGTCTCACAAAACAAGTAGAAAATATTTATTTGTCTAAACGAAAAGGAATTGAGGATACGGGTGAAGAGAATTAGCGATTTCGAGGTTTATGCTCCTTTAAGCAGTGATTTTATTGCAGACCATCTCGATTAAACAAGCTGGTGGATTCTCAGTTGTTTTCATGCACGCTGAATATGGAAACAAGGATGTTTCCAAAGCCGTGGGCGCTTTGTTGTATGTAGACTCCTGAGGGAGGGGGGGCCACAGCTTATAATAATTATCATCGTCCTAAGTAGCCGGAGATGATGTAGAAAATTAATTTATTCGTCCGTGCGTCCTTTCCAGTTCGTGCATGCGGGGAGCCTCCGGGCAACTTTGCATTTGTGACGCTTCGCCAGTTTCACTCTCCTTCTCTACATCCCTGTGAATTATTACGAGCCCCTCGCCAACAATGGGCAGGTTCTAGCGCCTGCTTGGTCAGTTCCGTCACGCAGGACTCGCTCTTTACCTCGCTAAACGTCCTCAAACACAAACATTCGCAACACACCTACCATTTATCCGACTCGTTTCGGTTCGGATGCTATGCACTGCACGTAGGTATTCTGTCAATGTGTCGTGTAATATCGTGCCCCGTCGTCTATTTGGCGAGCGACGTTAAGGTCTTGGGAAGGGTATGCCGCTAACTAGCTGGTCTTCAATTCCAAATCCCTGGTTTTCGTTTTTATGCAAATAATTTATGGGGACTGGGAGGCATGCGGATTATCTAGATATGCACTGAACCCATAAAACATGAATGTTTCTGGATATAGCAGTGTAAAAATTGCTGTAATATACGCAACTGTAATTTATGCAGCCACCTCTCTGTGAAATTTCATGTCCATATGTGTGTTAGTTCGCTTAAATGCTATTGGAAGAAAACAGATAAAAATACTGTCATTTTCTGGTTCCTAATTCTCAGAAACTATTTGAAGTCTAGAACACAATTTATGTTACGCCTTAAGACATTCAATTTAATACCACTGAAGTAAAGGATTTCAGCTGATTTCGTACTGGGTGCGGAAAAACAATGTGCAGAAAATTGCAGAAAAGAAAGGCAATACCAAAATAATCATATTGAGGTACAAGTCGCAGTAAGCTTACTGCACTGCATACATCAATATTAAATCTGTATGTTAGTCTCCGTTTGTGAAACCTGTTTATGACGTGAAAGAAGTAAACAAAACGCACTCTTCCGCACTCGGAGCTCAAATCGGGTACTTACCGTGAGCGCTCGGGACAGCCAGGCTTTGTTCACAGCACTGCGTATATTCCTGTAGTAGTTATAGTGGGGCACACAAACCTAATCACAACAGTCTTCCGAGAAAATAATTCATATACGAGATTTCAAACAGATGGATGTTTCAGAGTGTTTCAACACTGAATATTTGTAGCCGAAACACACGTATTGATTTATGGTCCTCAACTGAAGTATAACTAAAACTCATTATAACGTCACGCTTGCTGCAGAACTTTTAGTTCAGTGTTACAAAGTTAGCTTACTGTTCCCCAGGCTCCCAGTTCAAATCTCCGTGGAGTTATTCAACGCTAATTTTTCCTTTCATTTTAAATACATGAGCAAAACTTAACAGTTATATAACGTTTATTTAGTATATCTTATAGTATATTATTTAGTTTATAATTATATCTAACGTTTATTTAGATGCCGTTAATTTATCGGCCGGGAGGAGCTGTCATACTCAGTCTATTTAACTTTATAACCACAAATTTGAACATTATTGGAACTATATTTGTAAGTAAAATGAAGTAAACCAAGAAATGTTATTTAACTATATTACAGGAAAAAGGAGTTGTAAAACATAAAAGGAGGCAATCCACTACGGAGAATCGAACTCGAGCTGCGTGCTGAGGCAGTATTTTATATCACAACACTGTGAATGCCAGAGTGATTGTAGTGTAAATTAACATTATTGTATGACAATGATTTTAATGTTTGTTAGCTATAAGCATTGTTAGGAAATAAGTTTACACGGCCTCACTGAAACTGACAATAGGAGCGGGTAACAATGAAGCGATGGGGTGAGTTTTTTATCAATTAGAAGAGACAAACAAATGACGTCAGGGTAGCGTGCCTTTCTTTAGAAATGGAGGGAATATCTTCCCTAGAGCATATGTGTTTGTAATTTTGATTGGCTTATAAAATAGACGCTAATGTTGGCGCGATGTATTAACCAATAGCAGCTCTAATATAATTTTTAGGCATATCGGGGTGAGGGAGTATAAATTCTTGAGTCGGAGTCGAAGTATCACGCAGTACTACAGAATCATTCACAAGGTTAATGTCGCGCAGTTCTAAGAAATGTCTCTCGTGAGTTACACGTCAGGCATTTCTAAGGAAGCATACACGAAATACACATTACGCAATTTTACAGAATCTCTCGCGTCGTTAAGTTAGTTACAAAATGTGAAATAGGCGAATTAATAGTGCGCGGCCAATAAGTGATTGTAGTTACATTCGAAAATATAACAGTTTCAGTCAGGCGTGTATCAAGATCAAATCTGTGAAATTAATTAAGTATGACGGCAATAAAAGTGTAAGAACAACTTCTTTTATCAGTGTTATCTTTTAGCAACAACTCCTTTCCGTTTACACACCCTGCTTAAGAGAGATTTGCTCGACTGAGTAATAATAGCTAGCCGTAGGACAAAGAACCCAAAATTCAAAATAGTAAACAATAACAGGCGCCAAGTAAAATAAGATAAAACGAGAGATTACTGCGACAGTGCGTAGAAGTTAACCAGCTTACCAAACACGGTGTGCAGGTAGCCCAAATCAGTGCCTAGTACATAGAGTTAGCCATTGTATAACATAGTTAGACAAAGCGGCCTACAGAAGTTGACGGTTGTGAACCGCGCGCTGACTCGAAGGGGCAATGAAAAAAATCTCATGTGTTACACTCACATGACTTTCTCTACTCTTGTACAAACTATTTTTACAAACGCTTATTCTTCATCTAATTCATGTTAATCGAGATAAACATTTGCAGACTCTATCTTATTGCTAATTTTCTTGTAGATGTCAGGGAAATACATATTTACAAGGGCAATATAGAAATACAGTAGCCTTTAAGCATAGACATTACACTTAATAGCTGGTTGCTAGGTGCAGCACCATTTTCTTTGCTACAGATTAACACTCTTCGCATATACAAGACAAAAAAATGAATAACGAATTCCCATTTTAGAAAATTATTGAAAATTTAAGCGGATAACAAGCAATATCTCGAAAATGGTTCACTCAACAAAAATGTATATGACATAAATTATGTATTTTAACGCAATCTACATTCTTTTGTGTAGTAAAATGTTGTCTGTCCCTTATGGTGTACCAGTTATGCAAAAGTCGTTCACAATGAAGAATACTTTTGGAGACATTCCCAGAAAATTCAAGATATACATTTTATTTGTCATGAAAATATTTTAAACATATGATGTTTTAATTTAAATCGTTAGAGCCATTTTTGAGAAAATTAGAATTTTCGAAAAATGTTCCATGTAAAGGGTAATCTGGGGTGGGAGGATTTTCTTGAAAACCTTTGTGTCGCATCTCTGGAAGATACTGAACCTAAATACCAAGTTTGGTGTTTATCCGACTGTTCGTTTCTGAGTTATGCTGTTCACAGACACACACACAGACATGTTTCCAAAAATGCTTTTTTTGAATTCAGGGGTCTTAAAACATATATTTCCGGTGAAATCTCGGTATGAAATTTTTGGGTGGAATACAATACTTCCCCTACTTACTATACGTAGTAGAGAAAGTAAAGATGTCACTGCTCAAGCGACTGTTTACTTTTAGTTTTACCGAGCGTATAGTGTTAGCCACTGTCACTAGGCGTGTCTGATGTGAAACCTACTCGATGGTACGGCAATACGAACACTCGTCTTGTCCAGTACAAAGGTACAGTACGTGTATGTAATGGTCAATTTCTCATTATATACCATTACTCGTTAGTTGAGAGAGCACGTACGCACTTCGCGTGTGAGTTACATTTCATTTTGACTGGTAAATGAAGATGTTTCATAAAGTCGGATATCAATTATCTTCATACAGCGTGCAAGGGGACATACCCGATAACAAACAGGCATAGGAAATAGGATTGAGAGTCAATGTTAAAATATTGCGAATAATTCCAAATATGGATCCAACTTGTAACACAGCTGCAATTAGAACTGGCGAGCTAGCAAACGAAATGTAAAAGTCCATAAACATGCGTACTAATGTGCACAGGGTTCAGGCTAAAACGTCAGAAAATAGAAAGAGAGGGCAGAGAATAGAAAGCGACAGAAACAGTGCTCCATTTTCCGGAACTCGAGGGAGTTGGTAAAATATAAAAGGAAATATGCAGTTAGGATGACAGAGACAATAGGTTTTGCCGGATAAGTCAGCAGGATGCGTGACTTCAGAAATTTGGCACATTTTAATGACATAGCCTACCATGTAACGCTACTCAAGAACCAATGGAAGTTGTTGTAACAAATAAAGGCGCGAATTCTGGCGTCATATGAAAACAGATAAATAGGGAGGGAAGCCCCCAAGTTTACACGGTTCTCTCAGATATTCGCTTTGTGTTATTTTCGTGCTACTACGGTAGCAACCGATATTAGAACAGTGATGTAATTAAATTGTGCAACCAGGTGGAAGATGCTGCGTATGTGGGTGGAAAGATCGTGTGAGGAATCAGCTAGGTCCACAGAATAAAATAAAATGATAACAGGAAGGTTTAAGCTATCAGATTTAATAAGCACTTCATAAAGGAAAGTTGCTAGCCGCCTGATTATGGGAAAATCAGTTATTATTCTGCCTTCACCCACAAAATCCCAGAGTTGTTCTTAACTAGATAGGTTAGGAATTCTTTCCTCAGCTCTTCGACTGACAGCCGGCAAGAACGCCGAGAAAACAACCGAGATCCAGGAGCCAACGTGTACTCCCGCCACAAGCGTTATATTGTTATAGTGCATCTAGGACCCCATGCTCCTAACCTCTAAATGCTTAGTTTGGTACTGCCTTTCTACTCCACAATTTTCTGCTCGTTGTTGTTTCTCTATCCTGTATATTGTAGCGCACTCCATTCGTAATAAGCTACCTATGGGGCATAAACTCAGGAAAGTTTGACTTGGATTACAAGAGGTTTACAAGTAATGATAGGAAGATTAGTGGAAGGAATTATATTATTATTATTATTACATAGCTATTTGTAACAGTACTTTTCTTTTGTTTAAACATACTGAAACAAGTATTTTTTACCATTATTTTCTGTGCCCCTTAAAGTGACTTGCAAAAAACACAGTTGTGTTGAGTTTTTTGTGACGTGCACTCAGCCAAGTCCAGATTACTTAACATGAGATTATTTCAAGTAAAAAATTCGAGTAACGTAACGTAAATGGAGGAATAGCTTTTTATCTAAATACCATAATGGATTATGTGAAGAAGAAGAAGAAGAAGAAGAAGAAGTCAAGCGAATGTAACTCCTAGATATTTTCTAATGAGCTCCTAAGTAACAAGAATTAACTTGTGGTGAATACATTTGGGTTTGTGTTTATGCGTGTAATATTACCTAATTTGAAGGCATTTCTAGAACAGAGATTTGTGGAGATTAACGTAAGTTCTTTATTTAAGATATGAATACGATGTGCAGAGATGACCAAAAGTAGGTAAGTATACAATCATGAAAGATGAGGCGTACAACGAAAATCGAATATAAATAAATCTATGATCTCTCTCTTAAATGCCCAAACTGTGTCAGTATTTGATATTGAAGCGCACTGTACTACACGCTCTATCTGTATGTCTTTTGATGAACTGAAGCATGCCATCACAAACCTGTAGAACAACCCAAAAAAGGTATTCTTAAAAATTCCGAGAACTTGATGCCCATTGTAATCATTCCCGTCGTCCTATCCATTTACTTGGTAAGCCTTCTTCTAGAAAGTCTCGCACATTTCGTAGGGAGCAGGAACTCCATCTTGCTGAAAGTAGAACTCATCAGAGAGTTTTCCAGCACTGGTATATTTGCTCATTCTCATACCTTATATGACCTGAACTCGGTAGAGAGGGTCCTGTTGGAATTGATAAATAAGCAAATGTAATATTTTGGGCGTAAAAGCGGAAAACGTTGTTGGGTGCATAAATATTTCGGGGGCTTCCCGAAACAAAATACCTTTACATGCAGTCTAACCATGGCTACACATTTTTCCCTCGTCACTGATAACTCCAGCGCTAACTGACGTTACCCCGATTAGACGTCATCTGCATGCGGGTTTTGCGGGAATTAAATTCATTATCAGCTCTACTCTTGCGAATGGTTATGTTTTTGTTAAACGCGCTGGTAAAAACTAATTAATTTTGTTGACGTTAATGTAATACCAGTACGGGCTCTGAGCTGCGATTGACTGACACTCAAAAAACTTGATACAATCACTACCGCCTCTTCCATTGGGTTTACACGGATAAATTGAGCAATTAATAAATATTTATAAATGGATTGGATACGCAAGCCATTACTCGCAGGTGTGGTTGTGGGTTGTGGGAAAAGCTTTGGCAAATGCAATTATAGGTTAATCTTTCGACGTAGAATACAAAACACAAAAGTTATTCTAGTCAAGGATAAACTCAGGGCAACACTATGCCAGTAAAATAGCCAAATAATAGTCTTTATTTGTTATAAGTAAACTATTTGGGTCATATTTATTTAAACACGTCTATAACTGGAATTTATTAGGGTTGTACAATTAGTGTAGTATACAGAGTGGAAAACTACTTCAAAAGGCTTAAGTTTTCGCAATAAATTAGGAAAAATCCCTCATGGTGTTTTGTTATGCAATATCCGTACAGTCATTAACTGTAATTTATTCACTCGCGTAATTTATGCCCATAGTGTCAAAAATCTCAATTGAACCGTGTCTATTGCTCTATTCTTTTAATTCAGCAAGAATATAACGATTCCTTGCAATCTTACTTTACTTTTGTTCAAATACAAATTCATGCCAGAAAACGTATCATTTCGGCAATATTACCTGGAAATCATCTTGGCAACATTGTATGAGTCACTATTGGGATCCTGTTCTTGCAGCGTTAAATGTGCTGCTAATCGTCTGCGGAATTGTTTGGAAAAGTAGCCTAAAATTGCACCTTGTTGCAGGTTGATGTAAAATAGGAGTATAATGACTAAAAAGTTCAAAGATACAAAAAATGTATATGTTAAAATGTTCCTCTTATGAATTAACATAGGTTCGAGTCATAAAAATATAGATATTTTACATAATTTCAGTTTTATTACTCTCTATATTTTAGTTTATTTCTAAAACTAGAGTTTACTGTTCGCAAATTGCAAATTATGGTGATAAGTTTTTCATATGTGGCATGTAGGATTATCAGGAATATACTTGAGCGATATTTCGATTATCCCGTAGCATACATCTCGTGAAATAGTTTATCAATAAGACCAATAATTTCATTTATTTCCATTAATATATTCATTTTCATCCACTGCACAATTGTATGCTGTTTAATTTTTCTTCAATCTATCCCTTTGTCATTCTATGATTGCAACCTCCACGCAGAATGCGAATAAACAAGCAAACGTTCTATCTGGCGCAGCCATAACCACAGCATTTCTCACATGCTTTTCATTGGAGAGAAGGGATTGCTTTTGTTCTCCGTACTGTTTACTGTGGCTTGGACTGCACTTATTTTAACATTAAGTTGATGCAATAGGTATTTTCCTTTATGCTCCTTTTTTAAAATTACCAGGTGGCCCACACAAGCCGTCCTTAGTTGAAGTTAGTTTATACCGGATAGTGCGGTTGTCAAAGGGTTTGCCTAAGCAGAACTGCAAAGATGACTCCATGCCGATGGAGATGAGGCCGCTAAATGGAAGATCAATGCTTGAAATCGAGCATTTTAATTGCTATTACTGGTCACAGAACTCATTTGGTAGAGAAAATGCCTGCTATATAGGTGTTAGAGGTTCGATTATTGGCTGGGCTCCAGAAAGTTGTCTTTAAACAAAAACATTTCACGGTTTGGTACTTGAATATGAGAGACCTATATGTGTATGTGTGTGTGGGGGGGCAAGGGTTCTTATCGGTTATTTAATAAGCAATTAGCTCATTAACAAAAATTCAGGATTGATGCCTAACGCAAACCTGAGCTCGTGTTAAGTCATTTAGTTCCGTGACTACAAACACTGCAAATATATGGCACCAACCGTGCCGCAAAGTTCATAAGATTAAACAAAATTCTATTGTATTATATTTATGTACCCTTAAAGATGCGTTAGAATTAAATTATTTTCTATTAGTGCGTTATTCATAATAGGAATGTGCAAAAACATGTCCATCTTGGTGGACGAATTGATGTAACGACCTCTCAGGCCTGGAATGATCCATTATTTCTTATTATTACTTCTGTACGTCAGATCTCTGCCTGGAATTTCAACACCTGCATCAAGGAGTTTGGCAGTATGGTCCTATAATACGTGAACTATTTATTTCTTGCAAAGAGGCCATATTTTGTATGACTTAAATGTTATTTCCTAATACTTGAATTTATACAGAATTACAAAATACCTACCATATACACCTACATAATTGTATGACATTCATACATGAACCACATACATACCCACATTTTACAGTGCTGTTCTGAATAGGCTTCATTATACGCTGACTGTGGACAGCAGGCACGCAAAATTATATATAAACTGCTCCTTAATTTTCGTAGATTGCCACTTAGTTCATTTCGTCATTTCCCAGCCACCCAATCATTATCCTTCCATCTTCTTTCTCTCGTTGCCCCTTCAGACGACATTTACTTACAGCAATGGTCTTCAGCTCCGCTTTTTATAGCCAGCTTCGTTCTTAAGATATTACGTGAATTCCCTCTTCATCGCTCTTACAGAACTTGACCTATGGCTAAACTTAATCCATATCCAGGCCAAGAGGCTGCTGTACAAACGTTAAGCAAAACTCGAATATTCCAGGATCAGATATATTGCAAGTAACGGCTTATAAAAGTTGTTCAGACCTATTAGCATGCATGAGTGTTCAAGTAGGTTTATCAGACACGGCCATATACTAATCTGCATAAAAATGATTTCTGCTTATATATGTTACAGACATAATCCCACCTGGAGTTTCATCGTTCCCTGTGAAAAAGCTTAGCGAGAAGGTTGGGCAGACAAACCATATTCTTCCAATTAAAAACCAGTCATAGTATGAAAGTTAAGGCAATTTCAGGCACTATCCAAATCATCTATATTACAAAAATATCACATTGTCATTTTAGAATCAGTAGATACGTAATCGGTTGTATGTATAGCAAATTATCCTTAAGTCTGCAGTGCGTTGATCTTCACATGGGTTTTGGTGTTGATTGTATTTATTACGCTTATACATACCGATACGGGCAGCCGAGGTCATTAAGGCACGAACTACTGATTGGGAGCTCTGCGGTTCAAATCCTGCCATGACCGTCCTCCCTGATCGAGTTTTTTTCCCAGGTTTTCCTTTTTCTTCTCAGATTTGCTTTCCCAGTTATCATTTCATTTTATGTATCATTAGTGCCCACAGCCTGAGTTGCGTGTGTAGTACAAAAATAAATTAAAATGCTTCTACATGCTTTCGGCGACAATTAACAAAACACTGTAAAAGTCTTAGGCGATTTATAATAATATTTCTACATATCAAAATGCAGGGTAAGTTTTTGTCATTCATCGATAAATAGAGCTTCAGCTATTAGCATGAGTAAATAAACTCCGGGAAAATTTAACCAATAAATAGGGAACGTTTTGAAAAGTTTATGCTGTAAGCTGATTACATCTTCTTTTTTAAAAAAGTTTACCCAATATTACCAAACTTACTTATCAAACAGAACAAATTTTACAAACCTACGTTCTCATGCAGCAAATGCACTCTTATCCAATATATAATAAAAAGCAGGACACAGTGGCTGCTTAAAATGAGTGGAACTGCACTAAACAAACAGTTGGTGAATTAAGAGGCACTGTCAGTTACAGGGACATCTCTATAAAATCGGCAAAGCAGTCGATCAAGTAGTAGAAGATTCAGAAGAGAAAACAAAACAGCATCTCATTTGTTGCGTGACTGAAGCATACAGATCTTAGGGTTAAATACAGTGCGATCATTTTATGGTGAGGCCATGCATCGCGCGCGAGTGCTCTACACACTGTCTAATACTATAGTTCCGGTTATTGTACTTATTAAATGTATGTTGGAGGACAACAAAAATCCCAAGAGAGTGGGGAATAGCTAAACTCATGTCTATATTTAAAAAGGACAAGGAAATGAATGTAAAGTATAGAAGTATACATGTTTTAAACATACTATATAAAATATACTCTGGAATCATTACTTCTAGAGTAAAAATGTTAACTAAAGTACACATCAGTGAAAAACAACATGGATTTAGAATAGTCAGAACAAGCAGAGACAATGTTTTTGCAATAAAACAAATTTAACTTAGAAACGCATTTGGCATTTATTGATCTGGAAAAAGCGTTGACAAAGTTAATCGCCCACACTTATGGAATATACTATTTAAGAAAGGATACACAGCGCATTAATTAATATTATACAAAGTTTATATAAAAATATAAATACAATTGAATTGGATGGGAAGATAACAAAAGAAATATAAACAAAACTGGACTTGAAACAGGCATGTAGCCTATCTCCAATTCTTATATATATATATATTTATTTATTTATTTTTCTATGTAAGTGTATATATAATCCGTCAAGGTCTATCAAAAACTATAGTCCAGTAACTCTTTAGGGCACATATGAGGCAATAACTTGCAGTGTCGACACCTTTCATTTCTTATCTAACATTAAGTTAAGCGCAACAGCTTAATGTCAAACTTAAAAACTTAAAAGTATCGAAGGTTTATCTCAAAGTATTAGATATAGTTCGATACACAGGGTATCGAGAGTTTCGAGGTTTCATCCCATATATATTAAATTCTACAAGAATGGAAAAAGATGGTACTTGAGGGAATTAAGTTAGGACAAAGAAGAGCATTAAATGCCCTTCTTTTGCAGACGACTTAGGTGTTTCAATTTTTGACAAGGAAGACAGGCTACAGAAAGCAGTATATCAACTGAATGAAATCTGTAGAAACTATGATATGAATATATCTAAGACAAAACAAAATCAATGGCATTCCAGGGAAGATATCCACTAAGAAGTAAAATAGTATTAGGAGACAATATATTGGAACAAGTATTACACTTCCAATACCTCGACTGCAATGTAACTTGATCAAGATCAGGATGTAAACAAACAAAAAACAAAGATTTCAAGTAGTCTGCAAAACTATCAAACAAACCTTTAAAAATAATGGAAAGAGGGGAAAAAATTAAGATTTTATACAGTTATACCACAGCCAATGATAAATTTGTGGAAGTGAAGCTTGGACTCTCAAGAAAAAAAAGATAAAAATAAGGTACACGAGCTGAAATGAGATTCTTAAGATCAGCCAAGGACTGTACGAGAGAGAAACATACTAGCAATGAGGAAATCAGAGAGGAGCTGAAAGTACAGCCACTATTAGAAGAAATAGAAAAGTATAGAAACAAATGGGTAATATCTCCACCGCATGTCAGAAGAAAGAATACCCAAACAAGCCTTTTGGTACAAACCTTGAGGCAGTATTTTTAACACTTAAATGATTTCAGTATAATTATATAATATAAAATGTAATAACAGCCTGCCTTAAATCAATGTGTATAAAGTAACTTATAAAAATGACGTAACAGTGATTGTATAAATGTTTATATTATTATGTACTTGTTCAATAATGTTATGTGAATGTATTACGTAATTTAATAATGTAGGAGCTGTGAGAATATAGATCAAAAGTTACTAACAATGATGTAACAATAAGGTGACCTTGAGGCAATAATGAGTTGGAAAGTTTAATAATGCTACTAGTAATTCTTGGAACAATAATGTAATTTGTTTGAACAGTTTATGAAATAGCCAATCAACAACCAGAAAAAGCTTAAATTAATAAAAGTATTCTATTGGCGTAGAATTGGCCAATCAGAAACTGAAATAGAGAAAATTGTACAAATTCAGAAGTAAGTTGCTTGTAGACAACATTCCTAATTGGACGCGAGACGCGTCCTCTAGAAGTTTAACACGTATTCAGTGTGAGACGAAAATTCGTTACGGCGAGGATATTATAACGTTTACGTGTTTAAAAAGTGCAAGTAATTAATAAATAATCTCACAGCTCTCTAAATCAGTGAAGTTTTATTTAATTGTGTGAAGGATTCATAAATGGAGTGAAGTAAAAATTATAATTTGTGCAAGCCTATATTCTTTAGTCGTTTCACACCCTGTTAAGAGAAACATGTTTCTACAAAATTAATACTGACGCAGCCGAGGCAAACATAAATAGTATAATATTTAAAGAAACATTAAAATTCGAAGTTGATTCCTAAACTTGGGCGAAAGCCACCGGAAACTTTGTACCATACGTGGTTGCAACTACATCAAGTTTTTGGCTCCCCAACAGTCGAACTATAATACAACTCCTTCAAATTGGCTTTCCATACGTGAAGCAACATTACACCCCCTTCTTCAACCTAGGGGACGAAGATCAATTGGACAAGCCCAAAAAGATGGCTTCAGTAAATATGAGACCGGAACAGGCAAATGCCTAAACCATGAAGGAAGAAGAAGAAGGTTTAAGTTTTAGCGGTCTCGTTGCCCCAAACTTTTTAACCAGACGTCGTGAATTTGTTGGCGGGATTGCAGTGAACTAATAACAAGACATTAACTCTTAGCAAATCACACACAACACAAATGTCTTGAACAATCTTTCACCTTTGAGATCCACAAACTTTCTTTACATCACTAAGTCAAAGCAGCGACTGACGCACGACTGATAAAGTTAACTTTGCACCGCAGTTGCGCATCGGAAAAATACCGAGGTCACTGCGCTACAGCGTGCTACGTATATAGCCGACCTGTGGCCTTACACTAAATCAACGGCACTGTACTTCAACCAGAAAATCTTACAATTGCAAGAATTTCAAGAAATGCCTACTAAGAGACTTGTAGAGTTTGCAAAGGAGGCAAAGATCTTAGGAAATTAAATGAAGGGAAGCATAGTAGCTCATAACTGGTCGTGTGCATAGGACATTTATTGCCCTTCATTTCGTAAAACACAAAAAAATAAATAAACTGACAAAATAATCCATAAAATAAAACAACTAATACAGTTAACATTTGGGTGCTGATCAATGTACATCCAAGTTGCTCGCTTACTCCGGCCTGCCCATGAAGCAGCCTCTAAGCACAAGGGAAGGAAAGGGGCAATCATGGAAGGGCCAACTGAAAAGGTATTCGATTCAATTTAAGATTGTTAATATTTTCAGAGAAAATATGTAGAAAATTATCCTAGTTTCCTTTTTTCAACTATAGCGTTGCATATTTATTCCTAAACGGAATTCAAACGAAATAGCTCTTTTCAGTAGTTGTGAACATGAAAACGTTTCTACTGATAAAATATTTAACAAATGGAAGAGAAAAGGAAAGTTTTGGATCAAATTTTTATGCAGATGTCTAATAAACACCTGAAGCTATTGATAATATATTTTCTACCTAAAGCTAAAAAAATAGCCGTACTAAACTGTGATGACTATAGTTCAGCAACTTAGAAAAAAATCCTTGGGGGATAACACACTTGGTCATTTATTCCCCCTCTCTAAATGGTTTGGGTGGGCACGCCTCTCCTACTCTGCCTCTGAGTCGCTGCGTAAGCACCACACGCTATAATTTCCCCTAGCCCGTGTTTTATTTTATTTTAATAAAATACTTTATCACCTAATCACACCACAATATAACTCTCCAACTGTAGTAGAGGCAGGACTAAAGATACAAGAGCATTGCAACAAAAATGCTGTGTTTTAGATTGCTGCGACAGGCCATGAAAAGAGAATGTGCAGCGGGTGTGAAAACAAGTGTTTGCATATAACTATCGATAGCATTTCACATACATGCGATATTATCATGGGATATCTTCCAAAAGTTAATTCACACTTTTTAAGGTATTACTCAGCCTTCACTCCCCATCTATCTCTTCAAGAAAAAGTTTCTCACTGATTGATTTTCATAATACAAATTATTTCAATTGAAGTTTTACAAAGAAAACTAGCAGCTTTAATTTTTTTACGGGGAGAACAATCATACATCATCATCTCAAAACTGTGCTCTTTAATATACCTCCTGCAGAACTGGAATAAGGATTTAACTTTTAAGTTATCACGATGTAAACAGGACCCTGTTAAATTTTTCTACACTATAAAATTGCTGTATTCACACCAGTGACGTGACACTTCTTTCTCGCGTATCAGCCCACCTCCTCCTTAAGACAACTCATTGGATAATGCAATAGCTAAAAGCAAAAGACAAGCAAAGTGGGGTCGACTTATTGCTCCTGAATACTGGCGCAGTCCGTAGACTGAGGGATTTACTAAGTTATACTTAGTAAGACTCCTTAACAGTTGTCAGCCTTTGCGGTTGTAAATAGCTTGGAATTAAATATTTACAATATCTTTATTTAGTTAATGAATCTCCTTGGATATATTTGTGTGAAAGCTAGAAAAACTGTATAACATCAAATGATAACAAATAATTTTTTACGCTAAATCCTCTGAGATATTGATATTCACATGTAAATCGAAAAGAAATAAAATATCACTGTATGTAACTGATAAGTAGCTCCAAATAACTAAATCAATGACGATTGAAGTTTTATCTCGACCTGCAAGATGTGTGTTGCCCAAATGAAAGCATTTCCCAAAAATGTACATCAGGATGGACAGGAATATGTAGAAAATAACATTTATACAATTCTACCATTATAAGTAGCTATTCCGAGGGGAGAGGTTCCTACCCCTTCAACTGCTGTGGTGTGAGCACTACATACCCCTAGCACTTGTGGTACTTCTAAAGTTACTAGAAGTACATCGAGCCGAACATCTGAGCCCCTCCCGAAAGAGATGTTCGGATTGGATTGGTCTCGACGGGACAGTGGTTCCTGATACCCAAGGAAAATTGGGTGCACGGTGATGCCTAGGCGGGTTTCTGTGTGACGCCTCAATGTCCTCTTGTGCCAACCTCGAGAGCTGTTAGGCGATGTGCTAGATGATTGTTCGCACCACCGAGGTTCTTCGGTAGTCTTCCCTCTGGGATTGACGCGCGTAAGTGGCGTATCCACCTCCGTTCCTGCGTAAGCAGGGGGCGGCTTTTGAATTTTCAGGTGTGGAAATTCGGTTGATGCTTTCCCCTGGGCAAAATAGGGGAGCTTCTGCTCCGGGTAGACCTTGTTTGCTAAATAACAAGTTGCTACTGTAATCATTGTCGTGCACAATTGGCTCATAATCGCAGCATGCGAATGATAGCAATGACGTAATCCCGGCATCCAAAGAACAACAAAGATGCAAAAATCGCTGTATATTATTAAATATGGAATAATTAAGATCTGAACTTATAAATTATTACCATGCTGTGCTATTTATAGACTACATCACAATCCGTAACACCTGCTCACTTCTCTCCCAGCAAGGAAATGAGTGTGACTGTCTTGCTTATCGGTTCATCACGTTAAGTAATAACGAAATGCAGGGAGAGAATGCTAATGTCTCATTTACAGTATGAAGAAGATCTCACTTAAGCCAGATATGAATGCCGAATTATTTATTTACCACAATTTATAATGCATTAAATATTGTATGCAACCGTGGGTAATCGTAATCTGACACTTATGAAAATTCTTGCACTGGCCATAATCATAAAGATTATTCACTTGTATAAACACTCGTACCGCTCGCCTCCCACCGAGGCGGCCCGGGTTCAATCCCAGGGACCTGCATGTGGGATTTGTGGTGGACGAAGCGGCGTCTGGGCGGGTTTTCTCCGGGTTCTCCGGTTTCCCCCGCCATTCATTCCACCAACTACTTCATCATCACCTTTCCTTTCATCCATTTCACCAACATTTCGTTCATCTACTTCCTTCATCCCATACCAGGCATCGGGCTGATCACCCATCCTGGATGCTCTATCTGATCCATGAGTGTCTGCTCCTCGACGAGCCTCTGACCCCAAGCACCCGCTTGTAAGTCCTGGGGGGTGTAAGTCCTACATAAGAGGAGGGTAAACAGATAATGAATGAATGAATGAATAAATACTCGTAACTATTATGTGAATAATTTATAGTATGGGAATGAAAATGAATTATGTAGCAAGCAACGTCATATGAAAGCGTATGATAACGGTGGAGTTGAGAGCCGAAAGAAAACAGATGAATATCGATACATGTCTAGAATTTAGGGTGTTCGAGTTCTTTAATTTGTGACTGAATAGTGAAAACAAAACACCACCATTGCACGTGGGCGATAGGTGTGAAGGATAGTGATGATGGACTCGGATACGTTCGCCGATACAAACAAGACAGGTGGTGCGATAGCGCGAGCAGGTAATGCAGGCGTGCAGGCAGGGTGTGAAGTGAGAGATCAAAGCGGTTAGATTATCAGAATTTAGCGCCTCAGTACCGCGCCAAGTCTCGCCTAATGTTGTCACCTCGTGCATGTAAATGACAGTGCTATCGCTTGACAAACAAAGCAGTCTGCAACGCCATGTTTTCGCTTTAGTTTTTTATTTCATACAACCGGACAGAAGTATATAAAATTACATTTTTAAGGCAGGTAAAATTCAGTTTTGTGACAATCTCTCTGCTCTAGCAGAGAGAAAATGCCATTTCGTGGAAGTAAAATGGATACTAAGAAATAAACCGTAGGGTTAAACGACAATAAAGTAGAAAAGAGGTGCATTTACCAAAAGGTCACTGGGGGTTAGTCACTGTTCAATTGCAATACCATTAATTTCTCAGCGAATATTGTCATTAAAGTTTACTAGCAAGCAGCCAAAATGGTTCCAGCAAGATGGTGGCACAGCACATACTTGTATATAGCGCACAGGCTTTGCAGCTGTGTGTCGCGAAGAATCTGATGTGTTACATTCACATAACTTTCTCTACCCTCATTTGTTTATTAGTGGGTATACGAACTATTATTATGAAAGCTTATTTTTATATCTACTTCGTTTCAACTGCTACAAATCTTTGCAAAAATAGCTATATTATACATTTCGTTATACATACAAAGACCATAGCGATGTCAAATTAGAATTGGACGCTATCTATATGTGCTTTAAATATGCATAGTCTCTCTATTCACTCGCGAGAAAGAAGTGAATATCGACAGCACTTTAAAAGAATGACAAGTATTAAAATTTTTAAACCATTAATAACGATATCAATGACTGATACCCCGTAAAGGGTTATTTGAAATAATTTGTATATTTTAATCTGTTTTCCTCTATCGCTTAACGTTGACCGATTATACAAGATTATACAAAATTCCTTCCGAATAAAAAGGAATTTACGGTCCATTCCCAGAAAATTTAATGAACACATTTTATTTGTCATTTAAATAGCTTAAAAATTATATTTTAAATAACATCGTTACAGCCACTTTTGTGAAAATCCAAAATTTCGAAATATCTACCACTGAATAAAAGTTTTGGGTGGGGAATTTTCTTCTTTTGAAGATGCTCAACCCAAATACCAAATTAAGTATTTGAGTTATGCTGTTTACACACATGGAGTTTTTTCTAAAAAAAATGCCTTTTTTGAATTCAGAGGGCCACAAAACATGTATTTTCGGTCAAATGTCGATATCAAATTTTTGAGTGGAATGCATTACCTTCTTTGTCAGTAAGTACGTGCTAGGGAAAGTAAAAATGGAGGCATTATATGTCCTTAAGATCCTTACATGGCTGCTTTTGCTGGGGCTTTGAACAACAAGATTTATTGAAATCTAAACACGCCCGTGTAGAATTTAAAGACAATATTCACAGAGAAAGAGCCGTTATTCCAGTGGAAATGTTAGAAAGAGGTTTGACGATATACTTCATTGATATGTCCCAATTGCGGGACATACTTTTTGTAAAAAAAAAAATGAAATGCTTGCTGTGTTGCATAAAATGGCACATAATGTGTATTAATCCCATATATATATTAATTTATATATATATATATATATTAATTTACATGAATAGTGTAATTCATTTTACTGCACGATTTCAAATGTTTGGTTTCAACGAATATCCTTAATAATTTCGTAAGCTAGATGTCTTTTCAACTAACTTTTTCCATTTGCAATATGAACGTGTGATTAACCTATAAAATAAGATTTTCTCCTGACTTCTATATCGTCATATGTAATAAAGCCATATAACATTTCCGTAAATATTCGTGTGGGTAACGGTCCATCCTGTGGTAAAAAATTGCAGTTTTAGGAATATGTACGACCATGTGAATGAAATAGAGAGAGAGAGAGAGGATTAAATTGAGTTTTATTTAAAGACTTCTAACTACAAAGGTGCTTATATTGGCGTGAAAGGCCAAAACGCTTGCTTAGATGCCACTCTTTATCAGGCTTGAGGTTCTTTTACTGCCGTAAAGACACGAGACCACCGGCCTTACTTTCCTTCCGGGGACGTGGGGGAGAGAGAGAGCGTGAGAAAGAGAGCGAGTGAAGGGGGTCGCATAGCCCAAAACTTAAAGGCCACATACATAAAAACAAATTATATGCTATAACAATTTTAAGGATGAATGGCGGTGATTTTAAGTCAATATCTCCCGCTCCTTACAACTTTTTAGATGTTTCTCATTTCTGAGAAATAAAAAATAAATCCTGTGCTGCTACAGGTCGCGAAGGACCTGGGTGTGCCAACCCGACTGCCGGCCTCACGCCCACTTATGCTCTTAGAGATAACCAATCATCCAACCTGTGCTGGAAGGTGATGCGGCCAGCATCACGCGTTCCCCAGCCGGAAATTTAACTCACGAGGCCAGGACCGCTGCCTGCAGTAGCTCCTCACTTTCCTCACGATGCTGAGTGGGTACCGGTCCTATACGCGGGACCTGGATCGAGCTCGTACGCATTCCGTGACTGGGAACCGAGCACTACGCCCAGCCCACTGCGCCACAGTGCAGGACACAGACATGTCTTGAACAGACTTAAATATCACATTTTTGAGATACTAAAATGCTGAATAGAATCAATATTTGAATCTTCTGTAAATAGTGTTGGAAGTAAACTTCGTTCAGACCTGTATGTATTAGGCTGATTAACCTACATGAGAGTTGTGAAAATTTAATGAACTAAATAAAGGTAAACATTATAAATCAGAATGTATGGTATGGACAACTTTCGAAATGTTTAAGAGCTTGGTCACATTTTGACAGTACGCATTAAAATGTTAAGTGGTGTTCTTATTTTTCGTAAGCACATACAAATACTGCATAAAATCGTGACTAGCATATTATTTAGGCTAAGAACTAACTATTGCTTAGATTATAATATTTTTGAAACTAGATCGGGCAAATATTTATCAATATTGCAGGAAGTAAGATGAATAATTTACAGAATAGGTATAAAAATTGATTGGTATAATCAATCATGTGGATGTTTGGTTTCGCATTCATTGCAAAAACAAATTTCATAATCGCGAGGGTTTTATTTCTCTTTCTTTTTTAAGCTTTATTTGCATTTCTTAAAACTTCAGATGCCTGTGTGCTTTCTCAGCTCAATAAGAACAACACAAAAAAAAAAAAACGAAATAATGAGTTAGGCTGGAGAAAGAGAGAGAAAGAGAGAGAGAGAGAAAATGATTTTTATCGAGTTTGCCCTTAATAATCACAACGCCTGTATTGACAAACATATTTTAATGTACGTAGCTGTCAGAGAAACAATAAAGAAGCTTGTTTCCAGAAGGTACCATTCCTTGTATTATTTCATAGCTTCTGCCTTAAACACTGCCCTTTCAGTGAAAAAAAATTAATTACACGTTATTTGTTCCACAGCACTAACATCGCAATCTAAAACACTTTGCATGGTTAGTAAAGTAGGCTTCAAGAATCACTTGACTAGCATTGCTTCTTCTCTGGCGAGCTATTGATTTGTTTCTCAATATTAAAGGAATATAAATCCTCTCTCATCAATCTTATGTTTTCATTTCTTAACAATGCCAGCACACACGTCCCTTAGAAATCTAATTTCAGCTACTTGAACTCTCGCTTTCTCCTTCTCCCTCTCTCTGACCCATTTCATCTTTCTGCTCTCTTATTATTTGCTTTCAGGATTGAAACTCTTATATACATCATGAAAAAAAGGTTTTGCTTATGTAAGTTACCCACTCCTTCCAGAATAGTTGCAGCACAGAGTTTTAGCTTTCGTTTTGTCTCTGTACAAGCCAATCTACTTTCTCTTTCCTTCCTAAGGGAAGTGGATGATGTGATAGCAATTTGAATTCACGATCATGCAAGGTAAAGGAAATGGGTAGACATGAGTAAATGTCTTATACTCCTGTAGAAGTTTTCTGGTACCCCACCACGGATAAATAATAAGTTCACCTGGTGACAACAAATAGCTTTTGATGCACGCTATAATGCAGCAAGTAATTGTAATACACACTAACAGGTAAATTAATATAGTAACATAAGTTCAGCCACAGCGGTGCTAAAGAACAAACAGTTTAAGCTCAATGAACTAGATTGCGCCACCGGTACTGTGTGCTGGCGACCGTTACGTAGCGACCACAGATATAAATAAGCCGATCCAGGCGACAGTGATTCAGTCAGAACCGGCTCCTCGCCTCTCTAGCACAAGCCGTCGGATCGCGAAGATACATGAAACGATAAAGCTTATCTTTAGAGATCAAACTTTCCAACCTCTCTATCCTATTCCATCTCCCATTTAATATCATGATTTAGCTCCGCCGACTGGACGATCCCGGACGAAGTTCGAGCTCAGTAGGCTTGCCTACTAGCGTGTTCACATCGTCAAGCGGAGCCTAGCCGGGCCTAGCATATTATCGACACCCTTTCGGACCGGCGAATCCTCCTCGAACCCTCGGAGGCCCCCCCTCAGGAAAGAGTTTGGGAAGAGCAGGCGGTGCCATAAACGGCCGATGGGGCTTTCTCCTGTATCATACGTCTGTAGTAACGCCATGTAAGGGCACAAAGTTCACAACTAAGTGTAATTTCGCTTTATACTCGGCTGTTTTAATCAAGTTGTCTAGTTCTTATAGGAAGGTATATTCGCGGCCTTCTTTTGGAATATCCAACTCCCACATCTAAATCAGGATGATGTGTAGCTGCGTCTTTTAGGCGGCTCTGTTTGAGAAAGCGGCTACATTCCTCTGCACCTGAGATTGTTAATAACATAGGGTTGCACAATTGGCGACAACGATGAGACCTCCAAAAATAACCTCTCACTGATTAATTTAAATTTAAGGAATATAATGACAGCAATGATGAAATGACAGTTCATGAAGAAAATTCAAGAGAAAATGCTCATTTCCACCAAGAGCTTTGAATTCTTGCTGGCGAACCGCAATAAATACAAGCTCTGAATGTGAAGGGAAAAGCAAACCTGGTTGAAGATTCCAACGGGATGTAAAGGTGAGACGGTTTCCAATCGTTGCAAGTTGGATGTCATGTTTGTCCTACCCTGCAATCACAAGACTACTAGGATTGGATTGAATTGTTAAGCAGATGGGATTCGGTACCGATTCAGGAATGAGCATATTGTAACAACGATCACGAGCGAGCGCCCCCGGGATAAGGCGAAGAGAGACACCGGGCGACCGGAACCAGGAGTGACGGAACAGTAATAAAAGGGTTCCCCATATTTTCAAAATACAGACATCCCGGCAATCGGACGGGCAGACCCTCACACAGGGTCTAACGCCCCCTCAGAAGGGGCGTCCGTATACCCCGGCAACCAGCCGAAGGCCAAGGGACAGAGAAAATTCACAGAGAGCATTCTTTTTCCTGCTACGCTGCATCGAAACACCATCGCCGACACTTCCCTGAAACAGGCCAAACAGGATAAAGGGTGAATGAAATCATAAATGGAACGAAAATGGAGGGACAGAAATTCGGGGGATGGCTGAAACGTCTCCAGAATTCACATGACGACCCGAGAAAACCCCGAATAAGTGGGCGGTCGCCGGCGATCGAACCTGGTACCTCCCGAATGCGGGCCACAGACGTTACGTCCTGAGCCATCCCGCTCGGTAGTCATGTCAACATTTATGAGTCCCCCTTTTGGAAGGTATTAGGTTCGGTTCCCGATGGGCCGGCCAGGCTGACAGGTATTTTTCGTAATTTTCCCTGGTCGTTAAGTGAATGCTGTGGTGATTCCTCTTCTACCATGAATTTCCTGTCCATCTTCATATGTTTCAGGGTGTAGGTCCAGGCGACGGGTTGCGTTGCGGTGTAATGGTGGATTTTGCACTACGTAAGTATTTCTCCCTGGCGCTTGTTGGTCGTCTGGTGCCGCTTACTGGGATGCTCTTGCGTCCCAAGACCTGGGTTGAAGATAACACAGGCAGGCTCAGGCCGGCATCAGTGTTGGTGTCATTCTGGAATCGTTAGGATACCCTTGTAGCGCACTTCGTCGTCCGGAATTGTTCGATCTCCGGATCTCCCGTTCATGCTTTCCTCCCAGAGGTCATGTGAGTCATAAAGGACCTACGATGACCTACATACGGTGCTGATTTCCAGGGCTGGTGGTATCCCCCTTCTGACTCATCCTAATGCATGTCGACATTCATTAAAACTAACACACTATCAAAAATTACAAGTAATTTCTATACAAAAGGCTCATAAGTACAGGTACTTAAGTGTGTAAGTGTCGAAACTCAAAATAAATAGTGCCAAAGCCATAACATAAAATGATCGTTCCAAGGAGGGACAATATATTCCAGAGCTCATAAATGCTACAAGCAATAAATAAATCAAACCGGATTGCAGAAGAACACGAAAGAAGACAACTTGCCGACGTATATATCGTCCTTAGCACCTAAACGATTAAGCACCTGTTACGTGATAGGATGTGCCGCATGGTCGTTGGAAACAATGTAAAAAGGGGGTGGGGTAGGGGCGAAAATGTGACTCGCGAGTCATTTGGGTTCTTAGTTTATCTTTCGGGTATACTTTTATAAGAGCTGCTAGGCGTATTGCATATTTGGTGATCGGCGAATGGAGGCATTCTCGTCATCCTTGACCTGGCGTTGCGAAATTGGAAGCACTGTTTGTTCGAATACCTTTTTCAATAGCCTTAGGCTGTAAATAAGTAGATTATTTGTTTCCAAATAAACTTTTAATTCTTCTTTGGTAGCTCGAATGCTTCTGTAATAAGTCGTCCTTTGTTCGTAGTGATTTTACTTCAGTTATTCTCCTCTCCTGTTAAAATCAATGTTGATCTCTTTATGCTGATTCCAGCAGTGAATAATCTCCCATTTGTAGAACTTTTCAAAAATGCTTATACGTGTTCATAATGTGATTTTAACGCAGAAGTTTTTATATATCTGAAAAGGAAAATGATCATAAAATGAAATTTAATAATGTTAGGTTTTTACATAGAATATTATAACGTTCATTTAGTGATTTTTGCTTGGTTAATAGCTAGCATTATTAAGGTCGTTGTAATTTTCAACTGTTTTAAAAGACGCGTAGGTTCGGCGAATTAAAATTCTATGGGATACACCTCATTAATAGCATTTCCTTCTGTATGTCATAAGAGTAGCATAGTACGTGTCTGAAATGCAAGAATATTGTATTCATTATACCAAACAACACGTTTCCTTAAAAACGAAACTGGTTCGGAGTTCGGTTGACGCATTCATCACTAATGTGTATTCACAATACTGGTTTTCCTTCAAGCTAATTTTTTCCCCTCAAATATCCCCATCTTAATTTATTCCTTTGCAGCTCTGATCGTCATAATCTACCAATTTCTCACAAATTTCATCTCCCTGTATTCCATCCGCTGTCATTAAAATATTCAGAACACATACATAATTGTGGGTTGTGTGAGGAATATTCTTTTCTACACTGATGATTTTTCTTAAACTACGATTTGTAACAATTTGGCATTTCCCTCTGGGAGCAAACAAGAACAAACGTACATTGTCGTGCATAAAAAGGGGTCCAATCCCCTAGATCGCCATAGTGTTTTTTTCTCTCCGTAAGGTTTTCCCACCTTCAGGTAACGAACTTTTGACTCCAGCCGGTCGTTATCAGTTCTCTATGTGACTGGCCTGAAAAACAAATCAGATACATGCTAGCCAATGAACGATGACAGAGTGGTTCGAATAGCCCTCTATAAAAGAATTTCGCACGATTGGCATACCAGGAGGGCTAAACCATTTACAAGTAATTCGGCCTTCTAGAGGAAGGGAGGGGTGGGAAATTATTTGCATGTGTGACTAAACCGAGACAGCTACGACATTTATATGAGAGCTTTCATCAGCCACATGGAGGTGAAGGTTAAGTTTTTGCTGCTACTAAACGGCAATAAGAAAACCGGCATTAAGAAAACGGCATGTAACATTAAAATATAATGTAATGTTACCCTTCGGCAGTTCAGTGATACCTATTTTTGGGGAGGTAAAGTGCCCTGCCAAGCCAGCAACTAGAATTATCCTCGAAAAAAGAGGTGGTCACACTGTAGATTTTGTCAGTACCAACATAAACAGCTCCGTTCCATCATGAACCTTATTTCATACACGCCAGTATACGTAATAACCTATGGAAAGAAGGTGAGTTAGAGTATGACACGTATATACCATACAAATAAAGATCAAAGTAATATGAATGGATCATTTAGTTCACTGTAGTGATGACTTCATATATGTAATCAGCGATCCTTTTATCGAATCCAGGTCAACGAAGACTGACTCAATTAAAAATTTCTTTTCCCGTATGTTTGGGATCTTAATTGCCTTTAATAAACTTAAAAGAATCTTTTAATAAGAACAAATGTTAGCTACAAAATGAATCTTGCTACATTTTCCACATAATAACTTCAGTTATTACTTTTAAGGCTTTACTTACCAACTTTATGAAAGGAGATACTGAAACTGGCCACCGTCGTTGTCCATACATTTTTGCACCTCTTTAGGAAACTATCCATCACTCGCCATAGTTCACACTGAGATATGCTGGCAATTTACTGGCGGATATTTTGTTATAATTCGTCCAGGGTGTGTGGGTTTGTCCTGTAAACTTTGTTTTAAATTACTCCGGAGATAGAAATCACAGGGAGTTCCGTCGGGGGACAGAAGGGGCCACAAACCTTTACCACTAATACTGTCCTCAAACACACTTTCATAAAATTGTTAAGTAAAGCCTTTAAAAGTAGTTTAAAAATATTGTATGGTTTCATCCGCGCCTTTCTATATAGCGGCAGACTGCAACGAGCGCGGACAGGAAAAACACCCCACAGCCAGTTCGTAGTCTTTTTGCTCTCCCTGTATGTATAAGAAACTACTAAGAACGTAAACATAAAGTATTGAAATTAACAAATATTTTTTCTAAGGAATCTACACGTAAGTAAGGTATACCTACTGTAAACACAATACCTAGAAATCCGAAAAACCATATACTCCAGGTTGAACATAGTAGCGCAGTAGCACAGGAACACGTCGAACGGACACCGCTACACTATTCTGTAGGATTAGTGAAAAAATGCTTATGCTTGGTTTTCCGGATCCCTCGACAGTAAAGTTTAACTGCTTAGGCTGAAGAATTTTAAAACTTCAAAAACTGAATGTTTACTAACATTCATCATAAATACGCCACTCTGCAGCATCTATTAAAGAAACGGAAGGTTGATAATTATTGCAATAAATTGACTAACAATCAATTTATTATAATAATTATAACTCAGCCGATACTTGAGGAAATACTGCTTTCCTCCGTTATTGCTTACCGAATATTTTGTATTATCCCGATATATAATACTGTTGTTACCACATTCGAGAGGGAACATTTGAAATACAATTTTATTCATTGTTGCTTTGATTGTATTAGTATTACAACGATGTGTATTTTAGCTACCTACGATAATCCGTTATCACTTATGATGCCTTGTTATAATTTATAACGGATCATTATATATTAATTGATTGTAATAACTTTTCAATCCAAGATTACTGATCAAAGAAACTAGCTGCTGTTCGGTAACTATACTTACTGTGATCCCAATCATTTGCTTCTCAATTTATTTCCTCAGTATTTTTGGCAAATATTTAAGCAGAATATATTTTTAAAAAAACATTTCTTTTATGTCACTGATACCATCGTGTGTATTTAGTGTTTTTTACTTTCTCTATTACGTATAGTAAGCAGGGGAAGTATTGTATTCCAACCAAAAATTCGATACCGAGTTTTCACAGGAAATATATGTTTTGAGACCCCTGAATCCAAAAAAAAAGCATTTTTGGAAACATGTCCGTGTGTGGGGGGGTGTGTGTGTGTGTGTGTGTGTGTGTCTGTGAACAGCATAACTCAAAAACGAACAGTCGGATAAACACCAAACTTGGTATTTAGGTTCACTATCTTCCAGAGATGCGACACAAAGGTTTTCAAGAAAATCCCCGCACCCTAGATTACCCTTTACATAGAACATTTTTCGAAAATTTTAATATTCTCAAAGATGGCTCCAACGATTTTGATTAAAACATCATATGTTTAAGATATTTTCATAACAAATGAAATGTATATCTCGAATTTTCTGGGAATGTCTCCAAAAGTATTCTTCATTGTGAACGACTTTTACATAACTGGTAAACCATAAGAGATAGACAAAATTTTACTACACAAAAAATGTTGATCGCGGTAAAATACACAATTTATGTCCTGTACTTTTTTTTGTTGAGTGAACCATTTTCGAGATATTGCTTGTTATTCCCTTAAATGTTCCAATACTTATACTTATTCCCAAATGGGAATTCGTTATTCATATTTTTATGTCCTGGACATGCAAAGAGAATGGAATATTGCACATAGAACCCAGCTCTTAAAACATTTGACTGTCGCTTAAAGTCTACCGTATTCCCCTTGCAACTACAAGAAAATTAGCAATAAGATTGACATCTCGATTAACATGAAGTACATGGAGAATAGGCGTTTGTAAAAGTTGTTTGTGCAAGAGTAGAAAAAGTCATTTGAGTGTAACACATCAGATTTTTTATTTTTTATTTACTTAATGATATACGAACTACTTAGGAGAAAAAATAGATTTTTAACTTTTAGCATACTGTAAACATGTTAATTAGTATACAAGTCTCCAGAGCGTACTCTCTCCATAAGCGTACTCGACACACAATAAAATAACAGAAAAAGTAAAATTAAACCACAAATCACTGTATAACCTTCCCTCAAAGCCTTGCAAATAGGAGGATACATGCAGGAGCATTTTGCTTCGTTTACCGCATGTTGCTTCAGCAAGATTGACTCCCAGCTCCTAGCAGAACAATTGAAGTTCATTTGATTAATGAACATTGTATTTTGGTCGGGGCTCATTAGCAGTTGCGCTGCAGGCTGGATGTTTACGATATTTCCTAAGCGAATGCACTGAAGCAAATGCATAATTACTGTACCGTTCCTAGAATCACTTTGACTGAAGATGGGGGAAGGCTTTTGATGTGCGCCGCAGTAGATGCGCAGACAGAAGGGAAGAAAACGGATTAGCGCCCTCAAGTCGTTGGTATGGTGCACTTTCTCTGCTCATGCTACCGCATTAAATCCAATTTTATTTTAATTAACTAATGCATTACAGCTTACAAACTCGCTCTCAGAGGGTTGCATGGGCAGATCAGGGCAGAATGGAACAATTCAACGCTAACAATTTGATATGCACGTAAATCGGTTTTCTTGTTTGAGATCATCATACCGGAATACCACCGGAAACTAGGATTTGGATACTAATTTTGCAAAGTAGATAACGTATAATATATCATACATGCCGACTTTTACGATAAAATGTATGGGAGCTGAGGCTTTTTTAAGACCTTGTATCAAAGGAGGTGTTTTTATTGCTCTGTAGACAGATTTAAGGTGTTGCAGATTTTCTCTACGGACATGAGAACGCATTAAATTCTCATCACCATCATCTTCACACCATGGCTTAGACATCTTCGTCTGTCCTGTCTTCACAATAATCCTATATGATCTGACCGCATCTCTTTTACCAGAAGGCCTATAACTGTAGATTTATTTTGGAGGTCTTCTACAATCCATGCTGGTTATATGATGTAACTATTTAGACCTATATTCATTGTATTATATCTTCGTTTATTTCATTTACTTGTGCTTCTTCTCTAATTATTTCATTATTAATGTGAGCCAATGTGTACATTCTTTTGTTTTTCTTAAAAGTTTCGTCTCTACTGCTTGTATTTTATTTATGTATTATTTACTCTATTTTTATTTTACGTCACTTTAACTCCTTGGTCATATCGCGATCTGTTGGTGGATAATTCTTAGAACAGAAGGACAGAGCTTTCTAGGTCTCATCCCTGTAACCACCAGCTCCGTCACGTGTCAAAGAGACCTTAGCGCATAGCTACCGGATCTTCTGCTTCGTGCCGTGAAGATACCGTCCAGTCCAACCGTCGCTCCCATATAAAGGCGGATAGTTGGCCTTCTAGGTCTCATCCCTGTAACCACCTGCTTCATGACGTGCAGATGACATTAGGGTGCCGTCCAGTCCAACCACCGCCTTCAAACAGAAAGGTGGACAGTTAGCCTTCTAGGTCTCTTCCTGGAAATGCCATCTTGCTTCGTCACGTGCCCATAGAATCCCAGCGCATGGTAGCCGGATCTTCTGCTTCGTGCCGTGCAGATGGCGTTAGGGTGCCGTCCAGTCTAACTGCTTATTGTAGATAGATGACATAGCATTCGCTATTACCACTTATTTTTCATTTTACTATTTTAGACTTTAGGTGGAACTTTGGGTCGTGGTATTAAATATACAATCCGGTATTTACCTTGGCGACTGAGGACAACCACGAAGAAACCTCAGACAGATTGGTCGGCCCACGGGATTTGAACCAGACTTTACCGCCTGAGCCATCCCGCTTGGTTGTATTTCATTCTTAACATTTTTAGTCTGTATTCATGTCTCAGATCAATACCCACATCTATTGAATTATACTGTAACTTAAGATTACAGACTGAATGTAGCGTGCTAATTGGTATACACTTCTACGACGGCCCAGAGCTTATCTTTGCGTCTATCCTTCATCATGATCATGGTCTCGCTTCTCTGCATTGCAACAAAATGCATTGCGTGTGGATATAAAATTCAATTGTACTAGATACTAGTAAACAGCAGTAAATGAATGCGAAGATTCACTAATGGACGACGTGAATTGTAAAGTCAAGCTTCTCACGTAAATTTTTTTATCTTATTCGAAATTTACGGCTGCAGAATATATTTCCCATGTTTTGTTTATAGATCATATTACAAGCGTAAAATATGAATAAAAAATCTGTGTGTAACCCAGAAAGTAGTATTCTTTGCTTTAATGCGTGTTTATTGTGCAACCAGAAAGAAGGAAGGAAGCAGTACTACTGCCAGGTCTTCTTATAAAGCGAACTTCAAAGACAATTGCCAGAAAATTCAATGTCATTTTAGTTTGATTGTAAATGTATTTAATATATGCTATTTTATAAAAATCGCTATAGCCATTATTAAAAGACGAAGTTTTTATTTTCTCTACTGGTATAGTAATACATGTTTCGAGACCCCCTGAATCCAAAAAAAGGCATTTTAGAAAAAGGTCCATGTGTGTCTTTCTATGTGTCTGTGTAGATGTATGTCTGTGTATCTGTGAACAGCATAACTCAAAAACGAAAAGTCAGATAAATCCAAACTTAGTATTTGGGTTCAGTACCTTCCAAAGAAGTGGCACGAATATGTTCCAGAAACTTCCCTCACTCCAGTTCTCTACATGGAGCATTTTTCGAAAATGTTTATTTTTTAAAAAATGGCTCTAATGATTTTGATTAAAATATAATATATTTAAGATATTTTCATGACAAATGAAATATATATTTCATATTCTCAAATATTTATTAAACTTTCTGGGAATGTCCCCAGAAGTCTTCTTCATTCTGAATGGCATTTGCATAGCTGGTAAACCGTAAGAGATGGTAAAAAATATTACGCAGAAGTTGTGGATCTCGTTGAAACGTAGAAATTTATGTCGCACACATTTTTGTTGGTGAGTGAACCATTTCCGAGATATTCCTTGTTATTTGTTTGCATTTTCCAATACTTATGCTTTTTCAGAGATTCGTTATTCGTTTTTTTATGCTCTGGACATGCAAAGAGAATGAAATGCTCCACATAGAAACCAGCTTTAAAAGATTTGACTATCGCTTAAAGCCTACCATATTCCACTTGCATCTACAAGAAAATCAGCAATAAGATTTTCGTTTGTGGTCTGTGTGTTGAACAGCATAACTCAAAAACAAAAGGTTGGATCAATACCACACTAGTATTTCAGATAGATGCAACACAAAGAATTTCAAGAAAATACCTCCACCAAAAACTACCCTTTACATGGAACATTTTTAAAAAATCTGATGTGTTACACTCGCATGACTTTCTCTACTGTTGTACAAACTATTTTTACAACGGTTATTCTTCATCTAGTTAATGTTAATCGAGATAAGCATTTGCAGAAATGACGGTTTACCGGAAAAAATGCGAATCAGCTGGAGAATTTAGTGTGGAGCAGGCACGTTGCCATGGTAGCTCAGTGGTTAGAGCAACCGGAAGGAGACCGGGAGATCCGTGGTTCAAATCTCGGCTACGGCATTGAATTTTTCAGTCGCCTGATTCTACCTTTCCTATTCTTACGAGGGTTTATTTTCCTATCTGCTTCATTTTAACCGTGATAAACCTTTCCGGAAATAGCTGCAGTACAGATTTCTTTATAGATACAAAGGGAATAGCGACAGTAAAATGTTTTAGACTTGGACGCTATACGCCGGACTTAAAATTCCATGCTCTTTCCATGACATAGCGAGAAACAAGTATTGATTAATTCGAACCAGTAATAAGATATCTTGGAAATGGTTGGTGCCATAAAACGTTATTTGTAATAAATTGTATCTTTTAAAGATAACTGCATTTTTTTGTGTAGTGCGTTTTCCTCTATCGCTTAACGTTTAGTAGTTACACAAGATTAAACAGAATTCCTTCCGAATGAAGAGGACTTCAAAGGGCTTCCTAGAAAATTCAAGATATGCATTTCATTTGTCATGTAAGTATCTTTAATATAATATGATATTTTAATCAAATTCGTGAGAGCCATTTTTAAGAAAATAGTTTTTGAAAAATACTTTATGTAAAGGATGCTTGGGGTGGGGGAATTTTCTTGAAAATTAAAGGAGTTATTGTTGCTTCACGTATGGAAAGCCAATTTGAAGAGGTTGTATTATAGTTCTACTGTTGGGGAGCCAAACTTGATGAAGTAACTGCCCCACGCACGGTACAAAGTTTCCGGTAGGCTTCGCCCCAACGTTCACTTTTCGGTGGCCTTCGCCCCAACGTTTAGGAATCAACTTCGTATTTTAATGTTTCCTTAAATATTATATATATTTATGTTTGCCTCGGCTGCGTCAGTATTAATTTGTAGAAACATGCATTTCTTAACAGGGGGTGATACGGCTAAAGAATATGGGCTTACAAAGATTATAATTTTAACTTCACTCCTTTTATTAATCCTTCACACGATTAAACAACACTTCACTTATATAGAGAGCTGTGAGATTATTTATTAATTGCACTTGTAAACACGTAAACTTTCTAATATTCTCGCCGTATTGAATTTTATGTCTCACACTGGATACGTACGCGTCTAACGTCCGGTTAGTAAAGCTGTCTACTAGCAACTGACTTCTGAATTTGTACAATTTACTCTATTTCATTTTCTGATTGGCTAATCCTACTCAAATAGAATACTTTTATTTAACTTAAGTTTCTTCTGATTGTTGATTGGCTATTTATAAATTGTCTAAAAAATTACATTATTGTTTCCAAGAATTACTAGTAGCATTATTAAACTTTTCAATTCATTATTGCCTCAAGGTTACCTCATCGTTACCTCATTGTTAGCAACTTTTGACCTATATTCTCACAGCTCCTACATTATTAAATTACGTAATACAATCACATAACATTACCATACATGCATACGATAATAATAAACATTAATACAATGACTGTTACATACATTTTATGTTATTTTATACACAGAATATTCGTGTCTCGTCTTTGGAGAATGCCTAATACCAAGTTTGATATTTACCCCACTTTTTGCGTTATACTGTTCATAGAGTCTCAAAACGTGTATTTTTGGTGAAATCTCGGTATCGAATTTTTGGGTGGAATACAATAGTTCCTCTAGTTACTATAGGTAACTATTAGAGGGAGAAAAACTCTGCTAATACATTCACATGACCTCTATATCCTCTAGCTTTATTAGTGGGTATACAAACTATTCTCACTAAAGCTTATTTTCCCATCTACTACATTTTAATATAAATAAACCTTTGCAGAAATAGCTACATTGTACATTTCGTTATGGATACGAAGGGAACAGCAATAGTCAAATGTTTAAGAACTGGACGCTATACGCTGACCTTAAAATTGCGTATTTCTCGCAGTCGCGAGAAACAACTGAATTTTGAAAGGGCTTTAAGAGAATGACCCAGAATTGAATAATTCGAAGCTTTAATAACGGATATCTCAGAAACGGCTTATGCCAAAAAGAACTTATTTGAAATAAACTCTGTGTTTTAAAGAGATCTGCACTTTTTACGTAGCACGTTTTCATTAATCGCTTAACGTTTACAAGTTATACAAGATTATATTACATTCCCTCCGAATGATGAGGACTTTATAGGCCATTACCAGAAAATTCAATATATACATTTTATTCCTGTAAATATCTTTCACATATGGTATTTTAATCAAAATCGTTAAAGCCATATTTTATAAAATAAAAAACTTCGAAAAATCTTCCATGTAAAGGGTAGTTTGGAGTGGGGGATTTTGTTTAAAATCTCCGTGTCGCATCTGTAGAAAATATTGAACCTAAATGCCAAGTTTGGTATTTATCTAAATTTTCGTTTTTGAGTTGTGTTCACAGACACACACACGGACATGTTTCCAAAAATGCTTTGTTATGTTTCAAGGTCCTCAAAACATGTATTTCCTGTGAAACCTCGGTATCGAATTTTTGGGAGGAATGTAATACTTCTCCTACTACGTATAGTAAGTAGGGGAAGTAAAGCCGTTTGATACATTATAAAACTAGAACTTTTATGAAAGTTTCTTTTTACCGTGGAAACGTGTAAAAAGCACAAGGAAAATCTCTAAATTTTGGCATTAAACATAGATATTACTTTGTTTTAATGCTTCTGAAACCCATCAATAGTAGATCATGATACAAAGGATAAACCCACTTTTAACACGTGTGGCATATACTATTTTTAGACAACGCTCGATTTTGTGAAATATGCCTGAAACTAACAGAGATCACGTTTAGAGCGCGGGTTATGAAACGAGAAATGCGGTTAAAAAAGCGAGATGTCAAATATTTTGATGTTTTGTTGTTTCTCATTTTCAGTGAAATTATTTTCACTATGTTTTGCCTTACACCAGACAATGAAGCGAATAAATGTTCTATTATTTCTTTCTGAATTTTTTGGATAAGTACCTACTTCTAGTGTTATTCTTTCTACTGCTTCTGTAATTTCAGTTTGTTCTGAATTCATAATTCCCGCCGTTTAATCGTTATGTAGGTTCAATAAAAATATAACGTCATCAAAGAAGTACAACGTATAACTCTGTAACGAATTGCGATAAATTGAAGTATGACGATTTGCATTGTGAACAGATAATGTGAGCGCCGTGAGAAATTAATCCTGTAAAAAGCCATAATGAAAATTAAAAACTAATCAAACAAAGCGGAGCTTTAAACATGTGCAAATACAAAGGGTATTTGCCATGCGATTGGACTTGAAACCAAAGTTGGTCACAATGCAGATTAATTATCGACTAGTACGATAATCTAAAGCTTTTAGCTCATGTGCACTATATTAGAAGTTCTACTTTTAAGCCTTTCTGCCTAAAAAGTAGTTTTATTGGGTTTCAGAATCTCACGCAAAAGCAAACGTTACACGAAGAGAGAGAAAACAACCTCTACAGTTAACACTATTAAAGCGGGCGGGGCTGCAGGCTCTGCTAGAGAAGAATAAAGGTTAAAGGCACCCAACCAGACCAAGTGTATGTTAATATAATGAGTGCATTTCATAAAATCTGAACCCCGTGATGTTTTTTTCACTTTCTGGTATGCGTTTTTAATGTAATTAATCACTTGATATGCCCAAAAGGCTTCTTTGATTGGAACTAACATAAAAGACCCCTGTGTAGTGGAATCCCGAAGGTACACATTCAAAGCCAGAAGGGAGTATCTGTTTTTGCAGCATTCGGCTCATTTAGATGAAAGTCGGCTGATACCGTGTTTAAACAGATTTTTTTGCCGAAGGGTGTGAAAGGAGGCGAAGGGTTTTTATCCATGATTACCCGAAGTAAAGTAAATCACACCACAAGCTGTGAATGTTCATTAACTTTTACATTTTTCATGCGTCTCTTTGTCCTGGCCGTGTCATGTTTAAGGCCGAAATCTCCGTCGCTTCCCTTCGCATCCCCCATTAGTCTGCGAATAAATAATGAAACATGCGGGCTGACTGAAATGTGCTAGGAAAATGATACTTGAGATGTATAGTGTGTTGACACGCAAGATGTCTAGGAATTTGAGAGCAGCGACTGCCAGAAGGTGATGGAAGGATGGTGTATTCTTCTGAAAGAGAAGAAAACGTCTCCCAGAAGTTGCTGAAAAAGTTTAACTTAGAACTCTATACCCATGACAAACACAGTGCTTTTCCTTCACATTGCGGCCACCACACGGCGGCCGCTAAAGCTCCGACCTACCTCCGAAACAGTTATTATCCCCCAACTACCTTATGTTCTCATATTTATAATTCAATGATAATAATCACATATCTTATAAGAGATGGAGATTTGTCCTATATTCTGAGAAAATTTTCATTTGCACTCGAGAGTCCAAAATCTGAAATTGAGTGAACTCTTCTTGTGATATTTGTCTGATATTTTTCTTTTAATTCTTCCATTAGAGTCGGTTAAATTTCTGTAATTGGATTTTGAAATGTCAATGATAGAGTACTTAACTCCCACTTAATATTCTTCTCAACAAAGCAGAGACTGTGTTTCGCATCGTAAAATAATAGATACTGTATCACAGAGAAACCCGATTTTACATACGAGATTCCCTTGCATGAAACAAAACTTTATGTGTAGTGCGCAGTAAATGCATACAGAATAAGACCACCATGTTTTTTGAACAAACAATAAATGCTAAGAGGTATATGAATGACTTACGCCATTTTTTGAACAGCTGATCGACATTAAATGTCAGTCTCTGTATTTCCAGCAATACCTTTGCCACTGCGCATACAGTCAATAGATTTATTTCAGGAAATTATTTAAAGATAGGGTAATTAGTAAAGTATTATGGCCTTCAAGATCCACTAATTTAACTGTATGCGATTTTTATCAATATATCTTGAAAGATAAAGTGTATGCAAAAAACTCTCATTCATTGGAAGAACTAAAAGAAAGCATCACTTTACTTAATTTCGTATATTAACCCCCAAATGTGAATGAAAATTTCCTGAGAAGATGTCAGAAATATGCTGATAGAGAAGTACAGCATCTCCAACATACTTTAAGGTATGTGCTTATTATCATTGTAATTGTAACTAAACTATGAGCATGTGAGGCGGTTGTGCGGATATTGTAACTGTTTCGACGGGAGTCCGAGGCACAACGGCCGGCACGGGAGCGACCATGCGGTCGCCGCAATGTGAGGAAAAACGCTGTATATGTCACAGGCTTGAATTCCGCCATTTCGCGAAGGTCCTAGGCAGATAATGGAAAACTGGTGTACGCTGAAAAGGTGCGAAATTATACGTCCTGCCGTGGTTATCCATGAAATGGCGCAGCTTATTAGGCATATAGTGTAACTCTAGCCTGACCTATTCCAGCTTAATCTAATCTAACCTTTCGCTATCAGTCCCCTTTTAGAGGAGCCATCGGACAGTGTATATATAATAGTATTCATAACAAAGGTAACATTTTCTATTACCGTTACCTTATTAAGGATATGTTATTTTCTTGGAATTTTTCTAATTAAGCAATACGTGTATTGTTATACACAACATGAGGAAATAGCATTTTAGACATCTCAAAAAAGTTCTTGCGATGGAAAAAACAAGAAGAATGGCAAACTTTCAAGCCCGCTTGTCGGATGACATACTTGGTAAAGTGTTGCAACATGGAATATCTTGAAAACAGTTAAAGCCACGTAAAACGGCGCATATTGTGTGTTTTAATAATCTTTATATTTTTCGTAAAGTTAATTTTTGTTTATTTTTTATGATTTCCCAGTTTGGCAAAACTTACAAGGAACCCCTTGAGTGCGAGGACACAAGTTTAATCTATAGTTAGACTCATTTAAAAGTATTATGCTAAGAATTAAAACAGGAAACATTTACTGCAAATGACTCGCCATGTTGAGGAAGTGTTTTTAACACTTAAATGATTTCAGTCAAATTATATAATATACAAATTCAATAACAGCCCGCCTTAAAGCAATATGTGTATGTAACAATATATAAAAAGTGTATATTACAGTCATTGTACATGTTTATATTATTGTATGCATGTTCAATAATGTTATGTGAGTGTATTACACAATTTAATAATGTAGGAGCTGTGAGAATGATAGGTAGGTTAAGAGTTGCTAACAATGAGGTAACAGTGAGGTAACCTTGAGGCAATAAAGAATTTGAAAGTTTAACAATATACTTGTGATCTTGGAAGCAATAATGTAATTTTAGTGACAGTTTATAAAATAGCCAATCAACAACCAGAAAACCCTTTAGTTAAATCAAGGTATTCTATTGGATTAGGAATAGCCAATCAGAGACTTGGAATACAGAAATTTACAAGTTAAGTCGGTTCAAATCAATTCAGTTGCCTGTAAACAGTGTTTCTAACCGGACGCGAGACACGTCCTCGAGAAGTATAATACGTATTCGTGTGAGACGAAAATAGTTTACGTGTTAAAAAGTGCAAGTATTTAATAAAAGAATCTCACAGCTCTCTCTATATCAGTGAAGTGTTATTTAAATTCTTTCAAGGATTAATAGATGTAGTGAAATAAAATTATAATCTGTGTAAGCCTACATTCCTGTCGCACCACAACCCTGCCAAGACATCCATGTCTCTAAAATAAGTACTGACGCAGCCGAGGCAAACATAAATATACAATATTTAAAGAAACAGTCAAAATTACAAAGTTAATATTTTTTAAACTTGTGGCGAAGGCTACCGGAAACTGCTTACCGTACGTGCGGTTGCAAACAAACTTGAAGTTCGGCTCCCAACAGTTGAAATATAATACAACTCCTTGAATACAATCTACTTCAAATTGACGCCCAAAGTGTGGTGCAAATGACGTAAAGATACCATCTTCTTCAAACTGGCTTTCCATACGTAGCAGCAACAAACAATCTTCTTCAAATTGGCGTCCATGCGTGGGGCTAATAAATATCTTCTTCAATGTGTATCTGGAGGGCCGCATAACATTAGTGCCCAGAGGTGAGGGTCCTTTTATGGAATGTACTATATGTATTTCACTTCACAAAACGCACATTGTCAACATTCAAAAAGCGTTCAAAGTAAGCCATTATCTTGCACCATGAACACTGACTGAAAAATGACGCGCCACAGATCACAAAAGCTCCTACCATCAAGAACGAAGGCGAACTCCTTGGGGGTAATAAACTGTTCAGTACGTTCAGCAAGGTAACCACTCTTAAGAATGCATATATGATCATATTGATATGACGTGATGACGAGAACTGAGAGGAATGTGATGGCATGCCACTGAATGCCTAACAATCTGCCCGGGAGTTTGCGTGGAACTGGCTATCGTTTAAGGCATAGCTGCAAAGGGTGCGATAATATGTTTTGTGTTCGATCATGCCTAAATGTAGTAATTATACGTAGCTGCACTTTAATGCACCTGTTCATTAAAGTGCAGGTTTCCACCAATCAGAAGATCCGCATATAACGAACTTTACTTTTCTTAAGACTATAGTATATACAGGATGTAAAAAAAAACTATTCCATATTTTGAGAGGTGGCAGTATAGACCAAAACAAGAAGAAATATCTAGTAAACATGAGGTCCAAAATGCATACCATAAGAGCTATGAGCACTTGTTCATTTTCGCTACTGTGAAATATCTCTTCTACTGCAAGCTCTTTGCTGCTATGTATGACCTCAGCAAGCAGTAAACAAATGAAGACACACTACTGTGTTATTGTGAAACAGCATAGCTTTTGATGAAATCTGCTTGTGATTACAAACGACCTGCACTTGTGAACCATCGCTAAAGAATGTGCTCAATATGGTGCCCATTCACAGTAAAGCATGCTTCTGCCCAACGGGAACCATGCACTGTATGAAAGACTTCAGATTGGCCACGGATGCTCTGGCAGACACTGATGATTTCTTTCTGTAGTGAATGTACATCATTAATACTGCAATGTAAAGGCATTTCACAAACTTATCAAAACACAAACTGATTCCATTTGAACTAATAAGAATATGTGTTGCACTTATCCAGAGCTCTGAATAAGGTTTACCATAACAACGCTAACAGATGTTTACTGCATGCCGTATCCATAGACAATAACAGTGCCCATATGTTCACTGCCTTCTGTAGGCCGTACGTAATAACAAAGTGCTTGCATTAGAAGGGATGTTTTACAGTAGCGAAGATGATCAAGTGTCCATAGCTCTTAAGGTATGCATTTTAGAACGCATGTTTACTAGACGACATTTTTTTCTTGCTTTGGTCCATACTACTTCTCAAAATATGGAATACTTTTTTTTTAACACCAGGTATATTGTATGCGAGATGAGAATAAAATTAATACTCTCGCGTCTGGGCACATACCACAACCCTGCCAGCTGTTTCACTGCGTAAGGTAAGGTTAATGCACTTATTGGCTCAGGTAAGCCTAAAATATTAGAAATAATTTATGAATATTTTAAACTTGGGCATATGCTCAAGCATAAAGTCGTATGAAACGTGAGCATAGTGGCAATTAAGATGCTCGCATAAAAATTATGAAATAAATCATCGTTTCATAAACATACTCATATCTCAATTGCTATCATTATACTGTTGTATCCTAATATACTATTATATGCACGGAAGAAACAAACATCCAGAGGCTGAATTTGTCCAGTGGTTCCAGGTGGTATGAATTGCACTTTGTATCAACACTACTAGCACTGTAACACTGTTATGATTTACTCGTGACTAAACAGTTCAATTACGTTTCGGAGCCTCAAGCTGTGCTCATCTTTGGATACCTACAGTTCCACACTCATGCCAATATTGTGGTGGCATGGCAGACAATATGTGGAGTTTCGAGTGCCCTAAATAACATTGGCCGATTGCGACCTCGCACTCAAGGTGTTATTGTCAGTGAGTATTTGAGAAGCATTTGCAATCTTTTTATGAAGGATTCAAGAAGTGCATCATTTAATTGTCGCATCAATATACAAATTCATTCTTGCTATACCTCCTCGCTATAACCCGCTATTCATCTTCCTTCACTATAGCAATAGCTCGTTTTTGAAATCTCCTGCCGAAGACAAAAGGGACAGACTGACCGTTATACACTTCAAGAGGAAAAGTAGGGTGTACAATTACAGTGTAACCTAATCTGCTACTGTATTACAAAAATAAATTTCCCTTAACATTAACTTATTTTTACTATTAGTTTATGTGATAGCAAGTAATATTTCAAATTTAAACATTAAACCACTTGGAGCAACTGTTTTATCTATTGTATACTCCGCTTAAAAGCATTCTAGTTTTAAAGGAAGGATAGAATCAGACGACTGAAAAATACAAAGCCAACGCCGGGATTTGAACCACGGGTCTGAGGTTTCCGTCCGGTTACTCTGACCACTGAGCTACTATGACAGCTAGTACGACATTAAATTCTCTAAGTGATTCACATTTTTCCCGGTAATCCACAAGGAGATCTCAAATCGTGTTGAGATGGCGACTTACAATGCTGTAAGTACTTTAAGTTACGGGCTTCATGGTTTCGAGCACTATTAGGTCAGTTAATTCCATTTTGGTTGTGTTTTTACTTTTTTAATCTTAACATTTATCTATGGTTTGACATTTTTTAGAAAGCAAATACCATAGAACACTGTTTTATATAAAGAATAGTTGTGTATGTAAATTTTCTTGAGTTTTTCAAGTCTTTTTCAACTTCCTAACTTAATGCCTACACACGGCTAGTGTGAAAGAACCATTATCTAAACACAGTTAGTCCTAATAGTGGTTAATTATAAAGCCAGGAAATTTAAAGACATACGCAGCACTGCAGCATTGCAAGTCGCATTTGAGATATCTCTGATACTTTAAGATCTCCTTGAAGGAGTAAGTGCTGGAATACTTGAATCAAAAATAGCAGATATAATGCGCGTACGAATATTTCGCCACGGTAGCTCAAATATTAGGAGCATCGGTACGTAGAGCTGCTCATCGGTGGTTCGCATCCGGTTTGCGGCATTCAATGTTACATGTATGTTTTCTAATTTTCTTGAAAACCTTTACCTGAGATGCTTTACCAGTGTCTGAGTAGTATGAAGTTTTATCGTAATCTGTTGACCCCCCCACTCTTCTCCATCACACTTAAAATATGCTTTTTGGGAGTTAAATTACCTCAAAACACATATTTTTAAATAAATCTCGATATCCAGTTTTTAGGTGGAATATAACTCTCTATTGGTAGATGATAAAGAAAATAAAAAGCAGTCCTAAGTTTGGTTATCTCTTATAGTAAAGTTTATTTAAGGAAAATAAAAGATGACACAAAAGTTAAAGCTTTCTTAGCAAATTATTTACTGTTTTCGGAACTATTCTATAAGTCTGCGGTTCTAGTCTGGAAGGGATTTGAACATTTTAGTTGCATTGGCTACTACAGAGTTAAGTAGCTATATTATTTCATTTACTGTGTTTTATTTTTATTTATTGTACTATTTTATACTATGACTTGTATACATTTTATCTCCTGACTAGTGTTTTACATAATTATAATAGTTAACGTCCAGGAAAACACATTTGGGCTGAAAATACAGAGTACGAGTATACACTAAAATGTCTTAGTAAAGCGTTCAAAAATATAAAATTCTGATATATTCACTCGCATGACTTTTTCTACTCTTGACAAGCTTAAAAACGCTTACATATTCTCCACGTACTACATGTTAATCGATATAAACATTTGCATAAACTTATTCTTAATGCAAAATCTTATTGCTAATTTTCTTGTAGGTGTAAGGGGAATATCGTAGGCTTTAAGCGATAGTCAAATGTTTTAAGAGCTGGTTGCTATGTGGAGTATTACATTCTCTTTGTAAGTTCAGAGCATAAAAGAAACGAATAACGAATTTCCATTTGAGAAAAATTATAAGTATTGGAAAATTCAAACACATAACAAGGAATATCTCGAAAATGGTTCACTGGACAAAAAATATGATATAAATTGTGGGTTTTAACGAGATCTACATTTTTTTGTGTAGAATTTTGACTTATCTCTTACGGTTTACCAGTTATGCAAAATTCATTCAGAATGAAGAGGACTTTTGGGGACATTCCCAGAAAACTCATCATATGCATTTCATTTACCATGAAAGTATCTTAAATATATGACATTTTACTCAAAATCGTTAGAACCATTTTTGAGAAACTCAAAATTTGGTAAAAATGTTCCATGTAAAGGGTAGTCTGGAGTGGGGGATTTTCTTGAAAATCTTCGCATCGCATCTTTGAACGATACTGAACCTAAGCACTAAGTTTGGTATTTATCCGACTTTTCGTTTTTGAGTATGCTGTTTACAGACACCCACACACACGAACCTTTTACTGAAAATTCTTTTTTGGAATCAGGAGGCTTCAAAACATGTATTTCCGGTGAAATCTCGACATACAACTTTTGGGTGGAATGCAATACTTCCCCTACTTACTATATGTGGTAGAGAAAGTAAAAATCTGATGGCTCTGAAATTTCATTCCCTTTGCATGATACAAGAAAAAAAAGAATTTTTCCTCTTGTGACAAGTATAAGCACTTAAAAATTCAAACCAACAGCAAAGAATATCGGAAATAGTTAATACCACAAAAAGTTAACAGAATTGTGTTTTTAACGAGGTTTAAGTTTTTTTTTTAAGATTTCGTCTATAGGTATCTTACGGTTCACCGGTTGCATAAAACTCATTCAGAATGAATAGGACTTCGCAGACTATTCCCAGAAAACTCAAGATGTACACTTTATTTGTCATGAAATTATGTTAAACGTATAGTGGGTGTTTTAATGAAAATCGTTAGAGCCTTTTAGAAAAAATAAAAAATTTCGAAAAGTGTTCCATGAAAAGGGCAGCTTGTGGTGGGAGGATTGTGTTAAAATTCTTCGTGTCGCATTTTTGGAAGTTACTGAAAGTAAATACGAAGTGTGGTATCTTCGGTTTTTGTTTTTGAGCTATGATGTTCACTCACACACACACACAAGACACACAAAGGACCTTTTATAATTTTTTTTCTTTTGAGCTCAGTGGAGCTCAAAGTATGTATTTCGGGTGAAATCTTGACATCAAATTTTTGGGTGGAATACAATACGTAGCAGATTATTGAAATCGCTGCAAATACACAAAGGTATATACGAGACTAAAGATTTAGAGGCACGGAAGTCAAATACGCGTTGCAAACACTTGCATGGAGGTCCTATGATAATTTTTAACTCAAAACTGCATTGAAATATTTAAGAACGACAACTTTATAAATCACAAAGTTTAGTTACTTAGCACTGAATTTGAATTGAAGTAGGTGTTTTGTTGCTGCTACGTATGGAAAACCAGATTGAAGATGTATTATATTTCGACTGCTGGGGGAGCCGAACTTGAAGTAGTTGCAACCGCCGGTGTGATACCCGGTAGCCTTCGTCCCAAATTTAAAAATATTAACTTTGTAATTTGACTGTTTCTTTAAATATTATATTTATGTTTGCCTCGGCTGCGTCAGTATTACTGTTAGAGACATGTTTCTCTTTGCAGGGTTGTGGTGCGACTGAAGAATGTAGGCTTACACAGATTATAATTTTACTCCACTCCTTTTATTAATGCTTGATATGACTTAAATAACATTTCACTGATATAGAGAGAGCTGTTAGATTTTTTTTATTAATTACGTGCACTTTTTAACACGTAAACTATTTTCGTCTCATACGAATGCGTATTAAATTTCTCGAGGACGCAGCTCACGTCAGGAACACTGTCTGCAACCAACACGTCCAGTTATGAGCACTGTCTACAAGCAACTGACTTGATTTCTAGCGCCTAAATTTGTAAATTTCCGTATTTCAAGTCTCTGATTGGCTAATCCTAGTCCAATAGAACACCTTTATTTAACTAAAGCTTTTTCTGGTTGCTGATTGGCTATTTTATAAACTGTCATAAAAAAATTACATTATTGTTGCTCCAAGAATGACTAGTTGCATTATTGCACTTTCTTATTCATTATTGCCTCAAGGTTACCTCATTGTTAGCAACATTTAACCTATTATTCTCACAGCTCCTACATTATTAAATTACGTAATACATTCACATAACATTATTGTACATGCATACAATAATATAAATATATACAACGACCGTAATATACACTTTTTATATATTGTTATATACACATATTGCTTTAAGGCGGGCTGCTATTATATTTTGATTATATAATTAGACTGAAATCATTTAATGTTAAAAATACTGCCTTAGAATGGCCACTCTTGGCCACAAGTTCGGCATTTTGGACAATACTACTGCAAACGTCCGGATTCCTTACTCTACGGCTTATTTAGTTTCTGATGGATCCACTGCGAGGTTAACTTTGAACCACATGAAGGGGCAAATCAGACGGCGCGTAACCAACTCTGGCACTAAGAATAAAATGTTTTCTCTGGGGATATTTATGTCATTCTATACGCTAGGAGAAGTGTGTTGAATTTAGTGCCGTCTAAAATGTTTATTCCGGTTTATTCAATCCACTTTGTTCCAGTTTACAGAGTGCGTTAATGCACAACGCGATGCTAAACCCAAGCAAGCCAGGTTTCCTGTTGCACTGGTAAACTGGATATAGTCAACAAGGGCTGCTGTTCTTTATGTATAAAGTATACATGGGGAAAATCTCCTCGTTCCTGGGTTCACACGCATCCATGTAGGTTTGTCTGGCTATGTAACAATTCCAAACCATCCCAGTTCCATGAAAATCTGATGTGTTACACTCACATGACTTTCTCTACTCTTGTAAAAACTATTATTATTCTCCATATGCTTCATGTTAATCGAGATATCGAGATGTTAATCTTATTGCTAATTTTCTTGTAGATGCAAGGGGAATTGGTAGCCTTTAAGCTATAGTCAAACATTTTGGTGGAGTATTCCATTTTCTTTGCATTACAGGACAAAAAAAATGAACAACGAATTTAAGAAAAAGTATACGTATTGGAAAATTTAAGGGAATAACAAGCAATATATCGAAAACGGTTCACTCAACCAAAAAAATGTATATGACATAAATTGTGTATTTTAACGCGATCTACATTTTTTGTGTAGTGATACCTAGTGGTGGTATTTATTAAGTATTTAGTATTACATTAATTGCATAACACAGTCGCATGGGTCATAAGACCGTACATGCTCTCTAGATAAATACCTGGTCTGTATACGTGACTTGCAGTATCAACCAGAAAACAACTATTTTTTTTACAATCACCGCACTATATACATACATACATATAAAATTGAAAAAAAAAAACACACTGAGTCACACTCTCAAACACACACACACACACACACACACACACACAGTCGCGCACAAGTACTCAAGCACCACATATGTTTAAAGAAAAATTACATAAACACCTTATCTCTTAGTACACGTACTTCCATTAAGTATGTGCCCAAGCTTGGCCAGTTTTGGCTGTTTAGAATCATGTCCCAACATGCTGTCCTCCGTCTGTTGGAAGCCAAAAATACTTCCGGTAATAGTTTTTTCCTAATACCCTCCGTCTGCACGCATGCTGCCAAAATATGCGTCCAGTCTTCTTGTTCCCCGCATAATGGGCAAATCCTCCTGCCATCGTCATCAACAATCTTGCGAGCTTTCCACCCTCCCAACCTAAGCCATGCTATTCCAGTCCTCTGTTTTATACTCAATTCCAAAATATATGTTTCCTTACCCCACCTAGTTTTTATTTCATTTTGTAGCTCCAATGTTGATCTTTGTCTACATTCAGATTCGATTTTCTGCCTGTTTATATCGCATAGTCGTCTTTTGACCTTTCTTACAGCACTGTGTGTATTTTCATTACCCCTTTGCCAGATATCATTTAAGCCAATTTTTGATAATTCGCGTTGCAACCCCGCTGCCCACCATTTTGGATGCCCTATGTTGTTTATTTGATGACGATAACATATTGCTCTCAGAGTTGTTTGATCGCCTTTAATTATTCGCAGCCAGTACCTAACTACGTTTAGTTTAGCAAATACAGCATCTTCCCAGCATCCTACCTCCCGAAGAACTCCGTAGTTTGAAGTACCCTTCCCCAACCCTAGAATGCGCTTCCAGAAATTGCATTGTATTTTATTTACATTATCCACCCTCTCCCATCCCCACACTTCACTGCCGTATAGTAATGAGGACCTAACCATTGCTTCATACATGGTCTGTAATGTTTTACTGGCATATCTGGTACCCGTGTCAATATCCTTAATACTTCAGAAAGTTGTCCAATCCCTTTGTGTTTTATAAACTCCATGTTCTTGTTCCATTTTCCGCCCATATCAAACCTTACTCCTAAGTAATCGAAGTGTTTAACATTTTGAATTTCTTCCTCCCCATAGGTCCACTTTTCATGTTGGCCGTACACATATCCATTTTTAAAGGTGACTGTTTTAGTTTTAAGAATATTTACCTCCATACCCCATTGCCTACAGTATTGTCGAAGAGCGTTTAAACCAGACTGCAAACCTTTTATCGTTTTAGAAAGAACTACAATGTCATCCGCGTACAAAAGAATTGGTATTTTTTGGTCTGCGATTGTCGGTGCATCTATGTCTTCCTCCGTCATCACGCTAACAACATCATCAATAAACAAATTAAAGAGTAACGGAGATAGTATACAACCCTGTTTAACCCCCCTCTGCGCTATGTTACATTCTGATGTATTGTGCTGATCGGTCTTGATAACAAACTTAACTTCTTTATACATTGCCCTAAGTGCTCTAATCATTTTCCCCGAAAGTCCTTTACGTGTTAATTTCTCCCAGAGAGCACTGCGTTCTACAGTATCAAATGCCATTTTAAAATCTACAAATACAGTATATACCTTACCACCTTTATTTCTCAAATTGTCATCAATTATTGTTTTCAGAACAAAGACATTGTCAATAGTCGAGAAACCTTCCCTAAATCCTGCCTGAAATTTAGAAACCCTATGATGTGTCTTGGCCCAACACTTAATTCTTTCATATAAGATTCTACTGTAAATTTTTCCAAATATAGAGAGCAGCGAGATACCCCTGTAATTTCCTGGAATGCTGTAACTCCCTTTGCCCTTGTAAAGAGGTTGGATAATGGCGGTTTTCCATGCTTCTGGATATTCTCCGCCTTCAAATATTTTATTGAAGCTTTTTCTATAGAAATCTACCATTTTATTAACTTCTAGCGAGATCTTGAAAAACTCAGCTGACAAGCCCTCTATACCAGCTGCCTTCCCGTTTTTTAAACATTTTATTGCACGAACAACCTCGGCTGTGCTAATTTCATAATCAAGCATTTGCACAATTGGAGCCCCAGTCATCCCTTCAGCGGCCAAAGTATTTAATTGTATTCTAAACTCCCCTCCTTCATAGACTGTTTTAAAGTGCTTTATCCATTCTCCAGCAGGGATAGTTGCCTGAATGGACCTTCGCCTTCGAATCTGTCTAATAACTTTCCACATGTCACCAATTTCCCCATTTTCGACTAATTGACGTACCTCTTCTGCCTTTGCGTCCTGCCAAGCTGTTTTGCTCTGCTTTAGGACTTCCCTATATGACTTTCTTAGATTTGCAAAAGAAATTCTACGTTCTTCACCCCCCCTCTCTTCTGTATTTGATAAGTGCAGATTCCGCTGCTTTCTTCGCTGTTTTACACTGATCGTTATACCAACTATTTGATGTTAAGCTGTTTGATGCATTACCCCTTCCTGTTAGCATGTGCGCACTTGCTTTCTGTATAATATTAGTTATGTTCTGTATACCAAGTTTGGTGTTTATCGGACTGTTCGTTTCTGAGTTATGCTGTTCACAGATACACACACACACACGGACATGTTTCCAAAAATGCTTTATTTGGATTCAGGGGGTCTCAAAACCTGTATTTCCGGTGAAATCTCGATATCGAATTTTTGGGTGGTATGCCATACTTCCCCTACTTACTGTACGTATTAGAGAAAGTAAAAATACGAAGTTCCAAGTAACAATCAAGTATGTATGCGATTATTTACTAATAACTTTACCTTCATCCACTGTTACATTACTTACCTTACTCGGGTCGTTTCGTATCAAGACGTGATTATTTTCTCTGTATCGGAAGAGAAATTCTTTCCCAAAACGCACGAACGAATTCATACTGGGCTATTAACAATATGCAAAGTATCCGTTTGTTCGGCTCCCATTAATCCTGATTTCTAGTTCATCCGGATTGATGTTTACTTACTTTTTTCACCATGAAAATACGTGCGTTCTTTGAGAAATACATATGAATGTATACGGTTGAAATGTTGGCACCGCATGTAGCGTAAAGATCGCCTGTTGGTCGCACCTTCAAGCTTACAATAAGTACAGTTACCGTGGTCAGCGTCACATGGCAACAAAACTAAACTGTATTCACTCTTAGGTTGATCCGCTGCAAAACAAACCCTCCTGGCCAGTGCACTGTGGTTATACCCGGTAGCAATGCGCGCAGGAAAATAGTTCCAGGTTAATAATATTAATTTTAGAATGAATATATCCTTAAATATTATAATATTCTATTCAAATACCCCAGGTTTTGTTTAACGTTGATTTATACAGTTAAACAGAGTTACAAGTCCTAAAATGCAATTCGTATGAGTCACAAAATATTGTTTACTGCCAGAAACCAGCTGTTTTATTTAGTATATGCAGGACAGCGAATTTTTTCTTGTGTTTTCGTCGAATTATGTAAAGCATTAGACGGGAAAACCATTGACTAGCGGTGAAAAAATAAAGTGATGAATTTTTATTACAAGTTATGCGAGAAATATCAAGCACTTTCCGCGAAAGAATGATGAAACTAACTTCTGAGTTCACTGGTGTTTCGAGTACAGCTATAAACAGTGCTTGCGAAGAAAAATCTGAAACGGGAAAAGTGTTTACGCCCAGAAAAAAGCAGAAAGCATGTGAATTAAGCAATGCAAGTATGTAGCGACTTTAAGAAGAATTCAATTCGCGTAACAATGTCCAATTTCTTTTTTAAAATGAACCGCCAACAGTTGATAAAATGCCGCTTCCAGAGAGGGAATAAACGTAAGTTATCGTATACCTATTACTTTATTTTTCGCTCATTTCTTTTAAAATTAACTATTATTGTATGTGCGAACGTTTATTTTGTTGTAACTATCAATCTTATCACCTTTTACCCCTAACAGAATATGCTAGTCACAGTTTCAGTTGTCAACATAAGGACTGTGTTCTTTTTTCACTACGTGTCACGTGTACTCACCACATGGTTTGAAAGTGTGGCAGTATTTCTAGCGCGCATGGCGGAAGGATACATTATAAGGTGCACTGGTTGCCTGGGGCTTGTTTTGGCGCGGATCAACTTAAGAGTGAATACGAAGTAAGATTATATTTAATTCGTTTTCTTGACAATTCTAATAACGATCATAAACCTTCTCTCCTGCTTTTGCAGTAAATCAAATTTCACTATCGCACATCAGAATTTGTATTTTGTAATATTCTGTATCCGGATTACGTCCAGACCGACTAGTTCATATAACCGAGGTTCGTGTATAATACATTCACAGTTATCAGCAAGCCTCGGAACTTCGGACCCGGTGTGTCCTATGGCCAATTGGGGCTACAGTGACGTTGACCTCTGACACATCTGTGTTGTTCCTGGCAGTTGCTTCAGGGGACTCAGAGTCCCGGGTTCGATGGTTGGATGGCAGGGATTTGGAATTTGTTTTTGGTAGAGCTGAGGTTCTAGTTTTCAGGGGTGGTGACACTGCCTTGATGATATTAATAATACTGCCGGCGAAGTTTGAGTTATTTCTTTATTTTGTTACGTAGATTCCTATCTGGTCGACCCGCCACCTTCGTCGTCGAAATCACTGTTATTCTTATCACTTTCGAAGTCGCTACTTATGTGTTTCTCCGACTATCCCTCGAATTGCCTAGATTTCACAACTTCATTTTTACACTATAAATTTTCTGATTATTTTCTTCTAATTTTGTTTCGTCGACCGTCCTCGTGGTTACTTTGTACCGGAATGTGTCTCGGCGTTTCTTTTCCTCTTTCACCCCTTTCGCCAAACTTAGAATTTTCCCCCGCCTTTCTTATGTTTCGTTCTGTTTTACGTTCAAACGTATCATGTGATGTATACGCGATCTTTTGATTGGCTATCATTTTGTTTCATGATTTTATTATTGGCTACCCCCACTTGACAACTTTCACATCTGCTTCTTACAGCTTATTTTGAGTTTTAAAATCTTCCCACGAATATTCTTAGATCGTAGATAAGGCACGTATACTTTCTGACCCTGCTAAGCTTTGAAACCGTTGTAAACTACGCGTCCGAGCCAAAAGTACAAAAGCGAAACTTCCGGTAGGCTTGTTGTCGCCCAAGCAGGTAGATACATCTGCTTCGAGGAAAACAAAACTTGTTTTTCTGCCTTTCCTACAAAACCCATTCCTAATATGAATTCAGCACATTTTTGTCGTTATGTTCGATCGTATATTATTATTATTATTATTATTATTATTATTATTATTATTATTGTTGTTATTATTATTTCTCCTGGGTCTCGATAACCAGCTTCAACAGGTATAACATAAACAAAGGTAACACAACTGTAGTTGGTGACAGTTGATGACAGTTCCTCTGTGTTAATAGGACATCTTTGTTGACATTAAACACTGGTCGCTTAGGCACACAGGGTCGCAACTTCCGAGAATCAGTTATCAGGACGCGAAGGATATGGGCACTTAAGCGTATATAAAAGCTCCGGGAGGAAGGGGGTTAAGGGGAAGGGCACAGAAGGCGAACAGATCCTGGGCAGACTTGGATGCAGATGGGGACCTTAACGTCTCCAGATATATCTTACGTTGGCAGGACTTGCCACACATGCGTACCTCTCACCATAGAGAGATCTTTCTTGGGATCCGTCACACACTAACGCCGTGAAGACAGTTCCTCAAAACAAGCTCCACTTTCCTGATACTTTGAGCCAGAAACATGATAAAGAAATAAATAGGCCGTAAATTCGCGCCATTGTATAATCCACCCCGGAATTTCCCCACTAACCAGGGTAATCAGCGAAAAATCCAAGGTGAATGGCCGGCCGTATGGGAAACCAATACGTGACCTCCTGAATGCGAACATCACACGTTACCGCGGAGCCATTTTGCTTGGCATAATATATCCAAGAGCAGTAGAATTCATCTCTCATGTAAATATCATTCTACCACTTTCAATCATTTTCTCTGTAGTACTGACTTGTTAAAACAATGCTAAACGCTTCCCCCACTAGAGAAAGCAAGAAACAAAGAAACCTCCTTAATTGAAAGAACCAGGTAGCATGCGAAACATCACCAAGAATCATGCAAAATGCAAACGGAAGGAAGGATACTACCGACAAGCGGGGAATCGGGGAGAGAGCCTAAATGTAATCGCGAGGTAACCTTTCACACACCAGGTATAAAGTATACTAGTCTACCTACGCTGGTACTTTATTACCATGCATTGTGTTACCCATTCCTACATTAGGCACTGTTAGATGAGCTAACTAAAATACATAAATTTTATGGATGAAATGATGTGCACCATTACTTAACTAAATGAAAGATAATTCCGTGAAGTGAGCTCGTGTTTCAAAGCCTTAATTAATATGCAGAATATGTACATGCTATCAGCTCCAAAGATGATACTAGACACAACGGTTGTGGTCCAAGGTTATGGGGAAACCGGCGGTGGAGTAAACAACGATAAGTACCACCCACCAGCGTAAACACCGGGCGCGAAATCGGCAAATCTAAAAGCTTCTTCTTACCCTCCTCCAGAAAGTGTATTGAAATAGCGGTTCGAGACGTGGTTCTAAAACGTTCGAGAACCTGTAGAAAGATTCCACTGACTATATAAGTGAACGTTCTCGCGGAAATCAGTCGGTGCAATTGAACTCAGTTGAGTTGAATCAGGCAGTGGGAGTCGAGTTGAGAGCTGAGTCAGTGAGTAGTACGTAAAGAGCGAGTTGGTGATGGCTGTTGTGGCGTGCAGCGAGTGCTGCGGAGTGCCGACTGTGGAGCTCTTGTGAAGAGACTCGTCACGAAGGAAGGAAGGAAGGAAGGAAGGAAGGAAGCACGGAGAATTGAACTAGTTCATACTAGTGAAGTGATAGTGTGAACTGCCAGTGAAGCTGAATTAGATATGAACTTAACACAGCAGGCTTTTATTAAATGTAATGTAAGCTTTGAATTACTTTTTGGCACTTATAAGCAAACCGTGAAAATACAAAGGTAAAATATTAAACTTGGCTAATTTACAGTTCCAACTTGAAATATATTTCGAGAGTTATTTTGCTAATAGCCTTAGCTTTTTATTAAAGCTGTGTTCCAGTATGGACATTTTGTGTTTTCAGCGTAGAGTATCAACATTTGTCACCCACGAAATTTTACATAAAACGTGTTTGACTCCGGATTACATAATTACATACGTTTGCTGCATGTTAAATACTGATTTTTATAGGTTGGATACTTCTAAATTTTTTTTGTTCCATTTATGTCATCTTTAACAACTTAGGTCGCTTAGCGGCTTTAGCTTTGGAACAACTGACAGTGATGTATACCGTTTACTGATTTATATACATTCTTTATTGCCATTTCAACTTTAAAGTCATATCGCAACCTTTAGAATACAGCACATGATTACAATGAAAATACGATATTATGTGTTCTCTGTGTTGTACATAGCGACGGCAGACTGTAACGAAATGATGAATTGTGAGGCTGGATCTGCAATTAAGTATATTATCTTTTTTAAGTATATATTCCAATGAGAGTTGAAATGCGAACAGATCACAAAAATAGACAGAAACATAGTTGGATGACTATATTGTATGCTGTAATCAGGGAGTACCACTGCACATCCATTATGACCATCAAGTCAGGATCCATCAGTGAAGACATGAGTGTGTGCTGGATACAGTGTACACAATGTTTTGTTACTTTCGATTGTCTTCAAATTCACACACAATTTCAAATTCCCTTTCATACTTCCAGACTTGTAAGAATAGAGAATAATCCTGGATAGCGAAATCTTCCCACCCTGAAGTTATTGTGTTTACGTTATTATTTGCCCCACATTTGGGAGAAAATTTGAAGAAGATATTTTATTAGCCCCACGTATGGAAGCCAATTTGAGAAAATGGTTTGTTACGTTATTTTTCCATGCTTCGGGCGTCAATTTAAAGTAGTTTGTATTGAAGGAGTTGTATTATATTTCAACTGTTGGGGAGCCAAACACTTGAGGTAGTTGCAACCGCACGTATAGTACCTGTTTTCCGGTAGTCTTCGCCCCAAGTTTAAAAATATTAACTTCGTAATTTGACTGTTTCTTTAAATATTATATATTTATGTTTGTCTCGGCTGCGTCAGCATTATTGTTAGAGACACGTTTCTCTTAGCAGGGTTGTGGTGCAACTAAGAATGTAGGCTTACACAGATTATAATTTTACTTCACTCCTTTTATTAATGCTTGATACGATTTAAATAACACTTCACTGATATACAGAGCTGTGAGATTCTTCTTATTAATTAAATACACTTTTTAACACGTAAACTTATTTTTTTCTTGCACGACACTTTTTGTGTCTGGTTAGTAACGCTATCTGCAGGAAACTGAACTCTAAATTTGTAAAATTTTCTCCTTTTCAGTTTCTGATTGGCTAATCCTACTCCAATATCTGTTTACCCTCTTATGTAGGACTTACACCCCCCAGGACATACAGGTGGGTGCCTGGGGTCAGAGGCTCGTCGAGGAGCAGACACTCATGGATCAGACAGAACATCCAGGATGGGTGATCAGCCCGATGCCTGGTATGGGAGGAAGGAAGTAGATGAAACGAAATGATGGTGAAATGGATGAAAGGAAAGGTGATGATGGAGCAGTTGGTAGAATGAATGGCGGGGGAAACCGGAGAAAACCCGCCCAGACGCCCCTTCGTCCACCACAAATCCCACAAGCAAGTCCCTGGGATTGAACCCGGGCCGCCTCGGTGGGAGCCGAGTGGTTGCCACGGCGCCGCCCCAATAGAATACCTTCATTTAACCAAAGCTTTTTCTGGTTGTTGATTGGCTGTTTTATAAACTGTCACAAAATTACATTATTGTTGCTCCAAGAATCAGAAGTAGTATTGTTAAACTCTCAAACTCATTATTGCCCCAAGGTTACCTCATTGTTACCTCTTTGTTAGCAATTTTTGACCTATTTCTCACAGCTCCTATATTATTAAACTATGTAATATATTCACATAACGTTATTAAACATGGATACAATAATATAAACGTTTACAATGACTGTAATATACACTTTTTATACATAGTTACATACACATATGGCTTTAAGGCGGACGGTTACTAAATTTATATTTTATATAATTAGACTGAAATCATTTAAGTGTTAAAAATACTGCCTCAACCTACAACCGGGACCTCTGGTTTTGTAGGTTAGGAGGTAGCTAACAGACACTGGCAGTCCTAAAATAAGTTGTAAATAAGAAAAATCTAATGTGTTACATGACTTAGTCTACTCTCTACCGCTTATTAGTGCATATACAGATAATACATAGAAAGCCTGTTTTTCTATCTACTTCATTTTAATCAAGAACAGGGATTGTCATATTGTCGAAACCTCCTATATAATCACTACATTACGGGGAGTAGAGCACAGGACGAGATCTAAAGTAATATATTACACTTTCCTAACACTAGGTCCGACGGGGGTAAGCTAACAAAATACCTATAACACCTGAAAACCATCAAAATTTTATTAAATCATCATGGTCTAGGAAGGAAGGGACCACCTACATAAATGATTCGCATAGTACAGAGTTAGATGTCAAATATATTATACCAGATAAAAGTGATACAGATTACCTTCTTGTTTGGCGAAGCGTCATCCTAAACACGTCTTGCCAGACCCACAAGCAAGGCTCAAAGAGGACGCGAGCTACATGCTACCTCAAGATAAAACCGGTTAACCCCTCCCCTTTTCCTACGCCACTACCTGTTTGCATTGCCAACCTAAGAGTTAACCACACAGTGTTACTACACCACATTCTTACAGTGTTACCATAACCACATGCCACAATATGTTTAAAAAACTGGACACTATATACTGACCATAAAATTCCACATCGTTTCCATGCAATTGTGAGAAACAACTGAAAGGCATCAGGACTAAAAGAATGACAAAGTATGTAACAAATCAAATTATTAATAACGGATATCTCAATAGTGGCTTGTGCCCCAGAAAAAGATCTTGAAATAATCTGTGTGTTTTAAAAGAGATCTACATTTTTTGTTCAGTGCGTTTTCGTTAATCACTTAACGTTTACCAGTTACACAAGATTATACAAAATTCCCTCCTAATGAAAAGGACTTCACAGGCTGTTCCCAGAATCTTCAAGATATATATCTTATTTGTCACGTATATGTTTTTAATATGTGGTATTTTAATCAAAATTGTTAGAGCTATTTTTCAGAAAATAAAACGTTTTCGAAAAATGTTCCATGAAAGTAAGTTGGGTGGGTGATTTTCTTGAAAATCCTATTGTCGCATATTTGGAAGATACTGAACTTAAATATCAAGTTTGGTATTTATCCGGGTTTTCGGTTTTGAGTTATGCTATTCACAGACACACTCACACACACACACACACACACACACACACACACACACACACACACGATGACCTTTTTCTAAAAATGCTTTTCAGGGGTTCAGGGGGGTTCAGGGTGCCTCAAAACATATTTCCATTGAAATCTCGACATCGTATTTTTGAGTAGAGTACAATACCTACCCTACGTAGTATGCGTACTAGAGGAAGTAACTGGTTACTGCTGGTCTCATTGGTGCCTTAATGCTTTCACAATGTCATATTTAGTTTTACCATTTGAATATACGATAGCTATGTAATATACTGTATATCCAAAACTATATTTAAAGAAGACACCTAATTACACAGGCACCTTTCAAACCTTCAGCTATCCTGGTACTCCATTTGCTGTTTGTACCAGATGTTAATTTATTTTTGACTTTCAGAATCAAAGGTTTGAATATTATTTTTAGAAACTAGTTTTATACAACTCTACGTTACAGAGCCTCGAGATAGGTTCACCGGTGTGAGAGTTGAAAATGTTTCCTCCAGAACAACCGGACGATGTAATACTGGCATATGACAGACATTTAATATTATTTTCAGGTTTCATGGACTTGTAAAATATGGCAGAAGCCAATTTTGCCAATGAGAAAAAACTCGCATAAGTATTTGCTTATTTTGTCCAAGATTACTTCCATGAAATTAGTTATCGCAAATCGCAGACCTTGTATTGCAGCATTTTTTGTAGTAATGGCTGAACAATAATGCATTATATATATGTATATATATATATATCCCGAAAACTTGAAGCATTATTTTGGCATCTGTAATTCTGGTGTACCTTTAGATGCGTCTAGAAAAAGTGCTTTATTTTATAGTATAGTCGAGCAATACGAATGTACACATGGGAAGGATCAAAGTCATAATTGTATGATAAGAAAGGTTCCTAGTAATTTACTTGCCCTCTAAACTATAACTAAATCAAGGCGGAAATAGCCCAACTGGGCCAGAGTCTCTTTAACACACACCCGAACCTAGGACTCACACTCCCCAGGACGCACGACAACGCCCGGGGCAGACGCCTGACGAAGGTCAGAGGGCCTACGGATCAGAGAGTGAGAGACCAGGGTGGGTGATCAGCCACACGCCCAGGATGAGAGCGAGAAGTGGACGATAGAATGATAGGAAAGGTGATGGAGCACCGGTGGAATGAAACATGGTGGAGGGAAAGCGGGAAAAACCCGCCGCTTTGTCCACCACAAATCCCACATGCGGGTCCCTGGGATTGAACCCGGGCTGACTTGGTGGGATGTCGAGCGGTCATTGCCAGTTGATAGTTGGTCTCAAATTATATACACTCAACTCATTATGGACACAAAAATGCGAACAGCAGCAGCCAAGGTTCACTGACTGGCAGGTAAACAGATTTGCTGAGTATTGTCTGCAAACACCAACAGACTGTACGAGGGATAGAGATGATTTGTAACTTGCGACGTCACTGTTTAAAGTCAATAAGTTTTCAACTTCATTTCTTTTCATTCCTGGCTTTAATGCTTAGAAATTTCCATGCTTGATCATCACGTATCGGTTACATCAAGTGAAACAAAAACCCAGACCATTTCTGCAACTAGGTAAGCTTCTTATAGATAAGAAGAAATATAAAATTTGATTTTGAATTATATAATTTGCTCTATTGTTACACCACGGGAATGTCGGCTCTCGGGTTGCCAACTTGCCAGGCGCACGCCCCTGGCAGCAGTCGATAGTGAACCTACAGAATACATATACTTTGCTTCAATTAAGTAAAACGTATTTCTTTCTTATCCATGTGGTGTAATTCTAAGAGGAGAATTCGTTTTGATTGTATTCAGCAACGCATTTGTGTCACCCTGACGCAAGAGTTGGTCAGCCCTGTTGTGGAGCACGCACTAATGGACCAAGTGGACCAGTCAGTCAGTCAGTCACTCCTGGAATCAAGAGACATTCGGTACAAGCATCTGTGTTAATCTGGCGAGCAATACGCTTGACCGATGACAAGGAATATGTCTCTAGCGAGCCTGGAACCAGTGGTCAGCTGGTCGCCAATTACTCACGTTAATGAACATCACACGATAGTTTTGTGGTTAATTAATTTCACTGCTTCCTTGTTGAAGTCCACTGATGTGCTGCAGCTTAGTGACGGATATTTCTTTATGCGGGTTTCTGTACTATCATGTAAACCGCAGCAAAGTGCTCTGTATTTGTTTTCAAGTAATGCTTATAACTACAAATACGTAAAACATAAACATAAATTTGTTAAAATACGCGTAAAAAGTGCTATATATGAAGAAAGTTTGTAAAAATATGCGAAAATAATGAAAAAATCCCAAAGTACTATAAAAACATATTTTAAAGCCAAAACATCCTATACTTCTTAGCATGTTCACTTTATTAGATTAAAATATGGTTTTGGGGTTTTTATTCATATTTAATAATAAAATACCCATTGAAGTATAACAAATTACATGGAGTTTATAGATTTAATAATTTTGAAAGCCTTAAACTCGGAAAAAATAAAAGAAGTTACTGCTGCTTTGTCCTAGCTTAACCCTAATTAGTACGCCAGTAAATGAACCGGTTAGTGAAAATAAAAAGTTTCCAAAAATTGTAGGAATTTAATTTCATACGTGACATCGTATAGAGAAAGTGCTATATTTTCTCAACTATATCCAACTTGTTGGCAAGCATAGTGCGGAGTTTTCCAGATGTGTTTCCTGGAAAGAATGGTTTGGTGGAGTTTTTAAATGTGTTCACTCAAAAATGCCCGAATAGAATATCAGGAAACCCCTGTTCATTGCTAACAGAAATGTAAATCTTACAAAATATGAAAAGTTTACCAAAGTATTATAAAATATGACGCTTTTGATATTTTTAACTTAATGTTTTTTTATTTGCAATGTTTTGGTTTAATATTTAAGGAGTTAATGCATATTTTCCGTTATTATTCGGTACGTATACAATCACTTGATAATTTTTATTTTCCTTACCATGTATCTAGTAGGTAGAGATGCTATAGCATTCAACCCAAAAGTTTTTAAGTTCAACCTTCCAAAGATGCAGCAGGAAGGTTTTCAGGAAAATTCCCCCAGTCCAAACTATCCATTATGTAGAACATTTTTAAAAACTTTTATTCTCTAAAAGTGACTAACGATTTTCATTAAAATAGCATACATTAGATATTTACATGACAAATAAAATGCATATCTTGAATTTTCTAGGAATAACCTGTGAATTCCTCTTCATTTGGAAGGAATTTTGTATAATCTTGTATAACTAATAAATGTAAGTGATAGACGAAAAAGTACTACAAAAAAGTAGATCTCTTTAAAATAAATTAATTTGAAACAAACGTTTTGTGGCATAAGCCATTTCGGATATAGCCGTTATTAATTGTAGATTTGCTCAATACTTGGACATAGTCCTGTCGATTTTCAGTTGTATGGAAAGAGTATGGAATTTTAAGTCCATCATACAGTGTACAGTTCTTAAACATTTGAGAATTGTTGTTCTCTTTGTATCCTAATGAAATGTGTAGTGTAGCTGTTTCTGCAAACTTTTATCTGGATTAAAATGAAGTAGATAGAAAAATAAACTTTCGTAAGAATAACTTGCATAGCCACTACTAAACGAAAGAAGGTAGGAAAAGTCGCGTGAATGTAACACAAGAACAGTGTAGTTTTAGATGACTAAAACGCATGCGGCCTTTGCATCTCATTTGCTACCCCTGAATGCAGTTCTATTTGGGCGAAACTGCCTGGTTGAGGCTTATTATCAAGCATAAGTATTCTTAAGCAGTTGACTTCAATTATCTGCACTCAAACCATTATGTCACTACAAAGAATGTAAACAACAGTGGTCATGTGTCACTGACGGGCAGGTAGGCACGGTCTGATGGGTGTTCTCTGCAAATGCCAACAGACTGTGTGTGGGATAGGGGTGGTTGCAACCTGCAATGTCACTATGTAAACTCCAGTAAGAGTTCAACTTCATTTCCTTTCGCCTTGTCTTTAACGCTTAGAAATGAATATGCCTGTTTATTATCAATTATCATCATCATCATAAAAAATAGAAGTATGTAACTCGGTTCAACATCTCATTTCATCGAAAGTATTTGTAGGTTCTTCGTTATATACGATTCACTGCATAGGACGCAGATGACCTTATGTGCACAGTCGTCTTCCTGTGCCATCTGCTCAAGCAACTTGCGGCTAGATGGACTCAGTTACCTTCTCGGAGTCTAGTTTATTGCTATTGAACTAATCTGCAGGTATACGTTTGTGGTCATATGATTACTGATGTGGTCTTTATGATGCGTAGTCGCCTTCTTGTAATACTTATTTTATTTGTTTTTCTTTTGTTCTGCGACTTTTAACCTATCGACTGAGGGGAAGACGCCAAAATGCGAGTAAGATAGGCGAGTACCCGGGATGTAAACCAGCGACCTCTCGAATGTGAGTTTCAGAGATTGCTGCCAGAACCATCTGTGTGGTTCGTTTTATTCAGTATTTAAAATGGATATTAAAGAGTTCGTTTTCGAATTCAGTTCATGGTTTTACTAACCTTTAAAAACTCTTTGGTTAATGAATGCTAATTTGAGAAAGAGAGAGGAGAGAGAGAGAGAAGGCCCCCGGTAACGTGACAGGCTCGCGTTCGGGAGGTCTCAGGTTCATTATCGTCCACTGCCTACTCTGACTTTGGGTCTTTTGTGATTTTCTATCATCGAAAGGCGAATGCTGGGGTAGTTTCTTACCTATCGGGATTTTCTTTCCATCATCCCACTTTAATTCCGTTTCCTTCTCGTTTTTCAGGCATGCTGCTAGGTTTCGTGGCGCATGGTGGTGCCGGACAGATGGCGCAAATGATTGCTCTAAAGTAAAGAGTATCCCCGAGGACACCAGAGGTCTGTTTGGTTGACGGTTCGTTCATCGCCCCTTCTAGGCAGCTCCAGTAATGTGACGGGTTTTCGAGTCAGGGCTGTTTGGGACTTCCGCGGGTCTATGTGTCTTCTCTGCCTATGGTCTGTAGCCTCTTGTGATCCCCTCATTTCATCCCTTCCTCTTCGACGGGTGGTAGCCGAAGTAGATCTCACGTAGGTCGTAGTATGCGACATGTTTCCCTCCGTTGTATACCCTGAGAGAGAGTGTGCGTGTGTGTGTACACCGATTTATATTAAATAACTACAAATTTAATAAAATATGTGGTAAAGGTTCAAGTTGAAGTAGTAGTTGCCTAAGCAGTATTTATATTTATGATCATAATCATCATCTCCATTCAAGATTAGATACGAGACCTGTACCAGCTTCATTAACCCAGTTACGTTTTTTGTGGTTCTCAAACATCTCTATAGCATTTCGGTCTGTAATTAACTTTTCCTGGGGTTGGGCAGTTGAGCTTGCTTTATATTTTCCAAGCGACATTTCCAGTTAGTCTTATAATTCTGAATTCTATCTGTTATTGGGCTAGTATCTAAATCTGAAAAAAATATTAACGTTCCTAACGTGAACCTTAAGGTGTGAATTTGATATACTTACAATTTTCATTTCGGTGAACTAAATTTTATTAAAAGTCTATTCCATTACACAGTGTTTGACCCATAAAGTAAAACTGGACTTGTCATTGATTTAGTTATATTTATTTCAATGTTTTTGTCCGTGAAACCTCTGTGATTTTACTATACAATTCTTAGAATTTATTTAGTTTTTATTCCAATATCCTTATCGTATCCATGCAATATTAGTTTACTGAAGTTCATTAACCGTTATTACCATCTATTTTTTTCAAAGTTGTTTTTAATTCTCAGTTTGTATCCCTCTTATACAGCAAATGTGATTCTTTCTATGGTCTAGTGGAATTTATACTCCGTTAACTTCACAAAGCTTTCAAAGATATAATAAATTATTATTTTATCCTTTGGTATTAAGCTGTATAATTTGCATGAAAAATAAATACTCTTATTCATTTGTAATTCGATTTAATAGACATGGCGCAAAAAGAAAATGTATAAAGAGCATAAACAAGGAAACTAAGAAATACATCATCAGATGTAAAAGCGCAGGTATAGCTGTGGGCTACACCAGTTTATATAGACACAAATACCCCAGTAGTGAGCAATAAACAATATATGTAAGTAATTCTAATGTAAAAGAGAGAATAAAAAATCTGGTGTGTTACACTCTGCGGCGGTGGCGTATGTTAATAAGGTTTATGTGTAATAAATTTTTAAGTTTAGTTATTTATGATTTTTTTATTAAATGTTTTATTTATGCCTCGGCTGCGTCAGTAATATCTGGTAGAGCAAGTAGGTATATCTAAATAAAGGTGGTAGGGCTGCAGAATAATTTTACACACTTTACAACAATTATAATTGTGAATTTTGACTTGTTTATTACCCCTTCACGGCAGTTGAATAACACTTTTACTGCCAACTAAATATGGAGCTGTGGGATATTATTCCAAACTACATTTTTTAAAAGGCCAAAATTTATCTATTATCCGCACTGCACTAAATTCTCACATTGCACACTCTGAGACACAACTACGGAACAGAACTGCTTGGGCACGTTACCTCTTAGTGTTCACAGTTTAAATTTTCACATTTAATCTTTCTAGTTTCTGGTTGGCTAAGCCTACTCTAGCAGAACATACACTTCGTGATCAAAAGTATCCGGACACCTGGCTGAAAATGACGTACAAGTTCGTGGCGCCCTCCATCGGTAATGCTCGAAGTCAATATGGTGTTGGCCCACCCTTAGCCTTGATGACAGTGTTCACTCTCGCAGGCATACTTTCAATCAGGTGCTGGAAGGTTTCTTGGGGAATGGCAGCCCATTCTTCACGGAGTGCGGAACTGAGGAGAGGTATCGATGTAGTTCGGTGAGACCTGGCACGAAGTCTGCGTTCCAAAACATCCCAAAGGTGTTCAATAGGATACAAGTCAGGACTCTGTGCAGGCCAGTACATTACAGGGATGTTATTGTCGTGTAACCACTCCGCCACAGCCCGTGCAGTATGAACAGGTGCTCGATCGTGTTGAAAGATGCAATCGCCATCACCGAATTGCTCTTCTACAGTGGGACACAAGAAGGTGCTTAAAATATTAATGTAGGTCTGCGCTGTGATCGTGCCACGCAAAACAACGAGTGCAAGCACCCTCCAGGAAAAACATGACCACACCATAACACCACCACCTCCGAATTTCACTGTTGGCACTACACACGCTGGCAGATGACGTTCACCGGGCATTCGCCATACGCAAACCCTGTCATTGGATCGCCATATTGTGTACCGTGATTAGTCACTCCACACAATGTTTTGCCACTATTCAATCGTGTAATGTTGACGCATTTTCCTGCGTGATGTGTGGATTATGAGCAGCCGCTCGACCATGGAATTCAAGGTTTCTCACCTCACGCCTAACTGCCATAGTACTTGGAGTGGATCCTGATGCAGTTTGGAATTCCTGTATGATGGTCTGGATAGATGTCTGCCTATTACTCTTTAAGACCCTCTTCAAATGTCGGCGGTCTCTGTCAGTCAACAGACGAGGCCGGCCTGTACGCTTTTGAGCTGTACATGTCCCTTCACGTTTCCACTTCACTATTGCAACAGAAACAATGGACCTAGGGATGTTTAGGAGTGTGAAAATCTCGCGTACAGACTTCTGACACAAGTGACACCCAATCACCTGACCACGTTCGAAGTCCGTGAGTTCCACGGAGCGTCCCATTCTGCTGTTTCACGATGTCTAATGACTACTGAGGTCGCGGATAATGAGTACCAGGCGGTAGGTGGCAGCTCAATGCACCTAAGATGAAAAACGTATTTTTGTGGGGATGTCTGGATACTTTTGATCCAATAGTGTAGTTTTACTTTGATTGGCTTTCTGCACTTGTGACCATTTACAAACGGTTTGGAACGTTACCTAGTTATTGTTCCATAGCCTGTTGGTAGCCTTTTTCAACTTTCTAAGTAATTTTTGTCTCGACGTTACCTTATTATTAGCAACCTTCGGCTTCCACTTTGTGAGTCTTGTTTTGCTACGAAAAGCAGCTTGCTTCTATCGTCACGGCTCCTACATTATTAAACCAAAAAATAAATTCAAATATTTTATACATATGTATAATAAATATAATACAATGGCTATCATATACACTTTATATGCTATAATATACTTAGATTGCTTATAGGCGGGCTATTATTTTTATATTGTATAATTATACTGATATCAGTTAAGCGATAAAAAATATTGCCTCAACTCATAGACTTTTTCTACTCTCTATCATTTATTACTGTGTATACAAATTATTCTTACGAAAGTTTATTTCTTTACCTACTTTATTTGAATCCACATTAGCATTTGCAGAAATGATTACATTACACATTTTGTTAGGATCAGCGATGGTCAAATGTTTAGGAACTGGACGCTATATGCTGGCTTTAAAATTTCATGTTGTTTCCATGCAATAGCGAGAAACAGCTGAAAATCGATGGGACTTAAAAAGAATGACAAAAGTATTGAACAAATCGAACCATTAATAACGGATATCTCGAGAATAGCTGATGCTGCAAAAAGAGTTACTGGAAATAAATTGTGAGCTTTAAACATATCTATATTTTCTGTGATTACGTTTTCAGTCACTATCGCTTAACGTTTACTAGTTATACAGGATTGTACAAAATTTGTTCCAAATAAAGAGGACTTCACAGGCCATTTCTATAAAATTCAAAATGTTATTTGTCATATAAATATCTTTAATGTATGGTAGTTTAAACAAAATCGCTAGAGCCATTTTTAGAATATAAAAATTTTAAAAACTGTTGCATGTCGCATCTTTGGAAGGTACTGAACCTAAATACCAAGTTTGGTGTTGAGGCAGTATTTTTAACATTTAAATATTTCAGTCTAATTATATAATATAAAATTCAATAACAGCCAGCCTTAAAGCAATATGTGTATAAATGACATTAAATATATGTAACAGTCATTGTGTTATGTTTATATTATTATGTACAAGTTTAATAATGTTATGTGGATATAGTAAGTAATTTAATAATGTTGGAGCTGTGAGAATAGAGGTCAATGAGGTAACCTTGAGACAATAATGAATTGGAAAGTTTCGTAATGCTACTAGTAATTCTTGGAGCAACAATAATGTCATTTTTTAGACAGTTTATAAATAGCCAATCAACAACCAGAAAAGGCTTAAGTTAAATAGAAGCATTCTATTGGAGTAGGATTAGCCAATCAGAAACTGAAATAGAGAAAATTGTATAAATTCAGGCAGTTGAAGTCAGTTGCTAGTAGACAACGTTCCTAACTGGACGCGAGACGCGTCCTCGAAAGTTTAATACGTATTCAGTGTGAGACATATAAAATTCATTACGGCGAGAATATTATAAAGTTTACGTGTTAAAAAAGTGCAAGTAATTAATAAAAGAATCTCACAGCTCTCTATTTAAGTGAAGTGTTATTTAATCGTGTGAAGGATTAATAAATGGAGTGAAGTAAAAATTATAATTTGTGTGCCTACATTCTTTAGCCACATCACACCCTGTTAAGAAAACATGTTTCTACAAATTAATACTGACGCAGCCGAGGCAAACATATATATAGTAAGTAATTTAATAATGTTGGAGCTGTGAGAATAGAGGTCAAAAGTTGGTAACAATGAGGTAACCTTGAGACAATAATTGCACTGTAGTTGCAACTACTTCAAACTGGCACCCAAAGCGTGGTGCTAATAACGTATATAAAGTAACTCTTCAGTGTGTATCTGACTTTTCGTTCTTAAGTTATGGTGTTTACAGACACACGCCCGCGCGGACCTTTTTCTAAATATCCTTGTGGATTATTCAAGGGAACTCTAAATGTATATTTCCGGTGAAACCTTAGTATTGAATTTTTGGGTGGAATGCAATACCTTCTCTACCTACTATATACGTGGCAGATAAAGTAATAAAACGTGTTGAAAAAGTTTCTGTTTGCATGAGCAACACGGGGGAGTGCACATTAGTAGTTATTAATTATGGGAAGATTCCCACAAATAGAATGAAGAGGAGTTAACACGATTGATGAATGAATGCGCACTTCAGTGGTATCGGAAAGGCACGCAGGCGTAACTCAAAGGCTAAAGCAAAAACAGATATCACGATAATCCCAGTGCTCTGACGGCAGCTGAATCGCTCCATGCTTCAGCCATAAAATTTCAAAATGCGAATTTTGATGGATGTCAAATCTTTATTGATGTCTCCATCGCCCTGTGCAGAAATGTTATGCTGTCTTTTGCTTCAAAAAGGCAAACAATGTCACCTGAGAACTACGCAGAGACGAGCTCAGGTAAAGATTGTAGTTCTGTTTACTTTCTTAATGCTAGGGATCATTTTATCCAAACCTTTCTACTATAGTACCTACTACATAGTAGGTACATGGAGTATGAAAATTGTTAAAACAGCCGAAATTTCACGCAAAACCAGTGTCAGCAATAAAAGGGACCTTTAACGTCATACTTGCTCCCGGTGCAGAGAGAAGAGCTCATTGAGAATTGTAAAGCAGGTGAGGTAAGGGGAACGGCGAAGTTACTCATAAGGGATGAAGAAACATTAAAAACGATTCTTAAGGACTGTTTCATTACGTCTTACGTAATCAGTTTGGCTGACCCTGCAATAAATACAAATGCATCTTCAAATGAGACATTTGCTCGCAAATTACGAGCAGCCAGATAATGGAATGTTAAATTTGTAAGTATTTTTCCCGTAAGCAATAAGGAAAAGAGTGTACAGCTTTAACGTTCAGGCTTGCTCGTAGATAAAGCGATTTTTTGATTGACCTTATAAAAGTGAGAATTGCCGAGAGGTGGAGTTGTAATCAAACCATGCAAGTCATTTGGCTGCTTGCCCTTTATAACGACATTCTCCACGATTTTCATGCGTGCTGCTATTGTCACAAGTTGCTTATTCCTGGAAAGAAAAATATTTTCAACATTTTTGCTGTAATGTAATCAGAATGCAACACGAAAGAGCAGACACATGTCTTCATGTAAATCAAACAGAATCGAATATGCAATATATATTAAAAGTACTGCACTACTCTGCAGATATGCGCCCACATTGGTAAACTATTTGCCTAGTAAAGTAGTGACAAGATGAATATATAAGTACCTTATTTTCCGCCCTTCCTTTTGGAAAATATGAAGGAAGCGCTGCTAATATTCATCACGGAACGTTAGTAGCTTGCGTGAAAAATAAAGCTTAGAGATTTAGAGATTCACAGCCAGAAGAACAGGTGGGACTGACATCTCTTTGGCACTGACGAAGATGTATAAGAAGTGGTGCTTTCATGGATTCTAGGTCAACCTAAAGCCTTCTTGCCTCTTCAACTTAGGTTGCAGCGCAAAGTTTCTGGAATTGTAAAGGAAATTTGACTTAATAGTTTGTGTGTAGTTTTGAGGTTTGGCACAAGTGTAGATAGGAGTTTTAAGAGGAACATTGTCAACCTCAAGCTGGCGTACATCCAAAGTATTGCTGACGGAACAAAGAAGAAATTCTGAGTGGAAGGTGCATGTTAACAAACTACTTCATTTTGGTGCAAAAACTGTGCTGCTATCACCATTGACTAAATAATTTTTATCTTGTGTAGCCCCTACTTATATTATAGAGGAAGAGCTGCATTTCATCAAAAAAGTTGTATCGAGATTTCACCGGAAGTACATGTTTTGTTGCTCCCTCTATAGAAAAAATTTAGAAAAAGGTCCAAATGTATATGTGCTGAACAGCATAACTCAAAAACTTTTATCTCTATTCAGCATCTTCGTTAGCTTTTATTTTTACTTTCTCTACTACGTATAGTAAGTAGGGAAATATTATATTCCACCCAAGAATTCGATACAGATTTCACCGGAAATATATGTTTTGAGGCCCCCTGAATCCAAAAAAATAATTTTTGGAAACATGACCGTGTGTGTCTGTCTGTGAACAGCATAACTCAGAAATGAACAGTCGGATAAACACCAAACTTGGTATTTACGTTTTGTATCTTCCAGAGATGCGGCACAAAGGTTTTCAGGAAAATCCCTCACCCTAGATTACCCTTTACATGGAAGATTTTTCGAAAATATTAATTTTCTCAAAAATGGCTCTAATGATTTTGATTAAAATATCATATATTTAAGATGCTTTCATGATAAATAAAATATTTATCTTGAAGTTTCTGAGAATGTCTCCAAAAGAATTCTTCATTATGAACGACTTTTGCGTAATGGTAAACCATAAGAGATAGACAAGATTTTACTCCACAAAGATGTAGATCGCGTTAAAATATACAATTTCTGTCATATACATTTTTTTGTTGAGTGAACCATTTTCGAGATATTGCTTGTTATTCCCTTAAACTTTCCAATACCTATACCTTTTCTCAAATGGGAATTCGTTATTCTTTGTTTTTCTCTTTTTGTCCAGGTAGTGCCTCGAGAATGGAATACTCCACGTAGCAACCAGCTCTTAAAATATTTGACTATCGCTTAAAGCCTACGAATTCCCCTTGCATCTACAAGAAAATTAGCAATACGATTAACATCTTGATATCTCGATTAACATGAAGCATATGGAGAATAAGCGTTTGTAAAAATAGTTTGTACAAAGGTAGAAAAACTCATGTGAGTATAACACATCAGATTTTTTTATTAATTCAGAAAGATCTTTAACGACTCTGAATGAATTACAATATGTTCAATACCTTTATATGACTAAGAATATGTACATCTTGAATTTTCTTCAAATATCCTCTGAAGCCCTCTTCTTTCAGAATACATTTTGCATTATTTTTGCTTCACTGTTAAACCATTAGAAATATATCTACAAAACCTTACTACAAAGAGTGTAAATTTCTTTAAAATTAAAGCTGTTTCAAACAGCACTTTTGTGACTTGAACCATTGCGTTTTGTCATTTTTTACTTTCTCTACTACGTATAGTAAATTGGGGAAGTATTGCATTCCACCCAAAAATTGGACACCGATATGTTACCGGAAATACATGTTTTGAGGCCTCTGAATCCATAAAAAGCATTTTTAGGTCCGTGTGTGTATCTGTGGATATGTGTTTCGAAAATTTTTATTTTCTCAAAAATGGCTCTAGTATTCTGATTAAAATATCATATGTTTAAGATAGTTTTGAAGCAAACAAATTTATATCTTAAATTTTCTTGGAATATGCCCAAAAGTATTCTTCATTCTGAATGGTTTTTGCATAACTGGTGAACTGTAATAGACAGAAAAAATCTTATTACACAAAAAATGTGGGTCTCGTTAAAACACACAATTTATGTCATATTCATTTTTTTCTTTTTTTCGAGTGAAACATTTCCTAGATATTCCTTGTTACTTGTCTGAATATTTCAATACTTATTACTTTTTCTCAAATGGGAATTTGTTATTCGCTTTTAATGTCCTGGACACGCAAAGAGAATGGAATGCTCCACATAACAACCAGCTTTTAAAATATTTGACTATCGCTTAAAGGCTACCATATTCCCCCGTGTACCTGTAAGAAATTGGAGATAAGTTTAATATAAATAGATGGAAAATAAGCTTTAGTAAAAGTAGTTTGTTCAAGAGCAGAGAAAGATTTGTAAGTGCATCTCAGATTTTTTAAAGTACTTCCACCCTTCAGATGCCATGAAAAGCATATGAAATTTCAAAGCCAACACATAGCGACTCGCTTTTTAAACATTTCACTATCGACTCAGAATCCTCTATAACCTTTGTGCTACAATTAAATTGTAATGAAACGTTTTCTGCAAACTTTTCTCTCGATTTAGTTGAACTAGACAGAAGAATATGATTTGTAGGAATGCTTCGTAGAAGCGAGTAAATTAAACGATAGTGACTAGAGAAAGGCATGTGCATGTAACACCAACACACAGATATAAAGCAACCCCACTGGGCGGTATATCGTAAATACTTGAGCCATTCACTCCCAGGTCTCGAGTTGGTAGCTCACAAGGAGCATTCCACTAGTTCTAAACTGTCAGTTCTTTTTGGTTTTACGGGTAGCTTTCTGAAGTGGTGTACTGTTTTAGAAATTCGAACGGTTTTGGCCCAACGTGATATTTAGGGTCTTTTTGACCATTCCTTTCCAGTTGACTAAGCCACTGAACTTCAATGCACAGAATTTCAATATTGGAGGTTAATCACGACTAATATACTACCAAATCTATGGACGAGATGGGCCCACGTGATACATGCAGTAATTGGCATCTTAATAGATTTAGACAGCACTGTGATGGAACATATGTTTTGTGCTTAATTAAAATAACGGAATCAAGAGATTTTCTATTTTCCTTTGTTATTTGTTTTAGGCTATACTAATAAATTAAAACAAACCAATTATATACAGCAATAAAGACGAACATGAAGTTATTGCAGCTGTATTTGATGTTGGCGCAAGGTGATTTTAAATCTTTGCACATACACAGTACGCAATTTTTTTCTTTAGCACAACCTGTAATATAAGTTTATGTGAAATGTTTATCTAGAATCGAAATTATGGATGGTGGTTGGCTGCAATTCTTTTATTACAGGCATATATATTTTCAAAAATAGATTTAATTAATGCCTTTGCTTCCTCTTAGTAAATGACGGTAATAAGAATTGAAGATAAACATAACAACATTTTAAATAATTTTCGCAAATATGGAAGAAATAGGAAATATGCAAATATAACAATACAAATTAATTAATAAACAGTCAATTACAAAACTAAGGTTTAACTAACAGCAAATGTGCAGTCATAAATTAGGTGAAACATGGTAACTTCCCTCTAACTTTCTGGTCTCAAATACAGGGTTATTCGGAAAGAAGGAACAGACTTCAAACATTTATTTCTAATCAACGACAATAGATGGGGATACATCATTGAATAGAGAAAAGTTCAAATTTTTATTTTATGTGTTCAAAATGAATACCATTTGTTATGCGAGGGCGACCAGTGCTTTTCCGTTTGCATACGCAACCATCTTCTACGAATTTGTTGTATCAATTGTAAATTTTTTATGACGAGGCGGCTCGTTGTTGAAGTTACAACGAAATGCACGCTGCAATGAAACAATAGATTTACGCTTTGCATACTGCAGCACACAAAACGGCTTTTCCTGTGGCGTCGCCATTTTCTCGTAAACAAAATTCTCGTAAGAATTGAAGATAAACATAATAACATTTTAAATAATTTTCGCAAATATGGAAGAAAGAGGAAATATGCAAATATAACAATATAATTTAATTAATAAACAGTCCATTACAAAACTAAGGTTTAACTAACAGCAAAAGTGCAGTCATAAATTAGGTGAAACATGGTAACTTTCCTCTAACTTTCTGGTCTCAAATACAGGCTTATTCAAAAAGAAGGAATAGACTTCAAACATTTATTTCTAATGAACGACAATAGATGTCGATACATCACTGCATAGAGAAAACTTCAGATTGTTATTTTATGTGTTTAAAATGAGCACCATTTGTTATGCGAGGGCGACCAGTGCTTTTCCGTTTGCATACGCAACCATCTTCTACGAATTTGTTGTTCAATTGTAAATTTTTTATGACGAGGCGGCTCGTTGTTGAAGTTACAACGAAATGCACGCTGCAATGAAACAATGGATTTACTCTTTGCATACTGCAGCACACAAAACGCTTTTCCTGTGGCGTCGCCATTTTCTCGTAAACAAACACAGCGTCGCTGTAGGCTGAATGGAACTAATAGGTGGGGCTAAAAATTTTGAACATTCCTCTATTCAATGATGTTTCGTATGTGTCGCTATCTATTGTCGTTCATTAAAAATGAATATTTAGAATCTATTTCTTCTTTATGAATAACCTATATATTCCGAATACAAGTGATCAATGAATGGAAGGTAACTCAGAGGTGCTTAAGTAACTTCAGTGTAAAAGCATATACTCATAATGAGGAATTTGTGACTAAAACTAGGTACTCGAACCTTCAGATATTAAGATGAAAGCAGTATCTTTTCTCAGGTTAAAAGCTCTTGAAAACTCCGGTCGATGCCGCTAGCCTCGAAATGTTCCTATCAAATCAGAAAATCTTTGTGACGCACAATAACGGCAATCATTGATGCACACGTGTATTTTGATGCAATACTCCAGTAGTGTAAAACAGTTTACTTCACTGTCAAACTAAATTTTTCTGCTGTAGGTCCATTTATTTTCTTCCCCCTGCCAGCGTCTCGTTTCCTTTTGTTGTGTGACAATTCAATATAGGGAGAAACTGACTTTTATCGAATTTTGCATTTCAACTCCTCCTGGGAATAATGTGCTTCTGAAGAAAGAATTCTGAGGTGACTTACATGTGAAAGAATTCTGAAGTTGTTTGTGGCGTATATTACTTTCTTCTCACTAACTCGGCAGTGCATTATAAAGACAAATAAAAGTTCGGTAATAAAGAAATAATAATGATAGACATTATTGACTGGTTTCTTGAAATGACTGCAACTTATATTTACAAGAGCTAATTTATTCCATATGGCAATAGAAACCACGATTTAAATGCAGGGTTATTCAAAAAGAAGGAACAGATTTTAAATATTTATTTCTAATGGACGACAATAGATGGCGACACATGCGATATATCACTGAATAGAGAAAAGTTAAACATTTTATTTTGTGTGCTTATAATGAGCACCATTTGTTATGCGAGGACGACCAGTGCTTTTCAGTTTGCAAACGCAACTATCTTCTACGAATTTACTGTATCAATTGTAAATTTTTATGACGAGGCGGCTCTTTGTTGAACTTACAACGAAAGTACAGTGCAATACAATGGATGCACTCTTTGCATAATGCAGCACACGAAACGACTTTTCCTGTGGCGTCACCATTTCTTCGTAAACAAACACAGCGCCGCTGTAGGCACTGAATGAAACTAATAGGTGGGGATTATAACTTTGAACTTTCCTTTATTAAATGATGTGTCATGTGTGTCGCTATCTATTGTCGTTCAATAGAAATAAATATTTAAAATCTGTTCCTTCTTTTTGAATAGCCCTCTACTTAGGGATTAGGCAGTGCATAATATTAGAATGTAATGCTAAATGGTAGATTTGGAGGATGGAATGAATTGTAATATTTTCCTTTTAAGAACGCACAGGAATCTGGATTATATTTCATAGTGCAGAGTTCTTAATTTTTTCACGATAGTGTTTTTTGATCGCTTACCATTCTTGCTGCCATGGTGGGAAGTTGTATCTCATATCCAGTGCTTGTAACCACCCTACTTGCGTGTTTGATCTATTTTACTGCACGTAAATGCACGAACTATGTTAAATTCTCTGACATTTGGTATATTTACTGTTCCAGACATTGAATGTAATCACATATGATAGTTGAATTTTAATGTTTAAATCTTACCTGGTCTTTGCTTTTTGTTTTCTTTAATATTTACGTCTAATATGAGCTGCAAGCCATAATTTTTTTTAAGGTTAACAACCAGGCGTGGATAATCCACAGTCAGTTCGCAACCAAGGTGACCTTGCTGCTGGAACCGCTATATGCAATAGCTGTTAGTGGATCATTAATTATATTTTGGCATAAGTACTATTTCTATTATACACTATCGTCGAAAAAATGGAGAATCTCGGAATTAAAAGCTACTCAACTCCGTCTCGTATCTTCTGCTTAACACACTTGTATTCTATATACTATTATAACAGCAAACTGAAATTTCATGCAATGCAAATTACGTGCTTAAATGTTTGGCACGTGCGAGGTGTACACTTCTAATCGCGGCAAAAATAGAATTCTACCCCCTCTCATGCATTGTATTGACAGGAGCATTTCTAAGTAGAACGCGGAAATGATTAAAAATGTTAACATAAATTCCTGAGAAAATAATTAGACTGAAATAAATTATTAGAAAGAGCTATTTTTCACTTTCATAGAAATAGCTACTGACTAATTTTTGCAATAGGAATAGAAATACTTTAATGAATTCATTTTAATTACGGCCATATAGATTTTCATTAAGCACAAAAGCATCGGACTGTTTATTGATTTCATTGCTAAGACTTGTAGCTTGATAGCATACTATAACCCTCTTTATCCTTAGATAGTTTATTTCGACCAATTGCCATTCGTCACAATATGTCTACAGTGTCTGGTTCGTTTTGCAACCCTTCCATGGTAGTACAGAAGTGTCGTAATGTCCGCATATAAAAGTACTGTGATCCGAATGCCACCAACCTCAGGCGTCTCCATGTTTTCTCTTAACAATGCATACACTACGTCATCCAAAAAGATTAAAAAACAGGGGTGATAAAATAGTCTTGTCTATCACATTGTGGCTCTCGAAGCTCTCTGGAACTTATTCTAATCATGTTCTTCGATACTTCCTTAGCTTCTAACTTATACTACATGCAACTTTAAATTAAATAACTACATATCTCATAAGGTGTATCACTTTGGAAAAGCTAATTAAAGAAATAGCTAAAATTGAATATTCCGTTCAATGTTTGTTTTTGAATGTTGATAGGTTGATTAAACACTATAATCAGGAATGCTGTATAATATACGAATGTAATGTTTTTCTTTTCTCTACTGAATCTAGTAAACGCAGAAAACATTTTAGCATATCAGAGATTTAAATATGTCGCAGTTCTCATGGCTCGTGTTATCTTATTTGTTGAGCGCCTCTTGTTTTATTATTTTAAATTTGGGTTCTTTGCCTCCGGCTAGCTATTGCAACTCAGTCGAGCAAGTGCCTCTAAGCAGGGCGTGTAAACGGAAAGGGGTTGTTGCTAAAAGGTAACACTGATGAAAAAAATTTGTTTCTACACTTTTATTGCCATCACACTTAATTAATAATTCACATATTTAATCTTTATATACGCCTGAATGAAACACTGATATTACCGAATGTAACTACAATCGTTTTAGTTGCCGCACCCAATTACTTCGCGTACTTTACATTTTTTGTAACTAACTCTGCGACGTGCACCTCGTGAGAGATTCTTCAGAACTGTACGACACTTGCTTATGGCTCGAGGATATATACTCCTTCACCCCGAATTGCCTAAACATTATAATATAGCTGCTATTGGTTACCAAATCGCGCCCACGTTAGCATCTGTTTTGTCAGCCAATCACTACTACTAACATATATACTCTAGGGAAGATATTCCCTCCATTTCTAAAAAAAAAGCCACGCTACCCTGACGTCATTTGCTTGTCTCTTCTTAGTGATAAACAACTCACCCCTTCGGCTTATTGTTACCCACTTCTATTGTCAGTTTCAGTGAGGCCGTGTAAACTAATTTCCTAACAATACTTATGGCTAACAAACATCTAAAATCCTATACATACAATAATATTAATTTATACTACAATCACTCTGGCGTTCACAGTGTTGTGATATAAAATATTGCCACAAATAGTACATCACGTTATTGATAGATTTCATATAAATACATGCTCAGTTGGTTAGGCGGGGATCGCGGGTTCAAACCCGGCCAGACAAATTGGTTTTAAGTGTGCATAAAATCGACAGCCCCATGTTAGTAATTTACTAGCATGTAAAAGAACTCCTACGGGACGAAATTCCGGCACACCGGAGGCGCTGATGTGATTCTGGTAATTGACAACGTCGTTAACAAACAAAATGTTTATGTATTTATACAAATATATGCAGTATCCTTAAGCTGCCTACAACAAAAATAGTGTAAACAGTATTCTTAAGCATAGATGTATATCCAAGATGAGAAAAAGCAATGTACAGGAAATTGTAAAGTAGAATGTCAAAAACAAAATAAAGGAGCTTCCTGTGACTAAATAGAAATAGGCATGAAGCCACAGAATCGCGGTGTAAAGTTTACATTGGAGACATTATGAACTAAAATGGGTGCCGTAAAACAAATTGTATCATTTAAAACATTTTTACATACGTAATAGAAACATTTATTGGAAAATTTTCAAATATCCATCCCGAATCTGATTTCATATAACTTCTACAATTTAAAAGTTGACTTTCAGTTTCCACGTAATATGGTTTTAACGTGAAGTATTAATAGTTATAAAAATGTTTAGGATTTATACTGATGTATACATTAAGGATCAAGACTTTTGTATTTACATACTATACTATATAAAACTGAAGATTTAATGACACTTCGTAGAGATCGTAGGATATTTTTCGCTTTTTCGCTATCAAAAGAAAGTCAGTTTTCTCTAAGATTACACAATATAGCACAATGAACCTCAAGATTTTTTTTTAGCTACCTTTAAATTTTTTAATTATAAAAGTGTTCAAATATCGTAAAATAGTTTCTAAAATATTTTACCTTTTTAGGTATAAAACTCTGCTAATTTTTTTATTAAGAGAGTAAGTTACATAAGATAGCTGATTAATTATTTGTCCATTTGAATGACTAATTCAATTTAAAAAGTAAGTTCCCAGAAAATAATTTTTGATATGTTTTTTTTAATTTCTATTTTTTTCCTGGAAACATGTAATTTAGGCTCAAAATCTACTAAATGCAGCTAAGCTTTCTGTTCAACCACAAAAATTTTAAACTTCTAAGTTAAGTAGGTATATTTTGAAAAAAGTGTACGTGAAGTTTAAAAAATAAAACATGAGAAATGGCAAAAAATAAGGTGAGCACATTGTTACTATAACTTACCTGGACCATAAGAGTCTTTTAAAGGTCCAAATAACAAAACAGTTACATAGGTATGTTCTCTATATCATTTATAATCGATTACAATAAGAAACAAAAACTCAGTTTATTGAACCCAAATCTCTATCATAAGTCCTTAAAGCAAATGGGGGATTTTTAACACCGCTTTTTATGAGATATGCGTGGCAATAAATTACTAGATTATTACTTTTTACGGCCAAATATCCCCTAAGTGACAGATGACGTTTTCCACAATGAATATTGTCACATACGTGAGCCGACGATTGATTATTACGGTACCAAACTCAGTTGGCATCCATCAAGGCTTATGGCTTTGTCATACCCGCGGCACTGGTCTCAATTTTGTTAAAGCTTATAGAGAATTTATATATATGATCCTTTCTGAACTTTAAGGATCATAAAGATAATTTAGATATGGATATTTTAGCATAAATCTAGTTTATTTTGTATTTTATTTAAGATAGTATAGTTATACGAGGCGTATATTATATTTTTCTGTGTTTTATTGTCCCTATTTTTATGTCTATTTGTAGCGAACTTATATATTGTTCTTTTGTATAGTAATTATTATTATTAGTATTATTACTATTATTATTATTATTAGTCTTTGTGATTAACACTTATATTGTGAATATTAACACATTAGCATACGTAGTATGCTTTGTAATAGTAACCTTCAGTTGGAGGAACCATAAATTTCAGTAAATTCGTTCCGTATAAATAGATCTACATTAACACTTGTGACGAGACGATATTTCTCGATACTCGATACCGATACTGATTTTTGAAAAATACTCGATAATCACTTTATAAAAAACTGTAAAGGCGATATCTTGTTCACTGAATTATACATATGTAACCAATTTTGTATTCTATGCTAATTCCGAAATGGTTTCTGTTTGACATTCTCCAATTGGCAACAATTTTTTTCTTGGTAGTGCCATATATATACTTTTACATCTGGTAATAAGTAATTAGCCATATATAACACTGGGTAACATAGTAAGTTTGTGGAGTAAACCTCTCTTCTACCCACCCTCATACATTAGCATTTACGTATTTAATACAAGGACACAACTAAACATTTTAAGAAAAAGTCAAGTAATTATTATACTAGATGTGAAGGAATCAAGAATTTTTGTTTAAAAACATGAGCATTCACGAAAGAACAAATATTTCCATACGCTGTATTATTTCACTTCATGAGTTCTGATTTGTTTCTGCTATAGCCACCAAGCCAGGCTATTGCAGAAACTTGACTTACTGCGTTAGCTAAATCAGCTTCATTTACAACTCAGTTAATACTGCATGTTGTATGAATACCTCTACTGCTTCCCCCGTTGTTTTGCATGTTTTAATTTAGATACAAGAGTCTATGGAATGTTACAGTCAAGGTCTATCAAGAATTATAGTCCAGCAACTCTTTGGGGACACGTGCGAGGTAATAACATGAAATCTCTACTGCTTTCATTCCTTATCTAGCATAAAGTTAAACGCAACAACTTTCGATAGTATCGAAGGTTATCTCAAAGTATTAAACCTACTTCAATACCACCGAGTATCGAGAGCATCGAGGTACCGATGGTATTCAGATCCCAACCTTAATAAATACAGTATCAAACATTTGAAATAAAAGTTTTATGTACTGCACACTTTTTAAACTTAATGCTAGCGTTTATTAATTTCGGTATAAAATGAGATGTGTATTTTTCTATTCCTCTAATTCTGTTCCTTTCGATGTAAGGCTTTCTCTTCTACTCGTAAAGAACGTTAGTGTCAAAAGTTGGTAGTCTTGAGAGTTGTGAAGAACGCCTTAAGAGGTGCTAGTATCACTTTTGAGAGTTCCTTTGCCAATAGACACTGCCTCTTTTCAACGCGAGTGTCCATTAGCTCTCATTAAACACTTGCTTTGAGCTGCTGAAAGTAAAATTTAACAACTCCATTCTAGAAGCAAGAAATGGATGCACAAGAGACAGAATCGTAATGACGGTTTTCCACTCCAGAGCATTTTATTTCGCTTTATTCCTTTCCATAGTACTTTCCATTATCTCTTTTTGACCGTTTTTATTTCTAATCTTGGTATGATTCTGAATCATAAAACATCAAACACCTTCAAGAAGTCACACAATATGTCAGTTATTCTATTAAAGGTAAGAAACCCTGAGAGGCTCGGACATTAGATATAGGTTATTCAAAGGAAGGGACACTTCGCGCACTGCAGCCTACAGAGACTCGCGAAAGTCCCTAACATTTCCAAGCTCCCAGACCTGCCCCACTGTTAGTCACCGAGAGAGCATCCATTGAGCATGCATCCCGCCATTTGTCCGGACCGCCAAACACCACGAAACTTAGAAGCACACCTGAAGGATGAGAAGGAAAGAAAATGAAAGGGAAATTATGATGATTAAAAACTATACATTAAAATTCCTAAAACCTGTCAAACGCTTCTTTTCAGTAATTACTACTGGGCATTAGACCCCTTCCGGCCTGACAATTTCTGTCCAGCATCATTATGGGCATCCAAATTCTGGTGTATCCCTAGTGCCGGAATTATTAACTCGTATGATTAGTAATTTTTGCACAGACGTGATAGGGAAATAGATAAATAATTGCAATAAATAATTCCCATATACAAGGTGGACCATTTAAGTTGAGACTTTACAATATCTCCAGAACTAAGCGTTGTAGAAAAAAAATGTATTTAATAAAAGCTCTTTGTTATAATGGGGGAAGTAAACGCCATTAATCGTGTTTATTTGAAGAACGTTGTGATGGTCATTTTAGGGACAATTTAATTTGATCCTAATTGCAGCTTCCCATTTAAACAAATTAAATTGACCCTAAAGTGACTGCCATAACATTATCCAAACCAAGCACGACTAATGGCATTTGCTCTCCCCCCATGATATCAAGAAACCTTTATTAAAGACATTTCTTTCTAAAACGCTTAGTTTCAGAGATATTGTACAGTCTCAACTTAAATGATCCACCCTGTATATAAATGTACGTGTGTGTGTATCCAGTCAATTTCAACTGGTATTATCCTTTCACACTACGCCCACGCATACCCTGAGAGAAAGATCTTCTATCCAACCACTTAGTACCCGGCAGCAGAATCAACAGCAGATACTGGAGACGACGTCAAAAGTGACACTGGGCATTCGTCGTCATTCCTTATACTTCGTGGCCATTAGCGAACACCTTTTCTCGTCATTCTGTTTTTTATCGTCTACTTTGTTAACCATCATCACCTTTAAATGTCTGGAACTCCATTTCTCATGTCTGAATTTGCCAAAGTTCTCTTGGGTTTAAGTCAACAGTTTCTAAAGCAAAGTGTGGAATATATGTATTCTTTATATTTTAAAAGTTTTTTAAACAGTTCCACCAATTATTTTCCTCTTGAATGTATTTCCTTCAACATTTCTTTGCGCCTTAAGGGACACTGGAACTAAATTTTTAAGTAAAAATGACAGAATTGTCTGGTTTTTAATTATATTATATAAAATTCTATAGACACCTAAGAATCGTGTTTACTAAGTACTTACGAATCCAACAGTTTTAAAAGCCAGTGACATCTTTAAATCACTCGTGCGCTATCTTTTAACCCTACTGGGCCCTTTCGGTATGTTTTTTTTTCTCAGTTTACATTTTTGCGCACAAAATTTATTCCTTGCGTTTCAGCTTTGCTCTGAAATGTGTGAAAATTTGCATGCATAATTTAAAATGTGCTATTGAAAGATTCAAGCATGCATTTTGTGACTTATTTACTTTTTGGCTTACAAAAAATTAATTTATACTGGAAAATAAGGAAATTTCAAACACCAACTCTATAAAAAATTTATTTATCTACAACTAATTAGATAACTTCAGTCAAATACCTTATCACTTTGAGAAAGTATTAGAAAAGTTACTATTGTACTTCTCAAATGAATTTTAATGCGCGAGGCAGTTTTAAAACATATCATTTTTTTCGATAATTAAAAATATTCAACTGTAATAGGTATATGAAAAACTAGAGCTTTTGTACAGAAATTTCTGTATTTACTCGTTAAGCATGCCAGTTTTTAAGAGAATATCTTTAAAATTAAAAAACAGTTAGGAAATTGGTCCCAATGTCCCTTAAGGCTGAAATCCTAACCCAAATATAAAATCTTCAGCATAAGTGAAAAAGCTCTACTGAGATTTTTACGTGTAGCAGCAGGCAGGAAAGATTTAGAGGGCACAAAAAATCATAACCTCCTTCATTGTTTTTCTGCCTCAGATGTTATAGCAGTAATTAAATCTCATGTAGGTAATAATTAATGTTAATAATAACCCCTTAATGTTTAGCATCCCCAATTCGTATTATGTGAAATTAATTTCTTTTTGTAAATATGCACATTTGAAATCCTGGCGGGAGCTGACAAATGTTTTCCACATGCAAATGGAATTTAAATCCAGAATCCTGGATACATGTTGCCAAGAAAAGTGTAGTACAAGGAATGTGATGGCAAACTATCTGGAAATAACAACATAGGGCAAGAAATGAAATGTTATCAAGGGTTTAATAAAGCCCTAAAGTTCATAATGTATCCGGATACCTATGCTAAATGGCTCATTCACATTCTCTAATTGAAATAAAATATAAGATCACACAGTGAAGGGAAAAAATCTATAAGTAGTACATTGATTTCCAGAAATCAGACACAAAACTTTCGAAACTTTCCCCAATTAAGCGAATAAGTCGATTATGGCTTTTTCTTCTGAACTTAATTCCGACACTAAGGGAATAATAATAATAATAATAATAATAATAATAATAATAATAATAATAATATAATAGTAATACTGTATAAGAACTAACAATTACAAGTACATCGAGTCTCTCTTATTCTCTATGTTTCTACATTGTCAGTTACTGTCAACTTTTAAGCACTCTATAAATAAATTAAAAAACATTCAGTCATCGAAAATAAATAATATGGTCATATGTACTATATTAGTTATCATTAAGCAGAATTACTTGGGGAATAATGTGATGTTCGTATACCACACTCTTCTTTGGGTTCCAAACACTATGCAGCACTCCACCGCACCCTCCCTCTTTCATTCTCACCTACTCCCCTTCCCCTCTATACATAATCCCATCCTCTATCTATCTTACGTCTTCCTCCTTTTTTAAGACTTTTATTCTGGCAGGGTTCTAGTCGAGTAGGACAAAACCTCTGGAGAATCTCTACACAATGTATTGTGTGAATAAAGACTGCCTCCTCACTATAGTGCTACGGAACACTTTGCGTTTTTTAATCTAAAATAACTTTTTTCTTCGGCGAGAAAAATTTCAAAAGTGCTTCAAAGCAGTTTTCTTGAATAAATGTGTCATTATGAAAGGTGTGTGCAGGTATTTCTAAAGGCAAACACAGAGTATGGCCTCACTCCCCCATACGTGGAATTTGTTATACAAATGTTAGACACATACACTTTTGGTTGGAAACGGCACGAGGTGTTATTGGAGCTCAGGATCTGACTGTGTTACTTTGGAGCAACAAAGAATTATAATCCATCTGTTTGGATTTGATTAAAATACGTAATTCGGATTTTTCTTGGCAATTTAATGCTTATTTTATTAAAAATCTTTCAGAAGGTTTCTACAGGAAGGTGTTGAAGCGCTTTTGTTGTCGTGCATTTTTACTTTCTCTCCAACACATAGCAAGTAGGGGAAGTATTGCATTCCATCCAAAAATTCGATATAGATTTCACCGGAAATACATGTTTTGAGACCATGAATCTACAAAAGCACTTTTAGAAAAAGATCGTGTGTGTGTGTCTGGTATTTAGGTTCAGTATCCTTCAAAGATGCAACGCGAAGGTTTTCAAGAAAATCCTCCCACACCAGATTACCCTTTACATGGAACATGTATCGAAAATTTTAATTTTCTCAAAACCTGCTGTAATAATTTTGATTAAAATATCATAAGTTTAAGATATTTTCATGACAAATGAAATGTATATCTCCAATTTTCTGGGAATGTCTCCAAAAGTATTCTTCATTGTGAACGAGTTTTGCATAACTGGTAAACCATAAGAGATAGACAGAATTTTACTACACAACAAATGTATATCGCGTTAAAATACACAATTTATGCCATATATATTTTTTTTATTGAGTGAACCATTTTCAAGATATTGGTTGTTATTCACTTAAATTTTCCAATACTTACACTTTTTCTCAAATTGGAATTCCTTATTTTTTTTTGTCCTGGTAATGCAAAGAGAATGGAGTACTGCACATAGCAACCAGCTATTAAAGGATTTGACTATCGCTTAAAGCCTACCATATTCCCCTTGCATCTACAAGAAAATTAGCAATGAGATTAACACCTCGATATCTCGATTAACATGAAGCATAGTGAGAATAAGCGTTTGAAAAAATAGTTTGTACAAGAGTAGGGAAAGTCATGTGAGTGTAACACTCAGATTTTTTACGTCCTGGATAAGCAAAGGGAATGGAATACTCCACAAAGCAACCAGCTTTTAAAAAAATTTGACTGTCGCTTAAAGTATACTATATTCCGCTTGCACCTACAAAAGAATTAGCACTAAGATAGTTTCTGTTAAAGTTCATCTCCATTAACATGAAGTAGATGTGTGACCTCAATTCCATTTAGCTTAAATGTCGCTATGAGGCGTCAGCGTTCTGTTAATTTAGATTCATCACCTATGATTTCAACCTCTCCGCGAGTATTGCCACACAATGATGCCTGGGAGATGTTACAATATTCAGTCGTAGTTTTCTATTCTACGTATTCTGTGGTTAAAATTCAAACAGTATCTTAGGTTCACAGGTAAAATCGTCGACTTGTAGTAACCTGAGCTCTCGCGAATATATGGTGAACATTCTTTCTGAAAATACTTTCTGAATATACCGTGATACTAGATCAACCGTTGATCAATTTTAATAAGTGTGTTTTCATTGTATTTATTCTTTAAATTGCAGTCCTTACATTGTGTGTATATTAAAATTTAGAAAGTATTTGGTGCTTTAGATCTTTATGCTTAAACAGTATCATCATGAATAATTGTAAAAAGAGCTCGAGTTTCTAGCGTGAGAGATTCCTGACAATTTTTTTACAAATAGCTTTCTCAGAGAGTTTAATTAAAAAAATAACTCCAGAGATAGCGCAGAAACCAACATGAATAGGGCAAAAGTTCAAGATAGAAAGTAACATATAAAGGAAATCCTGCAAATGTGTGCAATAAAGTTTTCTCTGACATTTAAACCAAACCGTGGCCTTCTACAGTTAATCATTTTGGAGGTATAAATCGTTAACCCAATATGTGCAAAAGAAAGCTTAAGTCGTAAAGCACCCACCGAAAGTAATACATTATGCACAAACTTAATCAGAATAGCATATGTTAATCTGAAATAAAAGGAAATGTAAGCGATTTATAAAATTATCTCGTATCTACTTAATTGCAAAGTAAATAATTTAAATATATAAACATACTCTTAAAAAAACCTATCCAAAACTGCTGCAAATGCGAAAGTGAGAATACAGCAGCTTGTACTTATTTCCATAGTGTTATAAATGGAATCCTTGATTACCAAACAATGTTCTGTATTTTTAGTGTATTTTTCTCTTAGAATATAGTAAATCCAAGAGTTTATCTGTGCCTTAAATGTGTGGTCATGTCCCTTAATTTGAGAAAAACTAATTTAGGGGGGATTAAGTAGAATATGCTACAGTTTGATTTCCATTATATTAATTTGAATTTCTTATCCATCCAATAGAGACACAATCGTTCAATGAACATATTGTTACGGAGTTAGCTAATTTCGAATTTCTCTAATTTATATTTGTTTCACATTTTATTCAATTTAGATATTTTTACATCTGGGTGCCATGTTGCCAAAACGTATTTATCTGAAGTACCTATAACATTACGAATTTATTATATATAGAATAGAGAAAACCTAATTTTAATGTACTGTATCAGTCCGTATGCAAAACACAAAGTTAAGTTCTCAAAACTTGATAAATATTATACTATTTATAATAATACTTTTAAACATATTTTGCATAAAATGAAAATTCATAATGATAGTTTTACTCGGAATTAAAATACTTAAAATGCATTGTTAAAAAAGCTTTAAAGTTTTTAAGCTTGTAAGAAAAGTGAACTTTAAGCTGAACATTTAGCACTGTAGGCTTTGCCTATGTCCTGTTACCTAGGTTTTTGAAAGGGTTCGCATTATGAGTGTAACGACTGGTCGACCTCAGGCTCTGAAGCCTAAAAGTGGCATTAAAAACTTAATCTACTTTATAGGATTCGCTACCTCTGCATTTTCCTCAGATTACAGATCAACATCTTTTCCATATATTAACAGAATAACGTTCGGCAATTCTTTTATTGGACAATGTTTTTTTGTGGGGGAGGGGATCATGCAAACACATTATAACCTGGATGTTAAATAGATTGGTTCACTTCATTTAAAAGTGTGATATTTGCTGTCACGGTTTCAGTGTCATGGTTTTCCATACTCATATCCTTCTATATGCATGAAATTGAGCAATAAATGTTCCATTACTTGCCATCGTATATTTCAAGCCATTTCACATCGATGCTGTTTTATATTGCCATAATTTCAAATCACAACTGTTGAAAATCACGCAATTTTCCATCCCATTTACACATCCGATATCTACGCTTGTAACTGCATTGTTATATCCTATATATTGGGCCTATTTGCCTGTTGTGTTTAAAATGGCAAATTTCAATATCGGGCTCTATAGCCAATTTTATTCTTATAACTCAGTTCATTGGAATTCCATTATGGATAATGATATTTTGAATAGTCGCTGAAATTGGGAAGTACTGGACACGATGAAGTGCTGATAAAAAACAGAGATATTGTTGCGACTGGAGAGGAAGCCTAAAAATGCTTACTATTAGGTTTCCCAAACTCCTGGGAGTCAGTTTGGCAGGTTCAGAGTCCAATGCCGAAATATAACAGCGCATGAGGTACACGTAAGGTAAATTCTAAGCCATCAATTCATTGAAATTTGAAGTACGAAACATATACTACAGGGATTTTGCTGAAGCTTCTGAAGATAGCGAAATTCCAGTCAGTATGTTACGCTGTCATTGACAGCCAACGCTTAAATTCAGGTAATTTTAAAACCTTAGACTATTTGAGAACATGAATTCGCAAAAAATAAAAGGAAGCATGTTATTTATTAACTTGACTAGGTAATATAGTTAATTAACACTAAACAGTCTCGGAATATCCATAATGTAGGAGGACTATGCCTAATTCTCACTTCTACCTTTGACTGGTAACCGTGCCATGGCTTATTTTGCTAATAGCTAAGTACAGTGTTAGAGTTGTAAACTTTGTTCAACATTATGTCGACGCTGTTATTTTCCTTAAAACAATATTCCACATACATTGGTGTTAGCAACGCAAACTCTCGGAACTTAACTATGCACTCCGCTCGACTCCGCAAACGATTCACGCTGGCATCTCTGCGCGCGGGCTTTAGCTTCGTTCTGTTATTGGTCACACCGAGTTCTAGTGTGTGCTGATATCCGAATGGTTATAACCACTGAAAACTTCCATTCTTTGAATCCCACTCGTAAGTTCTTCATTTTTGTTTACAGATAAACGTAATGTTGATCACAAAGGTATCATTTCCGATTGCAAAGACTTATTTGATTCTCTTCATTGTTTTCAAACTGATAATTAATAAAAAACAAATGAATAGTATAAACTACTTAAGCTCGGTAAACGAAAATGACAAATTTAGAATTTTGTGTTGAAGCACGAATGCCTTCTTGTTCGAATACATCTGGTCCATTAATTATATATTGTAATTTCTCGTATTGGGCATTTAATTTGTTGCAAAAACAATTGAGGTATATGAAAATTTGAAAGTTTTAAAATGTGAAGGTTGATGCGCTTCAATTTGAACCATTGGAGCACACGACGCATGGTGTTTATTTTCCTGTTTGAAAATTAATGTAAATTGGCAATAAATCGTGTACTGGGAACACATTGTGAACAAATGATTTCCCAACCTGATTCTTCTGACAAATTATTACTCATTACTTTTGCCTTAGGCTGTACACATATTATTTATTTGTTACTTGTCATGCTATTGTGATTAATTGAGTAAATTTTATGTTTTGAAAATATTAATGGAAAAACCCCAACGTGATTTTGGTTTATATATAGCAAGAAAAATACAGGGTGGACTATTTAAGTTGAGACTGTACAATATCTCCAAAATTAGGCGTTGTAGGAAGAAATGTCTTGAATAAGAGTTGCTTGATATTATGGAGAAATTAAATACCATTAATCGTGTTTTATTTGGAGGACGTTGTGATAGTCATTTTAGGAACAATTTTATTTGACTCTAATTGGGGTTCCAATTTAAAAAAGCTTGACCATTTACTTTCCCCCATAATATCAAGCAACTTTTATTCAAGACATTTCATTCTACAACTCTTAGTTTTGCAGCTACACAGTCGCTTAAATGGACCATCCTGTATATGGGATGAGTGAAACAACATAGAATGCTGCTAAAGTAGCTTTCATATACGAAGGCTGATGGCGTTTAATGCTCAGTGACGACAGTAAAGCCTTCTAGAAATTTTCTGGAAAATCAGAATTAATTGAAAAGCTTTTAGCAAAAACATCTTAGTCCAAAATATTTTTTTTTCAGTAGAAGTGAAAACCTGAATCGAAAATAGTTCTTGCTAAAGTTGGTTAACTTTGTAATTCTACACTTGAATGACTATCGCAGTTTTTGCCATATTATGTAGTAAACAGAATGTCCAAATAGTTGTAGCTCGTAAGCACACCGAAAACCACAAGTTAACTTAACCACAAAGTTAAAGTTTTTGGATTACGGTTGTTGTTGCTAAAATCTTTTCAATTATGCCATTCAGTCTTGTGTGTTTTAAAGTGGTGCTTTGCTGTTATGGTTAACAAACCTCACCCAACAATTAAAAATAAAGTTGGAATCAAACTTCCTTAAAAACGAATAAAATGAAATCATATTCATTATACAAAACATACAAATTAATATTAATAATAACATTAAAATCACAACAATCCTGTTAATTCTATTTAATGTAATAATTTTTTACACATCCTCTCACAAAAAAAAATCCTTGAATTCAAACAAAATATTTTCCACCATTTTTATTATATTTTGTACTGCGAATGGGCGATGTGAATTTATTAAGTTGGATTAACTAATCAGGAATTATATAAATAGTAATGCACATGGATTATGCAATGGCATGGTTGAATGTTAGTAGTATGTCTGAGAGGAAGGAGGGGGTGAATACACCTGTATGTTTCTTTCTGCGCGTCTATCGGCCTTCCTCAAAGAAAACCGCTATAGTTTTAATTGTGTTATTTGCTTCATAGTTCTCGATGTTACTTTTTATTGGTATATAATGCTTTGTTTTTAAATTAGAACAAGTCATCATTATAAACAGGCAAAATATGAAATCTCATAATCTAGGCCATGCTTGCTATCATTTTCGGTATACGCATTTTTATGTTTTACAGTGTCTAAGAGTTCAATGCAGATGAAAAAAATCATATCTCAAATATTTTGATAAAGTCTTCCATTTTATGAAACGTTCCATATTTCTTCATATTCTCTTATGATTTACGATTTATGGCTTTTAAAATAATTTCCGTTAGCAATGAACCGGGCTTTCTAGCTTTTGTGAAATGCATTCATAAAACCCAAGCCTCTATTTCCAGGATACGCGTCTGGAGAAACCAGCACCACGCTTTCCAAATAACAGGTGTAGTGGAGAAAATGTAGGATTTTCTCTGGGTGATGTCAGGTGCGAAATTAAACGTCCACTGTTGTTTAAGAGTTTTTGTTTTCGCGAACCGCTGCTCTTACTGGCAGATTATAATTAGTATTGAGCAAGGGCATTAGATACTTTATTATTAAATGTGAACAAAGTCTACAAATGCTATTTTGCAGACTAATAATACAAACTTGTATCAATCTCATAAGATATAGGATGTTTTGGTTTTAATATATATTTCATATAATTTTGCCTGCTCCTAGAGATCTAGACCATGGATTCTAGACCTAAGTTTCCATTTTCATCCTATTTATTTTGAAAAAAGAAAACAAATGATGCTCATCGAGGAACCTTGAGCCCCATAAGCTCCTTGAAAATGTGAACACATTTGGAAATTGCTTCTTAAAAATCTACAATCCATTTCTCGTGTACACAGAACATTTGTAGTCAGTGGAGAGAGGAACAAACACATTTAGCAACGAGCAAATGTCCTAGAGACAGAATTTGCTTCTCCGATGTAATCTGGAAGTTAAACCTCGTAGCAATTGCTAAGTGCAGGCAATTTAACTTGAGGAAGTTCGACGCTCGTCGACGATTGTTACAACTAGTTGACTGTTATGAACACAGCAAGCTGGCCTTCCTTGCTTTACATTCGAGGACTCTTTATTGGCCAAGGGCGGTAACAACGTCACGCCCCCATAAAGATTAACATCTTATAGCTCTCCTTTATTTATTGCATTTACAATGAAAACAAGGTTAAAACACTTTCTCCAAATTAAAAGTCTGGGCACGTAGAAGACTGCAGAAAACACGCTCCCAGTTATGTAGACTTGTTACTGAAGGAATACTTCACAGGAACAAAGACTTTTTATATTGTTGATGCAGAGGAGATTTTACTAGTTTCACAGTAATTTCTATTATAATGATTATTTCCAAGCCATAATGAAAGTGTTTTTACATGCATCTTTGAAAGACTGTTTTTACTTTCTCTGCTAGTATCTAGTAGGAAAAGGTATTGCATTCCATCCAAAAAAAATAATATCGAGATTTCATGGAAAATATATGCTTGAGGCTCATTAATCCAAAAAGTGTGTGTGTGTGTGTGCTCAAAAACGAAAACTTGGATAAATACCAAGCTTGATTTTTTAATGTAGACTGAACTGAAAAATTCAACAACTTTTCAGTTGACTCTACATTAAATACTTGCCTAGGCCACGCTAAGGTCTATTAAAAGTATAATTAATTTATACAATTAACAATAAAAATTAAAAGAAAACGAACTTGATATTTAAATTCACTATCTTCCAAAGATGCGACGTGAATATTTTGAAGAAAATGTCCCACCTCAAATTACACTTTACTTGGAAAATTTTTCAAAAGTTTTTATTTTCTCAAAATGGCAAGCGATTTTGTTTAAAATATCATATATTTAAGATATTTTCGTGGAAAATAAAATTTATGTCTTGAATTTTCTGGGAAAAGCCTATTAAAAATTAAATTAAGTGGATATTTATGGACGCTCTTTAATTACTATAGTCCTTAGCGTCCCATTCTATATTGGGCGTGAAAGATCAGAAATTTTGCTCAGACGCCTCTTTATCAGACTTGAGGTTCTTTTACCTGCCGTAAAACCACCGACATGGGACCACCGGCTTTACTTCCCTTCCGAAGGGATTTTTACACCGGAAAAAAATCAGTCGCCCTCCGCCGTGTTTGAACCTGCGACCTCGGGATCTAGGAGAACAGCCTGTGAAATCCACATAATTCAGAAAGAATGTTGTATAATTTTGTATATCTAGTACACGTTAATAGGCAAGAACGTACTGCACAAAAATGTATCTCTCTTTTAAACATATTTATTTCAAATAACTATTTTGTGGTATCAACCATTAAATACCCGTTTATAATTGGTTTAAATTGCTGAATATTTTAAAGTCTTTTTTAAAGTCGTATCGCATTCACTTGTTTCTCGCGATGCTGTGGAAAGACTATGGAATTTTAAAGCCACAGCGAGCCGCTATGAAATACCTCACTTATCGATTCGGATTCCTCTACTCCGCTTGTATCTACAACAAATATGTAAGGAAACCTACACATGTTTATTTCGATTAACGTGAAGTAGATACAAAAATAATTTTGCGTAAGAATAGTTCCTAGACGCTATATCAAAACAAATTATAGTGGTTAGAGGAAATCATGTGAATGTAACATATCAAATTTTTTCCTTTCTTTTCTTTTACCCCAAGTGTCATTAATGAACGGCTGCTGCATGTTCAGCAGTAATTAGGCTTCATGATAATTTGTTATTGGTGTTTATTAAAGCGCTAAAAGAATATTAAAATATTGGAAAACAGAAAAGCCTGTATAATTATACCGTAAGTTAATTATTTATGATTGTTAAACACAATGAACTACTGCCAAACTTTCCGTACTTTAGTGATAAATTCCTCGAGTGCACGAAAGGTTAACATAGATGCTTTTAGCATGCAATCTGATTTGTATAGGTACACTTTTTTGCATAAATATATGAACTATAGTTTTCAGACTTCAAACAGCACCACTAACGGTGGACAGGGATGATATTTACAATGAAATGATAATTGGGAAAGAAACTTTGGAAGGAAAACTTTCCAGGTTTAATTTTAGTGTACCTCCCTGATATTTGACAGTTATGAGAAATCAGAAAAACCTAGAGAAAGTTTGAGGAAGGTGGGGTTTGAACCGTAGTTATTCCATTCACCAGTCTGTGCCTTAAGGACCTCGACTACTAGTGTCAGGGTTTTTTTCTGTAAAAAGATATCGCAGCAAAAATTACTTAGTCTTCCCTACGCGATGTAAGATACAAAAATCTGATGTGTTACACTCACATGACTTTGTCTACTCTTGTACAAACTATTTTTACAAACACTTATTCTCCATATGCTTCATGTTAATCGAGACATCGAGATGCTAATCTTATTGCTAATTTTCTTGTAGATGCAAGGGGAATTGCTAGGCTTTAAGCGATATTCAAATATTTTAAGAGCTGGTTGCTATGTGGAGTATTCCATTCACTTTGCATTACCAGGACAAAAAATGAATAACGAATTTCCATTTCAGAAAAAGTATATTGGAAAATTTAAGGGAATAACAAGCAATATCTCGAAAATGGTTCACTCAAGAAAAAAAATGTATATGACATAAATTGTGTACTTTAACGCGATCTACATTTTTTGTGCAGTACAATTTTGTCCCTCTTTTATGATTTACGAGTTATGCAAAAGTCGTTCACAATTAAGAATACTTTTGGAGACATTCCAAGAAAATTTGAGATATACATTTCATTTGTCATGTAAATATCTTAAACATATGATATTTTAATCAAAATCGTTAGAGCCATTTTTGAGAAAATTAAAATTTTAGAAAAATGTTCCATGTAAAGGGTAATCTGGGGTGGAGGGATTTTCTTGAAAACCTTCGTGTCGCATCTCTGGAAGATATTGAACCTAAATACCAAGTTTGGTGTTTATCCGACTGTTCGTTTCTGAGTTATGCTTTTCACAGCCACACACATAGACAGACAGACACACACACGGACATGTTTCTAAAAATGCTTTTTTTGGATTCAGGGGGTCTCAAAACATGTATTTCTGGTGAAATCTCGGTATCGTATTTTTGGGTGGAATACAATATTTCCCCCAGGGACCTGCATGTGGGATTTGTAGTGGACGAAACGGCGTGTGGGCGGGTTTTCTCCGGGTTCTCCGGTTTCCCCCGCCATTCATTCCACCAACTGCTCCATCATCACCTTTCCTTTCATCCATTTCACCAACATTTCGTTTCATCTACTTCCTACATCCCATACCAGGCATCGGGCTGATCACCCATCCTGGATGCTCTGTCTGATCCATGAGTGTCTGCTCCTCGACGGGCCTCTGACCCCAGGCACCCGCTTGTAAGTCCTGGGGGTGTAAGTCCCACATAAGATGAGGGTAATAATGAATGAATGAATAAATACAATACTTCCCCTACTTACTATACGTAGTAGAGAAAGTAAAGAAGGATGTAAACCATCTATGTACTGTTAGATGTTTTCATTTTAGAAATGCATTTTGACGTTTTTTTTAAACAAAAATGAGTATACTTCCTATTCCAAAATCATCATTATCATTTTTAAGTTCATTAATAAAATCAATTGCTCCTTAGCACTACAGAGAAAGCTAGTTTAATACAGCCATGAGCTTGTTTGTATTGCGTTCCTAATGGCTGGCGAAATTACTAGCGCTTTCGTAGATGTTCCGCTGTCAGGTGCGATTATCTCGCATGAGGAAGATGAACTTGTTAATTATGTCCAAGGAAGGCTTTATGACTGAAAGAACAGCAGGCGATGGTCTCCAAGGGAGTCATCCTATAAGTTCTTAGGGAAATGAATTATAAGTATTAGCAGCCAGGTGTGCTAATCACCTAATCAATTAAAAAACAACTAATCTGTTGCTTTCACATGACTTTTCTACTCACTCTTCTACAACTATTGTTAAAAATTCTTGCTCCTTTATCTGATTTTTTATAATCGACATAATCTTTCATTACAGTTGTAGTTATAGGAAAGAGAGAAAAATTGATAGTGGCTTAACTAATGTACGAAGTTTATTTAAAAATTCAAACTAATAAAGAATATCCCAAAAAAGGTTAACGTACAAAAACGTTATTTTACATATTTGTGTGTCTTAACGAGATCTATATTTTCCTGGAGTAAAATTTTGCCTCCATTCGCAGCAAATTCAATATATGCATTTTATTTGCAATGAAAATGTATTGCAGAATGTATTAAGAAAGATTAAGATGTAATTAAGGTTGTAACTGTATTAATGGGTTGATTATATATTTTTAATAAACGTTTTTAGGAGGGAGAGTTAAAGTTAGTCTATTTTCTATATGTTCGCTTAACTTAAATACCAAGTTTGGTATTTAACTAACCTTTCGATTTTTAGTAGTCTCTCACACACGCGTGCTAAGGACCGCAGCACTTATAGAGCGTCCATAAGTAAAAGTCAATTTAATGTTTAACGCACACACACACAGAACCTTTTTTAAAAAGGCGTTCTTTTTTATTCAAGACAGCTGAAAATTAATATTTCAAGTGAAATTTCGATATTAAATTTTTAGTGGAATACAATACTTTCTCTGCTTACATCTCTGCTATTAGAAGAGAAACATTAAATGTAGAAAATGTAAGTAATTAAACAGACGAGAAATTCGCCATATTTATATTGCATGGATAATGAAGGAACACATGTGGATACAAGGAATGTTTAACCTTCAAAGGCATCTAGTTTATTGTGGAATTAACATAAATAAAAGTAATGCAGTGATTTGATACATCTAAGGGTAAACGGCAGCCTTATAAATACACCGGTATAGTCAAATATGGTGCAGTTTGAAGCTGCAAGCATAAAGCAGAATTTCCTGCTGGATTTTCCGTAACAAATCCTTTAAACAAACATGCACTTTTTGTTTCACGCGAACGATAAATATTTTTCCGAGTTGTGTTTTCTAATTCAGAGTAATCCCTTTCTCGCTCAAATCCATCGTTTGTTTATTTTGCCGGTGGCTTGGTTTTTCCTGTTGCGAAGCATGATCCAAGGGCTTGAGAGACAAGTTACGCCATGACGTTTATCCCCTTTAAGTTTTCACTCTTCTCGGGATGAACTTTCCGTCTCGCTCTCCATTTTCCAACCATTAATTTCCAAGCCGACATTTTCCCTGTCCTTGACACGGCACAAGGATATTGAGAAAACCCCTCTATATTGTGACATTACTGCTCTTTTTTCACGTATATTTCACGTGCCAATATAGCAGCAATATTTTTTATTTAGTGCCACGATTTAAACCGAATGGGATATAATGTGATATATGACACCCCCTTCGGAAATAAAAACATTTACTGTAGCAATAATGCCAATATTTGTGCAAAGGCTTAAGACCAATCATTCATAATCGACGTCTGGAAATATGCTTTGCAATAATTCGCTGGACAGGAAAAAAGTTCTATCAGAAAACCAACATGAATTCACTTTTCGTAGTTTGTGAATTGAAAGACTAAGGTTTGGGATGTAATAGCAATCCCAGGAGGAAGTCATGGACAATTTATTACTCTTGAGTTTCCTCCTCGTGCCCCTTAGCCACAGAATTTTAAACCGTTCCGAAAGTTCAAAGGTTATCCCGCTATTAGAAGTTTGTTTACTTCCCCTACTTCTTGGCAGTGGCGCTCTGCTGTCTTGATGGTGGAAATAGGCGAAGCGTCTTGTACCTACCTTGTTGGTAAATAGTTCTGATTCGACGTGCATCAGGAGGTAATAAAGGAGGGAGCGGATTTAAGAAAGGGAGCAAGAAGCATTTTTATTGCTCTTGTAAAGCGAGAAGAGATTGAAAAACCTTCAGGTTCTCCTGGATCCTACCCATTGTTTCCCTTTATTTCCGTAGCTGTGCCAACTGAAGTGGTATAGTTGTATTTGTGAATTTGTAGCACCACGTGGTGGATAATGTTTCTCACGTAATGTTGCTTACCTCACGCGTGCAACCATCTTGTGTGACGTCATTCGTTGGTCTGGCTCGTAGTTCCCTCTGACGTAGCAATTTATATGAATTAGTTTTAAGGTTATGTATATTGTCTTCCGGCCAGCTATTTAGGTAGGCATTTAATTCTTGCAGGGTGTGAAGCGGAAAAGGAATCTTTTATCCAAAAATTACTAGTGAAGAAATGTATTTTATAAGGTTTTATTGTCGAGCACGTGCACTAACACTTTCACAGATTTTGTCTAGATAATCGCCATACTGAAACTGTTTATAATAACTTCTCACTTTTAACTCACGTACTTCAATTTTTGTATATAAGTGACTTTGTAATATTTTAGATCTTTAATGATTTTTACTACGTGTAATTTAACGAACTGAACGGCCAACGTGTAATGTGCGGACGAAGTGTAATGCTTCGTAAGTCCTGCCGAACTGGAGACGATGTGTACTGTGTCGAGAATCTTGCCGAACTGGAGAACGCTCGCTTTGAATCTACACTATTTATAGACTTACCCCAAGCTACACCTAAAGATTATAAATGAATTACCATTGGCTAATAAAACGCGCCAACATTAGCGTCTATTTTACTATCCAATGAAAACCATTAATACATATTACTTTCATAGAATCTTCTGGAAGCTTTTTTTACTGAAAAGGCGCGAAACATGACGTAACTTCCTGGTTCCCGGTAACGATAAACAACTCACTCCCTTGCTAAAGTATTATGTTATTGTTAACAGTTTCAGTAGAGCCGTAAATTATTATTTACCAATAATAATTACAATTATTAAACCCCTGAAATCAATGTTACATAAAAATACATATTCATATTATTATCGTTAACCACATCTGAGTAATTTGTGATACAAATTACCGTCACATATGCCCCACTAGAAATATAATTATAAACATTTATAACCTGTTTAGAAATTTTATAATTTTGTTTTTAGTCTCCTAAATCTTGTAACACACGATATTCACTTTCACTTAACACTTCACACGCGTTTAACACACGACATATGTTTTATCTCGCCACTACTTACTGGCTCTGGTTTGATTTGTTTTGATATTAATCTGTCGTTACTATAAATTTTTTTTTTTTTTTTTTTTTTTTATAGCAAATACTTTACCCTAAATTATTTAACTAGTGTTACAAAAAATGGTTTACTTTCTTATATTGTTACCAAAAATTTATCAATTCAAGAGTTTTTGTAATTTTAAACATTTACCAAAAATATTTACCCTGTACACAAATATTTACATCTCTTAAATCTAGATAATGCTTTACATTTTCTGTTTACTACACAAGTATTTGTTTTAAATTATTTTTACCATTTTTGTTATTTTGAATTTTATTTTAAACAATACTCTTGGAATTGCATTTACGTATCTTTACTTTAATATCATATTAATTTTCAATCTTTGTATTCTTAATTTTTAATTCTTGGAATTGTATTTACGTACTTTTACTTTAATCTCATCTTAAGTTTCAATCTTTGCATTCTTAATCTTCAAATATTTTGTTACAGTTACTAAAAATTTAATTATTTATTTTTTTTTTTTTTAAACATTTCTCTCTTTTTTTTTTTTTTTTTTTTTTTTATTTTATCATTTAATTTATTTCACTTTTCAAATGACATATATAAATAGTTAACCCTCTTACGTTCCAATACATTTCTCTGCGAGTCGTCTTTAACTATCCAGCATTTACTTTACATCACATTGCTATTTACCCTCCTGGATCAAATTGTGTGTGGCTAAACATTACTCGTAGCCGTAACCTAACCTTCAAATTATTGCTCATGAATAACCTCTTGTATTCATATGAAATTTCATCTCCTGATAACATTTGAAAACAATCTACAGTTTCTTGAACAATACATCTTTTAACAATTGTCATTTTCAATTCTTCTGCTATCATTTTAATTTGAGAATACTCTGATAAATCTGTACTAAACTGTACTGGACTGGAGTTTTCATTTTGAACATATTGGTACAATTTATTTCTTTGCATTTCTGATTCTTTTTGCATTTCTGATATCTCCGCTCTGAAATTAACTTGCGCCTCATTTACATCTACATTCCTAACCTCATTTATCTCTCTTAGCTCACTTGTAATACTACTCATTCTACTATCTGACTCTGTACATTTTACATTAACCTCACTTTTAGTATTAACCTCACTTTCTTTGTTACCTATTTCCCTGCTCATATCTATCATTTTCTTTGAAATTTCTCCTATCTCACTTGCTATTACTTCTTCATTTTCATCTCTTATTTCTGGCATACTACTATCTAGCTTCGTAACTTTCTTTTCAATTTCTTCACTGCTTTGATCTACTGTTTGCTCTAATTTCTCATAACTATGAATTAGTTTATCTAAGTTCTCATTATACTTACTAATCTCTTTCCTTAATTCCCTACTATTCTCATTATTCTTCTGCATATCTTCCCTTAATTCCCTACTCATATTTCTCAGCATTTCCATCATTACAATAGTATCGAGATTAACATTTCTTGCTGTTCTATTCAGACTTTGTTTACTAATATTTTCTCCCTCAACTACTACATTGTTTAAGCTATTTTCTGTATCCTGTATTGAATTACAGCTAACTGTTACATTATCCCCCTCCATCATTGTTTCTTCAATATTCCTAGCAGCCATTGTTTTTGTTTTCTAAAAAAAAAATTACAATCACCTGACTTTGTGATGCTGTCTGTTGATGTAGCTTTGATGTCCAGCGTTCTGCCCCATTCTCCTAGGTTTGTATGTCGCTTCTGCGTTGTATCGTGATGAATCTACGTCGTTTCGATGTTTTCTTGTAGCTGAATTACCCTTCTGTCTCGGAATCTGCGTCTATAGGTCGTTTCACTGCTGCTTTCGCCTCTCTGGTTATTCTTGTTCCTTTCCTAGTCGTCTAGCCTTCCTTTCCTAGTTGTCGCGCCACGTTGATGCGCCAATTTGCGAGAGAACATTGCAAATTTTGTGTTTACTTCACTTTAACTGCCCCACGTATGGGAGCCAATTTGAGATAGTTCTTGTGTGTTGTTGAGCTCCACACGTGGTATAGTTGTATTTGTGAATTTGTAGCACCACGTGGTGGATAATGTTTCTCACGTAATGTTGCTTACCTCACGCGTGCAACCATCTTGTGTGACGTCATTCGTTGGTCTGGCTCGTAGTTCCCTCTGACGTAGCAATTTATATGAATTAGTTTTAAGGTTATGTATATTGTCTTCCGGCCAGCTATTTAGGTAGGCATTTAATTCTTGCAGGGTGTGAAGCGGAAAAGGAATCTTTTATCCAAAAATTACTAGTGAAGAAATGTATTTTATAAGGTTTTATTGTCGAGCACGTGCACTAACACTTTCACAGATTTTGTCTAGATAATCGCCATACTGAAACTGTTTATAATAACTTCTCACTTTTAACTCACGTACTTCAATTTTTGTATATAAGTGACTTTGTAATATTTTAGATCTTTAATGATTTTTACTACGTGTAATTTAACGAACTGAACGGCCAACGTGTAATGTGCGGACGAAGTGTAATGCTTCGTAAGTCCTGCCGAACTGGAGACGATGTGTACTGTGTCGAGAATCTTGCCGAACTGGAGAACGCTCGCTTTGAATCTACACTATTTATAGACTTACCCCAAGCTACACCTAAAGATTATAAATGAATTACCATTGGCTAATAAAACGCGCCAACATTAGCGTCTATTTTACTATCCAATGAAAACCATTAATACATATTACTTTCATAGAATCTTCTGGAAGCTTTTTTTACTGAAAAGGCGCGAAACATGACGTAACTTCCTGGTTCCCGGTAACGATAAACAGCTCACTCCCTTGCTAAAGTATTATGTTATTGTTAACAGTTTCAGTAGAGCCGTAAATTATTATTTACCAATAATAATTACAATTATTAAACCCCTGAAATCAATGTTACATAAAAATACATATTCATATTATTATCGTTAACCACATCTGAGTAATTTGTGATACAAATTACCGTCACACAACTTGCTCTCAAGACTCCATAATTATACAATAAAGCATCTGAAATGCTGCATTCAACCCCAAAATGCGCATGTGGTTATCTCTCAGGAATTAGGTGTTTTTGACTCTTTGAATAACAAATACAATAAAAATTCTGCCTATGTGTCAGTGTGTGTGTGTGTGAGAGAGAGAGAGAGGGAGGGAGAAAGAGAGAGAGATATGACAACTCAGAAAGTAAAAGTCCCTCAAATTTCGTATATAAATCAGTCATATTATGAAGGGAAGATATAGAGGAATTTCTAAATCATCTCTTTCTTGTAAGGACCGTCAACATATTTCTGATTTATCTAGATAGGTAATTTCATTTGAAACATTATAAAGTTTCATTATGCATCTTTTTTGTACTTTCCACATTTAGTATCTATGTAGAAAAAGTATTGCATCTCACTCAAGAATCCGGTATCGGAATTACCCCGGATTTAGAAAAAAAAGTGTGGGTATGTATGTGAGAGGGAGAGAGAGGTGTAAGAGGGGGAGAAAGGAAAAATAGGTTACGTATTAAATCTACATTATTGTAGATTTCCTTAAGAATAACTCTAACAATTTTGGATTCCAGCTCATATGCATGAGATATCATTTGGAATGGAAATAAAATATATATTCTGAATTTTGTTTATTGACTTTTTTATAATTAGTAATCACAAGAAACACAAGAACTTGCTTGAGAAAAAACTTGAGAGATCATTTAAGTATAGTATTTACAACAGTTTGCGAAGCATAAACACACACACAGAGAATATTTCGGGCATGGTTAACGATTTTTTTAAGTAGACGTTTAGCTTGATGTTTTTGAAAAGATGTGATTGTTCTTCTTGAACTTCTGTGGTATAACTATTTAAAGGTAAACATTTAGTAAAGTACATGGAGTAAATTTGTTAGGTTAATGTTGTAATATCTTTGAGGGTGATTCTGGGGCATCAAAATCAACTTTCTATATGAAAAGCAACAGTTCATTGAAGCTTGTGCAAAATAAAAATTGTAGGTGCTAGATTAACAAAAGCACGGACTTGCTAATGCGATTTTAATAACAAGCTAGTAGCTTTAATTCGCTCGCCATCTGTATCATATTATAAATGATATGCATGGTGAAATAAAAGCGTAACAGTTTTCTGTTTTTCCTCGGCTAGACGCTCATTAAAGCTACATCAACTGCGAGTGAAACACCTGTCTAAGTGTTGGAGCTATCACCTCTCATCATCAAGATCCTTTTCATCCTCGCTACTTGTCTATAAACGGCGAAAGTGGCCTATAATAATCAGTGGGGGATGTTTTGTTCACTCATGCGTCATGACATTCCGAGCTCTGACGTCAAAAGTGCGGCAAACAGGGTGGGAGAGCTTTAAAGCCGAAAGTGGGTCTAGAAAACAGCCATAAACTGTTCGAAACGGCTCCCAAGGAATGTTTATGCTAGTTCAGCGTTAAGTGAGCCAAATGTTACGATCTTCCCGCGTGATTTAGGGGTGCCGCCTCTCAGCTGCTGCCCCCACTTTTCTGTTGGAATTAACCGGGGCAAACAGCCTGACAAAACACTCAACCGAAGATAATGCTACCAGAGATGCTCGTATCTGCGCACCATAGGTGGTGGAGCCAGCGTCATTAAACGTTCTGGCGGGTGGCAATAGAAAACCTTGGACCATCGCTATACCGGGTGTTAAAAATCCGATATTTTGGGAAGGATTATAATACTTGAAAAATCAACTTCAATCCTTTCTCGGGTAAGGATACATCTTACCACCTTCTATTCTCTGAAGAATCTGGTTTCTGTTTTCTTAGCTTTAGTATACATATACAAATCTGATATTTTGCCTTCACATTACTTTCTCTAGTCACTTTTCTAAACGCTACGCTTGCAAAAGCTTACTATTGTATCACTTCCTGTTGATTCAGATAAACTTTAATTACTGATTTACACATTCCGTTGTAGGATAGAATAGGTAATACGATAGTTAAGATTTTTAAAGAGCATATCCTTAAATGAATAAGGCCTTCCCAGTTAAGAAAAGTATAACTATTTGAAAATCCTAACACAAAAAGCAAATAACAAGAAATATATTAGAAATAATTAACTGCAGCAAAGATATGCATGACATATATTGCGTGCTTTGACAGTAACTACATTTTTTGTATATAGCATGTTGTGTATCTCTTACGGTTTACCAATTATACACAAGTCATTCAGAATGAGAACGACTTCAGAGGCTTATCTTAGAAAATAAAAAATATAAATTTCATTTGTGATGAAAATATTTTAATTATGCAGTATTTTAATAACATTGTTAGAGCTATTTTTGAGAAAATGGAAGTTGTTATTTTTTATATTGTTATTTTTACGTTGTTATTTGCCCCACGTTTTTGGGAGGCAATTTGAAGTAGTTGTTTTATTGTAGGAGTTGTATTATAGTTCAACTGTTGGGGAGCCGAACTTGAAGCATGGTACCCGGTAGCCTTCGTCCCAAATGTAATTTTGGCTGTTTCTTTAAATATTATATATGTATGTTTGCATCGGGTGCGTCAGTATTATTGTTAGAGACACGTTTCTCTTTGCAGGATTGTGGTGCGACTGAAGAATGTAGGCTTACACAGATTATAATTTTACTTCACTCCTTTTTATTAATTCTTGACACGATTTTAATAACACTTCACTGATATAGAGAGAGCTGTGAGATTTTTTTATTAATTTCTTGCACTTTTTAACACGTAAGCTATTTTTTGTCTCACACAAAATACATATTACATTTCTCGAAGACACATCTCGCGTCTGATTAGGAACACTGTCTGCTAGCAACGCGTCCAGTTATGAGCACTGTCTACAAGCAACTGACTTGGTTTTTACCGCCTAAAGTTGTAAATTTCTGTATTTCAAGTCTCTGATTGGCTAATCCTAGTCCAATATAATACCTTCATTTAACTAAAGCTTTTTCTGGTTGTTGAATGGCTATTTATTAAACAGTCTCAAAATTTACATTATTGTTGCTCCAATAATGACTTTCAAATTCATTATTGCCTCAAGACTACCTCATTGTTACCTCATTGTTAGCTAATTTTAACCTATTATTCTCACAGCTCCTACACTATTAAATTACGTAACACACCCAGATAACATTATCACATATATACAACAATATAAACATATAAAATGACTACTATACACATTTTATATATCGTTACATACACATATTGCTTTAAGGCGGGCTGTTATTGAATTTATATATTATATAATTTGACTAAAATCATTTAAGTTTTAAAAATACTGCCTCAAAAGCAACATTTTTTAAACATTTTCCTTGCAAAGGAAAGGTTGGAGTTTGGGGATTTTCTTGAAGATCTTGGTATCTCTTCTAATAATAACTAAAGTTAAATGCCAAGTTTGATATCTTTTGACTTTTCATTTGATCTTCTTCTAAAAATGCTTTCTTTAGATTCAGCATGTATATAGAATGTTTGGGTGAAATGCAATACCTTCTCTACTTTCGATCTACCTTCTCTAAGCGCGTGGTAGACAAAGTAAAAATTGGTCTTGTTGTTAAAATACAGGTATTAGTCGTGTAGTTGCACTCCGCTGCTGTTGGGCTGAGGGCCAGCCCGAGAGTGTTTGCTGCGTAATCATTTCGAGTTCAACCGCAGAGTATGGGGTAGGATTGAGAGTTGCAGGATGGTGGTTATAATTAAGGTTGCAGTGATGGAAAGGACGTAGCTGTGTGCTCATCAACGACTGGTGGATGTTTAGTTTTCAAGTTACATGGATTTCCTGGGTTTAATTCTGAAGCAGACTGTTCTTGATATAGGTATTATTGCTTGTTTTGATTGGTTTTTTGTGAATACAGGATAGGATGAGGAGCGGAAGAAAGGAGAAGGGATCGGTTCTCCCTCCAAGCTCCACGCGCAGACTGTTAGTTCTTTAGGCTACATAAAAAGGGAGTGGCAAATTATAAATCCTATTAACACACACATAGTTGTTTCTAACATAGCACGCAACCGAATTCTACTTTCGTAAATCTTTTCTCTACCTTACAGTTGTTCCATCAACTTTAGCAATCATTATGACGGGTGTCTAGGACCATTAATTTTTATACATATTTCTATATTCCATTGTGTTTTCCTGAAGCATGACTCATGGGAAAAATGATGAGAAAGCTCACTGGTTTCATACATGTAGTCAGTTAAAACAAAAAAGAATGTTCGTCATTACGAAAGTGATTAAAGAAGACTTTCTAAAAACAAAAATATTTTTATGGTTTGATCAATACCATAATGCTGTAATTACCAATTTTAAATAAGTTCAGTTCACTTTATCCGATAGGTTGTATCAAATAGTGGTTGAATGAACGAAATGCAGGTAGAAATGAGCTCTGATAATCCATGTTCGCTCTAAGGAATAAAAAAATGCCTCAGCTAGGCACTTTGAACCAGTGGGATACCACTGTGGGCCTGGAACATAAGAAGCAAGTTCTCCCAGTACACCACCTTGGTTAAAACCTTTTTGTAAAAATATCTCCAACATATAGGATAATAAAGACGAAATTGGTGAACTATTTCACTTTCTTTAATATAGTAAGCATATAGACAATACAGCAACAATACCGCTGACATACGATGATCCACGATCGTATAAAACATATACAATTCATGCGGGAGTTTTCTAACTTATTCTAATATAATTAGCCATTCCCCGTCAGTAGAGTCTATTGCAAAAGCGTTTCGTACTTATATGTAACACATATTTTATGATACCGTGTTTCAGAGGCCTGTTATAGTTGCCGTGCGTGTAGTGTCGCGTTACCTTTTAACATCCAGTTTACGTAGTTCCCGGTAGAGGAGGCTCTTGCTTTGCAATTAGGTGCGTTTTCTTTCGAAAGATGGGGAAGAGTCTAGAATGAAATGGGGAACGTGTAATGATAACGCCTAGAACTTTCCGAACGATCCGAAGGTATAAAAACAAAAAGCTGATCAGATCCAGTTAGCAGGAAGACAAGATAATTTTTTTTTGTCACGCAGGATGTACCTAGTTTTTAATTGCAAATGAAGGTTAAGAAACGTTCAGTTTGGTTACGTGTCATTATATTTACTCGGGCACAGCAAAATTGTGAATACTAGTTGGAAGTATCCTAGCAAAATGAAATTCATTGCACCCAAATGTCATTATCTCGACTGTGGATGGTAGCATTGAGAATGTACATGTAACTTGTATATCACTGTTACTCGTTTTAAAATACATAATGTAAACGGAACATTCCATATTAACGAGGGTATTAAGCTGTGAATTAAAGTGAACTCGGTGACATTCCAAGGCGGGCGAAAGTGTACACAAGACCGCTACGCCCTCTACCTCTCTGTACACAGAGGACATATGGTAACTGGGGTGACATGTAAACAGCACACCAAGTTTCTCGCTCAGTAGCCGCGGTTTGCCAGACCAGGTGTCCCTACGCAAACACGTAGCTCCTCAGTTAGTTTTCAAGAACCTCACGAGGCTGAATGTACCTCGTACCAAACTTCCCAACATGAGAAAAGTGCATGCTGGAACAAAGGAGTGTTGGACAAGTAATATGTTGACGCTACTGATTCAATTGTAATTTAATACTAAGCAATTTAAACTATAACGAAACAGCTTAAGGCACATAATAATGGCTTCACACCTCTCTAATGCTACACAGAGAAGATGCCTTACCGCCTCGAATAAGGGATTTAGGGCATTTTGGGCGCTACTGGCAGGCAGAGAAGACGAGAAGGGGGTGGATATATATTCTGGTTAAGGCGAGATATCTTATGTCTGAGAAGGTTTAATTAAGAGAGCAAAGTGTAAACAAAGTGATTCTCCGTTACTTTATTGCTATTTTATATATTATTCAGGTAGTAACCTTCAAACTGCTATGCTTGTGTAGCTTCTTAAACCACTGAGAGTGCAGAAAACTCGCATTAACACAATATAATTATTTTATGTTCTACTTATAACAAATAAAATAATTTTAAAACAACAATTCTGATGTCTCAACATTTTTGCAAGAATGTACCTCAAAATTAGCATTGTCAAAGAAACAACTGAATTACAAATTACAAAATTATTTTTATTTTCCAGCACTATCGCATTAGTTGAAATGATTTGTTTTCTTTTATTTTTCACTTTATTTTTTTCCCTGTAATTCAAACTGCATTTTAACATTTTTACAATGTACCCAATGTACATTTTTACATGGAGTTTTACAATTTATGTTCACTAAGTGTAACATCCAAGACCACTACTCTCTGAATTTTCTTACAGTGGATATCGCAGTGACTTACTTGCAACTCTCATTCTTTGTTCTAGTTTTTCTATCATTTTTTCTTGGAAATAATTAATATCGGCCTATTAAAAGTTTCACCTTTCCGTTTCGACATGACTACACCTTACAATGCACACTAGGGGAGTACTGAACTGTTTCCACACAATTTAAAACCAATGTATGCTAGAATAGCTGAAAAACACAAGGCAGTCAACATAAATCTCTCAAGATGCATAAATTTTATGAGACATGAATTGCAATGAGGGATCCAAGTGGACCCAAAGTTGTATTTTATTTCTTTACAGTTATATTTATTGACGTTTTACGAACTATTTCATGGTAAATTTGTAACACATTACAAAACTTTCAAAGCCCTAAATTGGATATTTTGCTCATAAAAACTAATAAGTTTAACACTGGGGTCGAGCTGGACCCCACATAGCAGTCTGAAGGTTAATAAGATGTTATATCTACTTATTCTTTTTTAATGTTCTTTAGGTAAATTCATAGGGCATAACAATGTTTCTTAACAAGGTTTAATTTAGTTTTGTGTTATATTTTTATTTTAGCTACTATAGTCGGTTACATTTTTTAATGCAGTGGTGCTTTTTGTTTGTTTGGATAAACACAAAGTTGCAGTTCTAGTTTCTTCCTAGCGCTGCGAGCTATGCATTAAGCGCACACCATTAGCAAATACTCCAAATATAATGTGCAAAGCTTAATTATCTCAAATCTCAACTTGTCTAATTACCCTCCTTTAGTTGGTATGGTTTTGAAAAATAGCTTGTGTAGAATAAACGCGGAATAATTAAGTCGCGCTTTTGAAATTGTCATCAAGAAGATACAACAAAATCTAATTGATGCTTCAGTACATATAATTTTGTGGTATAATACAACTCGCTCTTTCCTCCCCCTCTAAGAACAACACCAAGCGAGCAATGTAACGGAAAAGGTTACCCAGATTGTCTGACCTATGAATAGGAGTTAATTTATTCGAAGACTCGTCTGAGAAACAATAAAAGCATAGGCCAAGTGTTAATGACTGTTACAAAACGCATCAAGTCACTGTGCAAGTGGGTGTGATTTTCTCCATCTCTTAGGCTGTGCGTTTCTGTCTTATAACTAGTATGCTGTATAAAGCAAAAAGTGTTTGCTCATTTCATACAGTAATTTTACTACGTAGGCTTGATTTTATATATACCAGGTGAGTCAGCTGACTATAGGTATTCGTATCTATGCAACCCGCAGTTTATAGTCTAATATGAAAACATTGACCCTTTTATCAAACAAACTGTTATTGTAGCTATGTCTTTCTATTCGATACTATACACAACCACCATTAAGGATTAAAGGCCTGAATGAGCCAAGGAGCTTCTTGTATCTTCTTTTAGAAAGGCATCTCTGATAACAATTTTGTCTAAATATGAAACAATTCAAGTGTTCGTGTTAGAAAAGCATATCTCGAAAGCGAACTAAAACGAAGTAAATGCTGAATTTTGTATCTACCTAGATAAGATGCCCCTTAAATATACAACGCGAAGATATTTAGAAACGTTTTCCTGAAAAATTTAATTTTTCATTTAGCAGATCTTCCGCTGATAAAATTTATGTATTGATCTACTCGAACAGTAGGAGCTTTCTTTGTTGCTCTGAATGCGTATAAGTGGAAAACAAAACATTGCCAAGAAATCAACAAGGGAAAACGTTTAAAAGAAAAACAATACAAGTTGTATCTCTTTTACCTGGCAAAGGCTTAAAAATGTTCCAAATTTTAAGTTCGTGTACGGTCAGAGTATAGAGTCAAATTAATGCAAAGCATTTTCAAGATGAACAACGAATAAGCGAGAATATAGTTTGTGGCGATTTTCTGTATTTTAAAGCTTATGAACTTCATAATGTTTTGAAAGCTTGAACTTTTTGAAAAAATTAACTTGCTACCACTTATTATAGCAAATTTATTTTGTGCAATATCTGAAAAGTCACCTGAAAAGTCCATTTCAAGTGGTAGAGGAATCTGAAAATATAGACATTAGTGAGAAAATTCTATCAAATGCGTCGATTTCTCAGGACTCCAAAATGTTTTCCTACATTGGAACAAAACAGATTTCAAACTGTTTGTCTATGTAATGTCAAATAATGCTGATAATACAACACACAAAAGCATTGTGAAATTGGTGCATTTTCTAAAGATTACAAACATAAAACATGCTGAAACACTTAAACTCAATTATCGTTTCCTTATTGTACATATTTTCTCTCAATTAATTTGAGAGCTAGAACCTTTTAAGGCAATACCGAATACTTTCCCTTGTAATTATATTTTGAAACGCTAAGCGTCCATTCTTTTCCTGCTTACAAGCTCAGGTTGATATTGACACACGTTGACTTCTTTTTTAATAACTATATTTTCTTCGCTTCCTGCGCACAAGAAGACATATATTACGGTGGTACCTCCTAGCAACAACATTTTTACTGAGCGATGATTTCAAATTGTATTATAACGTCGTTGTTTTGAGTCTTTTTTTTTAAACGAGTGACAGCTCTATGGGGAAGTATTGTTTTTGTTGGAGAACTTGCCTAGCAAGAACGGCGTTCCAAACTAAAAGTTTTAATACGGTAACGACTTTAATCTGAAAACGTGGACAAATAACGTTCCTTGCAATGTTACACGCAAAAGCGTAAAATAGAGTAAAATAGAGAATAAAAAATGTGAGTCCCTTTTTTTCATAAGCTTTCAATGTTCATTCATTGTGCACAAACGATGTTTTTATTTACATTCGCAGAAGGGAGTCGCAATACACTGTGTGCTCAAATTCACATGGCCTTACGCCAGTGATGATGTTTGCAGCTTTCACGGACCTTCAATATCGATAAAACAAAACAGCCCGAAAGAGGTTTTGATAGAACACATGTTCTCCGTGGATTAGTGGTACTGTGCTAGCCTCTGGTTCCCAAGGTCGCGGGTTCAAACCCGGCGGAGGGCGATGGATTTTTTCGTGCGTAAAAATCCTTGGCATGGCTTCCTTCGGAAGGGAAGTTAAGCCGGTGGTCCGTGTCGTAGATTTACGGCACGAAAAAGAACCTCCAGCCTGATAGAGGCCTGTGAAGAAAATTACCGATTTTTCACGCCCAACATAGGATGGGACACTAAGAACCATAGTAGTTAAAGAGCATCCATAAATAAAACTCAATTTAAATTAATTTGATAGAACACATACCGCACAGACCTCAATGTGTTGCTTCGAATGGCAAGTTGTCAGGTTAGAATGAACTCCTGCTTGCTAGGCAACTTCTCCGACACACTAGTCATACGATTCTGCGGAAGTACTAGGGGATTTGATTTGTAAGCGCAGCGGCTAGTCAAGTGACGTCATACATCGTTTCATGGCACAATGAGATTAACACTCATTGCGATTTGCCTGTAGTGTGCTAACGTTTCACATGAATTGTTTGTCCTGGACTGTTGCATATCAAATATTTTTCCTTCCTTTTTTAAGCCTGAGAGATTAGGGAGCATGTGGAAATATTTTACACTTCATATGTGCGTGCATTTGTGAAACTTTCCATATTCCTTCTTCCATCTCTTGGAAGGCAAATGTGATGATCCTCACAGAGCAGTGTAAAGATTGCAAACTCCGGGGAAAAGTTTTTATAAGGTTGGGTTAAAGAGCCTCTACAAATTTCTACTTTTGCAGTTTTCTTTTCCATGTGTCTTCTAATGCATATTTCTGACGTTGTCCTCTGGCCTCTGAAAATCCTGGTCTCCGCGACGCGAGAGAAATCCATTTGCGTGCTAGGAGAGTCCTCTTTGCTTAATTAATAGTTCGGAGACATGCAACTTCCACTGTTTCTTGCCGCCTGTTCGGGTCCATAAAGAAACGGTGCGCTAAAAACCTCCTTTGTATTTTAACTTTCTGTGAAGTTGCGTGTTTTATTGTTAAAGCATTTAAAGAAAAGACAGTGTTAAGAATGATAAATGAGGGACGAAAGTTAGTCTCAGTGTGAAAGTTACAATCGTCTAACACCTGCAATTATATCTTTAGGAACTTTTCCATCCAGAAGAACGTAGTTTCAGCTTCTCTGTGTTTCTTATTGTACTCCGTTTTCTCTGTTATATTTGTATAGGGAAAAATTCTTCGGAAATATTCATTACGGTGTATTTATAAGGTTTATTATATAAGAAATCTGACGTATTGAACTCGCATGATCTTCTCTACCCACATCATTTATTTCTTCTACAAATATTCTTACTAAAGTCATTACTTTCTTTACTATGTACAGTAAGTAGGGGAGGTGTTGCATTCCACTCAAAAATTATCTACCGAGATTTCACCGGAAATATATGTTTTGAGGCTCTCTGAATCCAAAAAAGTATTTTTAGAAAAATGTATGTGTGTTTGCCTCTGACTGTGAACAGCATAACTCAAAAACGAAAAATCGGTTAAATACCAAACGTGGTAGTTTCAGTATCTTTCAAAGATGTAACACGAAGATTTTCAAGAAAATCCTGCACACCAGACTGCCCTTTACGGGAAAAATTTTTCAAAATTTTTTATTTTCTAAAAAATAGCTCTGTTTTGATTAAGGTATCACATATTTAAGGTATTTTAATGACAAATAAAATGTGTATATTGAATTTTCTGGGAATGTCACTGAAGTCCTCTTCATTCTGAATGGCTGTTTCATAACAGGTAAACCGTAAGAGATAAACAACCCTTTTCCCACACAAAAATACAGATCTCTTAAAACACATAATTTACGTCATATGCATTTTTTATGGAGTGAGCTATTTCCGAGGTATTCCTTTATATTTCTTTTAATTTTGCAATACTTACTCTTTTTCTCAAATGGGAATTCGTTATTCGATTTTTTATGTCGTGGACATGCAAAGAGAATAAAATGATCCGCTTAGCAACCAGTTCTTAAAAGATTTGACTATCGCTTATAACCTACCATATTCCCCTTGCACCTACAAGAAAATTAGCAATAAGTTAGTTTCTGCAAATGCTTATCTCGATTAACATGAAGTAGATTAACATGGAGAATAAGCGTTTGTCAAAATAGTTTGTACAAGTGTAGAGGAAGTTATGTGAGTGTGACACATCAGATATTTTTACTTTCTCTGCTTCGTATAGTAAGTAGGGGAAGTATTGTATTCCAACCAAAAATTCGATACCGAGATTTCACCGGAAATATATGTTTTGAGAGCCCCTGAATCCAAAAAAAGCATTTTTGGAAACATGTCTGTCTGTGAACAGCATAACTCAGAAACGAACAGTCGGATGAACACCAAACTTGGTATTTAGGTTCAGTATCTTCCAGAGATGCGACACGAAGGTTTTCAAGAAAATCCCCGCACCCCAGATTACCCTTTACATGGGACATTTTTCGAAAATTTTAATTTTCTCAAAAATGGCTCTAACGATTTTGATTAAAATCTCATATATTTACGATATTTTCATGACAAATAAAATGTATATCTCGAATTTTCTGGGAATGTCTGCAAAAGTATTTTTCATTGTGAACGACTTTTGCATAACTGGTAAACCATAAGAGATAGACAAAATTGTACTGCACAACAAATGTAGATCGCGTTAAAATACACAATTTATATTATATACATTTTTGTTGTTGAGTGAACTATTTTCCAGATATTGCTTGTTATTCCGTTAAATTTTTCAATACTTATTTTCTCAAATGGGAATTCGTTATTGATATTTTTGTCTTTGATATGCAAAGAGTATTAATCTGTGGCAAAGGGAATGGTGCTGCACCTAGCAACCAGCTATTAAGAGATATGTATGTGCTTAAAGGCTACTGTATTTCTATATTGGCGTTGTAAATATATATTCCCCTTACATCAACAAGAAACTTAGCATTAAGATAGAGTCTGCAAATGTTTATCTCGATTAACATGAAGTAGATGGAGAATAAGCGTTTGTAAAAATAGTTTGTACAAGAGTAGAGAAGGTCATGTGAGTGTAACACATCAGATTTTTTCTATTTGCTTTATGTTCATCAAGATAATCATTTGCAGATGTAGTTTCATTATACATTTCGTTGTAGGTGCAAGATATCGAATCGATAGTCGAGTGTTTAAAAGCAACTTGCTGAGGCTTTGAAATTCCTTGTTCTTTCTATGACATCGCTAGAAATAAGCGAATAGCGACAGGGCTTCGAAGTATTGAACAACTGAAACAAATGTAAACGGATACCTCGGAATTGACTAATGCCACAAAAAGGTTATTTGAAATAAATTTTATGTTTCAAAGAGCTCTATACTTTTATATTTAGTACCTTTTGTCTTAATGCTTACCATTTATACAGAGATCCTGTGAATGAAGTGAACTACACGGGATACTTCCAGGAATTTTGAGATATATATTTTATTTTGTTAAGCAAGTATCTTAAGTATCAAAATCATTACAGCCATTTTTGGTAAAATTAAAAATAACCAACATTTTTTACAGTAAATTTTTCCAAGGATGCGACAGTAGATTTTCAAGAAAATCCCCCAGCCCCAAACTACCCTTTGCATGAAAAAGGTTTCTAAAACTTCGATTTTATAAAAAATGGCTAACTACTCTGATTAAATTACATACGTTTAAGATATTTTCATGAGAACTGAAATGTATGTCTTGGATTTTCTGAGAATAGCCCCTGAAATCCTCTTCAATATGGATGACTTTTGCATAGCTGGTAAGCTGTAAGAGATAGCCAAAATCTTGCTACACAAAAAATGTAGATATCGTTGAAATACACAATTTATATCATACATTTTTGTAGAGTTAACCATTTCCGAGATATTCCTTGTTATTGGTTTGAATTTTCAAATATACGTTTCTGAAATGGTATATTTTTTTTCTCTTGATCGTGCAAACAGAACGGAATTTCAAAGCCAATAACATAGCAATCAGCTCTTAAAAATTACTATTGCTTAAGTCCATTGAATTCCCTATTATTAGTCGGCCGCGATATGAGTTCGTGTTGTGGGAAGAGGAACCAAACGGTTACGAAACAAGCTCTGGGGCATTGGAACGACAATCAGGTGAAGAAAACATGCTCAGTTCCGAGTTGCATTCACTACTGAGGCTGAGGCCTCAAATGCAGTAATTTTCATTGTGGGATTGCACATTCGCCCTCCTCCAAGCGCATTCATATCGCGGCCAAATAGTACCTAAAGTAGATAGAAGAATAAGCTTTTTGTAATAATGGTTTGTTGAGGAAAGGGTAAAGAAAGTCGTGTGAATGTAACACATCAGATTTTTAAAAATGTTTTGTTTACTTGCGCGGTATGATAAGTTCCATAAAATTCCCTACAGAAAACAATATTAGCAGAGGTATGAAAGCTTATACTCGGGGCAAAATAAGCTACAAAAACTAAACGCATTTACCTAGCATTTTCAGTGCAACGAAGCTTATAAATATTGTATACCTTTAGCTCCTCATATGACATGCTGGAATATCGCTTATTCGGCAGTGGTATAATCGGACTTCACGGGTCAGATGAATTTGCACTGCCATTTTCAATACAATAGCTGGTATCCACGTTAATTGGCTTTGTGTGCAGAGGTGCACAGCACCTCGCGTTGAAAAGAACTGCCGAGGAAAAAATGAACAGTGAAATTGGAAATTCGCATCACCTCATAACTGGTCGCAATACAAAACCCCCTTTTTTGCCCTCCCTGACAAATAAAGTTTTTGCAGATAGGAGCCAGTGCATTGACAGCTCCAGTTATGATGGAATGTAAGCGTTTGTTATTCTGCAAGGTAGCTCATTCTAATCCGATGACCCCATTCATTATTCAGAGAAGGCTGTTGTCGCGGGTCATGACAGGTAGATCGTCACCGAAGATAAATTTCCAAACTTGGAAACCGTTCTGCGATATTCAGCTATTTCATTAAAATTGTGTTAAAGCACAGCATAGAAATATCTAAAGATTGTCTTTAAATCAGGTGGCATAATACTGAGAAAAACGAAACAATCATTCGTTCATCTGGTACCACCAAATAACGCTAATTTTCTTCTAACGGAAGCATATTGGTGTTGTACAGGTTGCTGTGTTTCAAACTATTATTCATAGACTTGTGAATCTACCTTTATCAGAACACGAATATTGGAAAGAATTCAAACACATTCAACAGACAGCCTTAAAGAATGGTTTTGATTCCACGTGTATTAACAAAATAGTAAAACGTTATAATTATAAAAAAACAATTAATAGAGATCAGTACTCTCAACAGCGCCAAAGAACAACCTCGACTGTTTAAAAAAATATACTTATCATCCAAAGTTATTCAGGAAATTTGAAAACATTTTGAAGCTTATGGAATAAAGCCAGCTCAACAGAATAGATTTAGTCTTAATAATTTGTTAAATAAGCCAACCGTAAACACCAAAGATAAGAAAAGAAGCCTTAGTCTGGTATTTAAAGAATTAAATGTTATCACTGTGATAAGTTTTATATTAGAAAAACAAAACTCCTTTAAAAGAATACTAAAGAAATGCAAAGAGAATTACATTTTACACATAGCGATCAGTTCTAAAAATATTTGAATATCGCTTAAGACGTACTATGTTCCCCTTGTTTTGTATTTGCAACGGCAATATAGAAATACAGTAGCTTTTAGGCATAGACATATCTCTTAATAGCCGGTTGCTATGTGCAGCACCAATCTCTTTTACTCAGATTAATACTCTTTGCATATACAAGACAAAAAATGAATAACGAATTCCCATTTGAGAAAATAAATATTGAATAATTTAAGGGAATAACAAGCAATATCTCGAAAATGGTTCACTCAACAAGAAAATGTATATGACATAAATTGTGTATTTTAACGCGATCTACATTATTGCCTAGTAAAATTTTATCTATCTCTTATGGTTTACCAGTTATACAAAAGTCGTTCACAATGAAGAATACTTTTAGAGATATTCCCAGAAAATTCAAGATATACATTTTATTTGTCCCTAAATACCAAGTTTGGTGTTTATCTGACTGTTCCTTTCCGAGTTATGCTGTTCACAGACATACAAACACACACACACATCACAGACACACACGGACATGTTTCCAAAAATACTTTTTTTGGATTCAGGGGGTCTCAAAACACATATTTTCGGTGAAATCTCGGTATCGAATTTTTGGGTGGAATACAATACTTCCCCTACTTACTATACGTAGTAGAGAAAGTAATTATTTCACATAGTACTTTTTAAGCAATAATTCAAATTCATCAGTGGTGTAATTAGTTCAGTTTCACTTCACTTTTCTTTTCTTTGCGCATAGTGGTGTAATCACATCCTTATCTTCCTTGCTCTTCAATGGTTAGATTGTCCAACACAGGACTCATCTTCCCTCTTCTGAATGCTTACTGTCGAACACAGAATCCTGTCCTCTTGCGTTCGTTTGCTAATTGTCGAACACAGGAGTTTCCTTCTCTCACACTCGCTATACGTCACAACAACTAACTCACTCGTCGCGAGTATGCTTGCTTAAATATACCTTCAAGGGTTTCTGGAAGCTTCATGGGAGGAGGAGAAGAAACATCCAGAAATATCTCTTTGTCGCTTTCGGATTTACCTCGGGGTGAGCGCCACTCTTTTTATCTCTCTAAGCAATCACATGGCTGGAACTGAAGGACATGCTCGCTAGCCACGATAAGGACGTTACAATATCGCTTGATCGCAAATGTTTGGATCCGAGTTCACTAGTGTAGTCAAGATGGGACACAATATTATCTTCTACTTCTACAACAGATGGAATACAATACTATCTTATACTTCTGGAATCTATTAGGCATGATTCCAGTAGATTCCAGAAGTTATGGATTAAGTTAAATTATTAGAAGTTAGCACATCGAGGAAGAGAGAAGTAACTAATCTATGCGTGCATTCTAACTAACGTCCATCGCTTTCCGTTTCAGTGTCGGGAAGGCGGACTGAAGGAAGGCCTGCATAGAAATGGGTGTCCCTAGTTCCTAAGAATAGTTTATTGTTCATGTGGCTTATTTTATTAAAAGTACAAATTGTTTTGTAATACGTTGTCACCAGTTTGGTAAATAATATTTTCCGCACTGTAGGGGAACTTAATGTAAAGTTGGAGTGCATAATAAAATGCAATACTCTTAGTAATAGAAGCAACATCTCAAAGATTAAAGACCTTCTTAAGGAGAGTTCGGATAAGAAATGAGAGCTATTAGTTTTATAACAGTAGTTTCTGTAACTATTTTACTGTTACTCATTTTCTTAATAGTACAGTTATATAACATGCTTTCGCACATTGTAACATAGAATATTTTCCTTAGTTTCGGAGGAAATTCTATACTTCTCGCAAAATTTAGAAAAGGTAGAAACGATGTGCCACATCTTTGTAAGAGGTTATAAATGCGGATGATCTCTGTTTTATGCGATGGGAACTGCAAGCGGCATAACGTTTGAAACTTTTCTGAAATTTGCAGCAACTATATAAGTTAAACCACACGATAAAATGCAACACTCATGAGTAGTAGAGGTTAATGACTAAAAGAATAATTTTAAAAAAAATCTGATGTGTTACACTCACATGACTTGCTTTACCCTTGTACAAATTATTTGTTCAAAATCTTATTCTCCATCTATTTCGTATTATCCGATATAGACATTTGCAGAAACGATCTTTTGACATGCAAAGAGAATTACATTTTACACATAGCGACCAGTTCTAAAAATATTTGACTATCGCTTAAGGCGTAGTATGTTCCCCTTTTTTACTTTCTCTACTACGTATAGTAAGTAGGGGAAGTATTGCATTCCACCCAAAAATTCGATACCGAGATTTCGCCGGAAATACATGTTTTGAGACCTCCTGAATCCAAAAAAAGCATTTTTGGAAACATGTCCCTGTGTGTGTCTGTGTGTGTGTGTCTCTGAACAGCATAACTCAAAAACGAACAGTCGGATAAACACCAAACTTGGTATTTAGGTTCAGTATCTTCCAGAGATGCGACACGAAGGTTTTCAAGAAAATCCCTCCACCCCAGACTACCCTTTACATGGAAGATTTTTCGAAAAGTTTAATTTTCTCAAAAATGGCTCTAACGATTTTGATGAAAATATCATATGTTTAAGATAATGTCATGAGAAATGAAATGTATATCTCGAATTTTCTGGGAATGTCTCCAAAAGTGTTCTTCATTGTGAACGACTTTTGCATAACTGGTAAACCATAAGAGATAGACAAAATTTTACTACACAAAGAATGTAGATCGCGTTAAAATACACAACTTATGTCATATACATTTCTTTTGTAGAGTGAACCGTTTTCGAGATATTGCTTGTTATTTCCTTAAATTTTCCAATACTTATACCTTTTCTCAAATGCGTTATTCATTTTTTTTATGTCCTGGACATGCAAAGAGAATGGAATGCGGCACATAGCAACCAGCGTTAAAATATTTGACTATCGCTTAAAAGCTACCATATTTCCTTTGCATCTACAAGAAAATTACCAATAAGATTGACATCTCGATATCTCGATAACATGAAGCATATGGAGAATAGGCGTTTGTAAAATTAGATTGTACAAGAGTAGAGAAAGTCATGTGAGTGTAACACATCAGATTTTTTGTATTTGCAACGGCAATATACAAATACAGTAGCCTTTAAGCATAGACATATCTCTTAATAGCTGGTTGCTAGGTGCAGCACCATTCTCTTTGCCACAGATTAATACTCTTTGCATATCCAAGACAAAAAAATGAATAACGAATTCCCATTTGAGAAAAAGCCTAATTATTGAAAAAAAATTTAAGGGCATAACAAGCAATATCTCGAAAATGGTTCACTCAACAAAAAAATGTATATGACATAAATTATGTATTTTAACGCGAACTACATTTTTTGTGTAGTAAAATTTTGTCTATCTCTTATGGTTTACCAGTTATGCAAAAGCCGTTCACAATGAAGAATACCTTTGGAGACATTCCCAGAAAATTCAAGATATACATTTTATTTGTCATGAAGATATCTTAAACATATGATATTTTAATCAAAATCGTTAGAGCCATTTTTGAGAAATTTAAAACTTTAGAAAAATGTTCCATGTAAAAGTAATCTGGGGTGGGAGATTTTCTTGAAAACCTTGGTGTCACATCTCTGGAAGATACTGAACCTAAATACCAAGTTTGCTGTTTATCCGACTGTTCGTTTCTGAGTTATGCTTTTCACAGACACACACACGGACATGTTTCCAAAAATGCTTTTTTTTGGATTCAGGGGGTTTCAAAACATGTATTTTCGGTGAAATCTCGGTATCGAATTTTTGGGTGGAATACAATACTTCCCCTACTTACTATATGTAATAGAGAAAGTAAAAATGAATACAGTTGGTCTCATTTTATCTTGTTCAAATAATTTTTGTGTTTGAACTGGCATTGAAAACGTTTTTCGGAGTTATTTTACAAGCTATTTATGCTAGAGTAAAATGGAATAATTTTTTCGTAAAGTACATTCTTCTATAAGATACAAGTGACACCATCTCTTCTTCAAAAAAAACACTTAATTTAACATGATCAGTGTGAATTACTCTCTTTGTGACCATGTATGAAGCTTCCATCCAAAACAGTAACAAAACCGTGCTTTGTTTGTGATGTTGCATTGAAATTATCTGTAGGCGCTGCACACACTACTAATGTGCACAGTTTCTGGAAAGGTCTATGACTAATAGCTACAGGCCGTAGTACCATTTTGCAAATTTTGCGGCTTTCCATAAATTTGACATAATGTATTATCTGTTTCCTTGTCCAAAGTAGCTATCCTGCACTTGAGGTTTACTCAGTAATGATACATATTTACTAATATTTTAAATCAGATTTAATATTCAAATTAATGGCAAATACGAATATACTTTAACGTTTAGTTCATACAATGCAGATATAAACAAACCTATACAACTCCAAACTCGTCTCTCTAAGTCTTCTTAAGTTCATTAAAAATAATGTTAGACTTTAATTAATGTAGTTGAGCATTAAAACCCACCCTTCTCTCTCCCCTATGCGGGCTTTGTATTACATGACTGAGGCGAGCGGATCCACGGATCCCAGTGACTCTTGTCATGTGGGACTCCTGTCGCTTTGGTAGAGAAATAATAGAATAATTTTCTGTTCACTTGGAATTAATGTACATAATTAAATATAAGCTCTACTCCCTCTTCATTATAAGTTGTTACTGAAAATAACATTAAAAAGTTGTTATTTATTAAAAATTCATTTCTTTGTTGCAGGTAAGGAAGCTATAACGTAGTTGGAAAATGCACTCCTGTTCTTAGGTGAGTCATTTTTGATGCAATACAATTTTATTTTGAAATATTTTAGGGCACACAATTACTTAATATTAAACCTGTATTTATGGGTTTATTAATGATGATTTGTGGCACTTCAGCCCTTGTAGACCTAGGCCTACCAAATCTGTCGGCCGATCTCACGCTCATGGCACAGGTGAATGATTTTCCAACCGTAATGGGGAGATGATGTGGTCAGCACCATAATTTCCTCTGCCGGAATTTTTATTTTCGTGACCTGCAGATCACTACCAATTGCAGCTCCTTAAATGCTGAGTGGGCAACGGTCCTATACATGGCAATAAAAATCTGCATCCCCTTGGCTAGTTTATTACCAGTGGAACAATTGCTCATCGCGATGATGTTCTCTCGTTATACTATCGTGTTAATCTTTGGGCTTCCTATTTAGACATAAATTTCACACACTCAGTCATAGTTTCGTACTCTAGGTACGATGGGGAATAATCCTTGCTAAATAAAAATTCCCATCCTTCAACCGGGAACCGAACCCGGGACCTCTGGGTTTGGTTATCAATCTTAACAGACATAATTGCGTGATACTTCATAGATTACTGTGCTACTTATTTATATTATGAAGCATTTCGTTCCAAATTAATAAAATGCAATAATTATAGGACTCAACTTACCTATATATCTAATAACAATAATAAGAATATCAGTCTATAAGAACAAAAGCACAAATACCTTTCTTCTGTGTGGTCGAGGCAGAGAACGCAGTAGGCATGCGGTCGCACCACGCCCGCCTAGGTTATTTTTGTGTTAGTTTCACAATTTATGCCACCCGGTTTCAATCATGTAATAATGCGAGAATATAAATGTTATTGTAATTATAATCTGAACTACAACTGACTGTTTGAAAAATGAGTCCAGATTAGGCATATATCACCGACTCTTTACACAAGACAGAATTTTATTTCACAGGTATGTGTGGCATACATATATTGGTGTCCTTAGTGTTCATTTTCATGGTTTTTCAATTATAGAGAGTTCGTTGAGAATTAAGAGAATATTTCAGGTTGTTGCTGCTAAGGTTTTTTCTTTTCCTTTTCAAAATCGTTGAAATGCTTCACCTCTGATAAAATTAGAAAAAAGACTGATGTTTCACACATAAAGGATTGTTTTGTTTGAGGGAATCTATTTAAAATATTTGCCTTCTAGGATAAAATGCCTGACGAAAATAATAAATTTTGTATTTATTCGCTTTCTATACCCACTTCTTTTTATGCAGGGAGCTCAAAACTTACGTTTCCAATACATTTCAATAATGAATCTTTGGATGGAATGGGATACTATCTCTTTTTATGGAAACGAAACTGCAATTCCGATTTACATTAAACTTACGGTGTCTGTGATTCGAATTCATGAGTGGGACTTAATGTTGGTGTTCCTGAAAATTATAAGATGCACAAACTTAATTCGGCCTCACTTCAGCGTACTTTGCAATGTTGTAATTTACTTGATCATATTTCTTTCAATTCTCATCACTCGGCTCTGAAGTAGTTGGTCACATAAGGTTTTCGGGAAGCTTCGCTTCCATCTTCAGCGTGGTATGTCGACTAAACCAGCTACTCTTCCCTGCCCTCTATGTGTCCAGCAGAAGGAGAAATGACTGCCCCCTGTTGTAAGAAGTTCGTACTTGGTGTGTCTGGTTCTGTTTTCATCAGGTCTGGTTCAAATTGCTCCTTGTAATGTCGATGGAGAGATCCTCTGTCTTCTGTTAACTGATTCAGCAAATTGTAGTAAAGAACCAAATGGCAGGATTTCAAAATTCAAAATATTATCAATGTTCTGATGAATAAATGTTTTCCCATATATTCAATTGTGAAGGAGTCTGAATGACTTTAAGTAGTTCAATTTCCCGACATATTTCATGAATTGAAGTACAAAAATGATCAGCAATTTAATCTTCCTTTGATGTTCTCCCAACTACAATGAACAGATCATCACCACCACGACTGCTTCTTATAATTATTTAATACTTGCATACTGGATGGTGCCTTGAATACGTTAGTTGCACACGAAAGCATTACTGAATAGTCTGTACTTGTTTCTAATTTCCTCATTTCGGAAACGGTCGATACTTAGTATTGGCATTATCTAAGTTCACAACCTCCCCTGCTTTTTGCCGTTTAGCAATAGGTATAGGTACCAGAAGATACTCTTGTTTTAACAGAAAAAAGAAGAAACAATAGCCATTAGCGTCTCCTAATGGCCTTTTGGGTGCTCTCCAAGCTGTTTTGGATCCCTTAATATCCGAGTTTCGTGCTGTTAAAGGCATTTAGCGCGAGCAATAATCTCGGTCTTTGCTACAGGTTATAATGAGTTTAAGTATAATTCTGTAAATAAAGCCCTTAAACCACTGCAATTAATTTTCCGACAAAAATGTAGATAAAATAAGCGGTAAGCACATTAAGAGCTCCTACTTCGAACCTAAATGTTGCACTTTTTACTATTCCGTTGGAATTTGCCTTTATCGTCTTTATCTATAAAACGCTATTTGGCTTAAGTGTGTTTGCAGGATAATAACAAAATTGGTTATATGTGCATTAAAGCTTTTTGGAGCTTGTAACATTCAAGCAGAAAAGAAAGAGAATAAGGCCTCTTATCTGACCTTCCCAAACCTGTAGCTTACTTTCTGGAAAAAAAATCTGAAACGCTTATTCTCCATATACTTCATGTTAACCGAGATAAACATTGCTAATTTTCTTGTAGATGCAAGGGAATATGGTAGGCTTTAAGCAATAGTGAAATATTTTAAGATTGGTTGCTATGTGGAGCATTCCACTCCCTGAGCGTGTAAGGACACAAAAACCAAACAAAAAGGGAGTCCCATTTGAGAAAAAGTTTAAGTATTGGAAAGTTCAAACAAATAACAAGGAATATTTCGGAAATGGTTCACTGGACAAAACAAAATGTATATGACATAAATTGTGTGTTTTAACGAGATCTACATATCTTGTGTAGTAAAATTCTGTATCTCTTACGGTCTACCAGTTATGCAAAAAGTCATTCAGAATAAAGAGAACTTTTGGGGAAATTTCCAGAAAATTCAAGATATATATATCACTTGATATAAATGTATCTTAAACATATGATATCTTAATGAAAATATTACAGCCATTTTCGAGAAAATCAGACTTTTCGAAAACTTTCCATGTAAAGGGTAGTCTAGGGAGGAGGATAATTTTCAAAATCTATGTGTCGCATCCTTGGAAGATACTAAACTCAAATACAAAGTTTGGTATTTATTCGCTATTCACAGACAGACACACACACGGGCATGTTTCCAAAAAATATTTTATTTGGATTCAGGGCACCTCAAAACATATATTTCCACTAAAATCTCGGTATGGAACTTTTGGGTGGAATGTAATACTTCCTCTACTTACTATTGTAGTAGAGAAAATAAAAATGAGACGAAAAGCTCTGCCACCGTTTTGAAACTCGCCCAGGTCCGTGCTACATGATAACTTTTCAGTAGCGCAGTGTTGCCTGTATAATTCTGTTTATACTCTCAAATGGTTTATGTTGTTTCTTCTGTATTTGTAAGAGGGATGCTCATAAGAAACCGGAACAAAAATGTTTTCTGCTGGACTTTTATATAGTGGGACTATAAACGTATGAACATCTTGCCACAAACTACTGTATATGTACAATGTAAAATATCTATATTTTGGAATAATTTTTCTCAACAACTGTGCGCAATACTATATCGCGTACGTATTCCCTCCATTTGGCTTTAGTGCTAGGCTACATTTGTTTTCAGTATCTCTACCGTTCACCTAAAGTCGACCCAAAAATTCGATATCAAGATTTCACTAGATGTAGAAGCTGTAGGCTATGTGTGTGTATGTTTATGAATGAGAGAGAGAGAGAAGCAGGATACCAGAAAGGTAGAATAGGAACATGTTAGATATCATGCTTAAGCTACACTTTAGAATACACACAAAATCTTTTATTATTTTGTAGATTATTTGAAAATTATAGCGAAAATATAATAAATCTGAATTATTGACATACATTAAATTTTATGCATTAAATCTTACTAGCTCTTGTCTTAATTTTAAGTATCTGGGAAACAAAGGCGGAAACTTATTATAAAACAAACACCGAACTCGTTAAAGCACACTATTTTTTCAAATGGTATTTGCAGCATTGGTTAAATTGAAAGTATGGGCTCTTGTAATTGGTGTGCTGAAGTTTACTTTGAATCACCATCTGTAAAAACATTTTTAAAAACGGTTTTTTTTCTTTCACGTGAGCTAATAAGAAGATAAAGCCTATATATAAGAAAGTACACATTGCGCAATTTGAAGGCTTTTCTAGTCAGATATTGAAGCATTCTTAAAGTTGAAAGAAGGTGCGGTTATAATATGAAAAATTTAGTGTTTATTTATGGACGCGCTTTAACTGCTATGGTTCTTGGCGTCCCGTTCTATATTGGGCGTGAAAGACCGGTAATTTTGCTCAGATGTCTTTTTATCAGGCTTGAGGTTCTTTTACGTGCCATAAATCTAAAACACGTGATCACTGGCTTTACTTCCCTTCCGAAGGAAGTTATGCTAAAAATTTTTACGTCGGGTTTGAAGCCGCGACCTCGGGAACTAAAGTCTAGCATGGTATCCCTAGATCACGAGAATGACAGGTTATAATAAATGAATATTTTCAATTTATTCAGTTAATACAGTCACTCCTTTTACATATTAATTTACACGTATTTACTTAATAGTAACCCCAATAGAACATAATACAAATATCTATTTTACTATGTACTGTGAAGAAGTTTTATTTTGTTGTATTATTATTTGCCCCACGTTTTGGGAGGCAGTTTGAAGAAGGTATGTTGCTGCTACGTATGGTAAAAGTTTCCGGTAGCCTTCGCCCCAAGTTTAAAAAATATTAACTTCGTAATGTCACTGTTTCTTTAATATATAGTATTTATGTTTGCTGCGTCAGTATTTATTGCTTTAGAGACATGAATGTCTTAGCAGGGAGGTGGTGCGACTGAAGAATGTAGGTTTTACACAGATTTTAATTTTTACTTCACTCCTTTTATTAATGCTTGAGATGATTTAAATAACACTTCACTGATAGAGAGAGAGCTGTACATTTTTTTTTATTAAATACTTGCACTTTTTAACACGTAAAACTATTTTCGTTTCACTCGAATACGTATTAAATTTCTCGATGACACATCTCGCGTCCGGTTAGGAACACTGTCTACAACCAACACGTCCAGTTATGAGGACTGTCTACAAGCAACTGAACTCTAAATTTGTAAATTTTGCTATATTTCAGTTTCTGATTGGATAATCCTAGTCCAATAGAATACCTTCATTTAACTAAAGCTTTTTCTGGTTGTTGATTGGTTATTTTATAAACTGTCACAAAAATTACATTATTGTTGCTCCAAGAATGACTAGTGGCATTATTACACTTTCTTACTCATTATTGCCTCAAGGTTATCTCATTGTTACCTCATTGTTAGCAACTTTTAACCTATTATTCTCACAACTCCTACATTATTAAATTACGTAATATTCACTTAACTTATTAAACATGTATACAATAATATAAACATAGAAATTTACTGTAATATACACTTGTTATATCTTGTTACATATACATATTGCTTTAAGGTGGGCTTTGTTAAAAATACTGCCTCAACTGATAAACCTACGTTTATAACTTCTTGTTTACTTACCTATATTAATTTATGGCCTCAATACACATAACCTTAAGTCATCTGCCTAATGAAGGCCCACTATCTTTTGTTCATAATAAACATCCATTATGTATGTCTTTTTCCTATCTCTTTGTAACCATTCTTACCCATTTTCTCTTTACGTTACCCAAATACTTTCCCATGGCTTTTATATTTGTTTCTTCTTTTACATTCAAAATTTTCCTTATTACTATTTCCCCATCCAAATTTTCCCAATTCTTTTTCCAAACCTGATCTCTCCATATCTTTGTTTGCTTACAATATAATATACAATGATAGTCTGTATTCTCTTCATTAAACATGCCTTGCCCAAGCAAATCCTTCCCGTCCTAATTTATTACATATATCTATATACTTTTCCCTCTCCCAAACTGTTTTATTACCCTATATACTTTTAATATACTTTTCTCACTTATGCTACCAAAAATATCCTGTCTGTCGATATCTTCTAACCTTGTTTCCACATCTTTCCAAAGACCCTTCAAAGAATATTTCCTATTAATCCAAACATCTCCCATACCTAGCTGTTCCATCACTTCTTGAAGTCTTACTATCAATGACCCTTTCCATTTAATTCTCTCTCTTGTATAAGCAAACATACTTCAATGATATAATTGTCTTTCAAATTTAAAATTCTATATACGTTTTTTAAAACTCTTGTAATAATTTTCGTCTAGGTCGAATATTTGTCTAGCTCCAGCTGAGCTTCCCCATCAGGTGAAGCTATTGGTATAATAAATTAATATACACATTTGGAGTATGATATTTTGTTTATAAATGGCGGCATTTTTCTATCTTCTTGTCTATTGTCACGATGAAGATATCTGAATGGATATTTTTCAGTTTTCAGCCACACTATGCGCGGAGGCCTGATTGATGTATAAAATATGTGATTGTACTATTACAAATTAACTCCATATAATGTTAGGTCAATTCCTTTCATAAACTTACAGTGCACAGTATTTGTGAAACCAATAATGTGATGTTATAGGTATTTCAATATTGCAAATAGCCTTCAATAGTTCTTAGTTAATAACCATGAACTAATGCTTGATTGTGTACTTTGTATTAATGAGTTGCGATCCAGTTTATTAGCATACCTATATGCGTAAAACCGCAGTCTGTGATCATTAGAGAATCTGCACAGTTTATGTGGAATTCTACTCCATTAGAAACACTCTGTATGAATTATAATCCCTAGAGAAAGAAGCATTGGCGTAAAACGTGCTACAATCAAGCGATAGCCTCTAATAGGCACTGCTCTGAATTCTCTCTACCTTTCCCTGTTTATACAGTGTGGTTAAAACAAGAGGATGCCACACCAAACAGTGCCCGGTAATGCAATCAGTCTCTGTCTTTGAGAGAGTGAGCGTGGAGGGAGGTTGGTCTTTAATGTGCAAAAAGCACTACTTCGTCATAGGTGAACAAGCCTGGCACATCAAATATTGGGCAGCTAATGGTTCAGTCGGTCGCAGCCACTTATGCACGAGTAAAGTTCGACAAAGAAGAGGAGGAAAGAACAGTAATCCTTGCTAGTTGAGTTGCTGCTACTCACAAGTGAAGGAGAGCGGCAAATATTGTAACGCAAAGGTCACTTAGCCCATGAGCGCCTTTGACACAAGTGACGCTGACGGTGACGAAGACGTGGGCGTGGCACAGGGATGACATCGAGAGGATTATCGTTTGTGGTAGCTGGAAGGGTGGTGAAAACTAATAACTAATTTAACCACATTGCAATAGGGAGAGACTTAGGCAGCTTGGGTTGTTGCCTGGTAGACTGGAGAAGTCCGAGTTCTATCTTCGTCGTGCAGGGGCCTCGGGCAAAATTGTAAGTCAGCACAAAATAAATTTGGAGAGCTCACCGGCACAGATTCCTGCTAGACAAGCGACCAAACGAGCGCCAGCAGTCAAAAACCTATTTTAGGTTTAAATACTGACGAGAATACTCACTAGTGTCTAGCTAGTACTGATGTATCCCATGCAGTATGAATTGCATAACCCACCCATGTGTTGAACATGAAGTGATCCTTCCCTTAAAAATCATACCTCCAAACCCCTGCTTAAATAAGGATCCGGGAAATGACATACAGGAGTTCTAAAGCAATTTCATGAATTTGCCTAAATGGCCTGAATATATAGAAATTTATAAAATAATATTTATAACATTCTTTCAAAATATAACTATAATTGCCACAGTATTAAGAAGGTGTATTGAGAGCTTTGGAAGTGAGCCAATATGTTCTTCAGTTGGATCAAAGTATCTAAATATTTTCAAGTTTTAAATAGGTTTCGGTGTAGTAAGTTTGCATACTTTACTTAGTAGTATGACGTAAGCTCGGCGACTACATTTTAATCAGGATGGGGAGACATAGTAGGATAGCCAGGAGAAGGTTACAGGTTGCAGAAGCTGAAAGGGTGGTGAAAGGTGACACAATTTCCATTCCCGAACTTTCTAACCTTTAATCCATCTAATATAAACTAAACTATATTTCAAATAGAAAGAACAAAACAGCTTGTGGGTATACCTAAGTGGCAGAGGAAGTCCGGTGGTCCATCTTTGTCGTGTCTGGAGCCTAAGTCGAGGTTGCAAACTAGCGCTAGTACATTTTAGGCACTAACTAACACAGGGTACTGCTAGGCACTTGGTCGGTCAAGAGAGCGCCATCAAAAGACCCTAAGTTTAAGTACTCGACAACATGCTGATTAGTGCCTTGCTCGTAACTAACGTAGGCGTATATCAGCAGAAACCACGTGTAGGACATGACGTGATCTTTACCCTAAACCGCGTGTCACCAACCTCTGCTTACTTCAACATCCTGGAAGTACTTAAAAGCAAATTTCCTGGAGCTACTTAAAGTTTGTCCTCAATATCTCAAACTTTATAAAATTATAGGCATTTATCAAAACCTTTTAAAATAAAACTATAACCGTCACAGTTGTAAGAACCTTGAATGTTCATCCTTCTTTACAAGGAAGAAATATCTTCTGGGAGGTGCCAAATGAGTACTTAACTTATGAATAACGACAAGTATATTTGGGATAATTGACAGTAACTTCTTGTAAATCACGGTTTAAGATGACTATTTCACTCGTACTACGTCATACTGCTTTTAAACTTGTTTGCTTAGTCATGGTTGCGTATCCCCACAATTATTATCACTTCCATAGTACAATGGACTCCGATTAACCGAGGCTGCGGGATAATCGAGGGAGTTGATGGACAATACTAAATATACATTTTTTCTTGTATGTGTGCGGTGCTAACATGCAAAAGAGGTTAGACCAAAAACTATAAATAACATTGGAAAGGTAGAATCAGGTGACTGAAAAATTCAATCCCATAGCCGGGATTTGAACCACGGATCTCCCGGTCTCCGTCCGGTTGTTCCGTCCGGTTAGAGCAACCGGACAGAGAACGGGAGATCCGTGGTTCAAATCCCGGCTATGGCACTGAATTTTTCAGTCATCTTATTCTACCTTTCCAACCCTGTCCAACACACGGCTTGTGTGAAAGAACAATTAATTCCATTAATTGACCTAATAGTGGTTGAAACTAAAAGCCCGGGACTTAAGTACTTACAAAGAATGTAAGTCGCCATTGGAGTATGACATCTCAATACAGTTTAAGATCTCCTTGTGGTTTACCGGAAAAAATGCGAGTCAGCTGGAGAATTTAATGTCGTGCCGACATGTTGCCATGGTAGCCCCGTGGTTAGAGCAACCGGACGGAGACCGGGAGATCCTTGGTTCAAATCCCGGCTATGGCATTCAATTTTTCAGTCATCTGATTCCACCTGTCCAACACACGGCTTGTGTGAAAGAACAATTAATTCTATAAATAACACTTTCAAAAAGCAGTCGCATATACTATTGTGATCTATTTATCTTTTAATTACTAAACTATACAAAGTATTAAATATAAATTTTAATGCATTCTATAATAGTAAACAGTTATTATATAGTTTTAAGTCATATTTCGGAGTTTACGACCCACTGAAAGAAAATCTACATATTATCCCGGGTTTTCCGTAACCAAGTAGTCTCGGTCCCATCAACTCGGATAATCGTGGGTCCGCTGTACTTGTTAAAGTTGTAGTTTCATTTTTGTGGCTTTTAAAATGATTATATTTATTTCATCATCCTTAATTAAAACCTTTTCATCATTTGTTTATGTTAGTAGGTTATTCAATAGCTTCTACTGTATGGGATTATGCATAGTCACGTATTTTTCTTCTAATCGTGAGATTGCCAATTAAATTTCCAACTGTGGTATCTGTAGATACGTTACTCGAGCTTCAACTGCAGATTTATGGATAAAACCAAAACCTCTAATAGATTACAGTTGAAATCTTCATTTCTTTGCAATTTTGCTTTCTCTACCACGCACCTATTCAGTAGAGAAGGTACTCAAAAATTATATATCGAGACTTCACCAGAACTATATGTTTTGAGGTTCCCTGAATAAAAAAGGAAGCATTTTTAGAAAAAAATGTTCTTGTGTGTGTGTGCGTGTGTGTGCGTGCGTGCGTGCGTGTCTTTCTCTCTCTTCCAAAGAGTCAACAAGAAGATTTGTCAGAAAATCCCTCCACACGAAACTACCCTTTACATGGAAGGCTTTTCGAAATTTTTGATTTTGCCAAAAATGCTCTCTAACGATTTTTATTAAAATGCCGTGTACTTAAAATATTTACATGACAAATAAAAAGTACATCTTGAATTTTTGGGGAACAATTGCCTGTGATTCTCTCATTCTGAATGACTTTTGTCTGTACCACGTATCTATTAGATAGAGAAGATATTACATTCTACCAAAAAATTAGATATCGAGACTTAACCACCTGAAATACACGCTTTGAAGCCCCTGAATAAAGAAGCATTTTAGAGAAAAAAATGTGTGTGCATTTTTGGAAACATGTCCGTGTGTGTGTGAACAGCATAACTCAAAAACGAAAACGTACCATACACAAAAAATGTAGATCACTTTAAAACATACACTTTACTTAAAATAAGTTTTTTGTGGTAAAAGCCATTTCTGAGATATTCGTTAATAAAAGTTCGAAGTTTTTTTAGTTTCAGTCTTTCTTTTGGAACTTATTGCCTATTGGCAATGGTGTTAACTCGTATTTCCTTGTCGTTAGGTTACTTGCACTTTCAATTTTTAATCATTTGATCACAACACATTCACACTCATTCATACCTCCAGACTCTGGGGAGGATAGGGAATAATCTTGGCTAGAGAAAAATTCCCATCTCCCAGCTGAGGTTCGAATTGTTGAACGCTTGTCATTCATTTATAGTCCTATCGATTTTCAGTTGTTTCTCGCGATTGCATGGAAAGAGTATGGAACATTAAGGCCAGCATATAGCGTACAGTTCTAAAACATCGCTGTTCTCTTTGTATCTATAATGATGTGTAATGTAGCTATTTTTGCAAAGGTTTATTTGGATTAAAATGCAGCAGGTAGAAAAACAAGCTTTAGTAGGAATAGTTAAAGGCTGGAGAAGGCCATCTATCAGATTTTTAGAAAAAGTTCCTTGTGTGTGTACATAACTCAAAAACGAAAAGTCGGATCAACATCAAACTTGGTATTCAAGTTCACTACATTACAAAGATGGACACGAAGATTTTCAAGAAAATACCCCACCCCAAATTACCCTTCAAAGGGAACATTTTACGAAATATTTTATGTTCTAAAAACGGCTCTAATGATTTTTATTAAAATGCCATACATTAAAGGTATTTACATGACAAATAAAGTGTATAAATAGGATTTTCTGCAATAGTCTTTGAAGCCATCTTAATTTGTAAGGAATTTTGGGACATTATTACGTATGCGGGTAGGAGGTATTGAATGTTAAGACATTTACGGAATCCGGTTTTTTTTAATACGTAAGAGTTGATTATGTAGTATCCTGGGTGCACATTCAAGTTTAGGCGCTCAGATACCTCGGCTGCGCCCTATAGTCGCCTCCGGCCGCAACTGCATGTTTCTAAAACACATCCGTCGGCTACGCTTTGAGGCTGAGGGTACTCAATTCCTCCGCTACGCCTTGCGGCTTAGGGCCCTCGATGTTACAATGTTTAAACCCCGATTTCGTAAGTTTCTTAACATTTCATACCTACTACCCCCATACGGAATAATGTCCGAATTTTATATAATCTTGTATAACTGGTAAAAGTTAAGCGATAGGGCTAAACGTACTACGCAGAAATGTAGATCTCTTTAAAACTCACAATTTATTTGAATTAACATTTTTGTGGCATCAGCCATTTCAGAGATATCTATCCGTTATTAATTGTTCAAATTGTTCAACACAGTCATTAATTTAAAGTCCTTTCAACATTCAGTTGTATCTCGTAATTCCATTGAAATAGCATGAAATTTTAAGACCAGCGTATAGCGTGTAGTTCTTAAACATTTGACTATCGCTCTTCCCTTTGTATCTATAACAAAAAGAGTATTTGGATTAAAATGAAGTATATAAAAAGTAAACTTTATAAGACTAGTTTGTATACCCACTAATACACGACAGAGGGTAGAGAAAGTCATGTAAATGTATTACATCACATTTTTTATGGTGGTAAGCGTTTCCGAGTTATTCCTTGCTATTGGTTTCAGTATTCAAATGCTTACACATTTCTCAACTTCAAAGACGTTTTTCTCGTGGTCTTGCAAGCAGCATGGATTTCTCAACTCGTCATATAATATCGCGTTCTTTATAAATCTGACTATCGCTTTACCTACTGTATCGCGCAATGAAATGAAGTTTATCTGCATTAACAAAAAATAGATATAGTAATAACAAGCTTTCGACTAGAGTGTAGAGAAAATCGTGTGGATGCAACACATCAGATTTTCAGTGTAATTTTCGCACTTGGACGCTGAATTAGAATGCAGATGTTTTATTAAAACAGAATGACAAATTCGTTCATTTTGGTGAAAAATTGGGAATATCTCTGAGCAACACAGCACATCAATATAGGTTCCGCACCGTCTGTATCTGGCACGAATCCCATCTTAAAGATTGATTTTGAAGTTTACGTGCGGTTCCAAGAAAGTCGTCTATAAAATAGAACTCGAGAAGAGTTTGCTGCTCAAAGCTGGATGGATGTAGGCACTCAGTTTACCGCGCGCGCTGCTGGACGCTTTAAATAGAAGAGAGTTTTTGATTAAGGAATGTTTGTTGCAGCGGAAAGGTAGAAATAACGCCGCGCACGTGTTTTCAACTCTTTACACTCGCAGGGATGTTTTCTTCTTTTCGTCTTGTGGAATCACATTCCCCACTCCACGTGCGGGCGGAGGTATATCCATTCCAGAGCGTCTTTTTGGCTCACTCCCCTTTGCTCGAATATTTCGAAAGTAATTTTCAGTAAAAGCTTACATAGGAAACATCAATATCAAGCCCGGCTTTTCTTTTTTCGCCGTGAAGGCTTACAAAAGGAAAAGAAGATGCTTGCAGATGAATTGCTGGAAACACCTAAAGAAGCGTGGCAAAGTATTCCAGATGGTTGTTTACATAAGCCTTCAGTAGCACCTCAGGATGCAGTGCTTTTATGCAGACCTGTAAATAAGAGAAACAAGATGAAGCTGCTTTGAAGTTATTTTCGCTACACTCTCTGTTGGTACCACTGATTTAGTGTTAGTTTAGCTCCAGTATAATCAAAATATGTATATCAGAGACCGACATTTTACTACATTCATACAGGGTGCAAAAGTGGGCATGCCTTTAAGGATCACATTTCACTGTTTCCTGCAACCAAACTTTGTAGAACGGAGTTGAAAATATCAGAGAAGCAGTGGTCTAGTGAAAGGTCGAATTCATTCACTCATTGTTGAGTCGTTGAAATGAATTACTTAATGAAAGATGGGCATGCACTTAAGCATCAGATCTCACTGCCTTTCGAACCAAACTTGGTTGAACCGAGTTGAAAATATCAGCGAAACAATGACTGGTGAAGGGCGAACGCTTCATTGTTTAATGTCGAGCCGTTAAAACAAAGTAGTTCATTAAAGATGGGCAAGCCTTTTGTGTCTGCTCCAACCAAACGTCATAGTACCGAGTTGAAAATATCCTCTAAGCAGTTATCTAGTGATGGGTCGAGCGCTTCATTTTTTATAATCGAGACTTGAAATGAACTAGTTCGCTCTTAAAAGATTAGTTGTTCAAATAAAGTAGTTCGTTCATGAAGTAACGAAGAATGGTGAAGCTAATTGCCTTCCTCTCTGATCTTATTCCATTAAGCTCCTGAGTACGCAATGATAACACATCAATTATTTAGTGATAGGTCTACGCAGTTTGTTTCATTCATTCTCATTCTTTATAGCGAGTCATTCAAATGTAATTCATTCATTGCCCGAAGTAGTTCAATTCAGGAAATGTGTTTGTGAAATGTGGCAGAAAATGTTGTAAAGCTGTTCTTTTCTTCTTTTTAAAGTGTAGTGTCCTTTAAGCGATTAGGTTATATCGGATGTGAATGAAAGGGGTGAAATGATCCTCAAATGAGTCCGGACTCAGAGCTTAGAGTTGCCCAGCGTTCATCTTTTCAAGATAAGGGGAAAAAAACGGAAAAAACCTTATGTGGGTAACTCATCCTAACCGACCTCTTGAATGTAATGCAAGTAACGCTATCCCCACACCACAGAGGCGGGCTTGGTATAATGTTGCGTAACCTATAAGCTAATATAAATTATTGTCCCTTTAAACATATCCATAAATGCATTGAAAGGAAAGCATTAGCATACGCAAGAAATGACCAGTTGAACAGGTATAGTAGGACAGATTAGGACTAGAAACGGAGAGAGAGTTAGCACCTGGACCTACCCAGATCTTTTGTGCCTAGGGCCCTGGCGGGGCGCCCCCGGGAAGGAGTGATGAGGAGGGAGGATACAGAAGTTCATCGGACCAGTATGCACGACATGCAGATGGTAGGGTCCCTACCATTTAGAGATTTGTACTCCCCTGGCGCTGGTTGGTGCAACCAGCGCCCCCCCCCTGGGGAACCCGGGACCCGGGGACCGCTCGCAATTCGGGGGTCGAAGGTTTTCTTAGAGCATCCGTTACCCCTGCCATGCACACGCCGAGACCTCCTGCCGACACTTGTAACCCTGAAAGAGACCAAGCAGATGAAAAGTGGAGTGAAATGGAGGGACATGTAATGATCCTTCTCAGCATTCGTCTGTCGACCCTGGGCCGGGAAAGTCGGCCACGGGAATCGAACCCACGATCTCCCGAATTTGGGCCACAAACGTATTCGCCTGCGCCATCCCGCTCGATAACAAGTAGAGTAAGTCTTGGTTAGAAAAAGGAGAAGAGAACAGTTTTAATGGGATTAGAGTGAACATTTGTAGTAGCACGTGTGTTCGTTAACGCCACAACTCTGGGTAGACAAAGGAACACAGTGGAGCCTGTCATCTGGGAAGTTCACCCCCAGCTGGAGATAATGATGTGCGAGGTGTATTGGATTTATTCCGGTTCACCCTCTCTCTCTTATAAGGTACGGCTTGCTCCTCCAATAATTACACCAAACGCACAGATAATTCCTCCCCCCGCACCCCTTTATATGCAGCATCTACCGTGTACACTTGAGAAGCACGCGTTTCCACGAACAGATTTCCATTTACACCAAAACAGCTCAACGATCATTAGCACACGTACTACAGCCTTGGGAGGAAACATAATTAACTCCTTATGGATAGAGTTACACAACGGCGAAAACAAATGTTTGGTTACGTTCTTCTATATCTAAACTCAGGGATACGTCAATTAAAGGCTGCTTCTTCTATAAAGGAAGAATATGCTATTTTCTTGAAGCAAGCCAAGAAAAAGTCAGTCGTTGCTCTCATAAGCAAGGCGATCTCGGGTATGCTATATATTTTATTTTTAAAAATCTGTTTACATAAGTTGAGAGATAATAGAGACCCAATGTGAAACAGCAAATTGCAGTGTTTTCCTTTTTTTTCCTGGAACATATGCACACACTAGCTCTACAGCTCCTTTTGATATCTGTGTATTACAAATTTATGGAGTTCGTTCATAAATGGTTATTACAGGACATACACTTGTTTTTAACTTTTTATTTTCGTAATATTAGGCGAGGCATTTATTATAGCCATTCAAAGTATGTTTCGTAAGCCATACCTCAAGCTATTCGTAAATGCGCTCACAGACATGTCATAAGAAAAAATACAAAATAAACTTCTGATTTAAAAAACGTTAATTCCCAGCACATATTCTTCAGAACTGATTAAGCTTTAAATTTTAGACTAGACGTGCTTATTATAAAAGAACAATTATTAGGCAAGACATACAGTTAAATAAAGTAGTGCTGTTGTTGAAATTAAAAGGCTTAGAACGAACACTCCAGTTTTCAAAAATGAGATTTCACTCAGTTTTCTGGTATCTGGCTGAAGTGGTGTGCTTCACAAAAATTAAAACGGTCTTGGGGCTGAAACTGGTCGTTTTCCAGTAATGAAGTTGTGACCAGTCGGTCTTGTGCTCGGGCAGCGTCCTATAGATATAGGTTATACAACACAGGGAGACATCTCGCGCACTGCGAACTACATACAGCTACTGTAGCTATCATTTCCCATGAAGGAACCACAGAGACGCGCGGAAGTTCCTTCCAGGCTCGAAGACCTGTTCCACTGCTGGTGCTGTCTAGAGAGGGTGATGAACCTTCTATGTGCACGGGGAGTACTCCTTCCTTTAAGCAATTATCCGCACCATCTGTCCGCACCGCCATACGCCACGAAACCTAGAAACATACATGAAGCTTGAGAAGTTAACGAAGTGAAAGGGAGATGAAGGAAAGGAAATCGTTAGATGAGAAACCATCTCAGCATTTGCCTACCAAAAACCACGAAAAACGGAAGGTGAGAGTGGTCGGTCGATAGGAATCGAACCCGGACGTGGAGCCAGCATGCTAAAGTGTAGCTCTCTCTTTCTCCCTCTCTTTGATGCTGGACATAATTTGAATATGACACAAGACCTTTTCAATCTGAGAAATACATTACCTCACCATGAAACTTAAACGAAATTCCAGTTTGGAAAGTGAAGTGTTCCTTGTTAGTTGAATAATGTCTATACAACGTAACCGAGGTCGTTAAGGCACGGACTCACGGACGGGAAAATCTGCGGTTCAAATCCCACCAGTATCTTCACTTAAATGTAGTATCCCCTATTGGTCCCCTTAGAGGATTAACGTCAGGTTAGTTTTGGGCATTGACCTCTTCATCAGTATTCGTGATTTGCATTGATCGCCAACCATAGCAACTGATACAACTTGTTGCACCTTTACTTATTCCCAGTGGTGGCCGTTGTAGAGCACAATAGCACGCGACACCCTAAGTTTTGACACCTTGCGCATTTGTTGGTTATTACTTTCTCTGCCATTGTATAGTAAGAGGAAGTATAGTAGTTCCCTAAAACATTCGATGCAATTCACCGGAAATATATGTTTTGAGGCTCCCTGAACCAAAAAAAAAAGCATTTTTAGAAAAACGTCCATGTGTGTGTGTGTTTGTGTAAACAGCATAACCAAAAACCGAAAATTCGGATAAATACTAAACTTGGCATCTACCAAAGATAAGACACGAACATTTTCAAGAAAATTCTCCCACCCCAACCACTCTTTACATAGAGCATTTTAGAAAATTTGGATTTTCTAAAAAGGCTAACGATTTTTATAAAAGTACTAGATATTAAAGATATTTGCATGACAAATAAAATGAATATCTTGAATTCTCCGGGAAGATCCTGTGAAGTACTTTTCATTCGGAAGGAATTTTGTATCAACTTGTATAACTGCTAAACGGTAAACGTTAAGCGTTATACGAAAACGTACTGCAAAAAAAAAAAAAAATTACATATCTTTTAAACACAGAATTTACTTCAAATAACTTTTTTGTGGCATAAGCCATTTCTGAGATATCCTTTATTAATGGTTCGAATTGTTCATTACTTGGTTATTCTTTTAAAATTCTGACAACATTCAGCTGTTTCTCGCAATTCCAGAATTTTAAGGCCAGTTGTAAAACATTGACTATCACTACTCCCTTTGTATCTGTAACGAAATGTGTAATGTAGCTTTTTCGGCAAATCCTCTTTGAATTAAAATGTAGTAGACAGAAAAATAAGCGTACGTAAGAATTTGTATACCCAACAATAAACGATAGAAGGTAGAGAAATTCATGTGAATTATCACATCAGAATGAATTACACCTACGGAGGTTAAATCTACTGTGCCACTACTATAAAATCAATGAAATGTAGCAACAGGATCGGTAGCAAAATACATATGGGTCGCGCACACTTGAAGACGTGCACGAAGTTTTTTGCCCTGGTTTTCCATACACTACAACTTTACGTTAATACCACCAGATGATAGCACTGCGGCAGAAGTAGGTAACGTACACAAGAGTAAAAACTTCTCCCGGTTATTCCGGATCATCCATACTCTCAAAATATAACACATTAAATTGTTTTTGCCCCAAAACTCTGTACTTAATTATGTGCAGAACAATAGTCGCAAAACCACCCTTTCTATCATAAGAAAACCTATGCATTATTATTATTATTATTATTATTATTATTATTATAATATTTGGGAGCGACTGCAGTTTTATCAATTTGTTGCTATAATTTCACATAACTATTACGCAGTAGATCATATTTCACATATTCAGGCTGTCCGACTCTAAAGTTTTGTGAACAACCAAAATTTATACTCACGAGCCACAACTTTATGCCACAGTACAACGCAGTCTCATTATGGACAATCTTTATACATTAGTAAAAGACTTACATCACAAATTATTCGCTAACGTTATCCAATAATGGCAGTACACCAGGCTGCAGGCCTGTCCAGATATTGCTTTCAACTTGGCTGTGCAAAATTAGAGAGTAAGTCAATAAGCATCTGCACATATGTTTTCCAAATTTGTTATACCAATAATAGAAACTTAAAATTAACCTCCTTTTTACTTTCTCTACTACGTATAGTAAGTAGGGGAAGTATTGTATTTGACCCAATAATTCGATACCGAGATTTCACCGGAAATATATGTTTGAGACCCCCTGAATCCAAAAAAAAACAACATGTTTGTGTGTATGTGTGCCTCTGAACAGCATAACTCAGAAACAAACAGTCGGATAAACACCAAACTTGGTATTTAGGTTCAGTATCTTCCAGAGATGCGACACTAAGGTTTTCAAGAAAATCCCCCCCCACCTCAGATTACCCTTTACATGGAAGATTTTTCGAAAATTTTAATTTTGTCAAAATGGCTAACGATTTTGATTAAAATATCATATGTATAAGATATTTTCGTGACAAATGATATGTATATCTCGAGTTCTCTGGGAATGTCTCCAAAAGTATTCTTCATTGTGAACGACTTTTGCATAACTGGTAAACCATAAGGGACAGACAAAATGTTACTACACAAGAAATGTAGATCGCGTTAAAATACACAATTTATGTCATATACAGTTTTGTTGATGAGTGAACCATTTTCGAGATATTGTTTGTTATTCCCTTAAATTGTCCAATACTTATACTTTTTCTCAAATTCGTTAGTCATTTTTTTGTCCAGGTAATGCAAAGAGAATGGAATGCTCCACATAGCAACCAGCTCTTAAAAGATTTGACTATCGCTTAAATACTACCATATTCCTCTTGCACCTACAAGAAAATTAGCAACAAGATTAACATCTCGATTAACATGAAGCATATGGAGAATAAGCGTTTATAAAAATCGTTTGTACAAGAGTAGAGAAAGTCATGCGAGTGTAAACGCATCAGATTTTTTACGTATTCCCCTTGCTTCTCAATGCGCATGGTCTACCATTGCACAAGCTTTCTGATGCCCTCAGAAAAAAAGTTTTTCGGTTGAGTAGCAAATCATGTATGCACTGCTTCCTTCATGTCTTGGTCTGTGGTGAAGCGACGACCCCTTTAGGCGTTTTTAAGTGGACCAAAAAGGATACGGTTTGCCACTTCATGAACAGTCAATCTTCGGTTCTATGAATGAGGATACGAACTTGCTCATTTTTGGCATCACTAGTGGATATAGATAGCCTTCTCGTCCTTCACAGTTGTCCGATAATTTTTCAACTTTTCAAACCATTCGTACACATTTTGCCGGGGTAAACATAGCCCCCCATATTGTGGGAAAAGTCTTCGATGGATTTCGGCTCCTGCTACACTTTCAGACGAGGAAAAACGGATAACCGCACGCTGTTGATGCTTATTATGCAACAATGAACACAAACTGGAATGATAATGGTCAAACATTCCACAAGCGGAGACAAAGGAACAACATGTCGACGTGCGCATACACAAATCGATACAGCCAACCTATAAAAAATTAAAAATGGTGTGTGGATACTTATTGACTGACCGTCGTATCTGGCCGGTATAATAGCGCGGAAATTTTGGTGATACTGAGATGTCAAATATTCCTTCTTCTCCCCCACTGCCTCTCAAATTTGAGAAACAACTGTAGCACATTTGACACAAAGACGTGAACATCTTTCACCCCAAATCTACAAGGTGACTTGTACCATTCATCAACTTGTTTACATCCAATTGCATCAGAATTCAATGTTCCTTTTTACTCGCGTGGTGTATTATTTAGCTTGAAGTTCCCAATATTAGATCAGATTTTAAATGAGAGTCGTGGGCTCGGAAAGCTTTTTGATGAGAAAGCTCTTTTTCTCTGTAGAAGGATTGGCACATGATTGTAGTCTTCATGAAACTCAAAGGACAGCTTTATTTTAATTTTCTCTACTACATGCTACAGTAAGTAGAGGAGATATTGTATTCCACCCAAAATTCGTTGTCGGGATTTCATCAAAAATATATTTTTGAGGCCACCTAAACCCAAAAATATTTTTATAAAAATGTTCTGTGTGAGTTTGGACAGCATAACTCAAAAGTAAAAAGTCCAACAAATACCACACTTAGCTTTTAAGTTCAGTATCTTCCAATGTGGTAACACAGAGCCTTTCAAAAAATTCTCCACCTCAAACTACCCTTTACATGTAAAATGTTTCGAAAATGTTCTGTCCTTAAACACGGATCTAACGATTTTGATTAAAATTCCAAATATTTAGGATGTTTACATGACAAATAAAATGCATATCTTGAATTTTATGAGAATAGCCCGTGACGTCCTCTTCATTTGGAAAGAATTTTATGTAATTTTGTATAACGGGTCAGTCATAAGATAATCACAAAAGCTTATTAGCGTACAAAAGATTTAGAGCTCTAAAAAACACATCGTTTATTTCAAATAACTTTTTCTGTGGCAACAGCCATTTCCGATATCTCCATTATTATTGGTTTGAATTTTTCTTGTTTCTTTCTCGAAAAATTTCAAGGCCAACACGTAGAGACAAATGACTATCGATTCTGTTTGCTGCACCTCCCTTGTTCTTACAACGAGACATGTAATGAAACTATTTCTGCAAAGGTTTAGGTAAGTGCATCGATTAACGTGGAGAAGTTATAAAAGTAAGCTTTCGTAAGAATAGTTTGTAGTACGTATACAAAAATAAACGATGGATAGAGAAAGGTCATATGAATATAACACATAAGTTTTTCCATGTTTAGAAGGTCTCCAAGAGGAACTCTTGACAGTTTCCATGTTATTGAGATAGAAAACAGGTGCTTTTGGTAAACACGTGGTTGTAATACAAACCCGCATTTGCATTTTGTGAGCCCTTTCCATAACCACACTCAGCATTACCGGCTTGTACATTAGCGAAGGTAGACCAGAGGTTTCCCACTAAGTCCATCAACAGTTGTTGGTTTTGGGATTCTCGAAAGCTATGCTATTGCATAGTTTTATTTGGTAGTTTCATCAGTTGTCCGAGCTGGAACTTTAGTCAAGCCCGAGCGAAAGTGTCTTAATTCCTCTTTCGAAAAAAAAAAGAAAAAGAAAGAAAGCAAATAGAATTAAGAATACAAACGTCTGAGTTGTCTTACGCCAGCACACACGAACAGGTCCGATATTATCAATGTCGACGTGCCACTACCACTATAGTACATGCGTTAATGACTTAGTGGAGACTAAATGACAAAAACTTACAAACAATTACAGTTTTAGCTTAGCTGCAGTCTTATTAATTCGAATTTCCTATTTAATTTGGTATGCATTTTAACAGAATACGCCCAATACTTGAATAAACTTTTAAAAATTTACAGTATCTCCAATTTTCTTTTGTGAATTCAGTACCATTTCACGGACAAAAAAACTTTTACTCCATTTTTACATCTTAGGAGATGTATTGATGTTAAGTATGCTAGCACCTGTGTGCTCAAGCCAAAAGGATTCTTTCTTTACAAGTATATGCGGGTTTTGTTTTCTCCATTTTTGCTTAGTTTGGCCATTTCTGTTATAAATGACCCGTTTTCTCAAACTATTGAAGAGAGCTAAATTAAATTTTAGATTGATGAAAACGAGCTCTAAATGTTGTTAATAACACGTGTTTACTTTGGTGTTAATAACATGATTGAAATTTAAACAAAATAATTGGTGATATACATTAATAAAAGCTTGTATAATTAAAAGAATAATCCCACCTTTCTTAATAAACAAACGTATTATATAAAAGTAGATCAGTGAACTTTGAAGCCATTTACATACATCTTGCAAAAGTTTGTTTGATATGTTACATAGTTGCTGAGATAATGGATAATACATGTAGTAGGTTAAACATTGTCGGGATAGGGCTTTCAATCTCCCCTTAATTAAGGAAATTGTATTTAATATCTTCGTTCGGAGGGTTAGCCCCGTAGTTCAGTCAGTAAAGCACCTGCCTGCTGTGCGAAGGGTCTCAAGTTGGATTCCCGGCTGGGAGATGGGAATTTTCTCTAGCCAAGATCATTCCCTATCCTCTCCAGAGTCTGGAAGTATGAAGAGTGTGAATGTATGTGTAATCTAATGTATAAACCCAAAGACAGAGATCCAATGACAACGGTATACGAGATAACACCATTGCCGCTAGGAAATATGTTTCAAATTTAAAAGGCCGCCAATATGACCATTATAATTAAAAATGGAACAATAAAAAAATCTGATATGTTACACTCGCATGATTTTCTCTACTCTTGTACTCCATATGCTTCATGTTAATCGAGATGTTAATCTTATTACTAATTTTCTTGTAGGTGCAAGGAGAATATGGTAGGCTTTAAGCGATAGTCAAATATTTTAAGAGCTGGTTGCTATGTGGAGCATTCCATTCTCTTTGCATGTGCAGGACATAAAAAAATGAATAACGAATTACCATTTGAGAAAAAGTATAAGTATTGGAAAATTTAAGGGAATAACAAGCAATATCTCGAAAATGGTTCACTCAATAAAAAAACTGTATATGACATAAATTGTGTATTTTAACGCGATCTACATTTTTTGTGTAGTAACATTTTGTCTAGCTCTTATGCTTTACCAGTTATGCAAAAGTAGTTCATAATGAAGAATACTTTTGGAGACATTCCCAGAAAATTCGCGATATAGATTTCATTTGTCATGAAAGTATCTTAAATATATGATATTATAATCAAAATCGTTAGAGCCATTTCTGAGAAAATTAAAGTTTTCGAAAAATGATCCATGTAAAGAATAATCTGGGGTGGGGGGATTTCTTGAAAACCTTCGTGTCACACCTAAATATCAAGTTTGGTGTTTATCCGACTGTTCGTTTCTGAGTTATGCTGTTCACACACAGACAGACACACAGAAACACAGACACACACATGTTTCCAAAAATGCCTCAAACCATATATTTCGGGTGAAATCTCGGTATCGAATTTTTGGGTGGAATACAATACTTCCCCTACTTACTATACATAGTAGAGAAAATAAAAAGACGTTCAGACTGAATAAATTTACTGGTTACTTTCTCCGCCACCTACCTCTAATGGGTAAGAGCAAGTATTCTATTCCACCCAAAAAATTCGACGTCGAGATTGCACAGGAAATAGGACTTATATTTGTAACCGCTGTATAGGTCAATTTTTTCGACCTGGCACTGCAGAATCTCAGAGGAGTAGAGGGCATTGTAGGGTGGGGGAGAAAAGCAGGCAGTATTCCCTTTGCGTGGAACAACAGGAAGCGTAAGGTTCGCAACCAAAGCAGAAATGTAAACTTGTACAAAATTGTCAAAAGTTTATTGTTCACAGATACACTGGTAAATTCTTTAACTACTTTGTAAACCGACTGCCATTGATCTAGATTCTTCTTAAAGTAATTATTCACTTCCCGTATGTTGGAATGCATAACTTAACTTTTAGCTACAGACGTAGCAACACAATTATGCCCGCGATCGTACTACAATCACTCGGAACGCGTGGTGACGTCACCTTATCTCACGTTGTGTACGCGCCTGTTATTTTGTTCCTACTGACCGTAACCCCTCCCAGAAGATAATGGACTTGCCCATCTACTGCGCATACAGATAAGCGGGTTCAGGACGAAAAAATCAGCCTATACCGTAACGTAAGGAACCATCTACGATCAAAGGGATACTTTTGAAACGTTACAGAAGTACTGGACCTAGCAGATGGCTCAGGCGGTAACGTCTGTGGTCCGCATTCTCAATGTTTTTTTTTTTTTCGTGGTTTCCCTCAGTCGCCAGGATAAATACCAATTTGATATTTAATACCACGACCTAAAGTTCCTCCTTAAGTCTAAAACAAAATTAAAAATAACAAAATAGATAGTACTAGCGAATGCTCCGCCACCTATCCCCATGAAAGTAGATAGATTGGACGGCACCCTAATGTCATCTGCTCGGCTCGTGTAGAAGCAGAGGTACAGTTGCTATGTACTAAGACCTCTGGACATAATATGACGAAGCAAGAGAATGGTGACCTAGAAGGGTAACTGTCCACTACACACAGATCCATGAGGTATCTACCTACTAATAGATCCGTCATGATGTGACCACATAGTTAAAGCGACATAAAAGAGAGAGAGAGGGTGTAACTTTAGAAAACTGTTATTTTGGAACCACATAAGTGGTCTTGTGGTAAATTTTTGGAACTATTGCATCCTTGAAAGCCTAAATCTAGTGTTTTATGTAATAAAATCAGTTGACAATGCATCAGCCAGTAAAGTTAGTTTGTGCAGGTTTGAAGACTGTTTCATATTAGTTTCCATTAAAATCATAGCAGCGGTTTTATAGCGATTTTAAATTGTCCCCTGTGGCAAGAGCTTAGCGGGTTTGCACAATATAAACTGCGAGTGCAATAACTGTTAGATCGTCATGAAGGGTGAACAAATAAACCAGGTGTTAGTATGAAATGCTCAATTATAACCTGGCAGCGTTTAAATCTATCGATGTGCATCGACTGCAGTACAGATTTCATATTCATTAGCAAATGGAGTACCAAAGCCACAGAGAATAACTTGGGCTCCCTCCACGTGACCTACTTTAATTAACTAAATGAGTAACGACGATGGCAGAGTAGCAACGGGGCTTCTCATTCACTTCATGCAAGTTAATATTTAAATAAACGTGGACACGGAACGACACTCCGGGGGAGAGGTGCGCGGGGAGTGTTGCTATCTCTTCTTGGATTAATATCCATACCCAGCGGGTGCCCAGTGGGATTTCTATCATGTGTACACTGAAAACATTTCGCATCACGGCTTGTCTCATGCTTTTAATCGCGAAACGCGCAGCATTTGCTTGAGCTGAGATTTCTTTCCTAACCGAGAAATACCACGCTTTCATAACCGTGAATATGAGACAGGCCTTTCTGTTCCCACAGCGTGGTAAGGTTATCTTTGGGGCAATTATAATTTTACATATCTTTCCCTAACTATAGTTTTCGGATTAAAATCACTGGCGTGGTTTATAATGAAGCATAGAGCAGGGTTGTATATCCGTGAGAAATTTGTTATCTTATAGCAGATAAGTCAACTAACTATCATGAAACTCCGAACCCTTGGCAAAATTATCCGTAACCAAAAAATAAAGTGTGAGTATCGGTAATAGAAAGTTGAGTTAGACTTGAAGGAATTCAAGACTCAAACTTAGGTATTCTAGTTCTCAGTGCCAATGAGCGGTTGCTAAATCTAATAGTTATATTACGAGCGACATCCAGAAAGTAAAGAACGATTTGGCATAACTAAATAATAACGAAAGATATCAGCACAAAACATTATTTACAAAGACACAGTAGCTTACTATACTTCTCAATGTAATCGCTATTACTGTCAAGGCATTTATTGTCACGTGGTGCCAGTTTTTCAATGCCGAGGTTATACTCTTCTACCGCCAAAGACTGTCACGAAGTCTTTCAGGCCTTCATCAGTTGGAAACTTTTTCTACCCAGAAAGTCCTTTAGTTTAGGAAACGAGTGAATACCCTTAATTCTTTCATCAACATTTGCTTTCAACTCATGAGTAATGAGTGATGGCCCCCCACACTGGTCTTCGTCGTACACACTGGTTCTTCGTTGGTTAATTATGCACCATTTCCTCACTGAAGATTCGTTCATTGCATTATCACCATACACTTGAATTATTTGCCTATAAATTTGTTTATGGTCTATAAATTTCATTTTTTTTTCATTTAAAAGTTTAATCGCACTACGCACTTCACATTTGGCGGGATTTTCAATCGGCGCCGTCATTTGGATATGTTGTAGAACAGACAGCAACGAAACTCGACTCACAGTTAGGTGCTAATCAGCGTGCATGCAGTTGTGATGGTGGGGGACAACCACCGAATGTGATGTGCAATTGTTCTTTACTTTCTGGATGCCCCTCAAACATTCACTGCATATGCGTATACTCATTAGGAACTACTTGTTATCGCTGGAACTCGTTAACTAAGCAGCAGTATGCACTGTGTTGCATTCACGAGAACTTATCTGTAAGGTATTAGTAGAATCAGCAACTACCTATCAGAGCTCGACAATGGCTCGGATTTCGACATATCAACAGCGCTTCACATCTCTTAGAAAACATAGCCTGATGTGCTTGCAACGCTGAATACAGGACAAACTTTGGCGAACTCGGTTTTAATCTGGTCATTATATATAGAAAGTTCATGACATCACCCAGGCTGTCACATGTGTCACTGCTTCCCTCTGGGATTAGGATTAGTTTACGGAGGGGACACTTAGCACCTTGAACCCCAAAGGATCTTTCGTGCATACACACCCGGGAGGAACGGATGAGATGAAAGAACCCCAGGAGACATATGGGCTGCAGGGCCTGCCGACACAGGCGACAGAGACACGCAGAGTTCCCTAATAGTAACAGGCTTGACCACCCGGCCGGAGAGCTCTCGGCGGCGACCCTCCCAAGTAATCGATGGGTGGCTCAAAGGCACTCCTCCAGCGGAGACCGGGGAAAGCTCGACCCAGCAGTAGAGGCACGAGTGGCTACCATGTGACGGGACCGAGGACTTCCAAAGCGCAAGCCCCAGCGCTATCTGTCCGCCGCCGACCGACAGACAGCCCCATAGTCAACCTGTAACGCGAAAGAGGGAGATTAAATGAGAGCAGATGAGGGAGAGTGGGGATCCGTGGTAGATCACACCATGCCAGCATTCGCCTTGCCGATCAGGGAAATCTACGGGGAAAAAAACATGGTCAGAGTTGGCGGTCGACGGGAATCCAGCCCAGGACCTCCGGAATGGAAGTCGCACACGTTGCCGCTGCGCCACTTCGCTCGGTTTCCCTGTGTAGGTAAATATCAGGGATGTTCTCCTGGGTGGAGAACACAGTATTGCATTGCTCCTCAATATAGCATGGTGCTACGAGTATCGCACTTATAAAATATTTGACTACAGGAGCATTAACTAAAATGCCTTGCACTATTTAATATAAGTGTTTAGAGTTTCGAGCAGCTCATCCTTCACCTCACGATTAATCTGGTGATAGACTCTAAAATGAATAGACGTGATAAAACTGGTTTCCTGGGTAGTTATTTTAATAATGTGGATAACCTTTACAGAAAATTTGACTTGTGCAACAAGAAAATATGTTCTTTTAATATCGAAAATATATTGAGTAGTGGACATTTTAATCTGAAATGTCATTATTTTATTTGTTAAGCTGTAATTAATTATGTGTGTATGATGTTTCACCAATAATATCTCTTTTACAGAGTAAAACATATGCTCTTGCAACAGAAACACATTAGCAGTTGCCAGTAGCTACAAAACGATAGTTGCGGTTGCTTGTAACGGTTAAAGAACGTAACCCCTACAGAAAACTATTTGTCACACCAAAATGAAACTAAGAGCGTTCGATGTATGACACGTCCCCGATTTTAGATGGACACCATTTCTTCAGGATTAGTACTCATTATAGTGCATGTTTATATTACTCATGATTATCTAATGTGAAAGTTTTGCTAGACAGCGCGCGGAGCACGCATATACGCGATCCGGGCTGTGCCATAAAATGAACGTCTGTAGTTCATCTTGTCATTATGTATGGAAAAAGTACCCGCGGCTCAATTAATGTATTCTCCATCAACTTTCCAATTATTATGTAATACTAATATGTAGTTATTAATATATAATTAAATAGTTTAAGAATGTAAGTGCAGGTAGGCTATTTATGCATAGCGCTAAACTAAATGGTTCTGTAATTTATTAATACGATGGAAAAGAAAACTAAACCGCATGACTTTGAACAATCGCAACGCAGTATCAGATTCCCATTACTAAAGACCAAAACCACATTCAGCTTAAAGATTTTAAAGTAATCTGCATTGTGAAAAGAAAGCATAGTTAAATTATGTCAAGCATTTTATAGCAATCGGAGAAACTATTCATTATAACAACGTCGTGTCTTGTATGTTTTTCTAGATGTGCAATTCACCGACTGTTTGCAGAAAATTCAAGTCATGCCATTTCTTAGATCTAAAAATCCTTGTTGCCTCTATGGCTGAGTGATCAGCGACCTGCCTTCTCCACCCACAGGTTCCGGGTTCGATTCCCGGCTGTGGATGGGAAGTTTTTCTCTATATGTTTCCCTAATCTCCACAGTCTGGAAGTAATAACGTGGGAGTGCAACCTTTGGTTGCTTTGCTTTTGCTTGTTTTGGATAGTGCGTTCGTTATATTTTCGGAGTGCGGAGCACGCACCTACGCACTATTACACTAGGGGGTTTTCCGTTTTAAAACTCCCACGTGACTTACTCATGGGTGATAGTAACATGCACTAAAATGACTACTAATTTTGTTTTAGGTTGTCTTGAAAGTGGTACTCGCTGCATTGAGACATTCCTGGTATTTTTGGGTGAAATTTCCATTCACACGCATAATTTTTTCTTGCGTAATTTCCATAATTTCTGTTGTTATACTGTCCTTAAGGGGTTACGGAATAGATTTTCGGTCAAATAATTCAATTTTTGGATTATACACAATTTCCTCTGCTTGGCTTCAACATTGGTCGCCTGCTAGCTATCAAGCCATCATTCAATTCTTCCATTACACGCTTTTCAATTCTGTTTCTGTTTCCGGGATATTTTAAGACCACGTGAAAGGATATTTAGCTTGTGACCAGCCTGTATTATTGGTTCTTATTTCCTTGTTCAGAGTTGTTTGTTTTGTTTGCTAGTGGAAGCATCAATGTTTGTTTTCCCTGTGATCAGGCTAGTGTTTCAATAGCAAATAACTAGTTTGTAATTAAGATTCCTCGTTTTAGTAATATAATTGCTAAAAAACGAGTGTGTTGAAAAAACAGGTGAAAAGCAATGATATAGGTGCTGCTGCCGAATATAACCGCACACCATGTGATGGAACTTGTGTGTTTTGGCAACAACAGTGTTAGTCCAGCACCAAATTCATCCTCGAAAAAGCTAGGGGATGTGAAAGTAAGATATAAGTGCATAAATAGTGGCTCTGAACAATTTGAAATTGTGGATTTGCCATCTTGTATTTTCAAATAAGATCCTATGTAAGCAGTGTGAAAAACGGCATCCACCTCAGTATAAATAGACATGTTGGTGTGGCAGCAGAACTGCAATTAGTTTGCAAGTCATGTCAGTATAAAGTAGAATTTGATAGTTCTCTGAGTGTAGATTTAAACAGAAAAAATGTGTTTTCTGTAAATATTAGGTTAATGTATGGGCTGTGCTCCATTGGTAAGGGATGTGGACCTCTGGAGATATGCTTTGTGGTATAATGAATCCACCTTGGCCTACTCTTTCTGCATTTGAAGAGACTCAGGAGTACAAAAAATAAGCTTTATAAACTCTTAGATCAAGCAAACAGTTCAAAATAGGTGCCAAAAGGAAAATAGAACTGGAAAATGAAGAGGATTCTGGTGAACCAAGCTATGGTGCAAGCCTCTACTGATATTTCAACTTTGTAGCTCATTTCCTATAACTTCAAAATTTCCTCACATAAGGAACATTTTCTCAATAGTTAATTAATATTTTGATCTGAAATTTTTAGGAGTTGTTTGTGTTGGTGCTTTACATTCACTGAAATAAGGTTTTTGAAAATAATTAACATTTGGAAAAATCTTTAACAGATATGTACTCTAAAATGCAGGGAAAAAGTTGTCACAAGAAAAAAAATATATTTTTCAAAAACTATAAAACTTTTTGAAAAACTGTTATTTCAGATATTATAAAAATACCACACCTACATACTGTAAAATATTTAGCTTTTTAGGTTGTATAGTTACTTAGAAAATGTTCCTTACATATGATCATTTTAACATTGTCAAGATAGGGCATTCCGTACCCCCGTTCGTTTGTGGTGTGGGGATAGTTCCTACAAACCTAACGTTTATGGTTTTTACATATGAATGTACATAAAAACTCTAATGTAATTCACGATGCACACTGAGACTCTAGTTTTTACAGCATGAAAACAAGATCAAGGAATAACTCCAGTCTTTACAATACAAAGAAGAGGTAGCAACTAACAGTTAACATCCACAGATGATAACCCCAGCCGTGTTGGGTGAATCGTTAGCAGACGCGAGTTACCTGAGACATAACTAGGTCACTGCAGTGCATTCTAACTATGCATATACGCGATGTATGGTCCGACTACAAATGAAATGCGTGGTAGTTGCATACCTTTTGCACTTCTATTTGAAATTTGAAATTTACTACGCGAAATTTAATATTGCTGATATATGCAATCTACTTCATGCGTAAGTATTTTTATTATTTATAAAATCTAATTGATATTTGATAACCAAAACATGAACATTCAACGCGTATGAATAAACACTTCGTTTTCTCTGAATGGCTTGCAAAGGCTAACATGTCTCTTCTCTATGGCTTGCCAGAAGTAACTATAATTTATTTTCTGTATAACATGCATCTGTATAACAATGTCAAACACGGCTATCTGATTACACTAAATCTATCTTATTCTAAAATCTTTCTTACAATGTTGCTATTACTTGCTAGTGGTTGCTAAATACAAATATATTAAACCTGAATTTACACTTGCAATTTATATGTTAACATACAGTCTTTGTTTAGCCGGATGATCATTGTTTTACACTACTATATTATTATGATAAATTAAATTAAATTGAATTTTATTTATGGAACCTCGTTAAGTGCTGTGGTCCTTAGCGTTCTATTCTAAATTGAGCGTGAAATACCGGTAATTTTGCTCAGAAATCTCTCTATCAGGCTTGAGGCTCTTTTACGTGCGTAAATTTACGACCACCGGCTTTACCTCCCTTACGAAGGAAGCCATACTAAGGATTTTTACGCCCGAAAAAATCCATCGCACTCCACCGGGTTTGAACCCGCGACCACAGGAACTAGAGGCTAGCAGGGTAACCACACACTACGGAGGACGACATATTATATTGTTTTATAACTATATTGTTATGATACATGGTTATGTGCATGTGTACTTAAAATAAGCGTCCTGTGTCATTATGACACTGGTACATATGCAAAATACATATAACAATTTATACATGAATTTCAGTGAATTCGCAAATGTATGCACTGGAATATAAGCGTTGCATTAATTGCAATTCCTTTGATATTAAGGAATACACAGAGTGTTTCAAATAGAAACAAAATCACTTGTTTTTCCTTGGGCTTACAGATTGAAATCGAATACTGTCTCAGGTTTCAGCAGTAGGTGATGGTGTTTATAAAAAGTAATTTTAGACATAACGTCAGCAGAGTCATGGGTACTTAGGGAGACATTTAAGGAATGACCGCATATCTGTCCTGTCCTGATGAGTGTGAGTCACTGGCGATAATTTCGGTTAAGGTTGGTCCAGCAGCCTTTCAGCAGCTGCTAATAGGAAAGGGACTGGAGGGGATGATTGCAAGAAGCTGTGACGTTAATGCAGAATAACAAAACGCAGTATCCTTCTGTCGAGAAACAGGACAGCCGATTGCCATTTGTATACTAGAGCATCGGTGATGGATTTGTTGGAAGCTTTTAAAATTATTATTTTACACAATCATCTCTGGGTCTTCCGTTGATGTTTGCACAGAAGGACATTTAGAATTCCATTGCGTGAATTCACTTCCAAGGAAACACTTTATCTACCACCATAAATATTACGACTGTAATAAATAACATACAATGTATATTAGGGCTGGAACTAAAATAAAAAGCCTTAATTCACATTACCGGAAAAATGTTTACCAGAATGTTGCAATTTTACTTAATAGGATAGAACATCGGCAAGGGAAGCAGAGGGTCCTGGTTAAAATTTCGGCTGTGTTACTGAATCTTTCAGTTTAATTCTGCGTTTTCAATAAACTAGTTGCTTCCCCTTTTTTATTCTGTACGGAATTATAATCATCCATTTGAAGAAATGAAGGTATCATATGCGCCATTTTATAAGTGGGACCTTACAATTGGCAACCTTAAATAATTCTCCGTGCCCAGAACAGTGGTTTCCCCCACTAAAAACTTATTGGAAACCATCGGATAACTCATTTTAATCTACGATTAAAGAACTAGAAATAAGATAGGTTTTCGTAATTATATGTTGCTTCACACATCCGTGTATAGGACAGGGATGGTTAGGTAGAATCACACTGAAAATTTAATGTCATAGCCGGGGTTTGAGCCACGGATCTTCCGGCTTCCCGGCTACTCTAACAAGCTGAGTTACCATGCCAACATGCCGGTACAACATTAAATTCTCCAACTGACTCGCATTTTTTCCAATAAACCACAAGGAGATCTCAAATTCGTTCTAAGAGGATATACCCCGATGGCGACTTACAATGTTGTAAATACTTTAAGTCCCGGGCTTAATAGTTTAACCAACTGTTAGGTCAATCAAAGGTAATTAATTGCTGTTTCACACAAGTGGTGTGTAGGACAAGGCTGGAAATGTATTTTCCAACCAGTGATGGTGTAGATGCATTAGTTTCGCCCAAACTATTGTTACGTACATGTCGTTTTGTAAAACTAAAGATAACCTGATGTCGCAAACCAGAAGTTTTGATTTACGAGTTTGAAAATGCTGTGAATGTTCCTTGTATGTTACTGAGGTACATGAATTTATCTGAAGAAGACAGGAAAAGTAAAGTATTTGGTTAAATGTAAATCGCAAATATTTTATTTTAGTAGTGCTTGCACAAAACGCGGAAACGAAGCCGAAACAGAAATAACCCAGTTAGACAGCTGGCGTCGGAATTGTTTACATCTGTAGAAAAAAAGGCGTTAAGAAATCCCTTAATAAACGATCTTCTCAATGCGAAGGAACACCTCAAATCCAAAAATAGGCTCTAAAGGAAAAGCGGTTATAAAATATCTCACATTCTGTGTGTTAGTTAAAAGAGAAAAAATGGAAAATCACAACCCTTGCAGTTCCCACTCCTGGAAAAAGAGCAGCGAGAAGGGTTCCACTTAAAGGTAATGCGACGTGACACGCCAATTTTACATTTGCACGTTTCGTTCACACTTCACCGATTTTTCCAACCAGGTACTTAGTGCAGTTAAAAAGCGCAGACTTCCGCTCCTTGAAGCTACATTTCGTCGTATTTCATTTTTGTTGAGATTCGCACTTAGCCAAGTGAGTTTCGACAGAGAGGGAGAATAATGCTGGTTCGATACTTGGCACCACGACTTGAATTTTGTCTTGAAATTATTATTATTTTTCATTCAAACAGTGATTTCTCAATTTTCCTTCTCGTAAATTTCCTCAAGCGATGGGAAATTCGAATTCTTCCACCTACAGAGCTTATCTGTCTTTTCCATCTCTTATTTACTGCCTTTTCGTTGTGTACTAATGGAGTCTAGTGTCTGCATAAACAGCAGACTTGCTCAAGAAGCCTTCTCTAGAGATTAAAAACTCAGTTTGATCAAAAGAAAACTTGTAACGAATAGTATATTTACTGCATTGTCAACATAGGTGCTGGCTCATAATTAAGGCTCGGAACTTGGGACCCCTGCCCTGCCGTTAACTGTGGCTACTTAAAATACACAAAGCTAACACAACATGCACTCAGTGACAGTACCTCTGTGATGTGTGGCAGTAATTTGTATCACAACAATGTAAATACCAGTGATTGTAGTGTAAATAAGCATTATTGTATGACATTGATTTGAGATGTTTGTTAATTATATGCATTGTTAGGAAATAAGTTTACACGGCCTCACTCAAACTGACAATAAGAGCGGGTAACAATGAGCGAGGGGGTGAGTTGTTTATCAATTATTAGAGACAAGCAAATGACGTCAGATTGACGCGCTTTTCTTAGAAATGGCGGGAATTTCTTCCCTAGAACATATGTTTTCGTAATTTTTATTGGATATAAAAATAGACGCTAATGTTGGCGCGTTTTATTAACCAATAGCAGCTCGGTTATAATCTTTAGGCATATTGGGTGAGGGAGTATATGGTGTCACCACCATCTGCTACCTTCGGGCTCACATCGAACCATCCAAGGGCTCTGGCGGTCCCCCACAGTGCTACCGGTGCCTGGGGTTTAACCACTCCAGTCACTTCTGCTTCCGCAACCTGCGCTGCTTAAGGTGCGGAGGCTCCCATCCAAGAGAGGTCTGTCCCCGAACAATCGCCGAGGTTCCCACCTGTGCTAACTGCAAGGGGGAGCATGTGGCGTGTTACGGCGGGTGCCCTACGAGGAAGGCTGTGATAGCCTCAAGGAGACCACCTGCACCAGCAGCCCCCCAAGGTAGGGGAGGCCAACCAGCAACACAACAGCAGCACCCGCCAGCTCCAGCTCCGCCACGGCAACAACATCAGCCTGCTTCCCGACGCTCTTATGCAGCAGCACTACAGAGCACCTCGGGTAGACCTGCGGTGTCAAGGGCCCCCACACAACCCACGTCCAGCAAGACGCAAACACCAGCTCCAGACACCCCAAAACCTCCCCGTCCTAGAAGGACAAGGAGACGTCGTCCAGCGCGAGAACCGGACTCGGAATCCGAGACCTCGTGTGAGCGTGGTACTCCCACTCTTCCACGTAGGTCGAGGGCCGACAAGGGGACCAATGGACCGGCGCCCTTGCCCAAGCCCCCCACTCCTCTCCCGAGAAGACCCCCAACCCCTCCTCCTGCACCACAGGTTTCTGATGTGCTGGGGTGGTTGCAGCAGTTGCTGCAGAACCACGGCCAGCGCATCTGCGATCTGCTGGTCAGGTTCCTATCAACATCTGACCAAGCCGCAAAGATGGTAATTGCCATGGAGGGGCTCGCACTCCTGACCACTGTCATCCAGACGGCCCGAAATGGCGAATCGAACTAGGTCACGTACCTCGTTTCGGTTCGCGTTTTGGAACGCGTGTGGAATGGCCGATCAGGGGAATGAGCTCCAGCACTTTGCTGGCTCATATGCCTTGGACCTCATTTTAGTCGGGGAAACACATTTGAAACCCAACACCCGATTCCGTCTACCGGGCTTCAGCTGCCTCAGGACTGACCGTTTGGGCCGCCGGGGAGGTGGCACCGCGGTCCTCGTGAGGAACAGTGTTGTCCAACGCCCAATCCCTCTCCCGCCACTTCAAACCCTGGAGGCCACGGCCGTCTGTATTGATCTCGGCGGTACGGAAGTCATGGTGGTGTCTGTTTACCACCCTCCACAAAGGCTGTTCGTACTCAACGATTACCTATCCATCCTCGCCCTTCATCCTAACGTTATCATGGCTGGGGACTTCAATGCCAAACATATGCGTTGGCATTGCTGCCCCCCGTCGTGTAGACGAGGCAATGAAATTATACGCATGATAGATGCGGACCCTCAACTTAGAGCAGAGGGTCCCTGGCAACCTACCCATCATCCACGAGGTCGAGGACGGGCTTCTGTTATCGACTTCGCGATCATCAAGCATTTCCCCTTTCATATCTCACTCACATCAATCAACGCGCTACACTCAGACCACAATCCCGTGTTAGCCGAGGTTAACACCCAGGTTGCCAGTCACGGCGTCCCGGTTCAACACCGGGAGGTCGACTGGGAATGCGTCAAGGTCTGCCTCAACGAATCCCTTCCACCCAACCCGAGAATCGTAGACGTCCCAACCCTGGAGGCGGCTGTCTCCTCCTTCACTTCCATCGTGGTACGAACGGTCCATAACCTCACTGTCAACACCCCAGCACCCTTGCACCCTGACGTCCTTCCTCTTGAACTCCACCTGCTTATCCGCCGCTCCTGGGCGGCACGCAGACTCTACCAGCGTCACCGCACGCCACATAATCGAGTGCTTCATAGGCGCCTTTGCCGGGAGGTCCGTCGCCGACTACGCGAGCACAGAGTGCAAGCGTGGAAGGAGACGATGAACCGTATGAACCTCGAAGATGGCGACGTGTGGAGGATAGCCAAACACCTCCGCAACCGCAGAGATCAATACTCCTCCCCTCTCCACGGCACCCAAGGCCTGGCTTACCTCCCCCAAGCCAAAGCAAATGTGTTTGCCGACTACCTTGAGAGGACCATGAGGCCTCGAGATGACCCCCAGGACGATGCCTTTTCCGAACGTACTCGGAGGGAGGTACGCCGATTCCTTCGACGTCCCCCCGACGATGCGGATCGATATCCCGTCATAAGACCTTCAGAAATCCAAGGCGCACTCCGGCGTCTCAACCCCAAAAGGGCACCGGGGCCTGACGGGCTTACACCCGCCATGCTACGACGCCTTCCCTTCCGGGCCGTGCTCTTTCTCACCAGGGTCTTCAATATGTGCTTCGCCCTAAGTCACTTTCCACGCGAGTGGAGAGAGGCTCGGGTTATCTGCATATTGAAGCCGGGGAAAGATCCGGTACATCCTGCCAATTACAGATCCATTAGCCTCCTCTCTGTCCTTTCAAAAGTGTTTGAAAGGACCATTCTTAACCGCTTGTCTCCCACCTTAGGGGACATTCGAGCCATCCCACCACATCAGTTCGGCTTCCGTCCTGGGCACTCGACCTCCCAGCAATTGCTGCGCGTGGTGGAAGCGGCTGCCCTGGGCTTCCAGGACAGGGCTTACACCGCCGCGGTTTCACTGGATGTCGAGAAGGCCTTCTCGACGACCTGGCATGCGGGGCTCCTCAAAAAGCTCATCCAACTGGAGCTCCCTACACACTTAATACACCTGCTACACACATATTTAAAACACCGCACTTTTGTTGTTTCGGTAGCGGGACACAAATCTACACTAAGGCCAATACGAGGCGGAGTCCCCGAAGGTTCTGTTCTATCCCCCACACTTTTTAGTGTATATGTGGCCGATCTACCCACAGAGCAGCACGTCAACATGGCACAGTACGCTGATGACGTGCTCCTGTATTGTACAAGTAAACACCCAAACAGAGCCTTCAACCCCATTCAGAGACACCTCCGCCTCCTCCAAGAGTGGTGCAGGCGTTGGCGATTATCCATCAATCCGGCAAAAAGCCACGCCATTCTCTTCACTAAGCGCCGCTTTCCCGCAACCTTCCCCACATTCAGCTATCTCGGAAGAAGGATAGAATGGACAAATGCCATCTCCTACCTAGGGGTTAAGTTAGATAAGGGTCTAACTTTTCGGGGACACGTCGGGGACGTCGCGCGTCGGGGACATGGGGCTGCGGCTTCATTGTACCCGATGCTAGGGTCTGAGATGCCTGTCCCTTTAAAGTTACACCTTTTTCGGGCGCTGATAATCCCCTTCCTGCTTTATGCCTGCGAGATCTGGGGCATGGCCGCAGATTCCAACCTGCTGCTCCTGCAACGGGTACAGAATAGGTGCCTTCGGGCCATCTATTGTGTAAACCGCTCCTTTCCCGTGAGACTGCTTCACGAAGCCTCATCTCTTCCTTACGTGGAGGATGAAATTAGGCGCCGGGCCGCACAATTTTACGACCAGTTGCCATACCATCAGAGCGCCCTAGTTAGGTCTCTTGGGGATTATGACCCCAGAATACGCCGCTTGAGGCATCACCGGCTTCCCCGCATGGCTTGCGGGCATATCCGGTAACAGCGGAGTAATTCCAACAGCAGCTAAAGCTGAACTCCAATACAATCCATTCAAGAGTAGCTTGGACTTCAAAATTAAAACCCCAACATGTTTATAATTACAAAATTCATACCACCAGCGGTGCACAAGGGTAGTTGCACCATGACCGGCTACCGTTGAGGAACAAAATTTGTTACCTCCTTTCTCTCCCCCAACCTAAAGAACAACCGTCATCCTGTAACCCCCATATCCCGTCACTACGTGGTAAAGCCCTAATTAGGGAAGGTACACGCCTAAGCACACCATCGGGTTGCCCTCAACCTGCCATCTGACGCACAGCACACAGCACAGCGGGTGGCACACAGTCCAACAGAAGCATTCGCGTGTAATACGTCGTTCAGTTCAACATAAGTATTCGTGGGTTATACGTCGCGTAGTTCAACGGAAGCATACATAAAGTACACGTTACGCAATTCTATAGAATCTCTCGTGTCGTAAAGCTAGTTATAAATGTGAAATACGCGAATTAATAATGTTCAGCAAATAAGTGATTATAGTAACAGAAAATATAACAGTTTCAGTCTGGCGTGTATCAAAAGTCAATATGTGAAATTGAATAGTGTGTGACGACAATAAAAGTGTAAAAACAAATTCTTTTATCAGTGTTATCTTTCAATAACAACTCCTTTCCGTTTACACACCCTGTTCAAGAGATGTGCTCGACCGAGAAATAATAGCTAGCCGGAGGACAATGAACCCAAATTTAAAAATAGTAATACAATAACAGGCGCTCAGTAAAAAGATAACACGAAGTGACCGCGACCAATTGGCTCCCATACATAGGGCATATAAACATGAAGCATCTTCCTACTATAAACAAATATTCCACTTCAGATGATAGGTGGTATTTGTTTACAATGAATACCGGTCGCTTAGGCATACAAGGTCCCAACTCCGAGCCTTCCAACTTCTTTACTCATAATCATTTCTGCTTATATGTAGCAAAGAAGAAGAGTAGAAGTTGCGTATTTTTAGCTTCCGAAAAAGGCCGCGTCATCTTGCATAAATTGGCCGACGTTTTGTTCATCTTGTGACTTCTTCTCGGCTCTTGTCGGATCTTTGCTGTTTTGTTTCTTTCTTTGAGTGGAGGAGAAAAACACAGTTACACACTAATCACAGTCCCGATGGGAATTCGGATGCTGTAAGTGTGAGACTCGCCAATAGGTGGCCATACCCACCGGAAGGAAAAAGAAAAATTCAAGAGAGGATATGCAGCAATACCGCTATTGCACCTGCGCATTCAGGGAGCGGATATATTGGCCGGCTGGTCCTAAGTCAACGCAGGCAGGAAGTATTGGGTATTAAGGATAAAGAGGTTGTGGTCATTTAGGCCTCCGACGCCCATGATAGCGATGCACTGGAGTTTCCGCAGTATGCTCCTAGTCGGGAGGATCTTGCTATAGCATAGGCAGTTGGTCGTCGAGTCTGAAGGACTGCTACCTCTTCCCTAACGAGCTTTCTGACGGACAGAATGCGGTCGTGAAAAAATGCTGGGAGAATAACCCCCTAGGCAATTGTTGATAGTATGCTGTTTTGAACCAAGGTTTTACTGTCTGACCACAGTTCCGCCAGGGTTCTCTCCAGTTCGGCAAGTTCTGTGGTGATATTTAGAAGCTCCACCTGCACATTCTCCAGCTTCTGCATAATGGCAGATTCTGAGTTGAGCCTGTGCGCTGCTCTGCACTGTTCGGTGCAACTGTGATGATTGTCGGCAGAGGTATGCGAGGATAAAGTGGGCATTACGGCCTGTCCAGTTAGTGTCCCTTCCCTACATAGGAGGCGTAGAAGCGACGGCATTGTAAGAGGTCTGCGCCTGCAGTTGGCGGTAAATGAGGAAATCACGCAGTGGTGGCAGCAGGGAGCGGCGTCAAAGGTGTCGGTGAGGTGTCCATACTGGAATCACCGTCCGCACGGCACAGGGCGAACACTGCGACTATTAGTTTCAAATGGGAAGAGTTCTGAGCTACAGCGAATGAGGTGCATTTGCGTGCACAGCGTTGCCACCTCGTTACCCCCACTCTTTTCATATTTCCCTCTCACTCTCACATCTGCCTGTCGCTAGAATGGTCGACGTAAAGCAACCCAAACTGAATTATCTAAACTTTTATAATTCTTCTGGTGTTTAAATTCATAATTGGGAATATACTCGCATGCTACGTACGTATTTTTTAAGTGTTATATAATTATAGGTTATGAATTACCGGTGCTTTTAATCCAATGGAACTGCCAGTGGCTCATCCGTATCACTGTCATCAGTTACGTGAAGAGGCAATTCGTCTCTGACACTGTCTTCATCGTCTGAGTCTTGCAAATTTATGATGATAGGTTCCAAAATATCGTCACGGCCTATTTCTTTCCAAAAGTCGTCGTCTTGTAGTTTTTCTGCATGTCTCACGCAGGCTTCCCAGTCTTGTTGAGTTACCTTGTCAATTTCTTCGTGAATAAGACGGTCAACGTCAGTCAGTTTAAAAGTGTTATTTCTGTTTGCAACCCCTCGTTTTATTTGAGCCCATACTAACTCAATTGGATTATACTGGCAGTGATAAGGGGGAAGGCGGATTATCTCGTGTCCCATTTCCATTGCAAGTTGATCCAGCTGATACACTTTTCCCTGGTTTTTAAATGGAAGTACTCGTTGCAGTAACTCATTTTTAGTTTCTGTTGCCGAAAATTCAACCCCCTTTTTTGCAACCATTCAACAATTTGGTTCTTTCTACTGGCAGTATTCGGTACTTTGTTTTCAATAACCGAATGATATGGTGCATTATCCATTATAATTATGCTTCCCTCTTCTAAATAATTTAGGAATCTGTTCAAAAACCATTCTTTAAACGTATCAGCTGTCATCTCTTCGTGATAATCTGAGGTGGTTTTGGACAGAAAAATCCATTTGCTTTCAGGTACAAATCGTCTTAGCCGACCCTACATGACAAATGATAAGTCGACTGCCTTTTCCAACAGGTACCTTCAGGCCACCCTTTTTTGAGGAATCTTGCCAGATTGAATTTTGAGTGTGGTTTTTATTTACCCATGTCTCATCTAAGTAAAATATAGGTCTCGTATCGCAAGAATTTCGAATTTCGCGCATTTTGCGTAAGAATTTTATTCTTGCCGCAACAATGTCACTCCTCTCCATTAAAAATTGTCGCCCATCATTTGTCTTTCTGTACCTGAACCCTAATCCTCTCAAAATTCTATAAGTAGATGAATTTGAACCAGTGTATGATATTTTAGTTCTAAGGGCACAACTTATTTTCTGTATTGTTGGGAATTCACCTTGGTCATAAAACTCGAACACAGTTCTGCGTACAACGTCCTTGTCAAAGTCAGTTAAATTTGTAACCCTCTTCGGAGGTCCATTGTGCTTTCTGGGCGATACAAACACTGGAGTATCACTGGGAACAGATTTTCTTGCCTCTCCGCAAATGCGAGACACATTTGCTTTACCGACACCACACGCTTTAGCAGTAAGCTGTTGAGGATTTTTGAAATCAAGTTGATTTCTGTGTTCCTCATTGTTACATTTTTTAAAATACGAGTAGACCCTAAATATAATACTTCGAGCCTGACTTCGCAATACCTGCCTCTTTGACTCGCCACTAAATTCACCACAATAAGCCATTGCACTATTTTACTCTTGCTGCTTGCTCTCTGAACAACAACTGAATACTGATATTAACTGTGTAGGGTAAATAAACTCCAACCCAGATTTAAAAACAACACATAAACATGTGACGGCTCACGTTCTGCAGATTCTACAAGTAACACAAGTGAGCTGGGTGGGCTGTTTGCTCTCTCTCAGCTTTAACAAACGCCTTGGTTTTACAACATAATTCTTTATCACCATCAAGTCAGTAGTTCTGTATAATTACAAATATATATACATAATGTATACAACAATGCATACATACAAATAATGTGACCATTACAGTGCTTACGTGGTTATATTATAACATATGGGAATGTTTATTTGTTTGTATTATGAAAACTATTTTAGCTAAAAATATGTGGTTTTTGCGGTTGTGTTACGAAAATTACTCCCTACCTTCTAGTGGGTTACTTTTTGCAAAATTTGAATTTTTGTCTTAGCGCAAATTATATGTATTAGAAACACATTCGCTTAGCACGCGTCACGCTTAGCTTACGGCGAATGCAATATGACAACACAGCGGAACTCCGATTGGTTGCCGCTCTGGCCGCGCTCAAGGACAAACATCATCCCATTTGAAAAAGCTGCGATCTTGGTCATCCCCTCTCCAAACCAGAAGATGTAAACTCCCCATGAGCGCACAGACGGCGATGGAGACGTTCAAATGTCTTCCGATCTGGACATCTTTGCTGTGGGTAATCTCTTGGTACAAAGGACGAGCCAGCGCAGCATTACCGTCCGCCATACCGTACACGAAGTGCATTTTTGCCAGCTCCTGATTTGAGTACAAGTCGCTCACTCGAACCCAAACACAACCCTCAATGTACCCTTCGCCTGCGAATGAACTGTCCTGTTAATATCCTCTGTCACGGCAACTACCTGCGGAAAGAAAAAGGTTCCGGTGAATATCACTGTTTTGAAGGCCGTAACTCATCTGATGTGTTAAACTCACATGACTTGCTCTACTCTTGTACAAACTATTTTTACAAAATCTTATTCTCCATCTATTTCATATTAATCGAGATAAACATTTGCAGAAACGATCTTTTGACATGCAAAGAGAATTAAATTTTACACATAGCGATTAGTTCTAAAAATATTTGACTATCGCTTAAGGCTTACTATGTTCCCCTTGTTTTGTATTTGCAAGGGCAATATAGAAATGCAGTAGCCTTTAAGCTTATACATATCTCTTAATAGCTGGTTTCTATGCGCAGCACCATTCTCTTTGCCACAGATTAATATTCTTTGCATATGCAAGACAAAAAAAATTAATAACGAATTCCCATTTGAGAAAATAAGTATTGAAAAATTTAAGGGAATAACAAGCAATATCTTGAAAATGATTCAGTCAACAAAACAAATGTAAATGACATAAATTGTGTATTTTAACGCGATCTACATTTTTTGTGTAGTAAAATTTTGTTTACATCTTATGGTTTACCAGTAATGCAAAAGTCGTTCACAATGAAGAATACTTTTGGTGATATTCCCAGAAAATTCAAGATATACATTTTATTTGCCATGAAAATATCTTTTAATCAAAATCGTTAGAGCCATTTTTGAGAAAATTAAAATTTTCAAAAAATGTTCCATGTAAAGGGTAATCTGAGGTGGGAGGATTTTATTGAAAATCTTGGTGTCGCATCTCGGGAAGATACTGAATCTAAACACCAAGTTTGGAGTTTATCCGATTGTTCGTTTCTGAGTTATGCTGTTCACAGACACGCACACAGACACACACACACGGACATGTTTAAAAAAATCCTCTTTTTTGGATTCAGGCGGTCTCAAAACATATATTTCCGGTGAAATCTCGGTATCTAATTTTTGGGTGGAATACAATACTTCCCCTACTTAGTTTACCTAGTAGAGAAAGTAGAAAATGTTTGTGACATAAATTGTTGTTTTTTAACCAGATCTTCATTTTTTGTGTAGTAAAATCTTGTCTATTTGTTACTGTTTACCACTAATGCAAGATTCATTCATTTTGGGGACATTCCCAGAAAATTCAAGAGATACATTTCAGTTGCCATGAAAGTATCTAAACATATGATACTTGAGGAAATATTTTTTTTTAAAATGTTCCATGTAAATAATAGTCTGGGGGGAAGATATTCTTTCAAATCTTTGTGCGGCATCCTTGAAAGATACTAAACTCAAATACCAAGTTTAGTATTTCTCCGGCTTTTCGTTTTTGAGTTATGCTGCTCACACACACACACAGACGACATTTTCCCAAAAATGCTTTATTTGGATTCGGGCACCTCGAAACATGATTTCCGGTGAAATCTCGGTATCGAATTTTTGGGTAGAATACTACTTACTATACGTAGTAGAGAAGGTAAACTAATTCTACAAACAAAATTGAAATGCCCAACAGCCCCGCGACCTCCGTATTAAAGGCTAGTATGGCATCTCTAGACCGCGGAGGACGGCAGACGTAGTTTCGTGAACATATTGATTTAACGTTGTAAATAGAGGCATGGCTACGAGGATTCGCAAGAACGTGGGCCAGCACATGTGTGACAAATGAATAGCTCATCAAGATGAATTCTTGATGTTCGTTGCGTGTGTACACAGCACGACACACACACACATTCATCAACTTTTACTGCCGCTGTGAATAGTGAAGGATCGTTTCGCAGTCCTGCAAACTCATTATTATCTTGTCTCTCCTCGTGCAAACAGAAGCATGGTGCTTCACCACCTGCGGGGACAGTGCCACCGTGCTGCTTGGAAAAGAAACATTTGGCAGCAGACACCTTGAGGTCAGAAGAGGCATTTATTTGTATTCTCTGACAATACACAACACATTTCTCAACGGCACTGATAGGTGGAATCATGCAAAGTTTAAGAACTTTTTTTCTAAACCATGCTTGCTATCATTATGGGAAACAGTATTTTTACGATTAATGGTGTGTAGAATTCAATGTACGTGAAATTTAATATACCATTATATTTTGATAATATATTAATATTTTATAAAACTTATATTTTTTCATATTATATAATATATATTTTTTTATTTCAAAATAATTTCCGATAGCAATGAACCGGGCTTTGCATATCATTTTCTACTGGGGCAGTTTTTTGTGTAAAATGCTTAAAGAATCTGGTATGTTGCACTCACATGAGTTTCTCTACTCTACTCTTGTACAAACTATTTTTACAAATGCTTATTCTCCATCTACTTTACGTTAATCGATATAAACATTTGCAGAAACGATCTGATTGCAGATTTTCTTGTAGATGCAAGGGGAATATGGTACGCTTTAAGCGGAAGTGAAATATTTTAAGAGTTGGTTGCTATGTAGAGCACTCCATTCTGTTTGTATGTCCAGGACATAGAAAAAAAATGGTTCACTGGACAAAAAAGTGTATATAATATAAATTGTGTGTTTTAACCACATTTATATTTTCTTTGTACTAAAGGTTTGTCTATATCTTACAGTTTACCAGTTATGCGGAAGTCATTCGGAATCAAGAGAACTTTTCTGGACATGCCCAGAATATTCAAGATATACATTTCAGTTGCCATGAAAATATCTTAAACATATGATATTTTAATCAAAATGGTTAGGGTCATTTTTGAGAAAATCAAATTTTCGAAAAATGTTCCATGTAAGCAGTAGTCTAGGATATGGGAATTTTCTTTAAAATCTTCGTGTCGCATCTTTGAAAGATATTCAACATAAATACCAAGTTTGATATTTATCCTACTTTTCGTTTTTGAGTTATGCTGTTCAGACAGACACACACACACACGGACCTTTTTCTAAATTTTTTTTGTTTATTAGGGGGCCTCAAAATACGTATTTCCGGTGAAACCTCGATATTGAATTTTAGTGTGAAATGCAATACTTCCTCTACTTACTATACGTAATAGGGAAAGTATAAAACGCAAACCACTGTTTACAAGGAACGCGTCTGGAGAAACCTGCATGACGTCACATGCGAAATTAAATGCCCTCTATTCTGGAGTATTTATTTTCGCAAACCGATGCTTTTAGTGGCATATTATAATTAATATTAAGCAAGGACAAAACAAACAGTAACTTGTTTCCTCTGTTTTTTGCGTCTAACTTTAAGGGACATTGGGACTGAATGCTCTCACTTTTTTTCTTTTAAAGCTACTCGCTTGAAAATGGCACACTTAGTATGAGTAAATAAAAAAATTATGCCCAAAAGCTCAAAGCTCTAGCTCAAACAGTTTCTCATATAATGCACTTAAATATTTTTAATTAGCGAAAAAATTCAACTTTTCTAAACCTCCCTTGCGCACTCAAATTTGTCAGAAAAGTGTGAAAATAAATTCAAATCAAATTGATTGTAGTTGATACATTTTTGTTTTTATGAAGTTGTTAGTGTTAAAACTCTCCCTATTTTTCAGCATAACTTAATCTTTTGTGAGTCAATGAATAAAGAAATCATAAAATTCATGCTTGAATCTTTAGATAACACATTTTAATTTGTTTATGCAGATTTGCATATATAAAATGTAAGGAATATATTTTATGCGCAAAAATGCAAAACAGAAAAAGATACATAGCACAGAAAAGGTGCAATGGGGAGTGTACTGGTGGGAGCGCACGTGTAACTTAGATTTGTCGCTGGACTTTTAAAAATGGCGGATCATGAAAAATGTTTGGCCAAAATGATTTACATTTTAGAATTTTCACCCAAAAACTCAGTCCCTGTATCCCTTAAGTGTTTCACAATGATTAAAATCTATAAACTGAAACACACTTTGCTGTGTTTCGATAGATATTTTATTATTAAATATCGACAAACTATTACAAAGCGTGTATTATTTTAAAGCTAATGTAGTGAACCTGCTCCAAACCCTTAAACGATAAGACTGTTTAGCATTAAAACCAAGTCGTGTATATATATACATGTATATATATATTTAATAATAATTTAACATTTTTTTCTTCATATTTTCATATGTTAGCAAAGTTTGCTTCATAGTTTGCTGTCTGTAGTTATATACTGTTATTATACCACTAGTCATGTATCCATTGTTGCCGCCTGCCGACAGAATGCAGTTAGGTTACGAGATGGAAGGCACGGGGTAACTTTAGGAGCGTTCATAAACGGAACAGTCGAGAAAGTGGAACGCTCTGAATGAGAAAACATTTCTGTACAATGTCTGCTTTACCGGATTTGTACAACTGGATAAAGATGTCATATTCCAGATGTAGTATTGTTGTGTATCGGTATCAAACTATTTAGAAACAAATTAATTTTTGGCGGATCAGCATTGATGCTACGTAGACCCAGGAGAAGTATTAGTTCAACATAGTCCCGCAATCGATCAAAGACTCGAGCAACATTAAGGAAGTTTGCAACAGTATACTGCTGTTTTTTTTTCAAATCCTTTTAACTGTTTTATTTGTGATCTCTAATAATTTATGTATAGTAAAATATCTTAGGACAAAAACCAAATTAAAATATGGAATTTAAGGTTGCTGACTGAAAATTTTATAAGACACTTTTTCAATAATTTTTTAAAATAATTTCAATAATGTTGGTAGTAGACTAATCGGTCGATAATTGGTTGTTGGTTTATCTTGTTTGTGTAAAACAATAATTTCTGTAAGTTTCCAGGACTATATAGAGTAACACAATCTCAGAGAGGCAGTGTAAGTGATAGCTAGCTAAGCCAGGGACTTATTACTGAGTTTTTAAAATACTAAATTTAGGATTAGTTCATTTTCTAGTGACTTTTTGAGCAGAAGTTGAATGATAAGCCATTTTAATTGTTTTGTAGAGGTTGGAGTAATTCTGTTTGGTCCCATTGTCTTGTTTATATATTGTTGAAGTTCATCTTTGATCGTAATGGTTGTCTATTCGTTATCACTGCTGTTGGATTTAGCTCTCTAATGCATGAATTATTTTGCTACATATACCACTCTTCTTCCGATTCCTAAACCGGTTTAGATATTCGTGTCACAGGCAAGTCAATGTAAGCCATTCGAATAGCCATGGCCATGCATTCAAAGATGAACATTACGAGTTCGAAACCCAGTGATTGCAGTCAAATGTGCCTATAGTAAGGAATGGGGAGGGCCCACGTAACATAATTAGTGTGATGCACGCCCGGATGATGACGGGGTTGCATTTGACTGCAGTTTCATGGATTTTTCTTTTTGTTCTTAAAAAACAAAAAAGACAAAAAACTGAAATAACACTGAAATATAATGATTAGAAATACTTTTATATTATTATTAAACGTCAAAATACAAATAGCACTGTTAAGATATTCTAAAACTTTGATTAGCCATATTTGTTGCCAAATGGCAGCACTATGTATTAGAAAGTTAAACATGTTTTCACAGTACGAAGTTAAAAGGTTGCAGCTAGATTGTTGTATCAGTCATGATGAGGTTATTTGCATGCAATAAGGGAATCACATTTGGTTCTCGGCCAAAGAATGCTGTCACGGTTGGAAAGAGATGATAAGTAGGATTGATATGATTTAACGGAAATTGATCTAGCTCATGCTTAATTATGCATAAGATTATTAAATTTCCTTTACTGCCAAGGTTGTCGTTCTCTTTGTATTCTATGTCGAATATGTGTTTTTTCCTGAACTAATTGCACAATATGTGAAGGTAAATTGAAATTGGGCCTTGCTCTCTTAATACAAGCTGTTGATTCATTTACACACGAGCAAACTGTGTTAAGTCTGCAGGATGATATGCTAATTGCAGATTAAAATCTAGTGCTGCTTGGAACCTGTTCCATTGAACAAAACCATTAATGAGCCTTGGTGTGTGCATTAAGATATTAGTCCGCAGTTGAAAACTAATTAAAACTGCACAGTGATCGGAATCGATGTTGTCTTTAATTTGTGTCGGCAGCTGCATGTTTTGACGAATTTCAATATCAAGTATTTTGGGAGGAATGTTCATCTGGAGAATGTTCCGTGTGTAGATTATGATTGTTAATGCACTCGTACAGGCGGCGACCATTTGGGTTTGTGGTTTAAGGCAGTATTTTATTTCATAACATACTGTGAATGCCAAAGTGATTGTAGTGTAAATTAATATTATTGTATGTACAGGATTTTAGATGTTTGTTAGCCATAAATATTGTTAGGAAATAAGTTTACACGGCCTCACTAAAACTGACAATGGAAATGAGTGACAATAAACCGAGGGTGTGAGTTGTTTATCAGTTAGAAGAGACAAACAAATGACGTCAGAGTAGCGTGCCTTTTTTTAGAAATGGAGGGAATATCTTCTCTAGAGTACATATTTTAGTAGTAGTGATTGGCTGACAAAACAGGCGCGATTTGGTAACCAATAGCAGCTCTATAATAATTTTAGGCAATTCGGGGTGAAGGAGTATATATTCTCGAGCCATAAGCAAGTATCGCGCAGTTCGGAAGAATCTCTCACGAGGTACACGTCACGTAGTCCTGAAGAATCTCTCGCGAGGTACACATCGCAGTTAGTTACAAAATGTGAAGTACGCGAAGTAATTGGTGCGCGGCAACTGAAACGACTGTAGTTGCATTCGGAAATATTAGTGTTTCAGTCAGGCGTGTATAAAGATTAAATATGTGAATTATTAATTAAGTGTGACGGCAATAAAAGTGTAGAAACAATTTTTTTTTCATCAGTGTTATCTTTTAGCAACATTTCCTTTCCATTTACACGCCCTGCTTAGAGACACTTGCTCTACTGAGTTGTAATAGCAGGCCGGAGGAGAAAGAACCCAAATTTAAAATAATGAAACAAGAGGCGCTCAACAAATAAGATAACACGAGCCATGAGAACTGCGACAGGTTCTACATCCCCAAGAAGTATGTTTGCAGTTTAGATCTCCCAGCAATATTGTTGAGCCAATCGCAGCAAAGAGCCAGGATAGAGGATGGAGGCAAATAGGATGGAGGTTTATAAGCACAAAATAGTACATTATTTTTGCGACTTTGCATATGAATCCTAAAAGTTCCCAGATCTTTCTAAGTACTGCATTATGGATAATATTGTGATGTATTATTATTGCTCTTCTCGGGCAGCAATTTGAGCATTTATATCAGGTCTATAAATAGTGTAACCAGAGATTTTAAAAGATTCATTTGGTATAAAGTGTGTTTTGGTTACATAGGCTATGTCAATGCTGTGAATTGTTAAAAAAGAAAAGAAATAAAAGGAACTTGTCTAGAGCTAAGATCATATGCATTCCAATTGATTATTGTAAGCTGATTTACAGACCAATATGTACGTGTTGCTATCTTTAGAAATCGAAGATAGCAAAGAGATGATAAATTGTTCAATTTCTGGCAAATGTTCCATTAATAAGGACACTATGTGGGGGGATACCATTGGTAACAGAGGTGTAAAAAAAGAAGTAAAAGGAAAGAAAAAAACTTGGAGAAAAAAATAGATTTCTTAAACAAACAGATGTCTACCAGATATTTGTGATAGTTTGTATAACAAACTTCCAAATTTTCAGATCAGTCCCTTGAGAGTAGTTCCTTAGGAAAAAGTATATTTCATAATCACGGTACTTTATGTATGTCTACATCTTCCGTATTCTCAATCCCCAAGTTTCTTTAACCTCTCGTAGAGGAGATCTTCTCGTGGACCAAACAGGCAGGGCAGATGGAATTCTCTAGTTGTAGAGGCAAGAACCCATCTAGGAGAAGGAAACTGAAATAACACCCTGATCCCCCAGGTTAGAGGTAGTAGTGACGGGTAGCTTTCTGTCATATGGAAAGAGAATACTGGGTAAAAATCTTAATACCATGACTCTGAATAACAGAAATTAACCTCGGCAATTAAGGTTGCGGAAAGAAAAATAAGCTCTCAGATTTTGAATCGCCTATAGGAAAATTTCCTTGCGTTACAGTTTGCGGTACAATTTTTGAAAAGAAATTTAGAGTTGTTGTAAAAAAATATCTGGCTTACAAACTTATCAAATCATTTTCAAATAAAACGTGAATTGTTTTTTTAAAAAAAAATCTAATATGTTGCACCCACATGACTTTCCCTACTCTTGTACAAACTATTCTTACAAACACTTACTCTCCATCTACGTCATGTTAATCGAGATAAGCATTTGCAGAAATTATCTTATTGATAATTTTCTTGTAGGTAGAAGAGGAATATGTTAGCTTTAAGCGATAGGCAAATCTTTTAAGAGCTGTTTGCTATGTGGAGCATTTATTTTCCTTTGGCATGTCCAGGACATAAAAAAACGAATAACATTCCCGTTTGAGAAAAAGTATAAGTATTGGAAAGTATGACACAAGCTGTGTGTTTTAACGAGCTCTACATTTTTTTGTATAGAAAAAATTCTGTCTATCTCTTGCGGTTTATAAGTTACCAAAAGCAATTCAGAAAGAAGAGGGCCTTTAGAGACATTCCCAGGAAATTCAAGGTATAGATTTTATTTTTCACGAAAATTTCTTAAATCTCTATTTTGATCAAAATTCTTACAGCCATTATAGAGAAATTAAAATTTTCGAAAAATGTTCCATGTAAAGGGTATTCTGGGTTGGAAAATTTTCTTAATAATCTTCGTGTCGTAACTTTGAAAGAAACTGAACCTAAATACCAGGTTTGTTATTTATCCTAATTCTTGTTTTTGAGTTATGCTGTTCACACATGCGGGACCTTTTTCTAAAAGTGATATTTTTTACTCATGGTGCCTCAAAACATGTATTTCCGGTGAAATCTCGGAATCGAATTTTTGGGTGGAATGCAATATTTCCACTACTTATTATACGTTTCAGAGAAAGTAAAAATATACACCTAAGTGTATACATGTTGAGTTTTGCATTTTGTGCTTTTTATTTAATAATGTGATTTCTAAAAGCATTGTTCATTTTGTACATCTTAAAACTCCATGATGAAACTTTCCAAGTAATTGCCAAACTTTCGCACAGCTAGGAGCAATTTAAGTGATAATAGGCAGCGATAAAATAATTAAGAAAATAAATTACTTTTAGGGTATAGGGCATACAATGGGGGGGGGACATCTCGCGCATTGCGACCTACACGAGAGATCTATTGCGGATGACACCCGCAGGAGTTGAAGCAAAGATGAAGTGAAGGAAGCACATGAGGCTCTAGACCGCAGGCAGACAGGCCACAAAGACGCACGAAAGTCTCTAACAGTTCTTGGCTCGAACACCTTCCGCTGTAATAGAGCTGCCCAGAGAGGGCGATAAACGACCCGTCAACCAAGTAGCCCTCCAGTGCATACGGCGAATATTCGTTCCTTAAAACATGCATCGGTGCCATCTGCCTGGCACTGCCATACACCTGAAACATGAGCAGAAAACGTATTGAAAGGAAAATGAGAAACCACCCCAGCATTCATCTACCGATCATGGAAAACCACGAAAAACCCAAGGTCAGAGTGTAAAATCGAACCTGGGAGCTCCCGAATGCGAGCCTCACACGTAATCGCTGAACCATTTCAATCGGTATAAACACTTTTAAATTCAGTTCCAAATTTACTCTCTTGGAATCTAAATAGGGGTCTATTCAAGCCTTTCTTGTGATAAGAGCAAAGATTTACTTGCAAATACTCAGATCATTCTTACTTTCTCTACTACGTATAGTAAGTAGGGGAAGTATTGTATTCCACCCAAAAATTCGATACCGAGATTTCACCGGAAATATATGTTTTGAGACCCTCTGAATCCAAAAGCATTTTTGGAAACATGTCCGTGTGTGTGTCTGTGTTTGTGTGTGGGTGTGTGTGTGCGTGTCTGTGAACAGCATAACTCAGAGACGAACAGTCGGATAAACACCAAACTTGGTATTTAGGTTCAGTATCTTTCAGAGATGCAACACGAAGGTTTTCAAGAAAATCCCCCCACGCCAGATTACCCTTTACATGTAACATTTTTCGAAAATGTTAATTTTCTCAAAAATAGCTATAACGATTTTGATCAAAATATCATATTTTTAAGATATTTTCATTGAAAATAAAATGTATATCTCGAATTTTCTGGGAATGTCTCCAAAAGTATTCTTCATTGTAAACGACGTTTGCATAACTGCTAAACCATAAGAGATAGACTAAATATTACTACACAACAAATGTAAATCGCGTTAAAATACACAATTTGTCATATACACTTTTGTTGTTGAGTGAATCATTTTCGATATATTGCATGTTATTCCCTTAAAATTTTCAATACTTATACTTTTTCTCAAATTCGTGATTCATTTTTTGTTCTCCTGGTAATGCAAAGAGAATGGAATACTCCACATAACAACCAGCTCTTAAAATATTTGACTGCCGCTTAAAGCCTACCAATTCCCCTTGCATCTACAAGAAAATTAGCAATAAGATTAACATCTCGATTAACATGAAGCATATGGAGAATAAGCGTTTGTAGAAATAGTTTGTACAGGAGTAGAGAAAGTCATGTGAATGTAACACATCAAATATTATATTTGATGAACGATACTTATATTCCAATAATGTTGTCATGGTTTTTCAGCATTAGCGATCAAGTGTACCGCTTGTTAGTGACATTTAATTCGTATACCAGATTGTACAACAAACTGGAGCGTTCCTACGAACATCTGGATGTCTTCTGATTGTAGGATTAGATATCTCCTATTTCTTTTAGCTGAGTGATCTTATGATCTGAGTACCACGTTACCTCTGTAACACTGGACTTTGCAAAATTCCTGGTTTGGTTTCTGCAGTGACAAAGAGGAAGTGGCTTCTTGCACCCCATGTCCAGTGGATAGCGAGATAATGCCGGGAGTGTTTGCCCTACTAAGTGAATACAGTAGAAGGGATGGAAAGATATGGGCTCCCCTAATGTTGGGGGCTCAAGTGGCTAACATCCTCACAATAACTGAAGTGTTGTAGCCCAGACTTTATCTAGTGTTCAAAAGCAAGACTTCCTTCCTGTCTGCTAATCGCATTTTACTCCATCGTCGTTATTGGAATACGCAACCGCGACCTCTATGATATGGAAGAGCGAAAAATCAAATTTTAAAAGAGGAAGAACTTAATATTTTTATATTTTAGATAGCAACGTCTTGGCATTTCTTGTTTTCTATAGCTTGGAGAAATCCACAACAGCAGAGCTGGTTTTAAATACTACATCTATTATGTAAGAAACTTTATGGCGCTTTGAAGTTGCTTTTTTTTATTTTATTAGAACGAAAAGTTTTAGGTTATACTCATATTCGTAAAAGATCTTTATAATAATTTAAATTATTTAGTTTTTCGTTAACTTTGTGGCCACCCCTAAAGTAAATAGCCTGGCGAACACTAATACTATCTCTTTAGGTATAGGTTATACAACAGGGGGGAGACACTTCGCGCGCTGCCACCTACACGTGGCTACCACCCCATCAGGAGAAAACGATGAAGTAACGGAATCATAGGAGGCTACAAGCCGCAGGCAGACTGGCCACAAAGACGCGCGGAAGTCCCACTGCTGGAACTGCCTAGATAGGGTGATGGAACCATCAGTCAAGCAAGCAGCCGTTTAGTATCCACGGGGAATACTCTTTCATTTGAGCATGCACCCGCGACAGCTGTCCGGCACCGTCACACACCACGAAACCTAGAAGCACGCTAGAAAAACGAGAGGAAAACGGAACGAAAGGGAAATGACGGAAGGTAAATCATAGTAGATGAGAAACACCCAGCATTCGCCTACCGAGCAGGGGAAACCACGAAAAATCCAAGGTTAGAGTAGGCGGTGGGTGGGAATCGAACTCGGGACTTCCTGACATGTTACCGTGAAGCCATCTCGCTCCGTACCTCTCACCTAAGGTAGAGGAAGTCTGCATTCCTCGATATGTCAGAAGATGCATACTTCTGGCCTCCTATAAAGAGCGGATGTATGTACGAGATGTGTCGGGGGATGTCAGAGAGAAAGAGAGCGAGCGAACGAGAGCAGGAGATCAGAAATGCAATATAGATCAGAAATGCCAGACAGGTACTAAATTTCATAATTCAGGTTACCCACGTTTAAGGATACAACGCTACGATTTTCAGGTAAGCTTTTCCTGTTTCAAAATGGGAAATATTATTTTTCTGAAAAATGACTAGGAATAGGTATTGATGGAAATATTGTATTGAGTTTTCTATGTTTAGACGGCAAATTCCTCTTCATCTCACTGAAGTCATAAAACAGAACAACATTTACTACAGGCTCGTGCCTCTGCAGTTGTTGCTTTTTTGTCTCTCGCCTTTCTAGGATCTACATATTTGAAAAGATGATATGGCCGTTCTCCGTGGTGTAGTGGTTACCATGCTAGCCTCTAGTTCCCAAGGTCGCAAGTTCAAACCCGAAGGGAAGTAAAGCAGGTGGTCCCGTGTCTTCGATAAAGAGGCCTGATAAAGAGGCCTCAGAGCAAAATTACGGTCTTTCATGTCTAATATAGAATGGGACGCCAAGGACCGCAGCAGTTAAAGAGTGTCCATAAAAAAAATAAAAGATATAAAAGCTAGCATGGGATTGTTGTAAAACACAACCATTCTAATTGTTAACATTATGGATAACATGAATGTGTGTAAATTATCGTCAGAAGAAGGGTTTGAAATAAAACCATACGAAAACTCGGACAAACAAACAAAATTACGCCGCGGTTGCTCGACGATGGCGTCTGTAGCTGACATTCATATCCGAATTCAAAGTCTTGGCAACGGCTAAACTAATGGGATTTCTTTCTTACCTCAGCCACCAGGTAAATACTGAACTGTGTATTTGTGTATCTCGATAACAATTTTGCACCAAAAAATACGGAAACAAAATAGATGTGTAGGAAGATAACTGCCCACCTAAGGCCGTCTATAAAAACGTTACTTAAACAGATGGTACAGAAAGAGGACTACTCAACTAATCCATCTGGCACATACTGACTTACAAGAAATAAAAAGCATTCATATGACTTTCTGTAACCATTCTTCAAGAAACCATTCTTAGAAAACCTTATTGTTCCTTCAATTGCATGTTAATCGAGGTAAACGTTTGTACAAATGGCTTATTTAAATATTTCCTCGTATGTAAAAGGAAAATAAGTGAATACAAGAAAGCTTAAGCGATAGTAAAGTCTTTTAAGAGCCAGTCGCTGTGTGATGGCTTTGAAATTCCGTTCTCTTTGCATGACCACCCCAAAAACAACAACAACAACAAAAAACCGAATTTGCAGTTGTAAAAGTATGAAGTATTTGAAAATTCGAACCAATAATGTTTCGGAAACTGTTAATGCCAATTTACGCTGTAACCCTGAAAGGATGGACCAAGTGTAACATACCAATCAAAGTTTTCAGTCTCTACAATATCGCAAAAATATTAAATTCTAAAATTACTCCATTAATTGCCAAAATATTTGCAAAATGTGCGTTGTTTTCACAACAATTGTCTGCTGTAAGTTCATTGCCGCCTATATTTGTTGCGACCAAACAGAAGAATACGTTGATCACAGCGTTGGTAAGCATGCCACCAAATGTTGACGCGCTAAAAAGTTGACGGTGTCATAAGCTTAAAACTAAATATGCGCTGAAAAGTAAATTATTTTCTTGTATTCGTTGCATTATTGCAAAACATGCGTCAATTTTACAATTGGCTGTGTGCATTTACTACTGATATACTGATCAGAGTGTTGGCAAGCATGACAACAAATGTTTTTCCGGTAGAAGGAAGAAAATGCGACAAGCTTAAAACTAAATATGCTCTTAAAACTAAATTATTTTGTTCTGGTAGTTTTGTTATACTGGTTTATATGCTTTATTTTTTTTTATCTTGAAAGCCCGGGCAAAGAGTAACATACCAATCGAAGCTGCTCAGCCTCTACAGTGTTGCAAACATATTAAATTCCAACTGATATGTTGATCAGAGGTTGGTAACCATGTCGCCAAATGTTGCTCCGCTAAAACCAAGACGGTGCCACAAGCACAAAAGTGTTGTTACATTATTTTGTTCTGTTTATTGTGTTATATTTGTTTGTTTAATAATAATGAGTCATCGTTCAGGACGTCCAAGGCGGCGTGGTACAGTGCTAAGATCTTCAGGAGCAAGAGCCAGAAATCGAATGGGGATACAAAATATTCGTGAAAGTCCATTAGGCTGTAATAGTATTGAAAATGAAAACTCGATTGTAGAGCTAGGTAGATCTGCTAACTAAAATATGCAACCATTTTCAAGCAAAGCATTTTAAAAATGAAAGTGTGAATGAACATTTCTTTAAATTCATGTTGTCATAATGGTTTGCTTCATTTTCTGCAGCAGATAAATAATAATCTTAATGTTAAATGATGTTAGCTTCATGAGACACATAAGAGAGGTTAGGTCATACCTAACAGCAAAGAGCTTGCTGTACATAGAAGAGATGTTCCACAGTAGCAAGATGAACAAGAGCTCATACTTTTTTTCTTCCTTTGTCCATACTACGACCTCTCAAAATATGGAATACTTTTTTTTTGGCGAAGTTGCCTTTCTTGGGCCCACCTAAAAATGCTGAAGGAAGTGAGAAATGATATAAATTACCTTAGGAGCGAATATAGAAGTAGATGTCAATATCTGGTGCCCACCTACCCACCCTTTTTAGGTGTCTTACTTATATAGGTGAATTGCGATACGAACACGAAAAGTGGCCATCTTCACGGTAATACTGACGCTCATTCGGAAGTGCCAACTTAAGTAAGAAATTGGGGAATCCGCTAAATATGTGATGTGCTGTTACTTCTTCTTATTCATGTACTATAGCTGCAGAAAAAAGCACCACGCATTCAGAGCAAGCTGTGCACAAGAGGCAGAACAAGTCTAGAATATCGCGGCATGAACTTGTGCCATTCTTCCCCTAAACCGGGATAACGTGGAAAGTTGGGGTTTTCAAGGTAATCAGAACCATCATTAAGGAACGCACGTTTGCTTCGCTCGCGTGCTTTTAGGTAGCTAAGGCTAACCTTGCGTGAATTCAGAAACCAAGCTTCTATTAAAAATAAAAACGGAAACCGAGAGAGTTGGGGATATATCTCCACCTTTGGCGGCATTATTTATTCATATGTTGCCAGCATTGCGTTACAGCCAGAAAATGACATACAGTGCCATCTGTATGACATACAGTGACATCTGTTGGATATATAAGACATCACTTCCGTCGCTAATATGGGCCCAAGAAAGGCAACTTACCCCATTTTTTAACAGCCTTTATATCAAACAATATCCCTCACATAAATTGCTTACCATCTTATGGTCAATTATATATGATAGATTCTGATAGATTCCAGTCTTGCCAAGCAATAGGATTAGATGTGAACATGAAACAAATTCTTCTCGCATTGTCCAATACTCTTATAAAGGTTTATGCAATATAGGTATTTCATGTTTACCTTAATAAGTAGTGAACATTTCTTCATCACCGACTATTACGTAACAATGGGCTACTTATAAATGCTAGGTATGCTCTGAAGCTTATGCACAAATCCACTGTTGTACAAAATACATTTAAATTAACTTACCTACCACTGATGCGCCCTGCATTCCCCAGCCACTCTTTTTTGTTATTTTGAGTTTCAAATTTGGGATCTGTATAAGATTCAATACCGTATTATATTCTCGTAAATACGGTATTATTTTGTTCTGTTCAAAGTGTTATACTGGGTTACATGTTTATTTTGTGTGTATTTTTCTCTGTTTTAATACGCCGGAGTGGTATACGAGAAGAGATTCTTCAACAGCAAGATCCAAAATACGAATGATGTGCAAAATATCTGTAAAAGAGATGCAAACCTCTTAGCCGCAGCACTATTCAAAATGAAATCTCTATTGCAGTTTGGAAATTTACTCACAATATTGTGTTTTAAGTTATGTAAAATTAAGAATATGAACATGCTTGATAAATACATTTCTGCTTTCAACAATTAGTCTTCAATTCGCAGCTATATAAATTTCATGTGGTATTTTAGTGAAAATAGTTAACCATTTTTAGAAAATCTAAAATAACGAAAAACTGTCCTTTTAAAGGGTAGTTTGGTGTGGGGATTTTCTTGGAAATCTTCGTGTCGCATCTATGTAAGTCGCTTAACTTAAATACCAGGTTTGGTATTTAACCGCCCTTTCTATTCTGAATTACACCATTTTCTCTCCCCTCCCTCTCTCCCTCCCTCAAACACACACGCAGATCTTCTTGCTAAAAATGCCTTATTTTTATTCGGCAGCCTCAAAACGTGTACTTCCGGTGAAACCTCGGAATCGACATTTTGGGTGGAGTGCAATGCTTCCTCTACTTTCTATACGTAAGTAGCAGAGAAAGTAGTAACACCGTTTAATGAGATATTTTGAGGCAGTATTTTTAACACTTAAAACACTTTCAGTCAAATCATATAATATGAAATATAATAACAGCCCGCCTTAAAGCAGTATGTGTATGTAATATAAAAAGTGTATATTACAGTCATTGTATATGTTTATATTATTGTATACATGCAATAATGTTATGTGAATGTATTACGTAATTTAATAATGTAGGAGCTGTGAGAATAATAGGTTAAAAGTTGCTAACAATGAGGCAACCTTGAGTCAATAATGAGTAAGAAAGTTTAGCAATCCTACTTGTGATTCTTGGAGTAAAAATAATTTAATTTTTGTGACGGTTTATAAAATAGCCAATCAACAACCAGAAGAAAGCTTAAGTTAAATAAAAGTATTATATTGAATTAGGAATAGTTAATTACAGACTTGAAATTCCGAAATTTACAAGTTTAGGCGCTAGAAATCAAGTCAGTTGCTTGTAGACAGTGCTCATAACTGGACGCGTAGGGTGTAAACAGTGTTCCTAACCGGATGCGAGATACGTCCTCGAGAAGTATAATACGTATTTTGTGTGAGACAAAAAAAATAGTTTACGTGTTAAAAAGCGCAAGTAATTAATTAAAAAATCTCACAGCTCTCTCTGTATCAAAGAAGTGTTTTTTAAATCGTGTCAAGCATTAATAAAAGGAGTGAAGTGAAATTATAATCTGTGTAAGCCTACATTCTTCAGTCGCACCACAACCCTGCAAAGAGAAACATGTCTAACAACAATACTAACGCAGCCGAGACAAATATAAATATATATTTAAAGAAACAGTCTAATTGCAAAGTTAATATTTTTAAACTTGGGGGTGAAGGCTAACGGAAACGTTTTACCATACGTGCGGTTGCAACGATGTTCAAGTTCGGCTCCCAACAGTTGAAATATAATACATCTTCTTCAAACTGATTTTCCATACGTAGCAGCAACTTTACTACTTCAATTTATAAAATTCCTCCAGTTATTGTTGCCCTCTGGATGCCAAAAGTAAGGAAAATATTGGGAAGCATAGCTTTCATTTCTGACAACTACCATTACAAAGTATTTCATTTTACATTAACATCACCTTAACAACTTTGGTAATACGCGCATTGAAACTATGTAATTAAATATGTATTATGACGTAACAACATGCTGCAATCAAAATTAGGATTGCGAATCTAACTTTTCTATTAAAATCCATATACAAGTCTTTCACATGAGCATTAAAAGCAAATAAAGACTTGGTAACCTTAGGGATGGGCTACTTTTGGATGGCGGATCAGTGAAATATACAAAGTGTGTGAGAAAGATTAAGAACCGCCTTTGCAATAATGACTGGCAATAAACAACTGCACAGTGTACGCAGAAGGTCCTGTAGGAAATTCAATGTGGTCTAAAATCTGAGTGGGTTGTGGAGCAATACATTAAAACAGGTACTAACCTCATTAAACACGGGCTCATGTGACTTAGATATAGAGCATGACAGAGAATAAAATTTACAATAAAAATGTATGAGAATCTGCCCCATTTGCGAAGAGGGGGAGTCGTGGGTCCATATCTTGCCAAGGTGTAGGGGTACGGAGGAATGGAGGAAAGAAAAATATTTACTGCGATCCTCTACCTCTTCGAAGAGAGGATTATGGGCGTGTTGGATGCTACTGGTAGGCAGGCAGAGAAAATATGGAGGGGATAGGTGAACTGGCTAAGGCGAAATTGCTGAGATCTGAGAAGGCTGAGGGGAAAGGAGGGGTGCAAAAATAGCTAAACGTACCGACTGGCTGTGATTACTTTATTCTATAGTATGTCATTTTTCAAGTATTGTTAGTTTGTTATGCTTATCTTTAACGTTCTTTGTTTAATATAATTGAGCATAATTATACATCGTAATACGGCTTACCCTTGTTTTGTGGGTTGTTTATATTTAAGATGCTATATTTGAATATGTTTTTCTTACTTTTTTCGTGCAATTGTTCTTTCTTGTAATGGTATTCGTTTATTTTTCTATTTTGTTGTCGTTTTTAATACTGCAGATTATTCTGTGTTATAAAAGAAAGTAAGGGCTATGGACCTGTGGGATTAATAACGATCAATTTATATATAATTTATTTAAATGATTTGTTAACACAAATAATACTCTCATTCATTCACTCAACTCTAATGGTAGTTAACATATTCCCTTCTCACTGTATCCGGTTTTAAACGTGCACACGGGCGAAAAAGTGTTGTGGGAACCTTCATTGGTGCAGCATTTGTTTCAAATGTAGCAAACTGAGATAGCCAACCCTAAGTGCTCTCCTGACCAAAGCAACATGGCAATGCAGCGCACGTGCCTGTTCGGTATTCAGCTGCAGTAGATGAAATAGCTCCCACCGGGAAACTTGGGAAACAGTCGCGGTGAACAACATTCATGGCTGCCAACTTTGAAGGGAAATTCTCTATCGCATGCAGCACGAAACTGATTTAAATGTCAATCATGTTCATCATTCGCAATAGGGAGTACTCTGGCGTCAAAATTGTTTCACTAAATAGCGTGGACCCATCTTCCATTTGGCCACCTGATTCAGTATAGAGATATTTAATCACCTGCCTTCTGGTAATATTGCCAGTTGTCGCTCTAAACCGTTTGTTCCTTTCTAAGTTCTATTATAGCTCGTTTAAATTATACATACACAAACACGAGGCAGTATTTTTAACACTTGAATTATATAATATATAATTTCAATAACAGCCCACCTTGAAGCAAGATGTGCGTAACCATTTGTAAAAAATGTATGTAACAGTCATTGCATATGCTTATATTATTGTAAATGCATTGTGTAATTTAATAATGCAAGAGCTGTGAGAATAATAAGTTTAAAGTTGCTAACAATGAGGTAACCTTGAGGCAATAATGAGTTTGAGAGTTTGAATGCTACTAGTCATGATTAGAGCATCGATAAAGTAAATTTTGTGACATTTTAAAAATAGCCAATCTACAACCAAAATAAGCTTTAGTAAAATACAGGTATTCTATTGGACTAGGATTACCCAATCAAAGACTTGAAATACAAAAGTTTACGGTTTGGACGGTTGAAATATGTTCAGTTACTGGCAGACCTTGGTAGTGACCGGATGGAAGATGTGTTCTCTAAAGAAATATTACGTATTCGGTGAATCGTAAAATTAAATATACGCGTTAACAAAGCACAAGTTTTAAATTAAAGAATCTCACAGCTCTTAGTATCAGTTTAGTGCTATTTAATTTGTGCCAAGGATTAATAAAAAGAAGTGAATTTAAAACTTAAAATCTGTGTAACCCTACATTCTTGTCGCACCACGCCCTGTCTATGAGATACGTGACTCTAAAACAATACTGAAGCAGCCGACTCAAACATAAACATAAATACTACCTATAGAAGCAGTTTAATAACAAAGATAAAATAATATTTTAAAACTTGGGGCCCAATAACAAAAATACATATTCAAAAATCAGCTTCTCATACGTAGCAGTATATTACGTAACAAATAATCCACTTCAAATTAACGCCCTAAGTGTGTGGTTAACAACAACAGTAAAACTTCAACAACAATAAATTACAACAGTTGAAGAACAATAACCTCTTCAAGTTGGCTTCACAAGCGTGTGGCTAACAACAACAGTTAAACTAAAACAACATCAACAGTTGAAGATAATTACTTCTTCAAACCACATCGTTATTGGTGTTATAACCGTAAACTAAAAAGGATATTAAAGTAGTAGGCTGTAGTAGTTGCTCCTTGGTAGGAGTCCACTACGTTGATGATGGACGCTGTTTTACGTACCTGTAGATCGTCTTGATGCCAGTACTCTTGTGGCGTAATACCACGTTCTCGTAGACTGGAATCTGATGATCGTATATCTGTATTCTTGCTTGTGTGTTTGTATGCTGTAATTATTATTTTATATTTGTGCCACGGCTGCTGTATTTGTGTCGGAGAGCACTTGTGTCTTGTCAGGGTTGGGTATAGAGAAGGTTAAAATATTTTGCACACACGTATTCTGTTAATTATGTCACTTGTATTTTGGAAAAATCAAATGTAAATATTCACAATTCCTTATCACTTTGTTATTTTAAAATATGTATAAATGGTATATTTTAAATACGTAGATTTAACGTCTATTCAGAGACGAGTTTATACACGGCCTTCCTGCTTGAAGACTGACAACCTTCTGTTAGCGTTCCCTTCCAACCGTTCTTCTTAACGTACGTATTTGAATTATAGGCATGTATGAATGTATCTGATTGGTGCTACTATCCAATAACATCCAATAACAGTTTGTTACACACACATATGTATATGTTTACAGACTTCCATCGTCTTAATTATGAATCCAAGGTTCGTTACGTGCTTGCGTAGATACTACTGCATTTCTCGTAATTTTATATTACTGGTTATATGGTTAACATTGGCCTTTCCCTCTCATATTATATTTTATATGTTATAACCCTATATACTTGTTCTCCACCATGTACAAATTACGAATATATATATATATTTTAACATCCTCTTAATTATTATACGTATAACATTAGCAAATAAAATACATAGCACGTAAACCTTAGAACAAAAAATATTAAAGAAATAAATTATTAATATGTTGATGCTGAGAAGCTGTGAATTAGATATCTTATTACATTAACGAGTTATTGTATTAGTTTGTTCGTGGCTAGTGCTGTATGTTGCTTCAAGGCATGTAATTTCATTAACTGTGCAGTTCTGTTTTTGTATTTTAGTTCCTAAGTCATTATAGTATATTATGCAACAAGACTAACGGTAGCAATTAAGGCGCGATTTTCATACTTTTCATACGAGCATCTTAATTACCTTTATAGTGAAGTTGCCTAGAATGTTTTTGGTCGACCCCACTGTAACTTTAAATCTTTTTTATAAAAAGAGTTTGCCTTGTTAATTTTGTGCAATAAAATGCTGATCGGCATGGTGCCAAGCTCTTGAGCGTCTTTACGAGTAATCAACAGTGGCAGTACTTTTGAGTCCCCGCCATATTTATTGATGTTTTGCAGGTAACGTGAAAGAAACATATTGAAGCAAAGGAAATGAATTCGATTTATTAGAATATTAAAATTACATAGAACAGAATTTTCATCATAAACTACATGGCTTGGACCATAAGATCCATTTCGGCTATTCAGAGTTATAGGTGATCTCTCAAACGCCTATTTGGGTCTTCCTAAACTTCTAGCAGTTGGACGGTAATATTTTAATACTTGAAGAGGTTAGGGTGTGAGTCCATTCTACGAATTTTAAATTCACATACTTCATTATTTATCTGACGAATGGACTGCTGGTTTGAAGGTGTTAAAAGCATGAGCAAACTGCGCGCCGCCGAATAAGATCGTAATGAGTTGCTGAAGCATTTTGGATGCCATAACTGTTCAGTTACGTCACATGGATTCAGAGTATTATACTGTGGTCAACCAAAAAATATCTGTAATGGTATACATCAAATTTTTTGTGTAGTTCTCATCTAACATGTGTGTTTCGGTAACGATCCTTTTCTCTTAAACATTTACAGATACACTACGTGATCAAAAGTATCCGGACACCTGGCTGAAAATGACGTAACTCGTGGCACCCTCCATCGGTAATGCTGGAAGTCAATATGGTGTTGGCCAACCCTTAGTCTTGATAAAAGCGTTCACTCTCGCAGGCATACTTTCAATCAGGTGCTGGAAGCTTTCTTGGGCAATGGCAGCCCATTCTTCACGGAGTGCGGAACTGAGGAGAGGTATCGATGTAGGTCGGTAAGGTCTGGCACGAAGTCAGGGTTCCAAAACATCCCAAAGGTGTTCTATAGGATTCAAGTCAGGACTCTGTGCAGGCCAGTCCATTGCAGGGATGTTATTGTCGTGTAACCACTTCGCCACAGCCCGTGCAGTATGAACAGGTGCTCGATCGTGTTGAAAGATGCATTCGCCATCCCCGAATTGCTCCTCAACAGTGGGAAGCAAGAAGGTGCTTAAAATACCAATGTAGGTCTGTGCTGTGATCGTGCCACGCAAAACAACAAGGAGTGCAAGCCCCCTCCAGGAAAAACACGACCACGCCATTACACCACCAGCTCCGAATTTCACTGTTGGCACTATACACGCTGACAGATGACGTTCACCGGGCATTCGCCATACCCACACCCTGCCATTGGATCGCCACATTGTGTACCGTGATTTGTCACTCCACACAACGTTTTGCCACTGTTAAATCGTGTAATGTTGACGCTCCTTACACCAAGCGAGGCGTCGTTTGGCATTTTCCTGCGTGATTTGTGGCTTATGAGCAGCCGCTCGACCATGGAATCCAATGTTTCTCACCTCACGCCTAACTGTCATGGTACTTGAAGTGGATCCTGTGTGCAGTTTGAAATTCCTGTGTGATGGTCTGGATAGATGTCTGCCTATTACTCTTTACGACCCTCTTCAAATGTCGGCGACCTCTGTCAGTGAACAGACGAGGTCGACCTGTACGCTTTTGTGCTGTACATGTCCCTTCATGTTTCCACTTCACTATCACATCAGAAACAGTGGACCTAGGGATGTTTAGGAGTGTGAAAATCTCGCGTACAGACTTCTGACACAAGTGAACCTGACCACGTTCGAAGTCCGTGAGTTCCACGGAGCGTCCCATTCTGCTGTTTCACGATATTTTATGACTACTGAGGTCGCGTATAATAAGTACCAGACAGTATGTGGCAGCACAATGCACCTAAGATGAAAAACGTATGTTTGTGGGGTGTCCGGATACTTCTGAACACATGGTGTACGAGAATATATGATTTTGTTTAAAGGACCAAGGTGGAAGGGGTTTTAATAAAATAGTTAACTATAAGAGCAATGCTCAATATAACATTTTCAATTTAATTTAAAAGATACATTTAATTTTTTTTTTACTTCAACAAGCATAATAATATCCAAATTTTATTCCTTACTGTTCATTATTATTGCATTGATAACAGCAGCATTTTGATTTATTTTTAGAAAAGTTTGTGTATATATTTGGTTAATAATCAAACGTGAATTATGAGTAAAAAGTTTTGAAAATATCCTCTGCGTACAGAGTTATTTTGGAATAATGGTTTATTTACAGGCACTACCGTTTCACTGGATTTTATTAATTTAAAATTTCTCAAAAACTTTATTTCATACAGTTATTAAATTGATATGTGATTTATTTTCCCCTAATGCCCACATTTCCGCTACTGTTCATAGTTTTAACACTTTGTTTCTTAAAGTTCCAATTATTCACCTTACACAAATTCCTATATAATGACACTTTTTTCTTTGTAATCGTAATTAAAGCTGTAATAAACATTGTGTCCTAAATGTTAACTATTCTTAAGAAAGTAAACCATTATAACAATGTAAGTACATTTACATCTGATTATTTTCAGTATCTATTTTCATAGCAGTTTAAACCGAATAACATAAGCATTTACAGAAAGTATTTTTATTTTTATCTATGTATTTATTGGTTAAATTGATGAGTATTTGCATAATCTACTGAGTAAAGTTGAATAATTATACATACTTTTATGCTGAAGTAGTGAAAGTATCTGGTCACTAAATTTCTTGGTGTGCTAATGTGTTTCTATATCTATCTTATTTTGGGTAAAATTAATTTTAGTAGTCAAGAACGCTGGATACAACACTTCCATTGTGTGGAATAAATGCAGCAGTAAAATTTGAAGATCTGTATAAGACAAAATGAAGACAAAGCCCCGTCTTCAGAAGAAACCGCATTCACTACTGGGAGTTCCGTTTGAAATATATATTTGGTTTGGAGAAGAAAGATATTATTTTTATCGGGCTTCAAGGAAGATCAATAATCCATTATGAAAACCCGACAGAGCGAATTAAATTAAGATAGTGGTGAAGAGGGACGCCGACTTCTGCGTGCCCTTTAACTTCGCATCGTTAACATTTCCCTTGGTGGAAACACATCACTGCTTTTCAAATTACATCCGGATGCACCCCAAGCTCCAGGTGTTCATACTCGATAACTGCGCCCGATAAATCCAGAAAATTATTTTATCGGGTTTAGACTTAAACCTGAGAAGGGCACAGTTCGCCTAGCAGTGTTGTACCAGGCAACGGACGAGACGATTGAAAGTCAAAGGAGCCTGATAGTGTAGAGGTGTAGCAAGGTGGCAGTGTTTTGGGGATAACGTTTTCCATCTAGGTATGTTTGCGATTGTAACCTTTCAATGCTACAACATTCCAAGAAAGCAGGAATAGGAAGACAAAGCAAAACGAAGGTCCGTGATGATAGTGTGAACTGGTATTTTTATCCACTACTCATTCATGTTTTCTTGGGGGAAAGCTGAGCTTCCTGGTATCTTAACCTACTTGCGTGTTTATCGTGTTTATCGGTAGCGCGTGTGACTCGCATTCGGGGGGTCGTGGGTTCGATTCCCGCGGCCGACCTTCCTGACTCTCCAAGAGAGTTTTTGGGGTTTCCTTAGGTCACTAGGCGAATGTTTAAGGTAAATTACGTCCCCCGAATTTCCTGTCCCTTAGGTAACCTCATTTCTCATTTCATTTCACCTTTAATCTGCTTTGTTGTTGCAGGGTTTCAAGTGTCGGCAGGGGTCTCGGCATTGCATGGCGGGGAAAAGGATGCTCTCTGTAACATATGGTCCCTGGAATGGGGGCGGTATCCGAGTCCCGGGCCCCCCAGTGATGTGTGCAAACCTGCAGAGGGGATGGGAGCCGGTTGTACTTGCCACCGGGGAGTTTCAACCTGGGGAAATTTAAGGACCCTACCCTCTGCCTTGTTGAGCCTCCTAATCCGGCCGCCCTCTGTCTCCACTCAACTAGCCCCTCCCTCCCGGGGGAGCTCCATTGGGGCCTAGGCACAAAAGGTCTCCTTAGGTCGAGGTGCCAAATCCCCCTCCATTCCTGCATATACGGCATACGTCTACCTGCGTGTTTTCTTTTACTGCTCGTATGTGCATGAACTATATTCAGTCCTTTAGCTTTCGATATATTTATTATTGAAGATGTGGAATATAATGATATTTAATTGCTAAATTTTATCATTATAATCTTGCACGTGTGTTTATTTCCTTTTTATTTGTTAATATTTACTTAATTTTAGTTGATGCAGCTGCTAAGTAGGAGCTTAGGTTATTGAATTTTTTAAGGTCAACAACCGGGCATGCATAATGATGATCGCATTTACCCAAGCTATGATGTCATCGAAGAGCTCAAATACTTTGTATTTACGAATTCATTAATAATAGCCCTATTTGCTTAAAGAAACAAATGCAAAACTCTAACAAGAAGTTTATCTCCCCCATGAACGTGAGGCAACGAGGCTTAACGGAGATCAAACGAGTGGGATGGAGAGTTTCTGAAATGAAATTCTTCAAAAACCTGATGTGCAAATCACAAGAGGCGAAACGGTTAACCTCACGGTTCAAAATGGCTTAAACCATCCTCTTGCACCGTTTTAAGTTATAAGAACCAAATACAAAAAGTAAGGACAACTGAAGCGATATGCCATAAGTCTACTTCTGTCGGAATACATAAAACGATATCAGCAGTTATAGGAACACCTTGGTATTCCAATAAATTTTACTTTTGATTATTATGTGCATATTATTAGCACAGGATAGAAACTAAAGTATTCTAAAGTTTTATTTTCAGATATATATATATATATATATATTATATCAAATTCTGGCTGTACAGCTTGTTTATGATAAACCTGGCAGCATCTGTTTTGGTTATTACTTCCATAGATTTCAGTTAGTTGTGAATATAAAATATTTTTACTAAATCAGAGTCAGAGAAAGCTATCATGTGACGTAACATCGTTCTGGAAATTCGTTGACAAGGGGAGCGGAGGAAAGAGAGGGCAGGCTTTATATCCTACAGCCACATTTAGGTATGAAATACACATACATTTCCCTTACCTCGCTAGTACTTCACTAATAGTAATTTTCTTTCCTCTTGCCTCGCCTACCCTACACCGAGTACCTAAGAGCCAGGAGCAAGAAGAGACTTGCTCGCTAACGTCGCAAAGCATTCATTTGGCTGACACTGACTTACACAGATAAAAAACTTAAAGATTTCCATTAATGTGCTCACAAATGGTTACACATCCGTGACAGTAACTTTCGTTTATTTCTTGCAATTATAACAGAATTCATTCAGCAAATGTATAATCCTGTTGAGCATCACTTTTGCACTGATTCTAGTAGCGAAATGTTACAAAATACTACTCACCTTTGGTGTGTAGAGAGCATAAAATAAAAAAATTCAACACTATTATTTCAACCGCAAAGATCAAGTTGTATTAACTCGACTACGTATTGTACATACTTCTATAATACACATCATCTCCTCACCGTAACCTTCCTCATACGTGCGACCTCTGCAGATCCAACTTCACAGTTCATCATTTCGTCACAGCCTGCCGTCACTATGTACAACCTAGAAAGATGTGACATCCCCAACAGCCTACCAGACGCCCTAAATTCAGCACAACAAAGAAAGCGACAAAATTGTATAACTATTATAGCACACCTATCTAGAGAATTTAATGTTGTATGTACTAATACTGTTTTAAAATATTGTATTTTTCATTGTAATCATTCTCTGTATTCTAAAGTAGTCACGATATGACTTTATAGTTGACGCGACAAAAAGAATTTAAAAAAATATGTAAAAAAATAAGAGTTAAATCATCTGTGACAATTGGAATGGTTTCTAAATAAATTGCCAGGAGTGGTAACAAGTGGGCAGATGGTTCGGATTCCAACTACGGACGAATGGACCAAAGCATCAGTGGATTATGATAGTGGTGTAATTGAGAAAATTAATTTCATGTTCCTGAGACTTGTTAACAAGTCCGGCGTCTAACCATAGCTACCGTCCACTGCACTACATGATGTGACGAGGGGTCTCCAGGGTGCCTCGTAGCAAAGCCGGCTCAGGTGTGGTGTTTTAAGTTGAAAGCTCATCTCTGCCCATGCTCTAAACTTAGTCTTCTGAAATAATCCGATCCCATGTGGATGTCGAAATTTGGTGTAAACTGTAAGCTCTTAGTTTTATCACTGGCTCCATTATATCCCCAGGTGTTCGCTCCAGAGCAACGAACCAATCACATCAGACGGAGCAAGGGAATGGATGCCTAACTGCTTCTGGGTGGAAGAACAAGCAAGGCGTGCTCAGCTTTAGCCTAGAACTTGATTTCGAAATTCTGAAGCTTAACTGTTGCGGTCTCTTTACATTGAATTTTAGACGTTTTTTTGTAAACTACATTATTGACTCAAATAATTGAGCTACTGCAGCAAAATCATTAAGCTGCCATGCTGAATTTTCAGACTATGCAGTAGTTCCTTTCTTAATTTCTCACAACTCTCTTTTGCAAGAGACTTGCTTCCGTCAAGGGCTTCATCAGACCATCGGTCCCTTGTGGCACTGTTGATCATTACTTGCGTGTAAATTTCAGCATCTTTAAGATAAGTAGCTCTCCCCATTTAAATGTTTTCTTCTTCATTGCCTCCAAAGTGATACCACTGGTGATTTAATTTTTCTAAAATATTGTAAGATACTGATTATTTCCCACACTTTAGAACAGGTAAAGTGTACGTATTTTAAATATTTTCAAATATTTACATGTATCCTTTTTTATTACTTTACATATATTTCCGATATCCCAAGAGTTGTTCGGATCGCTTACCTCGGGATACATGAGAGAGGTCCACCACATATAGATGTTTCGTAACTGCAAAGAAAACCGAAAATCCGTTATTTGGGGAGTCTGACCATACTATTCATTGTTCAGATCGTATTAAATTATTATTATTATTAGTTTCAAGTAGATAAAGAAGATCAACTGAATTTATTACGTTAGAATTTTGAAAACTAGAGAGAAATAAAACGGAATGCGAATGCAATCATGTTGTTAAAGAGGGCATAATTATAATGTGAGCACCTAAAACCAATGCCTAATAGTGACCAATGAAGAGTTAAGTTTTTAATGGAAAAATGGAATTATATATTTAAGCTAAACCATGGTTTGGAACGCATTTAATCAAAATTATTATATAAAATTTTTATCATCAAATCGGTCACAGTTGGGGTATATTACCACCTCTAGCAAGGTTTTCTGTTATCAGCTAACTTTCTACGAGTTTCTCTATCTGTTACTAAAGCCGACAGTTAAGAATGATTGAATGATTAGCGCAACGCCCGCTAGATGTCTCTACGGAGAAGAGGCACTTGTTGGGTAATACTATAAATTGTAATTTTTTCAAATTTATGCACTTCAGGACTTGCAAATTTTCAGTTAGTCGATTTCGCTTCCACATTCCCTGCTTACTTTAACTGCTTTTCATCACACTATAACTATAATAAATGTTTTCGTACAAGAAAAATCTAATTTATGAACACCTAAACTTTATTTAACTTAGGAGAAGATTAAAAGATGAAATTCGATAAAAACCCACATATTTATTTTTGTATGGTTTTCTAAATTGGAATTTCCTCTTTTATTATAATTTATACGTATATAATCATTGTATGTTCAGAAATTGTATTTTAAACAGATATATTTTCAAACAGGATCCGGCGTCTGGTATATTGTAGCTGAATTCTGCAGTACTTCACAAAATGAAATTGTAATTTCTGTACTCCTTGGATACAATGGTAATTTATAGCTAATGTTTTAGGGAAAATTTTGCTCTACAAATATATAGATGCCTCTGTTAGACATAACATATCCCGTTTGCATAAACCTGTTGCGTCTTCATTTGAAAATGTGTTTGTTTTTTTTCTCCGTTTTCTATTTTTAATACCTTTATCTTATGTAAATTATCCATTTTCTCACCTTATTTTCATGTTTGATATACGTAGGTGTTAATAAGATAAATAGTTATCTTTTAAATAATTTATGGCTACTACATCTTTAATAAGAATTGTATAATTATGAATAAAATCCTATATTCCTTGATAAATAATATTGCTGTTAAAAAGTCGATCAATGAACTTAGACGCCATGCATCTACATCCTGTGAAAATTTCAGTCTTCATATCCAAAACAATTCCGGAGATAATGGTTTATGAAGTTAGCACATTTAACATTGAAAGCAGAAGTATTTAAATTCCCGTTAAAAAAATTATTATATGTAGTAATGAAAGCATTTGTGATTAATCACTACAATGTAGGAAAATAAAAAAGTATTTGAGGCAGTATTTTTAACACTTAAATAATTTCAGTCTAGTTATATAATATGTAAATTCAATTACAGCCCGCCTTAAAGCAATATGTGTATGTAACAATATATAAAAAGTGTATATTACAGTCATTGTATATGTTTATGTTATTATGTACATGTTCAATAATGTTATGTGAATGTATTACGGAATTTAATAAGGTAGGAGCTGTGAGAATAATATATTAAAAGTTGCTAACAATGAGGTGACTTTGAGGCAATAATGAGTATGAAAGTTTAAATGCTACTAATCATTATTGGAGCAACAATAATGTAAATTTTGAGACAGTTTATAAATAGCCAATCAACAACCAGAAAAAGCTTTAGTTAAATGAAGGTATTCTATTGGAGTAGCATTAGCCAATTGAAATACAGGAATTTACAAATTTAGACGGTAGAAATCAATTCATTTGGTTGTAGACAGTGTTACTAACCGGACACGAGATGCGTCCTCAAGAAATTTAATATGTATTCGTGTGAGAAGAAAATAGTTTTACGTGTTAAAAAGTGCAGGTAATTAATAAAAAATATCTCGCAGCTCTCTCTCTATATCAGTGAAGTGTAATTTAAATCGTGTCAAGCATTAATAAAAGGAGTGAAGTAAAATTATAATCTGTGTAAGCCTACATTCTTCAGTCGCACCACTCTCTGCTAAGAGAAACATGTCTCTAACAATAATACTGACGCAGCCGAGGCAAACATAAATATATAAAATTTAAAGAAACAGTCAAATTACAAAGATAATACTTTTTAAATATTTTTTGGGGGCAAAGACCACCGGAAAATACATTTGGGGCGAAGGCTACCGGAAAGCGGGTACTATACGTGCGGTTGCAACTACTTCAAGTGTTTGGCTCCCCAACATAAGAACTATAATACAAACCTTCTTCATAGTTTGGGCATCAAAAAGACTACGCATAGCACCAAGGGAATAACCTAAATGAAGATTCAGATTGTTATGTTACTCATCCATCCAGGGAAAAATAAAAGATGAAAGTATAGTGCTACCAAGGAGGGTTGAACTCTGGAAGCTTTGGACGGCAGCATCTTCGGGACAAAAGCATCCGCCTACACGGAACCAAGCAATGGGATACGCTTACGTTAAGGTCTCTTAAAGAAAACTTATGAATACGCTTTAGTAATGGCACGAGATGAGCTGATACTCTTGCAGAGTATTGATCCAATGTTTGGTTTAGAAAGCGGGACCCAGGATGGAGCCGTGGGAAACGTCCAAGAGGCCAGGATTACCCACAGACCCAGAAGTGGATTAATTCCTGGAGCAGCTAAGACAAACACGTAGAGCGGAAAAGTCCACAAGTCACTTCGACCGAAATTCTGTAAGCCCATAAAATTGTTTGTGTAGAGTATCGGCAGATTACTGCAAGTTTTCGTTGTGGCAGCTAATTCCTCCAAGTTCCACTCTGAAAAATAATTTTTGTTTTAGCATTACAGCGGAGAACTTTCTTGAATTGAAAGAGAAAACAGTCGATTTTGTTAACATGATTTTTTAGAAAATAATGTGGCTCGTATGATGTTCAAAAGCGGTGAATGTAATACACAGCAGTTTATATTCTGAAACATGGCTAATGAGATTTGGCGTAAATGTTTAAATTACGTGCAAGACAGATATTGCATAGCAACTTAGAGAGTTATGCACACTGTTGTGGCTAGAACGGTTGTTGATAGTTTAGTGAACATGGCAAACTGTAGGATCATCTCTTTTGTTATTTTATCTTATAATATGGGATTTATGTAAGCACCATTTATGTATTTCACAATGAGTAAGAACTGGATACTTGGTCACTCTTCGTTTATCAGTTGCAAATGATCAATTTGAAACAACCCGCATATCACCACAGCCCCTAAACTGCATGCTACGTTTAGAGTAAACACTTTTTTACTTTCTCTACTACGTATAGTAAGTAGGAGAAGTATTGTATTCCACCCAAAAATTCGATGCCGAGATTTCACCGGAAATACATGTTTTGTGACACCCTGAATACAAAAAAAAGCATTTTTGGAAACATGTCCGTGTGTGTGTCTGTGTGTGTGTGTGTGTGTGTGTGTGTCTGTGAATCTGTCTGTGTGTCTGTGAACACTAAACTTGGTATTTAGGTTCAGTATCTTCCAGAGATACGACACGAAGGTTTTCAATAAAATCCCCTACCCCAAATTACCCTTTACATCGAACATTTTTCGAAAATTTTAATTCTCTCAAAAAGGGCTCTAACGATTTTGAATAAAATATCATATGTTTAACATATTTTCATGAAAAATGAAATGTATATCTCGAATTTTCTGGGAATGTCTCCGAAAGTAGTCTTCATTGTGAAGAACTTTTGCATAACTGGTAAACCATAAGAGTTAGACAAAATTTTACTACACAAAAAATGTAGATCGCGTTAAAAATCACAGTTTATGTCATTTACATTTTTTTAGTTGAGGGAACCATTTTCGAGATATTGCTTGTTATTCCCTTAAACGTTTCAATACTTATACTTTTTCTCAACTTCGTTATTCATTTTTTTGTCCTGGTAATGCAAAGAGAATGGAATACTCCACATAGCAACCAATATTTGACTAAGGCTTAAAGCCTACCAATTCCCCTTGCATTTACAAGAAAATTAGCAATAAGATTAACATCTCGATATACCGGTTAACATGAAGCATATGGAGAATAAGCGTTTGTAAAAATAGTTTGTACAACAGTAGAGGAAGTCATGTGAGTGTAACACATCATATTTTTAAAAATTAAGTTGTTAAGTTGGAAATCTACCCGTATATTTTAAAAAAGGATTCACTGATCATTACTATTTTCTCACTAGATTATCAATGCATTTTACCAACATAAATAAATAATTATTTAGAAATTCTTACTTAGCTTTAATTACTACTGTTGCTTTGAGGTTGACGTATTTTATTGTTTAAACGAGTGGCTGTGGATATCCTCACTCTTATATTTGCAACAATATGCTTCTGTCGACTATGTCAATCGCTTTCTCAAAATCGATAATAGCTTTACAAAATTCTCTAAGTTTTTCAATCTGCTTAATGATAAAAGTTTTATCGCCTCTTCGAAATACGTTTTGTATATCAAATTCTGTGTATTTTACAAGCGATGATTTATTATCTTGTTCGGCAACTTCAGCCAAGCACATTTCTTTGTAATTATGATTCATTACGTTTTCTTTTCTTGAAGATGGAAATGACTTGAGCAGTAAGTCAATCTTGTGGGATCTGTGCTAGAGATGGTTTATATTTGTAAGCTAGCATTTTGGAGATTCATGGCCCACGTGTTTCTGGAATTCACGTCAACTGCGCTAGAAAGAGAAAATTAAGTGCAAACCACATAACTATCTTCTTATTGTCTAATAATCTAGTTTATTCTTCATTCAGCGTTTTTCTTAAATGTGTTAATTAATTGCAGTGGGTTTCTAGATTATGAAAAAATGTACTTTGATCCTTAACAATAAAGCAGTATATTAATTTGTAAATAAACAACGCATCAATAACGTCTTTGTTGTATTGTTGAAGAAAACTTTAATGCTCAGTAAAATAATATTTGTTTTCCCAAACATAACAGTACATTAATTATTATCAAGAAAGTTTTGTATAAGAAAAATGACAATCGGGGACATGACAAGTATCACGTAGTTTCCTGAGGTCTGGAAAGGTGGTTGTGAAGGAAACAAAATCGTCCACATTATCACAGAGCAAGTTGCAGCTTCGCTTCATTGTGTATAAATCCTATTTTAAAGAAGGCGTTTGGCTAGATGCACTGTGGCTGGTATAGCCGAGGGCACGTGAAACCTCTTGACGATAGCTCAAAGGAAAACGGTGTGTAATGTTACCCCGTTTTGATACGTAATCTCAAGTGAATCCGAAAAAGAATGTATCGACACTGTAAATGATAATAAGGTTTAACGGTTTAGCGATGTTCTATATTTCTGTTTGTTTTTCTCTTCATTATTTTTGCATTTTAGGTAAGCTTTTTTATGTTATTGGGACACTTAATATTCCTGGAGCGAAGGGGGTGTGATATATGGGTGATATTATTATAGGTTAATATTAATAAGGGTCCGTTGGAAGCGTTACATTATGGAAATAGAAAATACCTTGGGAGCTTCGTATTCAAAGCAGCACACTGCGCATGCGCGGGACGCCCGATAAAGCTCTTAACGGTTTCAAACGTTAGTTGAGATTGGAGTATGCGGACGTAGCAGTCAGTTTTGAGGGAGGGGCACAGCAGTAACCCAGGTAGCATTTTATAATCCGCTATTTTCAATATACATATATAAATATATACAGGGTGGACCATTTAAGCTGAGACTGCTCAATAGCTGCAAAACTAAGTGTTGTAGAAAGAAATATTTTTAATAAAAGTGCTTGATATTATGGGAGAAAGTAAATGGAAGCCTACATTTTGTATGTTGTTTTTATTAGAAAATGGTTATTTTGTGATGACGAATAAGGAAACAAACAAAAAATGTTGGTTCCCAATTACGAAACGTAACTTGACCATCAAATGACCATCCATGGATGATCCGACCAATCATTGCGCTCTTCGTCCACAGTCATTCAGAATTTTCGTTATTTACGTTGGGTTAAGAACAATTGCAAAGTACTTTATACAAATGTTATTAAGTTTTTTTTATGAGGAGTGCGAAAACAACGTAAAAAGGTAGGTTCCCTTTTAAACAAATGAAATTGACCCTAAAACGACCATCACAACGTCCTCCAAATAAAACACGACTAATAGCGCGTAATAATATTATGTGAATATATTACGTAATTTAATAATGTAGGAGCTGTGAGAATAATAAGTTAAAAGTTGCTAAAAATGAGGTAACCTTGAGGCAATAATGAGTTTGAGAGTTTAATAATACTACTTCTGATTCTTGGAAAGAATAATGTAATTTTAGTGACAGTTTATAAAATAGACAATCAACAACCAGAAAAAGCTTTAGTTAAACGAAGGTGTTCTATTGGAGTAGGATTAGCCAATCATAAACTGAAAAGGAGAAAATTTTACAAATTTAGAGTTCAGTTGCCTGCAGTGCTCCTAACCGGACGCGATACACATACTCGAGAGATTTAATACGTATTCGTGTGAGACGAAAATAATTTTAGGTGTTAAAAGTGCAAGTAATAAATAAAAGAGTCTCACAGATCTCTATATCAGTGAAGTGTTATTTAAATTGTATCAAGTATTAATAAAAGGAGTGAAGTAAAAATATAATCTGTGTAAGCCTACATTCATTAGTCGCATCACAACCCTGCTAAGAGAAACGTGTCTCTAACAATAATACTGACGCAGCCGAGGCAAACATAAATATATAATATTTAAAGAAACAGTTAAATTACAAAGTTAATATTTTTTTAAACTTGGGACAAAGGCCACCTGAAAGCACATTTGGGGCGAAGGCTACCGGAAACTGTTTACTATACGTGCGGTTGCAACTACTACAAGTTCGGCTCCCCAAAAAGTTGAAATACGATATAACTCCTAAAATTAACCTTTCTCACATTGCGCTCTTCGTCCACAGTCATTCAGAATTTTCGTTATTTACGTTGGTGTAAGAACAATTACAAAGTACTTTATATAAATGTTATTTAGTTTTTTTATGAGGAGTGCGAAAACAACTTAAAAAAGGTAGGTTCCCCTTTAAACAAATTAAATTGACCCTAAAACGACCATCACAACGTTCTTCAAATAAAACACGACTAATAGTATTTACTTTCCCCCATAATATCATGCAGCTTTTATTCAAGACATCTCTTTCTACTAGGCTTAGTTTTGGAGATATTGTAATCTTAACTTAAATGGTCCACCCTGTGTGCACATGCAAAGAGAGTATATGCACAGTGACTAACATTCCTGTTGTTACTTCTAGATATCTCACAATCCTAGACAAAATTCCTGAGGTAGCGTATCAACATGAGATACGCTACATGTGCTCCCAAGGAGCGTCAAGAAAAGCTGAAGCTCCAGACATTCACAACACAGTAGGTCATGAAATGCGTTCTTAGCCTAGCTACTCGAACAAAACAAAACAAAGTAAATAGGAAGGGAGTTGTGCTGCAATCACTTTCCGTTGAATATAAAAATATTTGCATCCATTCCTCTCCCATTCTGCATACAGGTAAAAATAACTGCAACATTTTGGAAGCAAATGGATTGCGTCCGAATTACCAACGAAGAATTTCCTCTCCAGCGTCGGGAACATGCCATTTGCCAGCATGTATAATTTCAGTGGCCTGTGATATTGCATATTTGGTCCAGTAGATGGTATGCGGTCTAGGGAGAGGGGAGGTCCTTTGCGATGATTGGTGACAGTGCTGATGTAGATGTCAACAGTTCGCAATGTCAACTGGGTGTATTTGCCCAGTACACATGCGTTTAATTTTCTTTACATGATATTCTCGCGCAACAGGGTCGGCGTGATCTAATTCAATATGCAAAGAGCTATACAAGCTATTGACAATGCTGATTGGCCACCTAAACACGCATACATGCATGCATTTACATTGCATTACATTACATGCACGGCACAACTCGACCGCCGCATACGACAGACTCGTGGTCGTTAAAATACAGCCCGTTGTAGTGCATTTTGACCCATATATCCCTTTGCAACCTCAGAGAATTTGATTCAAATGCTTTTAGTTTTCAAAACTGTTAAGGACAGTAAAAAAATATGATGTTAAGAATCACATGGCTTTCACTAAGCATTATCCTTTATTTGTATAGCTTACTGTGCTTTACTATTCTAATTACCTCTGTTATAGTTAAGGGTTTCAATGTTTAGATACCAGGAGCATTGAGTTGTTTAGCTTTTCGATGTGTGATGTTCTTAATATTTCATACTGCATGCATGAGCTTATGAGAAACTAACAACCAGTTGGCATTTTACAGTACGCTGCATATTCAAACAGTAAATTTCGGAAATGGCTAATGTTATACACATTTTTGCTGCTTTAAAATGTTAATCTTCTCTGTTTACGAAAGATAAAAAATATGAAATAACAATAATTAATAATAAGCAAAAGTTCAGAGGCAATTTGCAGCAAAATTCGAAGTATATATATATATATATGTGTGTGTGTGTGTATCAAAAATATGTTTAAATAAAATTCCTTTAATTTTGAAAAACGAATTTCATAGTAGTCATTTGCAGTATGAAGGGAGTCTGTTGGTTGGGAACCGTAATTAGATAAATAAGTGCATCAGCTTTTAATAAAACTGCAGGAATTCACATATTCCCATTTTACAGATACTTTAGTGGAATTCACGAACGAGAAAAAAAATCATTTTTTATTTAAATAACAAAAAATGGAACCGCTTGCTTTAGCAATTTGCCACATGACACAGCTTACCATATCAGTATATTGTATCCACAATTAACACAATTTGATTTATAAAGATACATTTATGGATTTGATATATGTATATTGTTACACACCGGGGTGAGGCCAAAAGGCTTTCAGCTAAAATATTAAATTTAGTTACCAAGGCATGAACCTTGGGGAGCGTAGCTACAGAGACATACGAGAGAAACCAGGAACTTGCTGCACAAAGCTAAAGCGGGCGTGGAATATTTACAAATAATACATTAATTCACATTTTACTCCGGTTTATTATAAAGTTACCTTGTTGCAGCTACATAGGTTACAGGCAAACATTGGGGGAGATGCCCCACACTCACACAAACCACGCATTCCTACACACAACCACACACTCTGAAAATACACACTCGACTGAGGCCACTGGTGACGCCACTATATCACACAAAGAGGCTCGTCCCTCAACATGCCTTAACTCCCCCTGACTAGGAGTTGGAGGGAAAATGCCGCGCCGGACAAGAATTAGTTCAACAATATCATTCTGCACAGCAATAATGTGTTCGACGCGGCAATGCACACACATACGCAACAATATTCATATAAAAAAGAAAAACACATTCACAAAAAGTTGATTAATGATAATCTTGGTGATACTCTTTATAATAGTTAATTACTATATTATTTCAGTTTAAGAATGTTGTATTACTGCAAAATATAAAATGGCTGTTATGAAATTGTTCAATAAAATATTTGTATTAACTAATAGACTTACTTAACTAGATTGTGCATTTTTTCCAAAAATATTTCACTTACAACAATTACACAGACGAAGCAGAAGATATGAAATTATTTTCCCTTATTATACAATGCTTATTTTTAAAGTCTCCTAGGAATATTTTGGAAGGCTTTAGAATGAGGATTTTAATAAAACTAAGTAAACAACATTACAGCATTTAAAACAACAATTTTAGGAGTGAACAGCAATAATAAAATTTTCAGGGACAACACATTAAAATGATTGGGATGCTATATTCGTTCTCTTAACCAGTTTATAACAGACACGGGTAGCCGAGGTCATTAAGGCACGTGCTAGTGAATAGGAGTCTGTGATTCAGGTTTCCCCTAGACCTTCCTCCCTAACTAAAGATTTGTAAAGGTTTTCCTCAGTCCTCATAACTGGAAAATGCTGGGGAGGAGAGTTTACAGTAAACTTAGACCTAAAACGTTTCCTTTCCAATTATTCATGTATCGCCCTTAACCGACCAAGATGGCGCTGCGGTAACGTGTGTGACTCCATTCGGGGGCTCCCGGGGCTCAACAACCTGACCAAAGGTTTTTTCGCGGTGTTCCTCAACCGCTAGGCGAATGCTGAATTGGATAATTTTATCCACGAAGTTTCCTATCATTCCTTTCATCACAACGTTTAATTGCTTTCTTCGCCGCCATACCAGGCATTGGGCTGATCACCCATCCGGATATGCCATAATATAATTCATTAAAACAGAAGAAGAGTAATACCATCAGTAAGATCGGGCGTTAAACATATAAAAAAATTTTCCAGATAATCCTACATTCCATTCAAACATGAATTAAAAATTTGATATGTTACACTCACATGGCTTTCTCTACTCTTGTAAAAACTATTATTACAAACGCTTATTCTCCATATGCTTCATGTTAATCGAGATATCGAGATGTTAATCTCATTGCTAATTTTCTTGTAGATGCAAGGGGAATTGGTAGGCTTTAAGCGATAGTCAAATATTTTAAGAGCTGTTGCTATGTGCAGTATTCCATTCTCTTTGTATTGCCAGGACAAAAAAAAATTAGTAACGAATTCCCAATTGAGAAAAAGTATAAGTATTGGAAAATTAAAGGTAATAACAAGCAATATCTCGAAAATGGTTCACTCAATAAAAAAAAATGTATATATATATGTATATATGTATAACATAATTGTGTATTTTAACGCGATCTACATTTTTTGTGCAGTAAAATTTTGTCTATCTCTTATGGTTTACCAGTTATGCAAACGTCGTTCACAATGAAGAATACTTTTGGAGACAATCCCAGAAAATTCAAGATATACATTTTATTTGTCATGAAAGTATCTTAAATATATGATATTAATCAAAATTGTTAGAGCCATTTTTGAGAAAATTAAAGTTTTTTAAAAATGTTCCATGTAAAGGGTAATTTGGGGTGGAGATATTTTCTTGAAAACCTTCGTGTCGCATTTCTGGAACATACTGAACCTAAATACCAAGTTTAATGTTTATCCGACTGTTCGTTTCTGAGTTATGCTGTTCACAGTCAGACACACGGACATGTTTCCAAAAATACTTTTTTTTTTGGATCAGGAGGCCTCAAAAGATGTATTTCCGGCGAAATCTCGGTAAATCGAATTTTTGGGTGGAATACAGTACTTCCCCTACTTACTGTACGTAGTAGAGAAAGTAAAAATAGAAGATTTAGGCAGTTCGTGTATACTACACTCTATATCTGTTATTTACACCGAAAGGCCCTGTTTAACTCGTCATTAATATATAGCAACAAGCTCTAACCTAAGGTGAGAATGTGAAATTAATATAACACAAAATTGAAACAATATCATACTGAGTCACAAATGCAGTAATCATTTAGCATGTTTGCGGAAAGAAAGGAAAGTGTACGACCACTTGCACCCTGGCCACATCTCACTCATCCTACAGAGCAGGGGACTTGTAGGAGGCGGTCAGGTACTGCGCGCGCAACAACAAAACGTATAGTAGCTCTGACGACACGTATTCATCCGCGAATAGAATAATTAAGATTACACTAGTCTGCATGATATCGGATGACTGAAAACTAATAAGTGATTCTGACTCATTTTTTTCTGATTTCAGAAGTGGGTTTAGGTTTTTTCTATCACGTACAGTTTTTTTCACAATTTCACTTCAAAAATATAGAGATATAAAGATATTACTTCCGCCACTACACCTAAAATTGGACTTGATGAAGCAATTTGTAAGGGCTCTACCACAGGATGGACCCTGCTTCAAGTACCTTTCCAAGAAATTTCCCTTCATTACACAAGACAAATTAAAGATTGGAGTTTTTGTGGGTCCTCAGATAAAGAAATTGAAGATTTTGAGAAGTCAATAAATGAGAGAGAAATAGAAGCATGGACCACCTTCCGATCAGTTACTGAAAACTTCTTAGGCAACAACAAAGATCCTAATTACAAGGCATTGTCGAAACAATGTTGGAAAATTTCAAGACGATGGGATGTACCATGGTGTAAAGGTGCATTTTCTGCATTCACATATCGACTACTTTCCAGAAAATCTGGGACATTATAGTGAAGAGCAGGGTGAACGTTTTCACCAAGATATTAAGGAAATGGAGAAGAGGTACCAGGGGAGATGGAATGAAGTTATGATGGCCGACTACTGTTGGATGTTGAGGAGGGACAGTCATCTTCAAGGAAGTCCACGATGAGAAGGTTTGAACAAAATTAAATGAAACACTTTGGCTTTTTGTTTTGTTAAAATGTAGTCATGAAATAAACTAGGGGATTTCTTGGGAGTATTCTTAAAATGTTTCTTGAATAAAAACTTACCTTGTGTGAAATGGTATTTGAATACATTTCTACACCTATTAGTAAAATTGTCAAAACATTACTTATTTTGTGTAAAAACCTGACGTGATAGAAAAAAACGGAAGTTATTTCTGGAATCAGCATAAAAACTTGATTCAAAAACACCTACTTTTAAGAAATCATCTGACAAAATGTTTGAAAATGCACATTAATGTTAAAATAAAGATTATAATAGTTACAAAATGTAACCTCAAAATATCCACACGTTACACTAAAACATTTGTAACAATATATACGACTTTTGACTAAATAATGTTGATATTCACATGACCGCAACCATCTGCAAAAGACCGGTGATATTAGTAGGTCAGATGTAGTTTCCTTTTGGCCCCAATTCCCAAACTCATCAACGAGCCACAGAACCGCATTGCTGCTGGGAGTAGCGTCATCAGCATGTAATGATGCCGCTACTGTGAAAAATGCGATGTGAGTGGGGACGTGGTTCTTGCAGCTAATTATTGTTGTTGCTTGTTGATGGGGACGATAATGACAGTTCACATTAAATAATTACACGCTAAGGGCATGTCGGAGATGTTAATTTAACTGGTGCAAATCTATAACGTGAAGCAAAACCAGCTTTACGCCCAGGCTTTGCGTAAACTTCAAAGAGGGTTTTGTCCAACAAATAATTATTTTCAGTCCTATTCAGATTCTGAGATATGTCACCAAAAAGATTGTCGTAACTTGTGATTTCAAAGTGACTATTTCATAATGAAATTAATATTTAATCCTATTGCAGTAATGCAGCCCAAATTTTAGGGGAACTCGGAGAACACCACCTCATTTAAATTTTGATCGGCTATAAAATAGTAAAAGGCTTGGGATTCAAACTTCCCTTCTAAGACCGAGGAAAAGGCACCAATGGAGTGGATGTACCCTCCGTGGGGTTTCTCATGGTTGCTTTAAAAGTCCCTCCTCCACTTTCGCAGGGGAGGATCACCTAGATAGGGCCGACAATGTTTCGGCTCGCCGTCTCCTAGCTCTCCAGCTTGATACTGGAGAACATTGAGGCGTCTCACAAACCGCCTGGACATCACTCCCATGGGTATCAGAAACTACTGCTCCGCCGAGACTAGCCCAATCCAAACGAATACTTCCTTACCGGAAGGGCTCAGATGTTCCCTCACGTACTTCTGGCAACGTCAGAATTACCACTAGTGCTAGAGGTACGCAGCGCTAGCAGTAAAATAGTAGTAAGGGTACACGTGAACGCCTAGAATTGCTCAAGCACGTAACAATTGCCTTAAAAACATAAATCATTGAATACCCATGCTTACTCGTGATTTTATAAAACATGGAATGTGGTCCGTTTTGCCCCTATCCGGGGCATGAATACCAAAATATTTGTTATAGAGCTGAACAAGTTATGCGTATAATTGATCCTTTAAATACTGCCAGTAAAATCCGGTGTTGTAAGCTTTATGGAAACTGATTTGTTTGAATAAAATAATAACCTAAACACAATACTTACAGATAAAGATTGCATCCACATGATCATCACCAATTCCAGCACACGGAGCCTGGTTCTGTTCTGCACCGTTCGGTTCTGTCCCAGAGAGCTAAGGTTATATTTATCGTTAATAGTCTAGTTTAGAAAGAACATGTTACCATGTTATTTTATAAATGCATAGCTTAAAGTTTCACTTAGAAACGATTGTGCGTATGTGACAATACAGTAACTAGTTTTGTTTACTGTGATAAAAAGAATGCGAAAATTTACGACACCCTGATGAAACATCACATTCCACAAGATTGTAGTCAACTGAGAATGATCTTAATAATGTTAAATACACGGAAATGTCTACCATAAAGAGCCTCGGATGGTTTGCGTCACTCTAGGTGTCTTTAAATATAGCTAATTGTGTTTTGCCCCGGACTCCCCTAATTATTTTTGGATTAACTAAATATTTGTGTACCCACTCTAAGGTGTTTCTATGTTTCTTAATGGCGTAAATTCCATTTATATGAAAAGCTTACAGTACTATTTCTTAAACTACAAAGGGTTGTTCGTAATCAATGATAACAAACTTAAGACCCTCTTGCCTTATGAAAAACCACGCCTCCACCAGCAGTGATGATCTATCTGGCAGTCTATCAAATCAGCACAGCTTCCACTGGAGCAATCTGCTACGAAATACAAGGATGTCCAGTTTATTCCATTCCTCCTGGTAGCTTTTCAGAGACCATCCAAAGTTCGCGGCCGTCTGTTTCCAAGACCCTTTTCAGTAACCCAAATGCACAAAAATCCATCAGTGATGCATCAGATCACTTAACACGGATGCCGCTGAAAGGTATGGAATGTATTCCCATTTCTCACTCTATGTTCTCCAAGCATTTGTGACTTGAAGCAGCCTATGACTTGATGCCTTATCCTGGTGTATTTACATCTACACCATAGAGAGCAGAGAATTCTGTATGGAAAAATGGTATCAGGACGTTAGTTGATTTTCACATTTTTATGCATACGAATAGTTAATTTGCCATTATAACAGTACCTTGCTATTACTATGGAACCATTGAGGAGGTTTTCCTTATATTTTAAATTTTTTGCTCTTTTTGGTCGGTAATGTATAGCCCCGGGGTTTGTTGCATTCTTAGATAAACATATGCCTCATCTAAAAGACAACAAACATCCCCTTTTCACGAGCTAGGTATCGTTCATACACCTTTCTGCTGTTAGTAGCACGTTTTGCAGTGTTTTGTGAATTACATGCAACAGTTTATTCATACTGTAGCGGCCCAAGGTTTTGCTCAGCGACATTATAGAAGCTAAGAAATAAACATTGTCGTTTTATGATCATGATAGATTGTTATAAAAACTGTGCTTGCACTTTCAAAAGAGATAATCTAGATTTTATCATGACTTTCCAAACATCGGCTTGCCAGACGAAGATAGGAATCAAAGAGAAAGAATAACTTTTATCAGAACTTTTTGTGCCGGAAAACCCATACGCCCAAATTTACAAACTTACGCAGTTGCTTCCCTTGATTATTCTTGATGTCACAATGCAATACTGAATTTTAGTTGGAAAAATATTAATATTTTGCACAACATGTTCCACCTACCGCACACTGAGGTATCGATGACGCATCGATTTTATACTATTGTTGGTTTCATAGCAATGAACAGCAAACAAGCGTTATATTGATATGTCGTTTTGTAACAGTTTTTTACTTTTATGTTATTTTCACACACTAAATTCAATATTTTTCTCTTAGCTTTTAAAATAATTTGATACCGGTACGCCACCACCTGGTGGTTTTAAAATTTCTTACTTATTAAAATAAATGTTATAGTTCTAAGAATAAGACATGAGTTAATATCGAAAACAATAATTCTTTTTACCAAAATTACCTGATTGTTATTTGGAGATAAATAGCCGTGGTCATAATAATGAACTATTTCTGCTGACGCTGCTGTAACCAATTCAAACCGCAAATTCAGCAGATACAATATCCCTGACACAGGGAAGCCAAATGGATTTCACCAGTGACGTTAAGCACTCCACATTACGGAGGTAAATACGAGCAGTGATTGTTGAAGTGATCTAAGACCAAGAAGTGCTGCAGTCTGAAAGTGGCTGAGTATCAGGCCGAACTCTGACCTTTTCCTACAACTGCATTTCCACTAGATGCGTTCACTCACACTTTGGATCGATGTTACTGCACTCTGAAAATGTCTTTAATTGCTTTGCTCGTTACTGGAGAAGAACTGTTGAGTAAAAACTGCTTATCGTCGATAATAAGACCAACATTATGAATAATTAAAAAATATCCAGCAAGTTTTAGAAATTTTTGCGGAGTTTAATGATCGTTGAAGGAAAAACTGAAGAATATGCCATTGAATATGAATTCAGTGTAAATGATTGATAAAAAATATTGCCGCGATTGGGGCTTTAGTTTATTAATAATCAATTACCTACTATTTTATAACAACCCATTTATAACAATAGTTGAAGGTGAGAAGACTCTGGATGTGATTGTTGATCAGTATGAGAAATTTAACTTTCAAGGAAATGGAAAGCTGCCTTTCCAAAAACTAAAAAGTTAAGTAATAAAAACATATCCACTTAAAATTATCCAATTAGGCATTGGCTGGTCCCAGATATCCTCATTAATGCTGACGTAACTTCCAATTAAAATCGCAGAAATTAACATATAGCACAAAGTGATTACTTGTTAGCCCACTATATGTCTAGGGATGATACTGCATAAATCCGCGCACTCTTAAACAAATAAATGAACATTATCTTCAAACCGCATTGTAATCTCGATATTAATGCTCCTTGTAAATGAATTATAATAAACATACGCCACAATAGTATTGGTAGGCCACAATTCCTGTCCAAAAACAGCTTGTAAGGGGTCCAACATTATCTAGCAGGTTCGAAGAACCATATCTCTTGAACCATTAGACAACTGAAACTGAACCACATATTCATGATGCTCTATCATTTTGTTCCAGGATGACAGCAGAATATGGGGCGTTATACTATAGAATAATGGGCTCCATCATCGCCGAGTACTGCTGATTGAATGAGAGTCCGATCCACATTTGAAAGAAAAGAAAGAAAAAAGATATTGCAAGCAAAGTCTCTTAACAGGCAGGCACGGTCACGAAATTTGTTCCAACAGGCTCTTTGGAGATGTTATTTCTGATCATAGTGGACCAAAAACAGCAGATACGGTCGACATTGTGCAACGGGTGCGACAGCAATTTCAAGTTCCACTTGGTCATTATGAAAAGTCGCACAACGGGATATAAAATGCCCAAGCATGGTTCGCTTGCTGTTTGATGACCTTCATATACTTCCTTATAAGATTCAACTACATCCTTCTATGACAGCAGCACACATTAAGGTAAAACCTACTTTTGCTGTAGACAAAACTCAGAAACAACAGATTGATTCTCAGCTCACATGGTTTTTGGATGAAGCATATTTCCATCTGGCGTAAATGGTACACACAACATCCACACATTGGTGTGTTAGCGCATGTTCATCTATACTGCGTCACTGCATTGTTTGCTTTTTCGACTTTTGGTGTGTCATTGCTGAAACAGTCACCAGCATTACGAGATATTATAAGAAGCCTTTTGTCCATGTTTTCTTTGATAAAGAAATAGAACACTCCATGTTCATGCAAGGCAGTGCTCAACGCATTTGTGTATTGCACGAAAATTTTAGCTGCAGGATTCATGCTTTGCATTACCCTCGACACTATGTAACTGAACTGGATTGGCCAGCAATGTCCACGGTATCAGCTAGCAATAGTAACTGAGTTACAACTGGCAATAGAAGTTGAAATTAATACGATTTCACCAGAGCTTTGCCAAAAAGCAGCCTCCCACTTTACTGCAGTTCGTTGAGGCAGTATTTTTAACACTTAAATGATTTCAGTCTAATTATATAATATATAAATTCAATAACGGCCCGCCTTAAAGCAATATGTGTATGTAACAATATATAAAAAGTGAATATTACAGTCATTGTATATGTTTATATTATTGTATACATGTTCAATAATGTTATGTGAATGTATTGCGTAATTTAATAATGTAGGAACTGTAAGAATAATAGGTTAAAAGTTGCTAACAATGAGATAACAATGAGGTAGCCTTGAGGCAATAATGCATTTGAAAGTTTAATAATACTACTAGTGATTCTTGGAAGCAATAATGTAATTTTAGTGAGAGTTTATAAAATAGCCAATCAACAACCATAAAAAGCTTTAGTTAAATGAAGGTATTCTACTGGACTAGGATTAGCCAATCAGAAATTTAAATATAGAAATTTATAAATTTAGCCGGTAGAAATCAAGTCAGTTGCTTGTAGACAGCGCTCATAACTGGACGTGTTGGTTGTAGACAGTGTTCCTAACCGGACGCGTGATGTGTCCTCGAGAAATTTTATACGTATTTTGTGTAAAAAACATAGTTTACGTGTTTAAAAAGTGCAAGTATTTAATAAAAGAATCTTACAGCTCTCTATATCAGTGAAGTTTTATTTAAATCGTGTCAAGAATTGATAAAAAAGAGTGAATAAAAAAATTATAATCTGTGTAAGCCTACATTCTTCAGTCGCACCACGCCTTGCAAAGAAATCCATGTCTCCAACAATAATACTGACGCAGCCAAGACAAACATAAATATATAATATTTAAAGAAACAGTCGAGATATAATACATATTCAAACTGACTTTCCATACGTAGCAGAAACAAACCTTCTTCAAATTGACGCCCAAAGCATGGTGCAAAATACATCAACTTCATCGTATAAAACATTCATAAAGTTGCAGGACATCACTGCGAAAACATCAATGAAATAAGAAGCATCAAGAACACATGCTACACGTTTCACATCGCTTTATTTAAGGTTCAAGAGATATGACTTCGAACCTGAGAGGTAATTTTTGTATCATCCTGTACATGCAAAGAGTACACAAAAGGACTAAAGCAAACCCTAGTCAACAAAGTCCCTTTTTATTATTTAATACTGCGTGTACATTAAGTTATATTCAGCTTTAAGCTTTGTTTAAATAAAAAATAATATTTATTTAAACTTAACGGGTTATCAGCCGCGTGGATAAAATAAAATGTAAAGTTTATACTCTAAGGCTTTCATCAGGAGACTCGATTAACTATTGGAGACTATGTTATATTGTATATAAAATCCGTGAAGTGTTAATAAAGAGCATTCGCTGTGAAAGTTTTAAATGTTACCTATCATAATATTAACAAAGAAGCATTAAACACGTAAAGAAACAATAATAATAACAACAAAACTGGATTTTCACATATCACTCGAGATCCCAGTATTCATTAGGTTTGATATTACAACAGTCAGGTTTATGAAAACCTGTAAAGACATGTTTCCTCTTAGTTGTAATTTATTTAATATGCTGCAATGAAAATGTAATACTTTCACTGTAATTCTAAATAGGACAACACCTTCTTAAATTGCGTGCCAATTGCGGGAGGACATGGTCTGCCTAGTGGAATGAGGAGAAAATAAGTTGCATTATTTGGACAACGACGACGAGAGGCGGCTATAAAAGGCGGCTTCCCTTTAAACACCCGCTATAGCCCAATGTCCAACTATATGCACATTTCGGAAAGCTGTACCTGTATGTTTTCATTGCATTTATTTGTGCAAATGTATTTTTACCAGTATTTTACACTGCACCCACGGTTTTTGCTCCTCACTTTGCTTCTCAATGTGCAACTGTGATTTTAATATAAATGTGACTAATTGTGTTATTTCCACACTGGTATGAATTATCTAAGTTTAAGCCAAATATGGGTGTTTGAAATACACATACTTCACTATTTATTTTGGAATGTGCCGATTTTTATTTGATGTTTATTGACAGATTGTATGGAAACAATTTGCTATGCAAGTAAAGGTTTGTATATTTGAAACCTTTTTTCTATTTAATTACCGACACGGTTTAAGAAAGAAAAGTATTTCAGCAATATCTTGCTCTAACACAGCAAATAATTAATAAATGCCATTGTTTTCCTAAATCTAAATTATACTGACTTAATATTTTATGAAACAAAAACTAATCGATCCAAAAACTTGTGAATTTGACTGAAATATAAATACAAGAAGGCGAATTTTGTGATTTTGACCCCATTAGTGGAATATAAATTCGAATGAAGCGGCGTGAAACATAAATTATAATATTTTGAGTCTAAATCCTAAAAGAAAAATAAATTGGCTTTTTCTATATGTGTACTTTAAGCAATATTCTCTTAAAATTAATGTATATTATATGGAAAATAAATGTTCATATATTGCTTCATAGAGTTTGTGTCATTCTGTGGTAATAAACTGCACGTATTTGTATATCTTTACGTTTAAAAATGCACATTTTCAGGAGGGCGTTTTTAAAGGTTTAGATGGGTTAAAACCATATTTTCGGAAAACACCACAAATATTATTCTCGGGAACTAATGATTTTTTTACATGTAGGTATTAGATTCAGTTGAGAATACGTTCTGGTGATTTCAAATTTTAAAAAGTAAAACTGTTATCCAAAATTAAAAATTTAACCTTTTAGCTTATCAGAGCATTGTCATCGAACTCATAATGATTTTATTCTTAAACAAATTCTTATTTTTTTGAAGTATTGAATTAAAATCTAAGTAGTAAAATTCATACTTAGAGAATATAATATAAGACTCCACACGTTGCGCGGTCAGTTCATACTGGCATCTCTGCGCGCCAGCCTTTAGATTTATTCTGCTATCAGTAATGTCAGGTTTGGATGAAAAATATGTGCTGATACCCGAGCGCTTATAAGCAAGTTATTTAACGGCAAAGTCTACCCAAGATTCGAATCCTACTCGGAAGAGATATTTTTTCAGGTAAACGTCATGTTTACTACATACATGATAATATCATTTCAGTTGATGAGGTTTACTAAGGCATTCATCCATGTGCAAAAAGTGAAGTACTCATCGTTGTTTTCAAAATGAATACGAAATTAATAAATGTTCTTAAATGAAAAGCCAGCTGAATATATACATTAATTTTGGTGTGTAACTAGACATAATTAAGGTTCTTTTGTTTAAGCACAAATGCGTTATCATTCAAATGGATATTGTATTTACTATATATTATAATATAAACGTATATTACTTTCCAAAATATAGTACCACAAGTATATGAACACAATGATACCTACTAATTTTGCATATTTTCAAAACAAAACCGTGTGTCAACTAATGTTTCCCATATTTTCCGAATCGCATTCGCTTCCTGGCTATTGACCTATTTGTCTTAGTTATGCATACATAATGAAATATTAATTAAAGTTTATACCATTAAGAGTTAAAACGTTATGCGTGTCACATATGGATAATAGATCAAAAAATGAAACCCTTGCAGCGTTTGATCATGAAAGTGAAACTAACAAATCAAACATTTCTATTTTTCTGCCTGTCACATAGACGTCATTTTAAATTTACCTGGCTAACTGCATGGCTGCTGTTAATGTAGTGAAAATGGGATTATAAAACCTATTTATAAACAACTGATTCGGTAGAAATTAAATTATCGCAGGTGAATTAGCTTTGTGAAATAGAATTGAAATGCAAAATAAAAACGTATAAGAGTTTTAAAAAATGCATAATAATAAATTGCAAAAATATTATACATACTTATCACTGACGTACGACTCTCATCGAGTGGCATAGCTTTAGGGAAATCAAATACAAAGCATCGCCGACATCTTGATACAGATTATCTTATCATTGTTTCTGTTGGTTTTAGGTATGGACCAATACAGAGCAGAACAATAGTTGGATAGACGTATGTGACGCAGACTATAAACTAATGACATCACTTCCAAAGGTAAGAATAGGTAATGAATTCCAAGGGCAATTCCTAATTAATGGGCAAGTTTAAGTTATTAGAACTAATACGTTAGCATTAATTTTAGTTTATGTTGCAATAAGCTAGTGTTTTTATGTGTAAATGAGATATCTCGACTGGTAAGTTGTCCCTCCAAGAGTCAAGGAGACAGAACTGTTGCTGTAAAGGAGAAAAGGGAACTCCCATGTGCTGTGTAAGATTCTCGGGGCAAATGTTTCCGTGACGAGGAAATGTTTGTTCTAAACTCCTATGAAATCTTTTGAGCAGATTTTGTATCTACCCTTGATTGAAAAATTGCCACTATTGATAGCATTTAGAGCAGAAATAAGTTTAGCACCTTGGGGAAAAGTTGTTAGTCGAATTGAACGAAGTATTCTCTGATGCATTCATGGTTGGTAACCAAGAATCCTTGAGGAGAAAATTATAATATAAAGAAACCTGAATAATACCTGACACGACAAAATATTAAAATCTTCCGGGCCTTCCAGCCCGGAAGATTCTAATATTTTATTGATTAACTCCGGCCGTGAAAGCCTTTGTACTTATTTAATATCTGATACCTTTTATAAACTTCTAATAGCCCCCCCCCACGAACTACTGGCCGCATCTGCTGGAATCAGAAGTTCAGTCGAGCAAGGCAGAAATTCAGAAGCTTCGGAAGCCTCTACTTTATAATGTATTGAGTTTTTATATATTTTGTAGTAATGTTTAGATGTTGAGTCCGTTATCGAGCAACTCAATGGTAAAGTAACTCAATTATGGGTTAAAAAGGAATTTGCAACCGTTTAACCTCCTCAGTCCCTGAGTATCACATATGATACCTAAGGTTTTGGATTTTTTTTTTCTCGTTCTATGAACGAGTCAAAGAATGACAGCCGGGTGGTATGCATTCTACACTGCATACTTATAAAACCCCCTAAAACTCCCTCTTAAAATCAAATAAACATTTTATATCTTGAATATCCGTGTTTTGTTTTGGAAATTAATAATGCACACTAATCCGCGGTATAAAATGTATACTGTCTAAATCTCATTTAGACCCCCAACCTTTTTCTCTTTCTTTTTTGCGAATTAATTATACTTCGAGCCAAAGAAACTCATTTAAGCACAGAAATATAAATGCTACTGCCCCAATTTTATCTCGGTATTGAAGAGCTTAAGGTGATTTAAATAACATTTTTGTTGTAAATGAGTTAGGAAATTGTATGCAATATTCGTTAATTCGTTGTTTCAATGCTGTGTAATTCTTGGAAATCAGTATTTTCTTGTTTACTTATGCGTGTATCTTTTTGACTAACTTTGATTCCACTCTTTGGAAAAAAAGGTGTTTAGGACAAAGTTACGCATTAATTTCAACAGATTATTCTAATACTATGTTTCAAGGTCACCATGATTACACAGTGAAAGCGACAATACATGCAAAATCGATAGTAATGTTGATGTTGCAAAATGCACTTATTGGGTTGTATGTTTAAAAATAAATAACGTATTTGCTGGTACTAAGTTTATGATGTTATTTTATTCCTTCCTAAACGACTTCTCTAACATTTTGTTTTAACTTAAGGATTTATGATGTATAAGCTACATCATGACTTTGGTTGTAAACTATATCAAAATTAGACACAAATTACAGTAATGATTCATCATGTGTAAAATAAATTTCTTTATGTCACATCTCACAACCATGAATATCTGATGATGTGAAGTTCACCTATTAAACAACTTTAAAAACGTCAGCATACATATTCTAAAACTGCACTGTTCTACAGACTTACGTAGATTATTGTTAAATAGTTTAAGAGCTGCACATATCTTTATCTTTCAAATAAATCTGCAATACTGGTAGAAGCGGTTATAACGGTGTTTCTCGGTGGTGATGCTTATAAGCTATTGAAAACAGATCAGGGAAAAACGTTTCGCTGTTTGAGAGGTTAAGAAGGTACCGCTTGCGCTCATAAGCTGTATGGTTCAAACCATGTATTAGCTATTGTTTTTTTATATTGCTAATTTTATGGCTGGATGTGTAGAACATAATATTGCATTAATGTAACCTTAAGGTTTAGGCACATCTATGCACACAAAAATGCAATTGTACTAAAATACTCTTTTAAATAACTAAAGAAATAAATGCAAATAAACAATTATCTTCTAAAACTAAAACACATAAAAAATAAAGAAAATTAGTATCGTGTATGAACCCTGAGCACGCATAACTGCTCCCTTTTTCAGGTTATAGGTGAAATTGAATCCCTGTAGTAACAAGGACGAGAAGTTGACAACATCCCAGGCTTCTTGAATCTGTACCCAGAATCCTCTACGAATTCAACAATTCCATCAGGATATCTTATCTTCACAGAGGGAATCAAATATTCTCAAGTGTTACCGTGTATTGCGTACTCTTCAGTGTATCGTCAAGCTGCCACAACATACTAGACTGTCCCTTGATATCCAACAATACAGATATGCGACCATGATGAAATTGTGAAGCCGCGTATTTTGCATCGTAATAACTATTCTATTATGAAATTTACCAAATGCCATGTATGAAATGGAGCATATCGAAAATAGATAGTCACCATGTGTTGATTAAACATTATTAACATAAGAAACAAAAGTGTTTGCTACGTGGTCTACCTGCGGTCTTAACTACAGAAGCACCCTACGCTTTGCCAGAGCGCTACAGAGAAGAAGGTAGCATGTTTAATAGTGCCACAATAACTTGCTGCAGTGGCTACACAACTGTATTGCGTATGGTGTAAACAAGGCGCTGTGCCGTATAGGAATTAAGACATGACCTTTTTTTTTTGTCCACAAGTGTACAAAAACGATGAAAAATTATATTATTTGAATTTGAAAGTGCCTATTTCAACAGAAAGGTCTTTGTAAACTTTTCGCGGCATTATGCTTTGCATACCAAACGTTTGAGGTAAGTCATACTGACGTATATAAAGAGCAGCAACTGGTCTACAATGTTTGTTGTTTCACTTCCATAATTGCTTGTTTCGTCGTAATTTAACATTTTTGTTTTGCATAAATCGTAATTATGCTGGAGTTTAAAGACGTCTCAGCAGCGACCGCAATAGCTGATCTCGCTCTCGTGTCATGCATTGTATCTTCGGTCTGAAGACTGTTAGCAACATTGTGCTTCGGGTTTATTTTGGTCATTGGAATTAAAAAATACAGGACAGTTTAGTCGTTAATCACTCTTATCAAGTATTTAAATAAAATTATTCCGTTATTGCGTTTCCTCACATTTTTAAGCTTTATTTTAAGAAACTCTGCTGCTGAATTACACCAATCACTGCAATGTTGAAGTTATTTAGCTTGAAATTTGCGCATACTTCACATGTCATTAAGACAATTCATTAGCAAAACTTCAATTCGATACGATTATTATTTTTCAAGATATAACATTTGCTACAAGATATTGTCAAAACTTCAAAGACTCCTTGCCACGTAAAATTTGTAGAACAATAAATCATCTTTTCCTTTTATTTAATCTTGAAAGAATATGAGTAGTTTTTTTCATCATATTCAGAGTTAACTATTAAGGTGAGACTGTACAATATCTCCAAAACTAAGTTTTGTAGAAAGAAATGTCTTTAATAAAAGTTGCTTGATGTTATGAGGGAAAGTAAACGTCATTAGTCGTGTTTTGTTTGGAGGACGTTATGATGATCATTTTAGGGTCAATTTAATTTTTAAGTGGGAACCTATAATTACAGTCAATTTAAATTGACCCCATAATGACCATCACAACGTCCTGAAATAAAACACGACTAATGACATTTACTTTCCCTCATAATATCAAGCAACTTTTATTCAAGACATTTCTTTCTACAACGCTTTGTTTTGGAGATATTGTACCGTCTCAACTCAAATGGTCCACCCTAGGTATATTAGTTATTAATACATAATATTTATTTATTTTCAGATATGCTTAAATAAGAATTCATACATTTTGTTATACCTGATTTTTGTTGTTTTTTGTCCAAACCATACCATCACAGAAAAATAATTAATAGAGTAGTGAATATGCTTATGTAGACCGTGGCTGATTGCAAGAAAAATGTATATCTTAAATGTACATTGGAGAAAAGCTCTAAAGAAGGTTTTAAATACTTACTGGCCGAGACTTTCAGCATTATTAATACACCTTTTAAAATGGCAGGATGCAAAAACCCGATAATGTTACAGATACGTTCTGATTGCAAATGTGCGACCTATAGAGATATAAAAATGTATCAATTTGCAATGTTGTTATTTTTTTTTAAAAAAATTTAGTCCACGGATCTCTTAATTTTTTTTGTGGGGGTCGCAATTTTAAACTACAATGTATCAATTTGTTCTTCACTTTCGGTAAACATAAGCCCTTTTAATGAAAATATTTGTTTGTTTGCTTCTTTCTTTGTATCATTCGAGGTTTACAAAGTGTGTTTCAGTTTTAGTTGCTTTCATTAAACATCTCTGTACAAATGCAGGAAAGGATGTTTTGGGAGTTAAAATAGCGCTAGTAAAGTTCACCATCTTTTTGAAAACAATACCAGTTGCACCGTACGGCAGCTATGAACTTACCCCGTCAAGCATGATATTCTCACCTGCCAAGTGTGGTGTTGCGAAACGTCTCTGTATTTCAAAGGTATTTTCTTAAAGTCATTGAAAAGGAAATGATCGTTAACCTTTTTAATTATCCATCGATATCTCTATATGGTTTAAAGGATGACATTTATATCCCTTTCACTCAGTATATATCTGAAGCGAATCTACTTTTAAATAAACCACTCCATTACTGCAGATATACCCATTATTTTTATCCAAACTTAATACTTTGTTGCTTCATGCTTTATTTTGGATTCTACACCTTGTTAGCAGTTTTGCAAATATCGAATGTGCACGTCAACCAGAAGATCATTAGCGTGTAAAGTTCATTGGCAAAAAGAAGACAACTGTGGGGTAAAAAAGGAAATCACTGCGTAACCTTACCGGGCAGCTTGTCCCAACCGCAAAGAGGCTTGGCGGCTCAGCCATATTTGGCAAATGTGGTTTGGTAACAGCTGTTTTTGTTTTTGTGTTGTACAGTTTTCACAATGTTGTGAATTTTCAAAAATGATTGCCAAATATGCAGTAGCAGTAGCTACCGAAGAAAATCATTATTACGTTCTAAAGAAATGTTGCGTTTTTTCTGTACGCTGGTGTGTGCATAGTAAGTAGAGAAAGTAATGTACTCCATCCTAAAATTCGAAGTCGGGGCTTCACTGCAAATCCATATTTTGAATCCTTTAATCCTTAAAGAAGCATTTTTAAAAAAAAAAGTTTGTATGTGTTTTTGTATAAACAGCTTAATGCATAAATGAAAAGTCGCTTAAATACCAAATTTTGTATTTAAGTTCAGCATATTCCAAGGATGAGACACGAAGATTTTCAAGAAAATTCCCCCACCTCAAACTTCCCTTTACGTGGAAAATTGTTCGTTACTTTTATTTTCTCAGAAATGGCTCAAACCATTGTGATTAAAATATCATGTGTTTAAGATGCTGACATAATTAAAAAAGTCTATATTTTTGATTTTCTGTGAATAGCTTGTGAAACCCTCTTCATTCTGAGTGACTTTAATATAATGGTAAGCCTAAGAGAGAGAGAGAGAGAGAGAGAGAGAGAGAAAGAAAGAAAGAAAGAAAGAAAGAGAGAAGGAAGGAAGGGAGGGAGGGAGGGAAGGAAGGAAGGCCTTACTACGCAAACTGTTTAGATCTCGTTAAATCGTGCAATTTATGTCAAATGAAGTCTATTGCGGTGTTAAGCTTTTACGAGATATTATCTTTTGTTGGTTTGAACTTTTAAATACTTATACTTTTTTCAAATGGTAGCTTCCACACGGCGAAAAAATACTACACCAAAAACTTTAGATCCCTTTAAAGCATACAATTCATTTAAAATAATTCGAATTGTTAATTTTTGGTCATTATTTAAGTTTCTTTCAACATTCAGTTGTTTCTGGCGATTGCATGGAAATAGTATTTAATTTTAAGGTCAGCATATACGTCGAGTTCTTAAAAAACATCTGGCTATCGTTGTTCTCTTTGCATCTATAACGGAATGTGTAATTTAGCTATTTTTGCAGGGGCTTATTTAGATTAAAATGTAGTAGACAGAAAAATAAGCTTTAGAAAGAATAGCTTGGTATCAACTAAAAATATAGAGGGTAGAGAAAGTCATATGAAAGTATCACATCAGAATTTTTTGTATGTCATACAAGGAGCATGGATTTTCTGACGTATCATATAGAGATCCGCTTTTTGAAACTCTGACTCGCTTTAGCCTACTCTATCCATACATCTCAACGAAATGTTTAATGAAAGTTATTCTCGGTTTTCAAGAAGAGAATAGAAGAAATAAATCTAGTGAGAACAGTTTCTAGAACAGCGAGTAGGGAAAGTTATGTGAATATAACACAGGTTTTTTGTAGCTATATTGAATCATTAGGCGGCGCCGTGGCCGAGTGGTTAGACCACTCGCCTCTCACCGAGGGTTCAATCCCAGGGACCCGCATGTGGGATTTGTGGTGGACAAAGCGGCGCCTGGGCGGGTTTTCTCCGGGTTCTCCGGTTTCCCCACCATTCATTCCACCAACTGCTCCATCATCACCTTTCCTTTCATCCATTTCGCCATCATTTCGTTTCATCTACTTCCTTCATCCCATATCAGGCATCGGGCTGATCACCCATCCTGGATATTCTGACTGATCCATGAATGTCTGCTCCTCGATGGGCCTCTGACCACAGGCACCCGCCTGTAAGTCCTGGGGGTGTAAGTCCTACATAAGAGGAGGTTAAACAGAAAAAGAAGAAGAAGATATTGAATCCTTAGACCTGCAGTGATTTTATTTTTGCGTATAGTTATAGTACTTGTTTTTGTTTTTTCAAACTTTAAATGGATTTTATTATTGGCAAATCTATCATTTATTGCACGTATTACACGATACATTTCAGGAAGATTGATTCGTGTTCCTTAAAAGACGATGCTTATATCATACAAATCTTCATCGTATATGCAGATACAGCTAGTCAGATTGATGCAAAATGTTACGAGATGAAACGAATATTAACGCAAGCAAAAGCACCGAGATATAGCCTGAATCAAACCGGGACCATTTTTGTTTGCTGGCGCCAATGACCGGACGAAGCATTGTTGCCTGACAACGCTGTACTCTAATCCCCTCCCTGCAAATCCGTGGAACTGTGTTGTTCATTAAAAACTGCACTCTCCATATAAAGTTTTTAACACGGTGCGTTTTAGCGGCTTAAAGCTTATGCTTCCATAGAACAACATACATTTACGTTTTGCGCTTCACCAATAATGGATATTGTTTTTTTCTCGCAGAATCAATCATCAACGTTAAAAATGCGCCTGGTGTGTTATAATCCAATCACATCTGCAGCTATTGCATTTCAAAGAGTCGCATAGCGTAAAAGCAAAGCGCACCCGCTGTAAATAAAAATGCGAATATTACAGCTATATTTTTAGCTCGGAGTGTAGTATTGTGCGTTTAATAAAACAGCGCAGAACATGTGCAGCAGCTGTCAAAGTCTGGCTGTATTCACAATACAGCAATTCATCATCGACAATAATGTGCCACCCTTTAGTGCGTTCTGTCCGATGATTTTCTCAGCAAAATACTTTCTTGATTTGCTGATAGATGGCCTTGGTAGCGAAGGAAAACTAACTTGTATGTTTTGCGTTATTTTGAAGTGGATGTAAAAATGATTAATCTGAAACGTTATTACCCTCTCTAACATTTAACTAGCTGCAGGGATTATTGCATTCCACCAAAAATTCGCTTGTATGTAGATGTGGGGGGTTACCCAAAATAGAACCCTAATTTCGTAATTAAGCCCAACAGTTTTCGAAGAAAACGCATAAATATTTACACAAAATTCTTCCCATACCATACTGACGTATACGTGGAAAAGATATAGTTATTTATTTTCTAAAAAACACCTCCAAGGATTTTGATTAAAATGTATATCCTGCAATTCACATGAAGAATAGACTATCTTGAAGATTTTTCGGGGCCCGTTTCAGTTGGATTAAATATGAGACAGGCTAAATGTACTGCAGAAAAAAATATTCCTTTGTTTCAGCGCTTCTTATATGGCTTCTTATGACCTTCGGGGATGGACCTATTTATTAGCAGGAGGCAACTTGCGGGCGTGGCCCGTTAGCTCCGATGTTAGATTGGTGAGGTTGGCGGTGGAATGAGAGGACCTACAGCTTTTACCATGGACTCCGAATCACTTTGCGCCTTGGGTACCTTTCATGAGCTAGTCAAGAGATGAAGACTTGGATAAGGTCGACTTAAAATCGCTACCCTGGAACCGGGAATCGAATCACTGGTTTATCCCAGCGCCCACACAGAAACAAACGAAGAGCTTATTAAAATGCTCAGTTATTTAGTGTCAATGACACCATTCATAGAGGTAGCAGTATTATGTGTTACATTTTTATGTATTTTCCACCTTGAAGTGCGGTATCTGGTGAAACATTGTTCTTCTATTTTCTTTTCTTTCGCTCTGAGTACGCTGTGTTCGCTGAGCCTGTTATTAACAAAAACAACTGATGGTGATTCTGAATGTTTTATGTAACTACGGTCATATAGTTAGTTTGAATTTTAGGAAAATGTTTAGGAAGGAAACCTAATATAGATTATATGTTCACTTTTTATTTAAATTAAAGGATATATGTAAATTTCCAATGGATAAAATGCATAAAACAATGTCTCAGTGGCAAGTAATTAGAAATCATATCCAACCTTACGTGCACAGTCCGCGAAAGACTGATGTGGCAATTCTTGATGGTTTGCTTTGATGGGAAGTTATGAAAGGGAAAGGTGTTGCTTTGTCGGCTAGCTCCGGCAGGTAGGCAATTTCTAGGAAAGGGGAGCCTTTACTCTCAGGAAAGGTGATGAGATAAATGAGTAGTTCTCGATCACACCTTCAGTGTCCCTTTTTGTGTTGCTCACACTAATAACAATTTTCTCTTACTCCCCTCGCACCAGAAACGCCAAGTACACCATGGAACGAAAATTATTATATTCCCTATGCTGTAAACTCTTTCAACTTTGATCCCTATACCCTAACCGTTTCCCCTATATTCAATTTAATCATCGGTAAGCCCGTCACTTGCATTTCTCAAATTAACCAGCCGACCACCCGGCAACGAAGTCATGACCCGTTTTGACAACGAAGTGTCCTGACAACTGTATCATACCAAGTAGTGATATTACCATCGTGCGAAACTGAGCTCTTGCCCTGGATAAATTTCTGTTTCACATCAATTTTGTAGTTTCTTCGAGTTTCTTTTCTAGTCACGTGATTTTTATTGATATTATTGGCCCCCATACCGTAAATTCTAACGCACGTTTATTGGTTGTCCTATTTTTTTAAGGTCCATGCTTCTTGCGTCCACAATTATCGCATTACACCTGATTACATTTTTTGTGCGATTGGCTGATTTTTAGACGCTTGGATTTTCCCCATATTGTTCAATGCATCCGGGCCTGTACTTTTCTCTTCGCTTCTATCTTTTGTCGAAGACTATCTGTAAACCATTCAATGTCTGGACACAGCCGTCCCCAACTGATATTACCTCAAACTTAATACAATATATTTACTTTCCTACTTCGCAATATTTGCTGCTTATTGAATTTAATATAAGTTTCCGTTTTATTGCAATTGCTTAGCGTGCTTTGTTTCTTTCTCTTCCTATTCTTATTTCGTTTCCTTTTTTATTCTCCATATTTTATCGTTATTATGTTTATCTTGCAAATATTACAACCTCAACCTGAGGCTTTTCCTAACAAAAATAACATAACCTCAATGCAGATCTGTAATATACGATTAATATCTTGATCATTGATAAACGACCTTAATACATTCTGTAACACACAGGAAGTTGAGACTGCAGTCAATTCTCACTATATGCCAATACTGACACGTGCATTATGGAAACGAAAGCAATAACAAACAAACGAATCATTAATCGGCTAAAATGCAGACCTAAGAGCTCTAAAATTCTTTCTTACTCTTCTGTTGACTGTCTTGAAAGAAATCCCAAGAAACAAATACGGACTAATCAGCACTATTATGCCAGGAGTGGTCAGAAATAACTGATTTAGTGATTCTACTTATATTCGGGTAAACAAGTAGAGAAATAAGTGTCTCGACTTGTAGAGGGAGGGGCGGTTGGGAAATAAGTTACCCAAGAGACTGAAATGAACACACATATAATATTTTTGTATTAGACGTTTGAAGTAGTTGGTTTGTTACGTTATTTGCACCACGCTTTGGGCGTCAATTTTAAGTAGGTTGTATTGTATTTCAACTGTTGGGGAACCGAACTTGTAGTTGCAACCGCACGTATGGTAAAAACTTTCCGGTAGCCTTCGCCCTAAGTTTAAAAATATTATTAAATTTGTAATTTGACTGTTTCTTTAAATATTATATATTTATGTTTGCCTCGGCTGCGTCAGTATTATTGTTAGAGACACGTTTCTCTTAGCAGGGTTGTGGTGTGACTAAGAATGCAGGCTTACACAGATTATAACTTTACTTCACTCCTTTTATTAATGCTTGATACGATTTAAACAACACTTCACTTATATATGGAGAGAGAGCTGTGAGATGCTTTTATTAATTAATTACATTTTTAACACGTAAACTTATTTTTCGTCTCACACGAATACATATTAAATCTCTCGAGGGCACACAACCAACGCATCCAGTTATGAGCACTGTCTGCAGGCAACTAAATTGATTTCAACCGTCTAAACTTGTAAATTTCTGTATTTCAAGTCTCTGATTGGCTAATCATACTCCAATAGAATACCTGCATTTAACTAAAGCTTTTTCTGGTTGTTGATTGGCAGGTTTTAAACTAAAATTACGTTATTTTTGCTCTAATAATGACTAGTAGCATTATTAAACATTCTTACTCATTATTGCCTCAAGGTTACCTCATTGTTACCTCTTTGTTAGCAACTTTTGACCTATTTCTCACAGCTCCTACATTATTAAATTACGTAATGCATTCACATAACATTATTATACATGGATACAATAATATAAGCATATGCAATGACTGTTACATACATTTTACAAATTATTACATACACATATTGCTTCAGGGCGGGCTGTTATTGAATTTACAATTTATATAATTAGACTGAAATTATTTAAGTGTTAAAAATACTGCCTCACGTTTCTTCTCAACTAGATATGGTAAGAAAATCTAAAATGACTGAGGACATTGTTTAGATGTATTTGTCAATTTCAATATTTAGTTTGATCCATAAGTATAGCCAGGTAGAGCTACGAGTTAATCATGGGGCCTTTGCAAAGATATAAGGTCCGGATGACCCTCAGTAGGAAGCGAATGAGTTTTTTTGGCGGATTAGTTCACCGTGCACAGTTTTCTTCGCAGGCATTTGCACATATGTGTTTGTCTTATAACCTATTGTGTAGGAAGTGTGAGAGGAGGATGAAGCCTCCATGTGCATCCTCTCATAAGTGTGGGGCACATGCATGGCAGGAGTCTTCGTTTTTGCAATCGGAGGATATTAAAGGGATTGAACTTAGGAGCTTGGTTACCTTTCTGGTATCTTGGGACTTAAGTAGATTCCTTAGTTTAAGGGACACAATTGACCTACATGCATGGCTCCAATAAGGGCCACCCATTTTTTAATCAATCAATTGGTCAACAACTTTTAGATGTAATAATTTTGGCAGGCATGAATTTAATCTGCACAATTTCTTACAACATAGTTCATAAAATTTAACACCCATAACAATCCTGTTTGAAATAATGATGAGTTTTATTCAACTAAATATATACACAAAAATACGTCCTCCATATTGACTATAATGCTGCAATTTTACAAAATATAATTAACTTTAAATATACAACGTCATCTCCAAAGGTGGCCCAACTTTAGGGTTAACAATTTATATCTGCTTTAAACCATCACAATTACCAGCGCGAACAAAAGGACTGCGCTTTAAATGGTAGAGCTATAGATTTAATATAAATAAAATACATAGAACTGCCACATATTTCCGTTGCCTTCAGTATTCCCACAGAAACCAAGTTTGAAAGAAGGTTTTCTCTGGCTAATCGCGGAACCTCGTCTGACGCAAAAAATCGAAGGGTTTATAACATACTTATAAATGTTTTTTACCAGGTAGAATCTTGAAAAAAGGAAAATAATACTGGATGCACCTGTGGCAAGGAACGCTTAGGAATATGCATTTGCATAAGGGTATTCATCCTGGAGGTTACCGTAAGGAATTCGGTGAAAATATAAGAAGTCAGTAAATTTGTGATAGTACGGAGCAAAATGTTCATTCTTGGCATCAGAAATGCTGTTACTCATGCAGCAAAATGTTTGTAGCACGTGAATCAAGAGAAGGGTGATTGTTAAATTTTTCGGTTGCTCATTTCAACAGCTCTCTGAACTTATACGTAGACGAAATAATACCATTTTGGAATAAACACATTAATAGAATTTTAAAAACCATACTTTTTCAGGCGGTCAGATTTTCCTGGCAAAGACTAAGATGAACTACAGAAAATGTTATATATCTCGAAGAAACCAGTAAAAGACTTTAATAAGAATACATCAATCGAGAGGTGAAAAACAATCGCATTTAGAGGCGTATAACTAGTACGCTCAAAGATAATCTTGGAAAATAGAATTCTGGAACAAGTGTCAATATATAATTTTCTTGGTTCTTAAATTTTTTCACAGCAATGAAATAAGGCATAGACGGAAAGATTAAGCAAATTCAGCTCCATAACAGGAACATTAGGACGAACTTTAGAAAATAAGCAAGCGAAACTTTGAGTTAAAATATATGTCTATGGAAATATCTACAATCACTTATGGATCCGAAACATGGACCAAAATCAAACAAAAACACGTCTAAAGCACAAACAAAGGAAATGAGATTTTTGAGGTCTGTGATGGCAGTATACATAAAACAGGACAAAAAGGCAAATGTAAGTATTCCGAAGAGCTCAGCAAAAAATAAATGTATTAAACGCACAATAGAAACACATAAAGATGCAAACAACAGTAGGATAGAACGTCAAACAATGATCACCAAAAGCAGCATTGACCTATAACCCTCAGCAAAAGACAGCCAGGAAGATCAAAGAAAGTATGGCATCCGCAATTTGGAGTCGGAACGAGCTGAGGTCCAAACCATGAAGATATTTATCGACAAAGAAGCCCTTTTCTGTGAACATACTCAGGGAAATGAGGGAAATGTTAATGAAGACGATTCAATAATTTCATTAACATAAGAGAAAAGGGGATAACAAAGACAGCCAACGTGCATTGCTAGTGACCGTGGTCATTACGAATCCTTAGAGGGAGGTCGTTTTCTAGATATCCATGGGAAATGAAACGCTAGATTTCCACACTTGGCTTATAATCTGTTAATGTGCAGTAGACCAGAACTGTTATTATTAAATACTCCATTTCAAAATGAAGGCGTTAGTGTATTTAATAGAGTGGATTTATTTTATCTCCAGTATACCTTACGGATTTGCTGTTGCCCAAGACGGTATAATAGTATCTACGCTTGTAATCCGCGTTCAGAACTATAGTGAATTTGCATCTTCAACAGCTGATACTTTAATTTCTGAATTAAAGCTGATATAACACTGTCATCATTGCTTTTGTCCCAGATTCACCCATCCTTCAACTTGTTTTTTTTTTCCTTTCTTCTTCAACGGATTACCCTCCAATTTGTAGGACTTACACCCCCCAGGACTTACCAGCCAATGCCTTGGGTCAGTAGCCTGTCGAGCACGCAAACTCTGGATCATAGCATATTGTTACATTCTGGAGTGAAGGCCGAGAAGGTTACCAGAAAATGATTCATTTAGGTCATCCCAACACGCACATGGGGGCACAACTCGCTGGCAGCAAACAGTCCGGGACCTTGGTGTGTAGATTCAAGGGGAAGCGTGGGTTTTTATGTTACATTAAAAGATTACGTAACACACGTTACCTGGGATTTATTCACAAAAACGTTTGGCTTCTCTACAGAATTAACAAAGGAAACAGGATGAAGGGAGATGCCAAAGACCGTAGACCGGCCACACACGACTGGTTCCAACGATCACTTACTTTCGAGTGACGCTAATTTGCCCCTATCAACCGTGTCTAACCAAAGCCAGACAGGGCTGACGTCTCACCAGACAATTTCAAACAGATCTCTCCCATTGGCGTGATCCGCGCAGAAAGGAGAGACCATTAAGCCGCAATAATCTAAGGAGATCCAATAATGCTACGTCTGGTAGCAACAATACAACACAACAGTGCGTCTGGTAATGACAATAAAATTAATATGCCACAATATGCAGGATGGGTGATTAGCTCAGTGCCTGGTATGGCGGTGAAGGAGAAGGAAATGAAATGATGAAAGGCATGATAGGAAAACTCGCTGCTCACATGGTCGAATCCAGCATTTGCCTAGCGATGGAGAATAACCGGAAGAAACCTCCGTTCAAGTTGGTCTGCCCCAGAGGTATGAATCCGGGGCCTCCCGAATGCGAGTCGCACACGTTACCGTGGCGGCATCTTCTTTTTTATTAGAAATTTAAATTATTTATGTACTTCTTATATTTTTATATGCAATACTTTGTTATTGAAATGTTTTATCTTAATTTAAAAAGGAATTAACGTTTTTAAAATATAATTATAACAAAACTTCGTTGGAGGAATGTTACATGAATTTGTATTCAAAATTGTTCTCTCACGAGCACGTTAACCACTTTTGACGAGTCAGGATCGCATCCGTAAGCTATTTGGAAAATAAAACAAAATTCATGTAGAAAATAGTTTCGGGGGTATCAATTTTTTCCGAAGATTTGATTTCAGGAGTCTCGCTGTTATCTCGGGGAAGTTCGCAAGTGACAACACTGTACAGCTGTAATTATTAGAATACGCTAGAAGCATTTACAACCCTTCCCACCATAAATCATGTCAGAAGCCATTAAAGTAACAGCTTACTTTCCTGACAGATCCAAAGTCGTTTTGCTCCATAACCAAGTTTGAAATGGCGGTCTAGCGAAAAACTGTCGCACATAACTTCATACATCACTTTACAAATCTTGGCAGTGTTGTCTTAGGTAATAAAATAACGGACGACAGTTCTTGAGAAAAGAACCGTTAAACAGAGCGTAAATTAAAAAACAGAACTAGAAAGGAGACAGAAGTTGGCTTCTTAAAAGCAGATTTAAGTTGAGCTCATCTGCCGGCCGCCATCACTTCCCCCACATTCCGTCTTGCACATGCGCACATTCATTTCCTTCACTAATCTCGACTTCTATTAATAGTACGAGAGACATGGATCTCCATATGTCAGGCTGTAGCTGTGAAGTTAAATCAGATTGTTAATCACACGTTTTCCACTTGTGTTGCTGTGTATACGGGAGTGCTTTGTAGCCCGGCTTATTTCGGCCTTGGGCAACGACCCAGCATGTCGGCATCCTTCTCAAAGTCGTTGTTATTGAGGTTCTTAATGGTATTAATTCGTCTGTCTCTCCTTTAATTAATGATTGAAGATGAATTCCTAGCGGTTAACTATTCTCGGAAAATAGCATAATTTATCTTGGAATTATGCCTCACCTTCTTAGAAACATCTTTTGGTGGTGAAATCCAACGTGTATAGCTTGGTCAGTACGTATTCCATATTTTTATTTTCTTCACTACGTACCTACAATAAGTAGAGGAAATACTGTATTCCACCCAAAAATTGGATGTGGAGATTTCATTCTAAACATCCCTTTAAAACAAAAAGTATTTTAGAAAACAAGGTGCGTGTGTGTGGATGTGAATAGCGTAACCAAAACCAGAAGTTCGATAAATGCCAAACTTTATATTTCAGTTGAATAAACTTCTCACCGACAGGAAGATATAAATAATTAAATAAAGAAATAACAGTAAAATAGAGAGATATTTGCAATAACTTCCGTATATTATATCAAGGCATAATGTAATAAGCTTGAGCTGAACATATCATTAGCGGGCCATGTACGTCATTAGTGACAGCCGAAGTAGCGAACGCGTTAATATAAAAGCTCTTGGAATTCAGTTAGGTTTTAACCTTTGAACAGTCACGTATACCAGAATTCTGGAAAATAGGGAGCGAATAAAATCCTCACAATCAGGGTAGGTAAAAGACGCACACGTAGGATTTTTAAGTAAATGCCAGCGCGAGAAGGGACATAGGTAGGGGTATTCTAAGGTAGGCGGAGCTTAGGTAACATAAGGGCGTGCAATCTAATCAGGCACACATTCGTGCATACTTTCGTACTTAATCTGGTGATTACTCATGTGTTATTTTAAACGCTCAGTAACGCGCTCGTGTGAGTAAGATTTAGCAGCCATCGCGAAGGGTTTTGCCGGTAAGCATTTTAGTGACTCAACGGTAAGTTAGGCTTATAATTTCTTTATTGCGCAAATAGTTACTTCAACCCGTAAAATTGATGCTGCAGAAGCTAGCAGGTATAATAATTAAGTTGTTATGGTTACAAGTGCTACGATTCATAATCAGTTTTATTCTTTATCTTCAAACGGTCGGCAACTCTCTTCAGTAACTCAAGTATTACATTACATTAAATTTCTAAATCAATTTAACTGGTGTTATCTTTCACATTACATTCACGCATACTCTGAGAAAGTAGTCCTAGCTCTACCACTGGAGGAACTGCCACAACAGAGAACAGAACGTGCTACGAGATAATGACATGAGAAGCAGGTAAAGCATGCTGCTTCAAAATTGTCGCACCTTTGCGCTGCGGCTTTAAAAGTTCAGATAACGTAGAACGTTATCATAGTTCAGTAGGTATCTTATAAAGATGCGACAGGAAGATTTACAAGAAAATTTCCCCGAGCCCATAATTACTACCCTTTACATAGAAATGTTTTGGATTTTTTGCTTTTCTAAAAATGCTTCTAATGATTTTGATTAATATGTCATTCTTATGTTTAATATATTTACACGACACACAAATAATTACGAAATTCGGATACTTACCTGATTTTTCGTTTTTACTTTCTCTGCTACATAGGTACTTACAGCAATTAAGTAGAGAAAGTATTGCATTCCACCAAAACATTTGTGGCAGTATTTTTAACACTTAAATGATTTCAGTCAAATTATATAATATGTAAATTCAACAACAGCCCGGCTTGAAGCAATATGTGTATGTAATAATTTGTAAAATGTATGTAACAGTCTTTGTATATCCTTATATTATTGTAAACATGTTCAATGATGTTATGTGAATGCATTACATAATTTAATAATGTAGGAGCTGTGAGAATAATAAGCTAAACGTTGCTAACAATGAGGTAACCTTGAGACAATAATGAATTTTAAAGTTTAAATGCTAATAGTCATTATTGGAGCAACTATAATGTAATTTTGGTGACAGTTTATAAAATAGCCAATCAACAACCAGAAAAAGCTTTAGTTAAATGAAGGTATTTGGATTGGGATTAGCCAATCAGAGACTCAAAATACAGAAATTTACGAGTTTAGACGGTTAAAAACGGTTCAGTTGCCTCCAAAAAGTACTCATAACCAGACACGAGATGTGTCTTCGAGAAATTAAATACGTATTCGTGTGAAACGAAAATAGTGTACGTGTTAAAAAGTGCAAGTATTAAATAAAAGAATCTCACAACTCTCTATATCAGTGAGGTGCTATTTAATTTGTGTCTATAATTAATACAAAAGGAGTGAATTAAAACTTATAATCTGTGTAAGCCTACATTCTTGTCGCATCACGCCCTGCCAAGATGTCCATGTCTCTAAAATAATACTGACGCAGCCGAGGCAAACATAAATACTAAATATTTAAAGAAACAGTTTAATTACAAAATTAATATTTTTTTAAAACTTGGGGCAAAGGCCACTTGAAAATACATTTGGGGCGAAGGCTACCGGAAACTGTTTACTATACGTGCGGTTGTAACTACTCCAAGTTCGGCTCCCCAACAGTTGAAATATAATACAACTTCTTCAATACAATCAAGTTCAAATTGGCGTCCATACGTGGAGCTAAATAAATAAACAACTCCAACAAACACCTTCTTTACATTCGATACTGAGATTTCACCGGAAGAGATGTTTTGAGACCGCCTGAATAAAAAAAAGACAAACTATTTTTAGAAAAAGGTCCACGTATGTCTGTGAACAGCATAACTCAAAAACCAAAAGTCGGTGAAATACTAAACTTCGTAATTAAGTTCGGCATCTTCCAAGGAAACGACAAGAAACATTTTGATTTGGAATACAATCCCCCACTCCAAACTACCCATTTACCTTCTTGGCACATTTTTCGAAAGTTTTGATTTTCTCAAAAACGGCTGTAACGATTTTGATTAAAATACCATATGTTTAAGATATTTTCATGAGAAATGAAATGCATATCTTGAATTTTCTGGGAATAGCCTGTGAAGTACTCTTCATTCGGAAAGAATTTTGTATATTTGCGGTGGTATTACTTATATTTATTTATTTATTTGTTTTTACTTCACGCGTTGAAGCCATCTTGTGACGTGATTCATTTGTTAGGCTTGTTAGCTCCATCTGGTGTTAGCAATTTGCGGCAGTATTAGTTTTTTTGTTTAAAAAATGCTAGTTATTTTATTTAATTTTGGTTCTTTGTCCTCCGGCTAGCTTTTGGGTCGAGCACTTCTCTTTATACAAGTTGTGTAAACGGAAAGGAATCTTTTATCCAAAGATAACACTGATGAAAGAATTTCTTTTATACTTTTATTGTCGAACACTTTCACTATCACATTTACACATTGATCTAGACACTCGCCAAACTGAAACTGTTATAATAACTTCATTACTGATATTTCTTAATTCGCGTACTTCAACTTTTTGTATAATTAACTTTATCACACTTGAGATTTTTCATAACTCTGTTACGCGTAACCTGCAAATTGATATCCGACGTGTGCCGTACAAATACTTTCGACGAACTGACTGACTGAAGGCGACGTGTACTTTACAAATATTTTCGATGAACTGGGGGCGATCTACCTCTGACTTAGCTTTTTATACTCATACACACCGATATGCCTAAAGATTATAACTGAACTGCAATTGGCTAATAAAACGCGCCAACATTAGCGTCTATTTTTATATCCAATGAAAATTATGAAACATATGCTCTAGGGAAATGTTCCAGCAATTTCTACAGAAAAACGCGCCAACATTACGTAACTTCCTCGTTTCCAAAAATGATAAACAGCTCACCCCCTCGCTGCATTATTGCACGCTATTATTGTCAGTTTCAGTAAGGCAGTATAAACTTACTTCCCAACAATAATTACAATCAATAAACATCTCAAATCAATGTCACATAAAAATGCATATTCAATTACAATCATTATTTACATTTAAGTAATTTGTGATACAAATTACTGCATCATAATCTTGTATAACGTTAAGCGATAGACGAAAACGTACTGTACAAAACAGTAGATCTCTTTAAAATGCACCATTTGCTTCAAATAACTTTGTTGTGGCAGTAGACATTATGGAGATACCGTTATTAATGGAAATAATTGTCCTTCCACACAAGCCGTGTGTTGGACAAGGATGGAAAGGTAGAATCAGAAGACTGAAAAATTCAATTCCATAACCGGGATTTCAACCACGGATCTTCCGGTCTCTGTCCGGTTGCTCTAACCACTGAGCTACCATGACGACATGCCAGCACGACATTAAATTCTCCAACTGATTCGCATTTTTTCCGGTAAACCAAGGGGATCTCAAATTGTATTGAGATGGCATACCCCAATGGCGACTTACAATGTTGTAAGTACTTTAAGTCCCGGGCTTCATAGTTTCAACCACTATTAGGTCAATTAATGGAATTACTTGTTCTTCCACATAAACCGGTGTTGGACAAGGTTGGAAAGGTAGAATCAGATGACTGAAAAATTCAATGCCATAGCCGGAATTTGAACCACGGATCTACCGGTAGCTCAGTGCTCTAACCTACCGGTAGCTCAGTGCTCTAACCACTGAGCTACCATGACAACATAGCGGCACGACATTAAATTCTCTAACTGCATCGCATTTTTCCCGGTAATCCACAAGGAGATCTCAAATTGTATTGAGATTGACAAATGCAAATAAGGAATTTTGAGCAACCAGACGGAGACCGGGAGATCCATGATTCAAATCCCGGCTATGGCAGTGATTTTTTCAGTCATCTAATTCTACCTTTCCACCGTTATTAATGTTAGAATTGTTCAATATTTTGTCATTCTTGTCCATGCGATTTTCACTTGTTTCTCGCGATTCTATGGAAAGTGTATGGAATTTTAACCTATAACGTCCAGTTTTTAAACATTTGTCTATACCTGTTTCCTTTGTATCTATAACATATAGATATAATACCTATAATGTAGCTATTTCTGCAAAGGTTTAACTCGATTAAAATGAAGTAGATAACAATAAGCTTTTGTAAGTATAGTTTGTTAATGCACTAATAAACGATAGAGGGTACAGAAAGTCATGTGAATGCAACATCAGTTATCCTTTTTTACTTTCTCTACTACGTATAGTAAGTAGGGGAAGTATTATTGTATTCCACCCAAAAATTCTATACCGAGATTTCACCGGAAATACCAAACTTGGTATTTAGGTTCAGTATCTTCCAGAGATGCGATACGAAGGTTTTCAAGAAAATCCCCCCACCCCAGATTACCCTTTACATGGAACATTTTTCGAAAATTTTAATTTTCTCAAAAATGCTCTAACGATTTTGATTAAAACATCATATGTTTAAGGTATTTTCATGACAATTGAAAAGTATATCTCGAATTTTCTGTGAATGTCTCCAAAAGTATTCTTCATCGTGAACGACTTTTGTATAACTGGTAAACCATAAGAGATAGACAAAATTTTACTACACAAAAATTTGTAGATCGCGTTAAAATACAAATTTATGTGATATACATTTTTTTTGTAGAGTGAACCATTTTTGAGATATTGCTTGTTATTCCCTTAAATTTTCCTACACTTATACTTTTTCTCAAATGAGAATTCGTTATTCATTTTTTTTGACATGGTAATGCAAAGAGAATGGAATACTCCACATAGCAACCAGCTCTTAAAATATTTGACTATCGCTTAAAGCCTACCAATTCCCCTTGCATCTACAAGAAAATTAGCAATAAGATTAACATCTCGATATCTCGATTAACATGAAACATATGGAGAATAAGCATTTGTAAAAATAGTTTGTACAAGAGTAGAGAAAGTCATGTTAGTGAAACACATGAGGATTTTTTTAGTCAAGTTGTTCAAAGGCATATGCGCACGCAGGTGCGGATCTCTTCTCAGAAATGTGTTTTTGGGCTCATGTATTTCTGGAGAAACCTCGATGTCTAATTTTTTGATGGGATACAATGCTTCTTATAATTTACTATAGATAAGTAGCAGAGAAAGTAAAAATGTTAAACTGTGGTACACTTAGGCCTAATATCATGTTTAGCCACCGATATAAACAAATGTGCTGGGAATGCGAACCGCTGCCTTGGTGGTCAGTTATTTGCACAAAAAGAGCAGAAACGACTTGGGATAATAAATCGATGCTTTATGGTAATGCCACACACAGCCTCCACACTCCAAATACAGAAAGAGCGAAAGCCAAATCTAGAGAAGATTCATAAAATAAGCAGAGCATATGCAAATAAAGTACTTTTCGAGGAAGTACAGATGCCTCAGGAGTGTGTTCCATATAAAAACGAATATTCATTTACATTATAGCCGCATGTAAACAAAATGAAGTGTCTTAACATGGGAGCAATAGCGCAGCACGGACAAACTGACCAGAAGTAAAGAAACAGAGTACAGAGCGTCGCTGTTGGGGAATGTTCTTCACTGAAAGAATTCTTTGTAGCAACGTTGACCAAGATAGATTAGCGGGTGTGGTTGTTTTCGGTTCGTTGGGAAATAGCTGTTTCTGGCATCAGATATTATTACGCTTGGGGACTGGGGCCACTGAACCCTAGTGTTAAACCCAACACATATTTCTAATTCCTTGTGTTAGCTGTTACATTTCCGATGTTAACGTATGCAGCATATGCATCCGGAGTAGATTTCCTTTTTTTTAATTTCTCTACTAGGTTTGTACTTACAATTCGATTTCCGTCGACCGTCCACTCTTAGCTTGGGTTTTTTCTTGGTTTTCCCTGGTCGATAGGCAAAAACTGTGTTGGTTTATCAACCACGATTTCCCTTTCATTCTGTCTTCTCATCTTTCAGGTGTACTTCTAGGTTTCGAGGCGTATGGTGGTGCCAGACAGATAGTGCGGATGCTTGCGCGAAGAAGAGTAGGTACTCCCAGTGCACACTTGAAGACGCGTCGTTCATCGCCATATCTAGGCGGTTCCAGTAGTGGGACGAGTCTAGAGCCTGGGATTGTTTTGGGGACTTCCGTGCGTCTCTGTGGCCTGTCTGCCTGCAGCGTGTAGCCCATTGTGGTTCCTTCACTTTATCACTTCCTTCTGGTTAGTGGTACCCGCAATGGACCTTAGTAGGCCTAAGTGTGTCCCACTTGTATAACCTATAACGTACTTAGAGTAAGCGGAGTAAGTTTTTTATTTCATCAAAAAGTTCGATACCGAGATATTGCTGGAAATACACGGTTTGAGGTCCCTTGAATATAAAAAAAGCATTTTCAGGAACATCTTTATATGTGTATCTATCTGTATAAATGTTCAGAGTCTTCCAAGAATAATACACTGATATAATTATTGGCAGGAAGATATAAATGATCAAATAAAGAAATTATAGTAAGACAGGGAAGTAGTTACAACAAATAATTTCCATATATTAAATCGATGTACAGTGTAATAAACCTGAGTTGAAAAATTTGTCCGGAGGAAAAAGGTCATTAAAGAGTTATGTTAAGGAAATTCATTTGTAACAGCCGAGGAGCGAACGCGTTAGCACAGAGATGCATGAAACGTAGTTAAGAGGCGAGTTCAGTACGTTTGCAGAATCACGTAGGCAGGAATTCTGTAAATTAGAGAGGAACTGAACAAACAGCGGAAAAATAATTGACCAGTGGAAAGTAACAACAGAAATAAACTGGCGGAAATACGACCATAAGTAGTTCACATAATCAACAATCGTTAAAAAGGACTGAAAGCTTGCCGCCAGCCGAATTTAAGAAACTTCACACCACAGCTGCGGCAATGAGAGCCATTGGCCATCGGCCATCTCCCCGTAATTACCCTAGATCTATAACGCTTTTGAGTTTGCCACAACAAATATTCAAAGTCTGTTTCTCGCAAAGCTGCATGGGATTTCTGGTTATTAGTCTGTTTGTTTTTAAGAACTCCCCTCACATTGATTTCTATCAGCTCTAATACATTAATATGTATTTTATCGCTCTTGGTGTTTTCTTAGAGTGAAGTGAAATGGTAGATATGGTATTATCGCTCTCCCACAGTTAGATGCTTTGTTAAAGCTTCTAAGATAATTATCTTGAAAGATTTCGGTATTAATACAAATAGGCCTCAGGCGTAGCAAGTTTAGGTGAAGTTTGTTCGTGAGACGAAGGAGGAAGTGGAGAATTATGGGTGGTAGCAGGAACAAATGAAACCGCCCCCTGATTCAAGTATAGTGGGAAGCAATCAATATTTTCATGCACAGAGGCATAGGTGACCCTCCCGCTAGCGCTAATGTGAGGGAGTATTTTGCAACATAACTTCTTTAATTATTGATTTCCATATATTAGTTGCAAGGAATAACTTCATATCGATGTATGACATGTGCAAATGTAAATACCTCTGTTTCAAAGTTTTTTTGTAAGGTTTGTGCTTTAAACATAAATTAATATGGGAATCAGGAATTATTGTAAACTGGTCAAATATGACTTTTGTTTTATATTTTTGAGGAATAAATTTTGTGGCTTCTGATTTATTGGACGCCTAGAAAAAGCTGATTTAAATGCGATGTAAAATTTGGTTTACCACAATCGTTTTATTTATTTTTTTGTATTTAATGTGTAACCTTAGGAAACATTATACGTAAATTTTATTCCCTTTAGTCTCAAACATATCGGCATTCACTAGGAAATCGGAAAACCAAAGAGAAATGTGTACTGCTTGGAATTCATAAAAGCAGGTCATTCTCCTTTAAAATTAAACTGAGATTATCTGGAAACTATAATAACTTTCTCATAAAGTATAAAAGCTGAAACGCTGCATATTGAACTACACATATATTTTATCATGTTAGGTTTTAAAATACTGAACATGTTTTGAAGGTTTAAGCATACTTTTCAAAAAATTCTTCTTCAGAGAAAGAGTGAGAAAAACCATAAAATTCATTTATGAAATAGAATGTGTTAGGGTATAGCCACATTGCCAACCCTTTTGATAAAAGGTTACTAAAAACGTTTTTGTCAATTTTCTTCCAACACTATGGACCTCAAACGTCAACGAGAAATAATCTGCATGTATACTAACACCACAATATTTTTTATGCTGCTCTAACATGTTTCAGTATATATCCAGATAATATTCACACTTCATTATCCTTTTAAGTACTCAAGTTTTAAGTTTATTTAAGTCTGCGATGGAAAAAAATGTTTGAGACACTTTTACTACTTTTTTGTGTTAAAGACAGAAACAAAATACAAATAGCACATCACGTATCATTTTCACATAAATAGTAATTTATCTTTTAATCATTAGTGCACTAAGGTCTGTTTGTTATAAGTTTGCCCAATACTTCCTAGTACACCTCTCATTCCTGCTAATGTGGAGTAGATTGCTGTGCAGAATAGACTGTTTATTTACTTCTTTAGCATGATCTTTCATTTTCATATTCGCTTGAATCAACTTTATTACGTAACGGAGTTAATGCATCTGGAATGCTTGTAAATTCTTATCAACAAAGAAGTGGGAGGATCCTTGGGTTTAAATCTGCCTCTCAGGATTACGAAAGCCTGTGCATCTATCATTAAAGACTGTTTCTATGCTTTTATCTCCTGACCTTGTATTACACAGGGCATATTTATCACCGTCATCGCTATCCAAAGGTGTACATTAGCCAATCAGAGGAATGGGCAAGGAAAGGGGCCAAAGGAAGAATACACGCCAGCGGAAGAATGGTTTTCATCGCCATCAGACTCTGCCTGAAGACAAACAGGCTTAGCATAAACAAAAGAACAACATACTTATACATATTATAAACTGTAACCGAAACAATTTTTGTAAATTTCGATTTAGGAAAGTACTAACGCATATAGTGGGTTATTATGTAGTTAAAAATAAAATGTTTAAAATTTTGAATGTTGGTTGAGGTGCGCGTGCGCGCGCGCGTGTGTGTGTGTGCGTGCGTGCGTGCGTGCGCGCGCGTGTTTACCGAAAGTTTTGGAACTTAGTATATAGCATACCTTAGCAACAGTTCTTTTACTGATTTTCAAAACATCACTTGATTTATACGTTGCACGAGGAGGTGAGAGATGGCGGAGAGAGAGATTGGGGAAGAGAGACGCTACACAGAGGGAGAATGGGAAACATGGTAGAGCGAAAAGAGGATGGAGAGAAAGTGAGAGAAGAGGCAGAAGAATCTCGGCATTTAACGCAGTAACGCGAGCAATGCCCACTGCCATGGTATGGAAGTAGCGTATATTCATGATGTTCTGAGCTCGAATTTGCCTTAGGTTGAATAAGATTTCTTCAGGGTTTTCTCTTATCCAAAGAAGGAGAATGTGGCGAAATTCCTAGCTGTATGGGACCTCATGTGAGTAACATTACGTCCATTTACCGTCCAGTATGTCCTCCTGATTATTAAACGTGACCTCTGTTGGTGGATGCATACGACCTTAAAAAATTATCGTATGAAAAACGGATATTAAATAATAAATTTTAGTGTCTGGACCCGTTCTTTCCCCGGATTGCAATATAAAGTGCTTTGTTAAGTTTATTATGAATATTGTTTACGTATTATCTTTTTTTTAACCTTTGTAAATTCTTTTACCATAGAGACTATAGCTCCTATGATTGCTTGATTATATTTAATACTATACGATGTATTTACTTATTCAACCTTTTGTTTACGAAACGAAATGACATCGTCTGAAGTATATTAAAGTGTTTTTGTTCTGTTTAAAACCCATTGTTAACTACTCATACTAACGCTTTCCAGACGGGAATGTTGAGGCTCAGAATTTTCAGTTCAGTTTCACGTTTAAGCAATGCTCTGTCTTTTTCTCTCTTCTTGTTCCGACATTGCAATTAAACTCATTAAGATCCATGTTATTGCTGTCCGTGAACCCTTAATGACAGAACTATGTAGAAGTCACGAGATAATCATGTCAGTAATGAAGCTCACATTACTTTCTCTTACTGATGATTCGTCGGCCCCATAAAACTTGAGAAACGAGACAGAAATGACCTGCAAATTATGATACGTTTTCTCCCTGGGTTGTCTCCCATTTAAAGGAAGAAATTTCAAGTCCAAGGGATGTTCACGAGAGCTGATTAAAATTGATCAATAGATGTAAAGGTGTATTATTTCTGATGTGGGATGATAGTACAAATCCATAATTAACCCAAGGATGTATTTGTGATAAAAGAAGCCAGGACTAAATAAGAGTCAAACTTTGAAATGGATATAAAACAGAATGGGAAACCACTTACGTATCGAATTATGTTTTAATCCAAAATTGGGTCTGTGTAACACATGAAATTATACTTATCTGGCAGACTTTTATAAATACTTTAACAGCGTAAAAAACAAATATTTTATATGCTGAACTGAGTTAAAAAATATTTCATGAATATAAACAGACAAAAACTCCTGAATTGAATCTTTGAGGTGATACGGGATTCCTAAAATTTAAAGAAATGGTAATTGACTTAGGAGGAAATCAAATGATGAAGATAGAATTTTAAAACATTCAGTGCCTCTAGAGTTATGTGCTTTTTGAGCAGGTCATATCGAAAAAAAAATGCAAGGACCTATATACTGAAAGAAAAAGATACTTCTGGATGGCAGATGGTCCTGAACAAACTACTAAAACGTAGTACAGTTTCGATTTTAACGAGTCAAAAGTATTGTATTGTGTTTTTGCACGGTAGTATACTTTGATAGCCTAAAAAAGTTTAAGTGCTAAAACCAACCTTGCTTAATGGGAACAATTGACTATCAAAAAACCTCCATTGCATATATAACTTAATTGTAACACATATACGAGTGAGTGGAAATATTCCAAAGTACTGATATAGCATATAAGACAGTAATTCTAACTATAATAACAAATAATGAAATTATATAACCTGGCAACCCCTGGTTGTAGACAGTAAAATTCACTTCTGATGTGTTCATTGGTGCTTTGTAAAGCTACGAAAAGGCACAGTCGCGCATAAAACATATTTAATGGTTTAATAGTTTTATTTATGTTATTTCTGCTTTTCTTCAGTGAAATTATTAGTGACAGATGGTTTACAATGCTTAAGGCTGATTTTGTGTTTTGTCCAATCTTCAATGTATCTTCTACAATCTAGCTTGATATTTAGTAAGAAAACATAAATTCACTTGAAAAATAGTTTCCCTAATCATCTTGTTTGATGCTAAGATCCTGTGCCAATGGAAAACCAACTCACTTGTCTCCTCTCTTGAGAGACACTAAAGTGAAAACAAAATCTGATAGTGTTGCTTATTTCTTCCATCAAATGTAGCATTTGTTTTTCATTGGCAACCTTTTTGTATGACGACACTGAAAGACTCAACTTTTTGCAATTACCGACCACGCTTGGTTGTGGGTGCCCTTCCTTTTATGTAACATAGCTTAGGAATTAATCTCTTTGGTGTATAAACTGCACAATTAAAGACTATTTTCTTCTGCTCTTATACCATATCAAGGATTGGGCATTTTTTCCATTCTGCATCAAAATTGGTCTCTCTATCTCTTCTTGGCCGACTTAATATTCCGTCTATCTGTTGAGGCAGTATTTTTAACACTTGAATAATTACAATTAAATACACATTGCCTTGAAGCAATGTGTATGTAATAATTTGTAAAATGTATGTAACAGTCATTGCAAATGTTTATATTATTGTATCCATGTGTAATAATGTTATGTGAATGCATTACGTAATTTAATAATGTAGGGACTGTGAGAATAAGTTAAAAGTTGCTAACAATGAGGTAACCTTGAGGTAATAATGAGTTTGAGAGTTAAAATACTACTAGTCATTATGAGAGCAGCAATAATGTAAATTTTGAGACAGTTTAAAAATAGCCAATCAACAACCAGGAAAAGCTTAAGTTAAAGGAAGGTATTCTATTGGAATAAGATTAGCCAATCAGAGACTTGAAATACAGAAATTTACAAGTTTAGACGGTTGAAATCAAGCCAGTTGCCTGCAGACCGTAATAGTAACCGGATGCAAGATGCGTCCTCTAGAGAAATATAATACGTATTCTTGTGAGACATAAAAAATAAGTATACGCGTTTAAAAGTGCAAGTTTTAAATAAAAGAATCTCACAGCTCTTTATATCATTGAAGTGCTATTTAATTTGTGTCAAGGATTAATAAAAAGGAGTGAATTAAAACTTAAAATCTGTGTAAGCCTACATTCTTAGTCGTACCAAAACCCTGCCTAAGAGAAACGTGTCTCTAACAATAATATTGACGCAGCCGAAGCTAACATAAATATATAGTATTTAAAGAAACAGTCAAATTACAAAGTTGATAGTTTTTTAAACTTGGGACAAAGGCCACCTATAAGTACATTTGGGGCGAAGGCTACCGGAAAGCGGGTACTATACGTGTGGTTGCAACTAGTACAAGTTCGGTTCCGCAACACTTGAAAAATAATACAACTCCTACTTCAAATCGGATTTTCATACGTAGCAGCAAACACCGTAAATCAAAACAAACTACTTCAAATTGACGCCCAAAGCGTGGTGCAAACTCCAACAAAACACCATCTTCAAAGGTTTACTAACATCTTCAAATTGGCGCCCAACGTGGGGCAAACTCCAACAAAACACCATCTTCAAAGGTTTACTAACATCTTCACTGTTGATTGATATAAAAAGGCTCATATAAACTACAGCTCATCTGTTGCTCCATGAATTTGCCTGTTTGAATATTAAAATAAAAATAATTAAAAACGCAATCCATTACAATATTCACCAATCATATTTGAACGAACTAAAAGCAAACTACACTAATCATATACAGATTTACACAGACGGTTCCGCTATTGAAGAACATAAACGAGCTGCAATGGTATACCATGATTTTACAATGCTCTACAGACTACCAGACCCATATACGGTATTCTCGTGCGAATTATTTGCCATAAAAGAAAGTCCTACACAGATCCAGCAAGAACATAAATGCAACTACTTTATGATTTTCACAGACAGTATGAGAACAACACTTGCCATAAAAATGAGATATGTGCGCAACGCTATAGTCCAGGAAATACAACAGCTATTGCACCATGTTAAGAGAAGCTGAAAACAAATCACAATTGCATGGATACCTTCCCATGTAGGTATTAAAGGCAACGAAGAAGCAGACTTCGTAGCGTGAGAAGCCACCAAACATCCCCACAATGACCCTAACGTAGCTACTGTCTACCAAGATGGATATCTCATGTGAAAAATAAAATAAAACGTAACTGAACCAACAGATGGCTTTGTAATTGCCAAACCAAATTACATGACACAGTATCTACTAAGTTTGCATCTCGATCAAATAATAACAAGACTTCGCATTGGCCACACAAGACTCGCATATGCTGCCATTTCACGCAAGGAACCGCCACTTGAATGTCAACATTGTCATCAAACCTTAACCATCAAGCATATCTTCACAGAATGCCCAGCTTAGGACGAAAAAAGAAAACAGCACAATATAACCGTTCATCTTCCAACAGTATCCAAGCCATCCTTAAATTTCATCATTCCACGACGTTGTACAACAACTGTAAAGGATTTATTTTGTAAAATGCTATATGTTGTATTATGTTTAATTAATTGTAATTATGCATATACTACACTATAATGACATTGTTATATTGTATTCTCATTGATGCATTGTTTCATTTGTATGTTGCAATATAACCGCTTTTGGAAGCGACAATAAGTGCATTAAAAAATGTGTTACACTCACATGACTTTCTCTACTCTTGTACAAAATATTTTTACAAACGCTTATTTTCAATATACTTCATGTTAATCGAGATATGGAGATGTTAATGTTATTGCTAATTTTCTTGTAGGCATAAAGGAAATATGGTAGGCTTTAGGCGATAGTCAAATCTTTTATGAGCTGGTTGCTATGTGGAGCTATCCATTCTCTTTCCATGTCCAGGACATAAAGAAAACGAATAACGAATTCCCATGCGAGAAGAAGAATAAGTATTGGAAAATAAAAAAAATAAAGGAATGTCTCGGAAATGGTTCCCTCCACAAAAGAATTGAAATAAATTGTTTGTTTTAATGAGATCTACATTTTTGATGAGTAAAATGTTGTAATGGAAAGTCAGTTTGCCAGTTATGGAAAGTCATTCAGAATGAAGGGGTCTTTTGGGGACATTCCCAGAAAATTCAAGAAATACATTTCATTTGCCATAAAAGTATCTTAAGCATATGATATTTTAATCAAAATTGTTAGAGCCATTTTTGAGAAAATCAAAATTTTCGAAAAAATGTTCCATGTAAAGGGTAGTCTGGGATGGGAGGATTTTCTTGAAAATCTTCGTGTCGTATCCTTGGAAGATAGTAAAACTCATATACCAAGTTTGGTATTTATCCGATTTTCGTTTTTGAGTTATACTGTTCACAGACAGTCAGAATACACACACATGGACATGTTTCTAAAATGCTTTATTAAGATTCAGGGCATCTCAAACCATGTATATCTGGTGAAATCTCAATATCGTTTGGGTGTAGTGCAATACTTCCCCTACTTACTATACGTAGTAAAGTTTGTTTGCATTTCTCACTTTATCTTGTATAATTATTCACAACACCGATCCCAGATTCATTTACGAACTCTCTCTTCTATTTTTCTCCCTTTCTTAATCCCCATGTCTCACTTCCGTATAGAAATATTGGTTTCAGTGATTAAATAGTCTCAATTTAATTTCCTTCCTCATTGGTTTTCCAAGATGCCTTTCATAGCTCCATTTAATGAATAATATATAGAATATATTTGATATACTAAAGAATATCAGGATATTAATACCAATCTATACAAGGGATAACATAGTACAACGTTCCGAAGGAAGAAGTGAATGGACTAGTTCTTTAGAGCTCGCAGTAGGTTGGGTGGCCCAACCCATGAAACTAATGATGTATTTACGTAGCATAATTTATTCTATGAGAATTCGCCAGATGAAGATGGAGGTAATTATGGGAAATCTTACATACTGTAAATAACATTTACACTTTATGCATAGGTATTTTAGATCATTAAGCTTAGTGCTCAAATATTTTTAAATTCACTAATTCTTAATAATTACGTTTGTAATGGGCGTATAATCTGAAATCGATTCAAAATCAAAATATAGGACATCAGAAGGTATTATGACAGATAAGAGTTAACTATGGCTATTTTGTGAACATTCGTTGTTTAACAGAAAGCCTTGCCTTCATGGGAACATAATCTTAGTGTATTTGAAAACAAAATCAAAAGCTGTTGAAAAAATGGAAATAAACATAACACTGAACCTTTGCTGATGATTAGAGACAGGTCAAATATTAAGGGGAAGTTGCTAAAGTATGTAGAAACATTCCCAAAGTATTATTAAATGTACATTTAAAGCCAAAACATATACTTTGAGTTTGGAATAGGTTCACTTCGTTAGGTTAAAAAAACTAGACCTAGTAGATTTTTGTTCCCCTTTAATTCAAAATTCACAGTTAGCTCATACAAATTCCTTTTGAGCAAGGGCCTCTTTCAAGTAAAAGGGAGCTGGATTTTTCAGTCCCCGTTGAGCTATTCCTGGAAAAATAAACCTAGTTTATTGTCCTATTAGCTATGTCCACTAGTTTTTTTTTCAGGTTTCTCTCTCTTTGGCTATCGTTGTATCCCTGCTGCCGAAGGTCCTCAGTTTGTCTGCCCAGCGAGTTTTCTGCTACCGACGTTCCTCTGACCAAACCTGGGATCCCAAGAAGTCAATCTGTGTTCATCTATTCTGTCTCATGTGCTGCCTATCTTTAACCGCTTCTTGTAGCCGCGTGCTTTTAGCAAATAAAATACAACTTACATTAAGTTTATAGATTTTAATTATTGTAAAACCATTAAATTTAGAAGGAAAAACAAGAAGAAACAGAAGTTACAGGTTGATTTAACCTTGCTTAATACCAATTACAATATGGCATTCTAAGCACCAATTCGCGAAAACAAAAGTTTGAAGAATAGAGAGTATTTATGCAAAACGTAAAAATACTTAACTCAACATTTTCTTGGGCATCTAGATGGTTTTAAAGTGTTGATTTCAAGTCGCGTTTAAAAGGTATTCATCATCTTCGTCTACAGGATAAACCGATGGAAATGGAAGCTTGATCTCTGATTTATTCTGCCAGAGGCTTGATGTAAAGTTGAAATGCTATTGGTTCGCATAGTTTTCTTAGCCTCGAAGCAACTTATTTAATAAAAACTTAGAGAAAATTTAGAGCTAAGCTATCAGGAAAGCTTCAGTTCTTGTTGTAAAAATCGGATGTATTATTACATTAACATGACGCTCTCTATCATCAATCGTTCATTGGTGGATATACAAACAATTTTTACGATCGCTAATTTTTTCTATCTATTTGATTTCAATCGAGATAAGCCTTTGCAGAAACAACTGCATGACACATTTCGTTAGAATACAAAGGGAACTGGATGATCTTAAAATACTGTCTCTATGTAATTGCGAGGAACAATTGATATGATAGGACTTGAAAAGAATGACAAAGTATACAATAATTCAAACTATTAATAATGGATATCTCGGAAATAGCTGATGCCACAAAAAAGTTATTTCAAATAAATTGTGTGTTTTAAAGAGATCTACATTTTTTCATGTAAGTTTTCGTCTATCGCTTAACGTTTACCGGATATACAAGATTATACAAAATCCCTTCCGAATAAACAGGACTTTGCAGTCTATTCCCAGAAAATTCAAGATACACATGTAAATTATCTTTGATGTATAGTATTTAATCAAAATAGTTAAAACCATTTTTTAGAAAATAAACATTACGAAACATTTTCCATATAAAGAGTAGTTTGAGGTGGATGAATTTTCTTGAAAATCTTTGGGTCGCGTCTTTGGGAAATACTTAACTTAAAACCAAATTTGGATTTAGCTCACTTTTCGTTTTATTGCTACACTGTTCACACACATCCACCCACAGACATGCACATGCACATACACCTATTTCTATATATATATTCAGTATCAAAGCGTGTGTTTCTGGTGAAATTTCGATGTCGAGTTTTTGAGTGGAATGCTATACTGAGCCGTGCAAAAAAGTGGTCCATTCCCCTAGATCGCCATAGTGTTTTTCTTTCCAACTTTTCACTCCATGCAGCCAATATAATTTCTCTAATGTGACTGGCCTGAAAAACAAATTATGAATAACTAATGAATAAAGGATGTTTATAAACTACGTGGAATGAAAAGGAGCGGATAACCCTCTATTAAAAAGTTTAACTAGGATTAGCACATAACGAAAGATCAAACCAGTTACCAATAACTGTGCCTTTTTAGAGGAAAGGTTAAATAATTACTTGCATTTGTGGTTAAACTGAACGATAGATACATTCACATATACGAAAGCTTCATCAGCGACATGCAGGCGAAGGTTAAGTTGTTGCCGTTACTAAACGGCAGTAAGAAAACCGGCGTTAAGAAAGCGGTAATGTAACATGAAAATAAAAGGTCTAAGCTGTAATGTTACCATTCGGAAGTTCGACCATACTTTGCGAGCCAGTGGCTAGAATTATGCTGGAAAAATAAGGGTGGCCATGCTGGTAGGGTTGAGGCTAGATTTTGTAGTGCCAACATAAATACCTCCGTTCCATTATGGGCCACATTTTATGCACGGCAGTATACTTTGTAGAGAAAGTAAAAATACTTGTTCCAATAATGATAGCAAGCATGGTGGAGAATATGAAATTTCATATTTTGTCTGTCTGTTTTGATGATATTCTGTCTATTCTTTCGCTAGCATTTAATGAGAATACAAGCAAGTGTGTTAGAGCAGCTCCTGGTTTGAAATTACTCGTGACGAAAAACAATATCGCAGGCGAAATCCATTTCGAGTGCACCTTTTCAATAAAACAAGTGCTGATCCCTTTCCAACCATACAAATGATTACAACATAACAAGCGAGGTTCGCAGGGGGCAACGAATGGGCCCATCATCTATCTTAGGAGAATGAGAATTTTACAAATTCACAGAATGATAAATGGCGACTGGAGATGTTTATTTATTCATAAGCAGGTCGCTAGCCATAAATCCTATCGGGCTATTCAAAACGGTTCAATTTTTTCCTGACAGCAGTGAGAATTGAAAAGAACTTCTTTTCATATTTTATTCAGCGATTCTTCTTCATCTCTTTCTATTTCTCCTCCTCGCTTCAATTCATCCATCGGATCCCTTCTAGCGACTTGTTAGAAAGAAGTGGGGTGAGTAGAGAGGAAGGAGAGGGGAGTATTAGCAAAAGTACTTCAGAGTTGCCAACTTCTTAAAACTCCATTTTTATCTCCGGAAGCAACCAAGCGGTAGGAGGAGAGAAAGAGAAAAAACGTTCCGCGGAGACACGTCCAATGAGAAACAAACAAATCTTGGGACAGCGACAATCGTGAACATTTTAACAATTTTATGACTTTCTTAGCACCATCTTGACAGGTGGAAGCTGGCAGAGAATATCTTGGGTTCGAAATTTGTTTGCACACAAGATTGCTTGAATACGTGATGTCTAGAAAATTTGAAAGAAGTTTATCTCCTTGACAGATTTGCTCTCATTTGGGACTCTAGGCGTTGTTCCTGTATGTAGAAATCGCAGAATCTTTGTGGTTATTCCATCATCACCGTCACAAGACGCTTCCCGTTAAAAACGCTGAAGTGCAGAAAGTGGCCTCTTTTACTTAATTTCTATATTTAAAATTAGGGATTGGACCTCGATACTCCTGATATTTGGTGGTAGCGATGTATTTCTGGTACTTTTTTCGATACTTTTAAGCTTGCATTATTGACAAATAATCACATAACCAACATTTTTGACATGCATACCGATGATTAATTGATGGTTTACAATAAGCGCACAGAATATAATGAGTATGTAATTGGCATTTTAAATAACAAAATTTGCTATAATAACTATCCAACAGTTCGTGGCAGTATTTAACCTATTCAAAGTGGCGGGAAACAATAATACAAATCATTTAACTTTTATGTTTTTCAGACATATGTGCATTCACTTGGTTCCAGAATGGACAACCGCAGAGTTTATATCAGAAACTTCACATTGATTATAGTTCTAAGCCTTGCCTTTATCTACTAAAGTTGAACCATGTTTACAGTTATAACCACTTCTTAAATATTCCGCAAATACACTGGCTTTATTTGTGTAACTACTACTTCATAACTCAGTTACACAACATAGCCATTATCATATTCAGTCTTTCCTTCACGTCCATCATTAAAACTGCTATAACGCGGTTAACAAAAGTTGTTAGCTCGTAAACTGTAAATGATTTTAACGGCAATTAGTGGGCCATTAATTACACTTTAATGAAGACCCCCAACTGATACTAAATCACTTTACCTGGTATAATGTAATCTGTGATGTGATTATTGAATTCAGCTTTTTATTGCGTTCATAAACAGCCTTTCTCTGTAGGTTTTGAATTCCTAGCACATTCAATAAGTAAATATATGACCACTATTATTTGAGGTATGGTGACAGGAAAAAGAAATCATGCTTCTACTTTTTACTAATGTATGGCCTTTGTGATGTCTATCAGAGGCGTGCACATCCTTTTGAACTCCTAAAATATAAGGGTACTTCTCCTTCAACGGATTACCCTTCTCTTTGCAGTGCTTACATCCCCAAGGACTAACAAGCCAATGCCTATCCAGGAGCAAGCAAACTATGGATCATAGCGTATCCAGGATGGATGATCAGCTCGTATTATGGCGGTAAAGAAGAACGAAACGAAATGTAGTATTAAAGGGATGAAAGGGTAAACCGCAAAAAACCTTAGTAGATTAATCGGGCCCGGGAAATTGAACCAGAGACCTCCTGAATGCGAGATGAACGCTTAACACGGCGCCAACTCGCTCGGTTTACCTTGAATTTTCCAACAAAAATTATTTCTTTAAAATACATGATTCATTAAAAATGATAAATGTTACTTAACCCTGGTACTACAGGAAAACGTAGGATTTTTACACGAATGCCTCTTAACGTGTTTCAAATAGTATAATTTATGTCTGGCAATTTATATGCACTGTTACATCGTCTAAAGAGGATCAGTCAATTTTACAGTAATATTTTGCATTCAGCGTTAAATATCTTAAGCTCAGAAGGAATTGTCAGATTAATTTAAAATTTCCGTAGTGCAATGAAATATTGATAATTTCTAATCTGAAACTAATTTCACTAAACCTTTGCTGCTCTATATAGATGAGCTTGGTAAATACTATTTCTGTAAAGAACGTATAATAAACGCTGCAGCCAGTGTCACCTCTACTGGCACTTCAACACTTGAAATCACGACAATATTCTGCGCTGTACGTTATCAGATACGATGAATCTTTATGTTTTTCGAGCGAAACAAAAATCTCTGGAAGTTACCCTAATGATTTTCATGTTTGTCTAAGCCAGTCATATCCGTCGCCAATTAAAATGAATCCGTATATGCGAAGCTTCAAGGATTTTGGAATCACAAATGCATCGTCAACATGGAGTATTTTTGGAATTACTGGCATGCAAATTTAACGGCGTTTTAAAATGCAAATTCTGCGACAGAGGTTCCTGTTTCAGGCAAGCTCAGATTTTGAGATATTCGAGAGCGGCTGTATTGAATAAAGTAATGCCTTCATCATGCCCGGGCTAGTTAGAGGCCAAATCTCTCATTCATTTCGTAACAGAAATTCATATCAGCTGCAAGTAATGCTTTCAAACACGCTTTCTCTTCAGCGCGTTTTGCATACTTTGTGGAATAAACAGAAAAAAAATAAAAACACGTTTACCTCGAGAGATAAGCTTTTGAAGTTAATCCAATGAAACAGTGTAAGAATTACATTCCTAAACATTAATTTGAGGCAGTATTTTTAATACTTAAATAATTTCAATTGTATTATACAATATGTAAATTCAATAACAGCCCGCCTGAAGCAATATGTATATAATATTTTTTTTTTAAAATGAATGTAACAGTCATTGCAAATGCTTATATTATTGTAAACATGTTTAATAATGTTATGTGAATACATTACATACTTTAATAATGTAAGAGCTGTGAGAATAATAAGTTTAACGATGCTAACAATGAGGTAACAACAAGGTAACCTTGAGGCAATAATGACTTTGAGAGTTTAAATGTTACTAGTCATGATTAGAGCAACGATAATGTAAATTTTGTGACAGTTTAAAAATAGCCAATCAACAGCTAGAAAAAGCTGTGATTAAATGCAGGTATTCTATTGGACTAGAATTAGCCAATCAGAGACTTGAAATACAGAAGCTTACGGATTTTGACGGTTGAAATATGTTCAGTTGCCTGCAGACCTTGGTAGTGATCGGATGGAAGATGTGTTCTCTAATGAAATATTAAGTATTCGTGTGAATCGTAAATTAAGTATACGCATTAACTAAGAGCAACTATTAAAGGAATCTCACAGCTCTTAATATCAGTGTAGTGCTATTTAATTTATGTCAAGGGTAAATAAAAAAGAAGTGAATTTAAACTTAAAATCTGTGCAAGCCTTCATTTTTGCCGTACCACGCCCTGATTAAGAGAGACGTGTCTTACAAACATTACTGAAGCAGCCGAGGCAAGTACAAGCATAAATATTATCTATAGAAGCAGTTTAATAACAAAGTTAAAAATATAATATTTTTAAACTTGGAGCGTAACAACAAAAACATATCTTAAAAAATCAGCTTCACATACGTAACAGCAGTGACTATTATGTAATCAACAACTTCAAATTAGTGCCCAAAGCACGGTGCAAAATCTCCAACAACAGTAAAACCTTCAACAATAAACTACAACAGTTAAAGAACAATACTTCTTCAGTTGGCTTCCCAAGCGTGTGGCTAATAAATTACGTAAACAATACACCTACTTCAAATTCAGACTAAGACAAGATTTTAGAAGAATCTGAAGTGAAATTCTGCCTCTGATTGGCTAGCTTCATATGGGTAGCGTAGCATAAAGTTTGAGGCTTGTAGGCTCCTCTGTTTATGTGTAATTTAAAGGTAATGTGTAATTGTTTTTTTTGCATTCAATGATGACAGCCTTGTACACTGGCTTGCATTTATGCCCTCACTGCAGCTTCGGGACGCATTCCACTGGCTTTCACAAGTGGCGTGCAAGGAGGTGGTCTGTGTATCGTTTACCTTTTCGCGTATGCACTGGCGTCTTGTTTTATTTGCACAGCTCTAGATTATTCACGTATACCTTTAAGCTATAGCTTTACTCGCCATCACGTATAATGATCATGCTTGAATATATAACAAAATAAAATCCGGTTTTTCAAAATATCTTCACAAAAACATTTTAATGACAATATACATAATGTAAAACTGTACCAACTGTAATGTACAAATTATAATATATTCTGTCCGATCTTCATTCTTGTCCAATACCTAATTTAGCAGCCTAGGCACTGAATCACTTGGGTGCTGGAAGAACTGTGGCTCTAAACAAAAATGTTCCCACATTTCATGACAGTGTTTCAGAGGGTGACGATTGTCATTAAAAATCTTTTTAATGCAGAAATTGTGCAAAACAGTGTTTTATTTATTTGCATATTTGGATTGGAGAGACTATTAAAATAATTTATAAATAAATAAACAATATAAATTTATAATAAACAAATTTATATTATGATATTTTAATAAAAATCGTTAGAGCCATTCTTTGGCAAATAAAAAGTTTCGAAGAATCTTCCAAGTAATAAATGACTTTTATTTATGAACGCTCTTTACTACTAAGGTTCTTAGTGTCCCATTCTATATTGGGCGCAAAAGATCGGAAATTTGTTCAGAGGCCTCTTTATCAGGCTTGAGCTTCTTTTACGTGCCGTAAATCTACGACACGGGACCACTGGCTTTACTTTCTTCCGAAGGAAGCCACGCTAAGGACTTTTACGCTCCAAAAAAACCATCGCCGTCCTCCGGGTCTGAACCCGCGACCTCGTGAACTAGAGGCCAGCAATATTCCATGTAAAGGGTAGTTTGGGTTGAGGGATTTTCTTGAATATCTTTGGAAAGTACTAAACCTAAATGCCAAGTTTGATATTTATCCGACTTTTCCTTTTTGAGTTAAGCTGTTCACAGACATACATACACATATACACATTGATTTTTTCTAAAAATACCTTTCTTTTTTTATTCTAGGGCCCCGAAAACGAGTGTTTCCGGTGAAATATGGTATGGAATTTTTGGGTGGAATGCAATACATCTACCTATGTACGTGATAGAAAAAGTGAAAATAAAAATCTAGTAAACGACATTGGAATTAAATACAACCATCAAACGGTGTGCTCATGGCCATTTAAGTGATCACGTATTGAGCTTTAAAAGGCTCTGAAAATAAAAGCCACAGCATGTAACTGAAGATAAGGTTCAAAGTATATTTTGTACATAAAAACAAAGTTTTGAATGTTTTGAAAATTTTGAATACATTTGGTCGAATTGTGAAGTAGTTCTGTCACAAATCTATAATAAATTAATATTTTATTCTGACCAATATCGCGACTAGCAGCTTCTAAATCGCGACTTGGGGTTCTGAAGTATTCGCAAGTCATACCTATATGCGGTATGTTTTTCGATGAGAAGTGTCTTTTATACTTTATAAAATTTCTGACTCCGTGCGTTTTGCATTTTTACCACAGATTTTAATCAAATCCATTCAACTCCTGCAACTATTGATGTGTATATTTATCTTAGCAGATATGCAATATAATCATATTTCATAATTGGATTTTGTCACTTAAATCGCACCGTCTTTATTTCCCTTTATTTGTTGACATTTGCTTACGGTTTAATTCATGCAGCACTTAAATATAACTATTTCTACACAAGCAGCCATTTCACCTTCAGTTGTTGACTGGCGTGACTAATCAACACCAGTTGTTTGCAGAAACTAGGGCGTCGACCTTGACACTGCTTTTGAACAGCTGACTGATTAATTTTATTTTCGCTTAAATACATCTATTCTTCACTATCAAAAAACAATCTGATATGATAATTCACATGACCTTCTCTACCTTCTATCGTTTATTAGTGGGCATACAAAATATTCCTACTACAGCTTATTTATATTTATATATACTAGTTTTAATCAAAATAAACATTTGCAGAAATAGCTACGTTGCACATTTCGTTATAGATACAAAGGGAACAGTGAAAGTCAAATGTTTAAGAACTGGGTGCTATACGCTAGCCTTAAAACTCCATACTGTTTTCATGCAATCACGAGAAATAGCTGAATGTTGACAGGACTTTTAAAGAATCAAGTAAAGAACAATTCGAACCATTAATAAAAGATATCTCAGAAATGTCTTGTGACACAAAAAACTTATTTTACATAAATTGTGTGCCTTAAAGAGATCTACAATTTTTGTGTAGTACGTTTTCGTCTATCGCTTAACGTTTATACAAAATTTCTTCCGAATAAAGAAAACTTCAAAAGCTATTCTCAAAAATTCAAGATATAAATTTTATTTGTCATGTAAACATGTTTAACATATGGAATTTTAATCAAAATCGTTAGAGCCATTTTTTAGAAAATCAAAAATTTCGAAAAATGTTCCACGTAAAGAATAGTTGGGATGGGAAGATTTTCTTGAAAATACTTGGGAGATAACTTAAATGCCAAGTTTGGTACTTATCCGACTATTCTTTTTTGAGTTATACTGTTTACAGACACACAGGCAGAAAGAATGATGCGCGCGCATACACACACACACACACACACGGAATGCGGTAAAATCTCGAATTTTTGGGTAGAATACAGAACTTCCCCTACTTACTATACGTAGTAGAGAAAGTTAAAAACTGGTATGCAGTGCAGATGCTTCAAGCTTTTGCAGTAGCTCTGAAGTGAAAATATGAGACTTTGTCTTGTATTATCACGTTCTGCAAAGACGCACTAATTGTATTGATACTGCAATGCACTATCACACCACATTTTTGCATATAAATCTGTTAACTTAGCTAAAGGTACACGTAATTAATAATAATCATCAGGGTTATGGGTATTGATATGGTTTAGGTGACATGAAATAAATATCATTTTATTCTTTTGAGCTTCCAATACAAAAGTATCAATCACAACGTTTCATCGTTTTTTGTTTGTTTCTTTTCACTTTCTCCACTAGTATAGTAAGTAGGGGAAGATTGCATTCCACCCAAAAATTCGATACCGAGATTTCAAGGGATATATATATGTTTTGAGGTGCACTGAATGCATATAACGCATTTTTGGAAACATGTCCGTGTGTGTGTGTCTATGTGCCTGTGTGGGTGTGTGTCTCTCTGTTTGTGGGTGTGAAACGAACGGTCGGACAAACACCAAACTTGGTATTTAGTTTCAGTATCTTCCAGAGATGCGACACGAAGATTTTCAAGAAAATCCCCCCACCCCAGATTACCCTTTACACGGAACATTTTTCGAAAACTTTAATTTTCTCAAAAACGGTTCTCACGATTTTGAATAAAATACCATAAGTTTAAGACTTTTTATGGCAAATGAAATGTATATCGAATTTTCTGGGAATGTCTCCAAAAGTATTCTTCATTGTGAACGACTTTTGCATAACTGGTAAACCATAAGAGATAGACAAAATTTTACGACACAAAAAATGTAGATCGCGTTAAAATACACAATTTATATCATTTACATTTTTTTGTTGTTGAGTGAACCATTTTCGAGATATTGCTTGTTATTCCCTTAAATTTTCCAATAGTTATACTTTTTCTCAAATGGGAGTTCGTTATTCATTTTTGTTTTTGTCCTGGACATGCAAAGAGAATGGATTACTCCACATAGCAACCAGCTCTTAAAATATTTGACTATCGCTTAAAGCCTACCATATTCCACTTGCATCTACAAGAAAATTAGCAATAAGATAGAGCCTGCAAATGTTTATCTCGATTAACATGAAGCATATGGAGAATAAGCGTTTGTTAAAATATTTTGTACAAGAGTAGAGAAAATCATGTGAGTGTAACACATCAGATTTTTTTTTGTTTACAACACTATGGCGATTATACAAATCGCGAGAGTATTATTGGAAAAACAGCACGACCATCGTGGATATCAGTATTTAAATTTCGGCTCGTTTCTAGCCCAAAGTTTATGGCATTAATGGCGCTTTATATAATGCTAGAGAAGGTATTTGCTCTCTCTGGTCTTTATACTTAGTAAGCAAATTAGTTCGCACGTTATCCAGGGGTAGTGCTGCAGTTACCTATTTTCCAGGTTTCGCCTGCATCGATTCCAAATTGTTATTGCTTTGCATTGCTACACGGAAGCTTGCTCCATTATTTACACACGAGATTAATGTATCACAGCAGATAAATTCCTAAAGCCCAACTGCATTCAATAGCAAATTTCTGGCATTACGTTTAATGTTTGCCATTCCAGCATTAAAGCCCAAAGGAAGGGGAATAAAAATGGAACGCAGCATTCTGTGTGTGCGTACATAATGACTGTAGAGCATTTTATCCAATCACAGCAAAGCCCGAATACTCGCCATAGCGCATTCTAGCGTTTTCAAGAGTTGGGACATTTAGCCGGATCAGAGTTTATAGAACAAGTCCATAAAGATTCACTGATACTCTTTAATCTCATTGACTCTGGTCCTCCATTACGTACCAACGGCACGTGAGTCACTAATTCACTTCCCTAAGCTACACTGCAGATACTATCTTCTCACTTGATGAGTGAAGTTTTTGTAGAGGCTTTTTCAAATGTCGCTGTGCTTTCAAACATTAAATGTTGTTGCAGTATTTGAGGTACAAGTCTTGCGATGTTAGATTTGAGCTAATACCAAGCGTTCGATTTATAGCCGGACCACACATCGCATATGTGCGTAGTTCTCTTTCATTGCAGTATTCTCGGTGTTTTTCCACTACCGCACTAGCGGTGAATGACCCGCTCTATGCTGCGTTAATCAGCTGTTATACTGTGTCAGTTGCTGCCTTCAGTTCAAGCTTTAAAAACTATTTTTGTACACTGTACACTGTACATCTCAAAAGTGAAAGTTTATTCAAGGCACCGGCGTTGTATGTTAATTACATTAGAGTATTCTTATTATTCCACTGAAATATTCACTGAAATGTTCACGCTTAAACACGCTTACATACTAACCAAATCATGTAGATTTAGACAATTTCAGGATATATTTCCTAGTATTCAGAGAAACTGACAGTATTAAGTCTGGTTAATAAGTTTTGTACATTGTGTTTACCAAACGCTAAACCTAAGAAGCGAAAAATAAATGTTCGTTTTATTTGTCATGTAAACATATATAATATATGATATTTTAATCAGTATCGTTTGAGCAATTTTTTATGAAATAGAAATTTCGAAAAATGTTTCATGTAAATTGTAGTTTGGGGTAGAGGTATTTTTTTGAAAATCTCGGTGTCGCATCTTGGAAGGTACCGAACTTAAATACCAAGTTTGGTGTTGATCCGGCTTTTCGTTTTTGAGTTATGCTGTTCAGATAAACACACACACACACGAACCCTTTTTTAAAATGCTTTTTTGTATTCAGGGGGCCTCAAAACATTATTTCCGGTAAAATTTTGTTATGGAATTTTTAGGTGGAATGCAATACCCTATCTGTCTACTAGGTAGATGGGGGAGAAAGTAAAAAAGGCCAGTTCACTTCTGGTGTTTTCTCTTCTGACATGTATGTAGCATTTAAAGTGAACTTCTTAATTTTTCTGCCTCCCTTATTTTCATACACTTTTAACATTAGCTTGGAATACAAGGTATGCATTAGTTTTACTACTTTCATATGATATGAAATTTCATTAATTATGCTTACTAAATAGGGATCTAATTATAAATTTGCATATTATTCTTTATGGTATATTAAAGTATTTCATACTATTTACAGCTGACTATGGCAATGGTAGCAGTAAAAGCCATAACGAACACACTAATGTGGAAAAATGACAACCATGACTATTGCGCTCTGAAAATAAATGCAAGAAAAAAAACTATGTTTATCAAAGAAAATCAAATAAGATGAAGTTATAGAATAAATAGAAAGCCTTAAGAACTTGGAATGCATAGGTGAATTTTGGCAAGCGCTCCGAACATTTGAGGCAGCAAAAACCAGCTGCCGAGCCAGTTGTAGCCCAGCTGCTTGTCAGAATTGTCCGGCTCTGAACATTGTGAATGTAGTAGTTTACTTACGTGTTAGAGAATATTCTGGAAGTGTGTATCTCTATGTATGCACTGTTCATACCGGGGGGTGAAATTTTCATTTATTCGGCGCACTTCGTCTTCAGAAAGTAACACCTCATTCTGCGTCATCCGTAGTGTTAGGGCTTTGTAAAAGCTTAGTACACGTTTTAAGAACTTTTATTTATAAAAATCATAAGTAATACGGTAAATAGAATCAGCGTTAACCAACGATTTGTGTTAGTTCGCACATACCATAGAAGAAAACATGCATTCGAATATTTTAAGGTATTTTATTACACTAACTTAATAAAACTTAAGTGTTTCTCCTACAATGTTTTGATTTTGTAGCCCAGAAAACCAAACTGAGTGGAATATTTTACACTCCGAATTTTTTAACAGGACCTTTACGTTGGAAAATCACATACAATTTATGAGCCGAAAAGACAATTTTGAAACTGCTTGTGGTTAAACAATTGCGAAAAATAATAAGAATATTCACATTTACCATATCATAAGAGTGTAGTTGCATCTTGTATTTTTAAAAGTGTCAGGACCTATTAATGCGATATGAAAACTTCGACTCCATGTAATGAAAGTGTGACCACTCTCATGAAAATGGACGATCGACCAAGGAGGACAGATCCAGAAATACGGCGAAATGTTTGTTGGGAAGTTTTATGTCATCCATCATGACAGTCGAATCCAGCACTCAGTAACTTTCGTTTATCTTCAAGTAACAGACCATCCTTTGCTGCGCAAGCTTCACAAAATCCTACCAAACTTGGTCCATCTGGTTAAAAATAATGAAACTATCACAATAATGTCACCTAAATTCATCGTCTAGAGTGAAAACGTTGTGCATTCATTTGTAGCTGGAAAACCTTGTTCCTCTGGTTTATGCCCTCTGCTGCAGTGTTCTTGTCACCGGTTATTGCTGCTCGTCGGCTGTTGTTTTCTCCATTCCTAAAAATTACCTATCTAACTGATTTCATGGGTCTCAAGGTTTTCGTAGGTGAGGCAAATAAAATGCACTACATTTCCCTTAAGGATGTGGTTTATTATCAAATAAATCTTATGGGCGGCTAGGTTTTCCCATTGTAACAATTCACACCATTATAATAAATTAGGAGCTTAGTATAACTGTGCACGCTTTCCACCCTAATGCACACACGTGCATTTGTCGTCCAGAAATTATCACTGTGTGTCGCCAAGATTCTATAAGAGAGTGAAAATCTGGGGCTTTGTTTTCCCTTTTATACCTAAGCCTAATGACGCTCACCTCCGCGCCTCAAAATATAACGACATTTATAATTCGTCCTCAGATGCCATTACCTTATTATGTATGAGAATATTCTGCTCCAAAAGATTTCGCATATGCGCCCGAGTGACGCGTCCGGAAGCAGATACAATATCTCTGTCTCTTTCTGTCTCCTTATTGTTTCCAGTTCCCTGCTCATTAGCTAGGTGAAAGGTGGGCTTTACCTAGAATTATCTTTTAACTGGAATTAGCTAGCTTGTCCGTCCCTTACTTATCTAAGTTACAATCTGCTTTTGTACAATTCTTGGTTGTTAAATCTTCTAACATATTTCTTGGTGAATTATATTATTATGTACAGTTATTGCTTTATATTGATTTGAGTGTGTGTGTGTGCGTGCGTGGTGTTTTAACCCCCTTTCAAAGTAACAGACCATCCTTTGCTGCACACACATCACAAAATCCTACGAAACTTGATTCGTCTGGTTAAAAATTGAGGCAGTATTCTTAACATTTAAATGATTTCAGTCTAATTATATAATATAAAATATAATAACAGCCCGCCTTAAAGCAATATGTGTATAAATAACATAAAATGTATGTAACAGTCATTGTATTATGTTTATATTATTATGTACATGTTTAGTAATGTTATGTGAATGTATTAGGTAATTTAACAATATAGGAGCTGTGATAATATAGGTCAAAAATTGCTAACAGTGAGGTAACCTTGAGACAATAATAAATTGGAAAATTTAATTATGCTACTAGTAATTCTTGGAAACAATAATGTAATTTTTGAGACAATTTATAAATAGCCAATCAACAACCAGAAAAAGCTTAAGTTAAATGAAGGTATTCTATTGGAGTAGGATTAGCCAATCAGAAATTTAAATACAGAAATTTACAAGTTCAGGCGGTAGAATTCAGTTGCTAGTAGACAGCGTTCCTAACCGGACGCGTGACGCGTCATCGAGAAGTTTAATATGTATCCACTGTGAGACAAAAATGCATTACGACGAGGATATTATAAACTTTACGTGTTTAAAAAGTGCATATAATTAATAAATAATCTCATAGCTCACTATATAAGTGAAGTGTTATTTAATCGTGTGAAGGATGAATAAATGGAGTGAAGAAAAATTATAATCTGTGTAAGCCTACATTCTTTAGACGTATCACACCCTGTTAGGAGAAACATGTTTCTACAAATTAATACTGACGCAGCCGAGGCAGACATAAATATATATAATATTTAAAGAAACATAAAATACAAAGTTGATTTTTAAACTTGGGACGAAAGCCACCGGAAAGTAAAGTTGGGGCGAAGGCCACCGGAAAGTAAAGTTGGGGCGAAAACCACAGGAAAGTGAACATTGGGGCGAAGGCCACCGGAAACTTTGTACCATACGTGAGACATTTAATCATCAAGTTTGGCTTTCCAACAGCGAGGCAAATCACCTTTTCTCAAAATAATGAGAATGTCGCAATAATGTCACCTAAATTAATTTGCTCTCTAGTATATTTAAGCACTAAACATGAAGATGTCCATACACAACTGATTATTTCGGAGCAGTTGTGTTACAGTTTATTTTCCCACAAAGTCTCTGACAAGCAACATTGATGCATTGGAAATAATGCAGTAACAACATTTAAGTCTACACAAACAAATGGTTAACAAGAAAACGCATATCTCGTAAAATATGTAAATATAAAATCGTATCTTTAGTGTTAGCCATTTCAAAACATTTCCTTCTCTGGGTATAAACCAAGGAAGCATGCTTTGAAGTATTATGCGCTTATTCTTGTTTACTTTCTCTAATACATATAGAAATTAGGGAAGTATTGCATTCCGTCCAAAAATTCAATACCGAGATTTCACCGGAAATACATGTTTTGAGGTGCTATGAATTCAAATAAAGAATTTTTGGAAACAAGTCCGTTTGTGTGTCTGTCTATCAGGCTGTGAACAGTATAACTCAAAAACTAAAAGTCGGATAAATACCAAACTTGGTACTTGAGTTCACTATGTTACAAGAATGCGACACGAAGATTTTCAAGAAAATCCTCCCACCCCAGACTACCCTTTACATAAAACATTTTTCGAAAATTTTGATTTTCTAAAAAATGTCTGTAGCGATTTTGATTAAAATATCACATGTTTAGGATATTTTTATGGCAAATGAAATGTGTATCTTGAATTTTCTGGAAATGCCTCCAAAAGCCCCCTTCATTCTGAATGACTTTCGCATAACTAGTAAACCGTAAGAGAAAGAAAAAATTTTACTACACAAAAAATGCAGATCTCGTTAAAAATACACAATTTATATCATAGACACTTTTTGTGGAGTGAACCATTCCATTTCCGAGACATTTCATGTTATGTGTTTCAATTTTCCAATACTTGTAATTTTTCTCAAATTGTAAATTCGTTATTGGTTTCCTTAAAAATATTTGACTATCGTTTATAGGCTCCCATATTCCCCTTACACCTACAAGAAAATTAGCAATAAGATTAATATTTCGGCATCTGGATTAACATGAAGTAGATGGAGAATAAGCGTTTGTAAAAATAGTTTGTACAAGAGTAGGGAAAGTCATGTGAGTGCAACAAATCAGATTTTTATTTCTTTTATTATAATAATTCACTTACCAAAAATAGAAAGGTTGCATTCAGTTTAAAAAAACAATATATAAGTTTTAATAACATATTGAAACAATTTCTACACAGAAATATATGGCTAATAATTAGATGGAAAAGCAGATGTTCAAATAAATGAATTGTAAATCTTTGTGAATCGTTAATAAGCTCGGAATAAGGGCTGATATAAGGGCGGAATAAGCTGGCTTGACTGTCACGTCTTAGAACATAAAAATATTGGTATATAAGTATTTTATTTTTGAGAATAGCAAAGAGACAGCTTAAGCTGAAGCAAATCACATTCTTGAAGACAGTGTAGTGGTTATTTTTTATTCCAAATACTGACATTCCTCACAAATTTGAAATAACTGAAAACAACAGCAGAGACTCGGAGGCAGATCTTTATTAGCTGGCCTTTTTTTTTTATTCCGTCTACGTTCTTCATATTACTCTTTCTATTGTTCCTTTATTCCATTCAAACAGCTAATTCCAGGAACGTCCTTCTTTCAGACTCTGTTGGAATATTTGCTTAGAGAGTGGTTCATTTCTCCTTTTCAAACATTCATACCCTTTTAACTGCTTTTTGTCAACTTCATTCTGCAGTAAATATTGAATATTTATCTAGTAACGACACCCTTTCACCATCCGCTGCAAGTAAATACTTCGTTCTCTTTCCATGTAAATGTGCAGAACTCTTAATTTGTGTAAGTTATATAATATTGTAAATATCTAGAAGTTCGAGATTGTGCAGTTATCTCTTCATAAGTTTGGTATATTCACATTGTTTTCTGAGTTCTCTCTTAAAACACGTCATTTTGCTTTTTCTACATGCTGGCATTCAGTATTATTTTACATTGCATATTAACTAATAAATGAAATAATGCAACGAATGAAAGAAGATTTCCCAACCATATAATACGTGCTATATAAAGTTTATATTTGGTAACAAAGATAATAATTAAAAGTGGAAGAAGGCTCTCGGAAAATTGCATTGAAATTGCTTTTGTAGATGACATCTACTGAAGATAACTTAGAAAGAGCTATTTATGATTTAAGTATAATGGTTACTGAACATAATCTGAGAAAACAAACATAATGGCATCCTGTCAGAGCCAAAATTGTGATTGATAATTGAGGCAGTATTTTTAACACTTAAATGATTTCAGTCTAATTATATAATATAAAATTCAATAACAGCCCGCCTTAAAGCAATATGTGTATGTAACAATATATAAAAGTGTATATTACAGTCATTGAATATATATATAATTATGTACCTGTTTGATAATGTTGGATAATGTATTACGTAATTTAATAATGTAGGAGCTGTGAGAATATAGGTCAAAAGTTGCTAACAATGAGGTAACCTTGAGGCAACAATGAATTGGAAAGTAATAATAGTACTATAATTCTTGGAGCAACAATAATATAATTTTGAGGCAGTTTATAAATAGCCAATGAACAACTAGAAAGGCTAAAAAATTAAATAAAGGTATTCTATTGGAGTAGGATTAGCCAATCAAGAAACTGAAATAGAGCAAATTGTACAAATTCAGAAGTCAGTTGCTAGTAGACAGTGTTCCTAATCGGACGCGAGACGCGTCCTCGAGAAGTTTAATACGTATTCAGTGTGAGACGAAAATTCATTACGACGAATATTATAAAAATTACGTGTTAAAAACTGCAAGTAATTAATAAATAATCTCACAGCTCTCTACATATCAGTGAAGTGTTATTTAATGGTGTCAAGGATTAATAAAAAGGAGTGAAGTAAAAAATTGTAATTTGTGTAAGCCTACATTCTTCAGCCGCATCACACCTTGTTCAGAGATATATGTTTCAACAAATTAATACTGACGCAGCCGAGGCAAACCCAAATATATAATATTTAAAAAACATTAAAATATAAAGTTGAAAGTATAGTTTGGCCACCGGAACTTTGTACAATACGTGGGGTTACAAACTTAAATATTTTAACTACTAATTTTAAAATGGATAGTATAAATATGGACGCTTTAGCTCTTGTAGATATCCAAGCAGGTATAACATCTACTGAAGATAACTTACAAAGAGCTATTTATGATTTAAGTATAATGGCTACTGAACATAATCTGCAAATTTCAACTGAGAAAACAAAAATAATGGCATCCTGTCAGAGCCAAAATTGTGATTGATAATACTCCTGTTGAACAAGTTATGGGCTTTAATTATTTGGCAAGGATAGTTCACAATATGTAGATACAAAACTAAATGTATTTCAACAAATATGTGAAAAAATCAGAAGTTTATCTAGGGAAGTCCACAAAGAAACTCTACTGAAGTGTTATATAGTCTTAGCAGTTCTTCCACTGTTAAAGGGTCTGAATGTTGGACTCTAAATAAAAATTCTTTGAGACGGATAGAAGTTACAGAAATGAAATTCTTAAGATTCGTAGCAGGTTATACCCTAATGGACAAACAGAGCAGTGAAGATTTCAGAGAACAGCTGGGAATATTTAAACTAACAGCAAAAACAGGTACAACCATGTCTGCAGAATGGAATATGATAGGATTCCCCAAAGAGTACTAAATTATAAACCAAGAGGACAACGAAGCCTAGGAAGACCTGCTAGAAGATGGATGGAGCAGCTTTAGTTTGGAGTCGGAACAGATTACCAGTGGTCTAATCCCGGTTTGTATGATGATGGTGATTACATATTAACAGCAGTGCGTTTAAGGGCGACCAGATCCGGAAAACAATGTGCGTTAAAAGGACGGGGCCCCTAACGATTCCAACATAGTATCCTGACGCTGGTTAGCACAGCCTAGTCACTCAAAACAGTGGTCCGGTGGCAATCAGGACAGCTCTCAGGAAGGGGGCCTAGCAGTTCCGCCAAACGCCGGAGGAAAATCTTTCCAGAGCGCAAATTCCATTGTCCCGCCGCAACACGCCAACCGCCGTCGTCTAGTCCTACAACTCTGAAACAGATGAAAGGAAATTATGCCCAGAAAATTCGTGGTAGAAGGTAAACCACTCAAAAGCGCATGGTCAGAGTGGCCGAACCCGAGACCTCCCGAATATGAGGCTCACACGTTCCGCGGAGCCATCTCAGTCAGTAAGAGAGGGGGGGCAATGATAAAGCGCGAACCTTGGGGAAGCGATAGAGAATTTGTAATAAATTAAATCTATATTGAGACATCTAATTGAGCAATACTATAAAGAAAGGGAATGTGTGAGTGCGGGCGTGCGCGCGTGCTCTCTACTTCGATAATTCTTCTACCATTGATAAGCCCTGTCCCTCCCGACAAACATAAACATTAAGACACTTCCAAGGCAGCTTTCCATATTCATGTCATCCGGTTTTAATCGCGTTTCCCGAGGATATGTTTATTGAGGACATAGAGGATTTCTAATAACTTACAGCCCAAAGGGGACACAATTAGATTACCCTTTGTATCACGGAATTTCCCTCTGGTTTCTTTTTACTTTCTCTACTACGTATAGTAAGTAGGGGAAGTATTGTATTCCACTCAAAAATTCGATACCTAGATTTCACCGGAAATACATGTTTTGAGACTCCCTGAATCCAAAAAAAGCATTTTTGGAAACATGTCCGTGTGTGTGTGTGTGTGTGTGTGTGTGTGTCTGTGTGTCTGTGAACAGCATAACTCAGAAACGAACAGTTGGATAAACACCAAACTTGGTATTTAGGTTCAGTATCTTCCAGAGATGCGACACAAAGGTTTTCAAGAAAATCCTTCCACCCCAGAGTACCCTTAAGATGGAACATTTTTCGAAAAGTTTAATTTTCTCAAAAATGGCTAACGATTTTGATTAAAATATCATATGTTTAAGGTATTTTCATGACAAATGAAATGTATATCTCGATTTTCTGGGAATGTCTCCAAAAGTGTTCTTCATTCTGAACGACTTTTGCTTAACTGGTAAACCATAAGAGATAGACAAACGTTTACTGCACAAAAAATGTAGATCGCGTTAAAATACACAATTTATGTCATATACATTTTTTTGTTGTTGAGTGAACCGTTTTCGAGATCTTGCTTGTTATTCCCTTAAATTTTCCAATACTTATACGTTTTCTCAAATTCGTTATTCATTTTTCTTGTCCTGGTAATGCAAAGAGAATGGAATACTCCACATAGCAACCAGCTATTAAACGCTTAAAGCCTAGCAATTCCCCTTGCATCTACAATAAAATTAGCAATAAGATTAACATCTCGATATCTCGATTAACATGAAGCATATGGAGAATAAGCGCTTGTAAAAATAGGTTGTACAAGAGTAGAGAAAGTCATGTGAGTGTAACACAACAGATTTTTTAACGTTATTATCCAGGAGTATACTATTCATGACTATGTCTGTGAACAGCATAATTTAAAACCCAAAGGTCAAGCAAATACCAGACTTGATATTTAAGTTCAGCATCTTCCAAGGATGTTTTCATATGTACAGGCCACAAAGAATGAAACATACCTCATAATTTAAGGTATATGTTTTGTTAGACATGTAAATATTTTCAACACCATCTATTAATCAAAATCATTAGTTGCTTTTGAGAATAAAAAATAACGAAGAATTTTCCATATAAAAAGTAGTATGGGATGGAAGATACTGAACATAAATACAAGTTTCTTTGAGTTGTGCTGTTCACACACGCGGACTTTTTTCTAAGAATGATTCTTTTGAATTCAATAGGCCTCAATACATGTACTTCCGGTGAAATGTTGACATCAAAATTTTGGAAGGAATACATTACTTACTTGTAAATGCTATACGTAGCAAATAACGTACGTCCCATGACTACAATGCGCTCGACCATCAGAGGGCACTTGATAAACTACTTTCTGCTGGGCAAGTGAGCCTATATAACACATTCACTGTGGGAACAATCATGAAATATACTCGTTTCACGGCTAGCAAGTTACAAACAGCTTAGCATCCATATCTTAAAGATCGCATTTGCGAGACTGCTTTATTTAAACTCGGCCTCTAATGAACCCCACTCCACCATGTGCATTTTAATTGAAATTGCTGTCATGTATCAGCACCCCTTATAGCGATCAATGCCAATTTATTACCTCTGTAAGGGGACTTCTGTCATGTTTTGCGGTGGCATACTGTCGAATTAAAACAGTCCGCATGTTATTTTTTTGTCGGTCTCCCGCTGGTATAGTTTATATGGTGAGGTTGTCCTTCATTTTGTTTTTTATTGCAGATGCACTCATATATAGGATGTAACAGGGGTGTACAGAAATGCTTTGGTATCCCTTGATGCTCGTTAATAAATATCTCGTGCAGGCTGTTGGCGAGTACGTTCTCATCAATTTTGCATCAGGAAAGCATGTTGGGTTTACCAAACTTGAAGAGTTCGACTTTAAAATCCATTGTATCCGAGATTACTTTTGGAGACATTCCCAAAAAATTCGAGATATACATTTCATTTGCCATGAAAATATCTTAAAAATATGATATTTTAATCAAAATCGTTTGAGCCCTTTTTGAGAAAATTAAAATGTTCATGTTGCATGTAAAGGTAATCTGGGGTCGGGGAAATTTCTTGAAAACCTTCGTGTCGCATCTCTGGAAGATACTGAACATAAATACCAAGTTTGGTGTTTATCCGACTGTTCGTTTCTGAGTTATGCTGTTCACAGTCTCACACACACACACACACACACACACACACACACACACACACACGGACATGTTTCCAAATTTTTTTTTGTATTCAGGGTGTCTCAAAACATGTATTTTCTGTGAAATCTCGGTATCAAATTTTTGGGTGGAATACAATGCTTCTACTTACTATACGTAGTAGAGGAAGTAAAATATGCAGTTTTCATTAGTGTACCGAAATATTCAGTGTTATTTAATTTGCAAATGAAGCCATGGTCCTCAACAACGCTTAAAACTTTAGCTTCAGTATCTTCTTGCAGCAAACCATTAAAACAAACCATGGTGTATCCAGCGTTGTCACTACGAAGGCATTTTTGTGACCTTCAAAAGATATTCGGACCGTCCCTGACGGTTTTATATATTCTGGAGTCAATACGATGACATACATTCTGTAATGGAAACATGGAATCAGGTAAAATAATACATTAGCATTTTACTTGCTCTACTGTGTGCTTTTGAGGGTCCTGAAATAAAAAACAAGTTTTGGAAAAGGTATTTTTGTGTGTGTGCGCGCGCTTAAACGGCATGACTCAAAAATCAAAAGTGTGATAAATATCAAACTTGGTTTGAGTACGTTCCAAAGGTATTACACGAAAATTCTCGAGAAAATCCCCACCCCAAACAACTCCTTACATGGAAATATTTCGATATTCTTTTATTTTCTAAAAAACGGCTTGAATGATGGTTATTGAGACACAACATACTTAAGATATTTACATCATAAACAAAATGTGTATCGTGAATTTCTGGAAATAGTCTGTGAAGTGCTTTTGATTCGGAAAGAATTTTGTATACTTTGTGTAACGAGTAAACCATAAGGAACACAAAAACGTAAGCACCTTAAAACACACAGTTTATTTTAAGGAAGTTTCTCTGTAGCACGAGTCATTTCCGAGATATTCGTTATTATTGTATGCATTTTTCAACACTTCCTTAAAGTTCTGTGGCTTTTCAGTTGTTTCTTACAGTGTCGTGGAAAATGTGTAGAATTCTAAGCCCAGTATTCAGCGGTAGCTTTTAAACAATTGACTGTCTATTCGGTTTCTTCTATTCCCCTTATATCTACAACGAAATACGTAATGAAACTATTTCTACAAAGGTTTATTTCGATTAATATGAAGTGGATAGAAAAGCAAACGTATGTAGGAATGGTCTGTAGTAGCTATATGAAAATAAATAATAGTGGGTAGAGAGAGTCATGTAAATGTAATGCATGAGTTTTTTTTTTCTGTCGTATTGTCAGTATTAATATGCAGTAGTAGATCTGGTGAGTTAACAGTAGAAATGCACGTAAGTAAATTCTAAAGTAGTTGAGCGGATATTGCAATATAACTGAACATTCATTAACAAAATATATTGAAGAAAAGGATGCTATGATTAATTCTAGACTCAGAACTTACCCTAGTACAATATAAATGAATATCAATCTAATGTGAAACATTCACATGACCTTCTTACCATCTATCTGTATTAGTGGGTGTACAAACTATTCTTAATAAAGCTTATTTTCCTATCACTTCATTTTAAACCAAATAAACCTTTTCAGAAATAGCTACGTCGTACATTTCGTTATAGATACAAAGAGAACAGTGGCAGTCGCTGGTCTTAAAATTCTATACTGTTTCCATTCAATCGCGAGAAACAACTGAACGTTGACAGGACTTTAAGAGAATGACCAAGTAATGAACAATTCGAATCTTTAATAGCGGATACCTCAAAAACGGCTTATGCCACAAAAAAACTGATTTGAAATAAATCGTGTGTTTTAAAAAGATCTACACTTTTTGTACCACGTTTTTGACTATCACTTAACGTTTACCCCTTATACAAGATTGTACAGAATTTATTCCGAATGAAGAGAACTTCATAGGCTGTTCCTAGAAAATTCAACATATACATCTTATTTGTTATGTAAATATGTTTAATATATGGTATTTTAATCGTTAAAAGCCATTATTTATAAAATCAAAATCTTCAAAAAATGTTGCATGTAAGGGTTAGTTGGTTATGTGAGGATTTACTTGAAAATCGTGTCGCATCCTTGGAAGAGAGCGAGGTAGTATATTTGGTAAGTTGGTACTTATCCGACGTTTATTACTTTCTTTACTACGTATAGTAAGTAAAGGAAGTATGTATTTCACCCCCCTGAATCCAAAAAAAAGCATTTTTGGAAACATGTCCTTGAGTGTGTCTGTCTGTGAACAGCATAACTCAGATAAGAACAGTCGGATAAACACCAAACTTGGTATTTAGGTTCTGTATCTTCCAAGGATGCGAAACGAAGGTTTTCAAGAAAATCCCCCGCCCCAGATTACCCTTTACATGGAACATTTTTCGAAAATTTTAATTTTCTCAAAAATGGCTCTAACGATTTTGATTAAAATATCATATGTTTACGATATTTTCATGACAAATAAAATGTATATCTTGAATTTTCTGGGAATGTCTCCAAAAGTATTCTTCATTGTGAACGACTTTTGCATAACTGGTAAACTGTTTAATCTCGATTAATATGAAATAGATGGAGAATAAGAGTTTGTAAAAATAGTTTGTACAACAGTAGAGAAAGTCGTGTGAGTGTAAAACATCGAAATTTTCTTTTGAGTTATGCTGTTCACAGGCATACACACATGGGCAGTTTTCTAAAATGCTTTTTTGTATTCAGGGGCTTTAGAATATGTATTTCCGATTAAATATCGATATAGAATTTTTGGGCGAAATACAATAAATATCTACTATGTATGTGGTATTGGTAGAGTTTGTTTTTATATACAGACTGAACACGAACTGGCAAAATTAAGTTTTCAGGGTCCTCCTCCTCGTAAAAGATGAATATTTCGTGGCACGAATTGTAAGTGTACTGGTTTGCAAGTTATCGCCGTAAAACATTCACCATTTTAAAGACCGTATATAACGCCATAGGATAGTGCGATCCAGCCAGGGAGCCGTGCCAGCTCGCATGGGAGTTATCAGCTGACAATGGCAAGCGTCTAGCGCTAAGCTGTGATGCAGTGTTGCGCCTTTCATTGTTTAAATTTTTGTGACTATAACTTGGTGACTATTATACTTACTCTGTATTCACTCTTAGGTTGATCCGCATCAAAACAAACCCCAGGTGGCCAGTGCACCGGTATAATGTATCCTTCCGCCATTCGCACTAGAAATACTGTCACACTTTCAGACCATGTGGCGAGTACAAGCGGCACGCACTGCAAAAAAAGAAGAGAGTCCTTATTTCGACAACTGAAACGGTGACTGGCATATTCTGTTAAGGGTTAAAGGTGATAAGATTGATAGTTGCAACAAAATAAACGTTTGCACATATAATAATAGTTAATTCTGAAATAAATGAGCGAAAAATAAAGTATTCGCTCTCTGGAAGCGGCACTCTATTAACTGTTGGCGGCTCATTTTAAAAAAGAAACTGTGCACTGTTACGCGAATTGCATTCTTCTTAAAATCACTTCATTCTTGCATCCCTTATTTCATATGATTTCTTCTTTTCCGGGTGTAACCACTTTTCTCGTTTCAGATTTTTCTGCACAAGCACTGTTTATACTTGTACTCGAAACACCAGTTAACTCAGAAGTGAATTTTACCATTTCTTTCGCGGAAAATGTTGGATATTTCTCACGTAGCTTATAATAAAGATTCAATACTATTATTTTTCACCACTAGTTAATGGTTTGCGCAGCTAATGCTTTGCGTAATTTGACGAAAACACATGAGCAAATTCGCCATCCTCCACGATACTAAACACAACTGCTGGTTTCTGACTGTAAACAATATTCTGCGCCTACCTGGATGTCAGTTGACTCATACGAATTGCGTCATGGGACTTATAACTCTGTTTTACGGTATAAATCAGCGTTAAATAAAACCTTAGGTGTTTGTATATAATATACTATTTAAGGATAAATTCATTCTAAAATTCAGAGATTAGCATAGGACTACTTTCCTGAGCGCATTGCTAGCGTGTTGCACCACGGTGCACTGACCACGTGGGTTTGTTTTGCCGCGGATCAACCTAAGAGTGAATATAGTTTAGAACGTATACGATCCAGAAACCTTTTATCTTAATTTTTCGTGGAATAGAGTCCTGGAAAGTTATTGGCTGAATTCGTGAACGTTCTGTTTATGGATATAGATATATGTGCATGCATATATGTGGTTGATATATGTATAATTGTGATTAGTATACTAAATATTTAGTATTTAAGTCTGATTTAAGTACACAAAATTAGTAATACAGTAGTGACACTAAGGGTCGGTTTCATCAAACGCGAGTTACTTTTACTCTCGAGTAAAACGTGATTTATTCGCGAGTAAACCCTTTGAGCGTTTCACCAACAACATACTCTGGAATAAATTGCGTATGCGAGAGTAAATCAGAGAGTAACGTTACTCGGCGAAATATTGTGGAATAGAGTACAGAGTAACTGCTAGCCAGCATTTTACAATGGTTGCACCGCTGCGGGATTGATGCGAATGGTTTTTGAGGAGAGATGAGGACTTTTACCAATGAGACCGAGTACTTTGGTGAATACTGGATCATCACTATGATCTGACCTTGAAGGTCCACCACCTACATATTAGAAGAAAGAATAGAACAAATGCTCACACTACATACTCATGTTGCATATTAAAAAGAAAACAAATGTATCACCTGTCTTATTTGCAGCTATTCTTTTATTAGCTAAATCCTTCTTTGCAGTTTTTTTAGCAGCTCCCAATCCGCCTTTATATTACCTGCAGTTCTGTGTTCCATAGTGGTGCCAGCATTCTCCCATGTATCCTTCTTCTGGAGCATAGTCTTGTTCTCTAACACACTTATAAATGCTTCTAACACAGAAAGCAGTAGGAGTTTTTCAGAAGAATGCCAATTTGGACTTCTCTTTCGCTTTCCTTTGTCTGACATGATTATGTAAACTTAACACACAAAAAGTATAAGTAAACAGGATAATTTCATTTTAACAAAAGTTTAAGTTACATTTTCGAAAATATTAGCTATTTCTACTTACCAGCGCTTTCGTTTACTTCTTTCTCCGTAGCTTTAACCTCTAAAAACTTTCGTTTACTCGTAATAAATTCCTTAAAATGGCGAAAAAGCTGTAAACATTGCTCACAAACTATGAGAAACTTCGCGATCGGCACTTTTCTGGTATAATTATTGGAATACTAACTCGAGAGTACTTTAATCTCCACACAAGCATGGTGAAACGAATACATGCCACTCCGGAGTAACAACCGCCGGGTTAATGCTACTCTGGAGTTACTATTCTAGACTTTAATCGCGTTTGGTGAAACCGGCCCTAAATTGTATTCTTTCATTAATCTCAATATAGACAGTTGAGATTTTAACAATAGGATCAATTACTGACGTTGATAAGAAAATAGGGACTGTCTCATATTAGAAATTGGGGAGGAGTGGGGATGTCGGTCATCTAAGAACAATAATTGAAAGTTTCCCTGATATGCTTTAAAATGTATATAAATATTACTATTTCCAATTAAATTCACAAAATTAAACTATTCTTTGAGCGCTAGTTACCATACTCGATTGAAATGGTCATCACAAACAAATTTCATGACTTTGGATAATACCTCTGTTGCTTATTGCATGTGCTTTGCATGGGCATGCACCAACGTTGATTAAAGCTATTGCTAATTCCCTTTCTCGTATTCATATTTCCCTTTCTGACCACCCCTTTGAACTACTCTACAATGTGACATCACTGACCTCATCTGCCTCTCTCTTCTACTGGTAAAGCCCTCAGCACAAGATAGCGGTTAAAACCGATTTCTGTGAATTCCTACAAAGTTGTGGTGTAGAAAAATATTGGTATGTGAATTCCTACTAAGAGAAAATGATTCCTTCTTAGTACAGACTTGGGATTTAGCAACCTTAATGCAGGCTGGTGTGGTTAAACGATTTGTCATTAATTACTGTTTAAAATAAATAATCAACTGGACACATTCTTAACGTAGTCATAATGTACCTACGTGAACGTTTATTCATCGCCTCTTGTAGCCATTTTATTTCTTCATTCAGGGCTATTCTGTAAGTTTTTGTTAAGGCTGAACAAATTGTTGAGGCCACTAACCGTTGTTCAGCATTCTATAACTTCGTAACAAAAGAAAACTTTGTTAAGAATAAAGACTTGGTTGTTGAACGCAACAAACACAGAATTCCTCTTGCTAACGCGTTTGTATCACTAGATTCGTATAAACGTCGCTTTAATGCTGTAAACGCATGATATAAATTTGACATTTTAATTATAAATGTTTATTTATTCATTGTAGCGTAATATATAAATGTTACGGGTTACGCTTGAGAAAGCAATGTTCCTATAATAACATTGGTAAATGATGTTCCCAACACAATTTTTAAGGTACGAATTTTAATAGCAAAATAAATGCTGTGTAACCTCATATCGTAGTACAAAGTTTGAAATAGTGATTAATATTGTGGTGATTTACATGGTTCACGAATATATTTGCCTCATTTTTAGGTTAAGATTATGAACTGAGTACTTTGAGACCTGCAAAATACTACAGCAATACCTTTTCGTTCCGAGAATTATTTTAAGATAATTTTCAATCTGCCTAAGGGACATTGTGACTGAGTTTTAAGGTGAAAATAACAAAATTTTCGATTTTTTAATTATATCATAAAAATATTCTATAGATCCTCTGAAATTATTAAGGCTAAATATTTTTCAGCACCTGCCATTTTTAAAAGCCCAACGACATGTTTAAATTACCCGTGCGCTCCCTTTTAACCCAACTGCAAATTTATTCCTTACATTTCAGTTTTACTCTGATTTGTATGAAAATTTTCATATATGATCTAAAATGTGTTATTTAAAGATTCAAGCATGCATTTTGCGATTGCTTTATTCATTGGCTCACAAAAAAACAAATAATTTATACTGAAAAACATGGAAAAGTTTAAAATCAGCTTTATAAAAACAAAATATTGTTTCTCTACAACCACTACCTCACTTGAATTAAATATTTATATTTACTTTCATTGTACTAAAATATTAGAAAATGCCACCATTAGACTTCTTTTACAAATTTGAATGCGCAAGGTAGTTCTAAAAAAACTGTATTTTCTTTATAAACTCATATTAAGTGTACACATTTTCAAGTGAATATTTTCAAAATTAAAAATTTTAGAAAATAATCCCAGTGTTACTTAAAGAAGTGCTATTTGCCAGCTTCTCCTAACCAAAGAAAATTGAATTTGTGATGAGGCTGTTGGACGAGGTATACGTTAAAGTTTCAGAAAAATCTACGTGACAACTGGTTTCTTTAAAAAGTATAATTAAAAGCCAAAAACCATAAGTAAATTTAGCAATTATTTTGTATTGATACGAATTAACGAGACTTGAATCAACAAAACATGAAACTGCAATTCCATCTCTTTTGCCTGTCTTACCTAACCTAAAATTAAACTCATTTTACAGGGCCACTGCTACGTAAGTTTTCCCTATAAAAAGAACATAATTCTTTGGTTTCGCAAGGTGTTATTTCTGTTCTAAGCAATGGATGCAAATTTTATAACTCCACTTTTTATTTTTTTGTTTTTTTGTTTTTTTGTTTTTTTGTTTTTTTGTTTTGTTTTGCGTGTGACGTTCTCACAGCACGCTTTGTCTCAATCTCGGTAAGTTAAAGCATCAAAAGCTCTCAGTATTCGGTATTCTGGCGCTGGTGGCGTGAGAAAAACAAAACTCTATCGCAGAGCGCACAGTTTTTACAGATGCTAACAAACCTCTAGAAAACAAATATCGCGCTAACAAACGAGTTACAGAATCCAAATAGCAGCACATTTATTAAGAGCGGTTCTTTAAGCTTAACAAGTGTTAGTCGCCCTCTTAATAACGAAGTTGCAGAATAGCCCTCATTATCTACATGAGTTGTTATTTACAGCACTGCATCGTTTTACGAATTTGTTCGTTTTCTCCACAAATCCTCTAAAAATTGATGACGAAAATTAGCATTTAGATCTACATGGAAAGCTTCACAGGCAGGGTGTAGAAAAAGAACACTACATTTCTGGTGGGAAAATACTCCCTTCATTTGTGTCAACAATATGATAACCAAATGAATCTAGTTTTTGTTCCTGAGGCTTGACAGACATCAAGTCATACTTCCATGGTGAGTTAAGTCTGTAAGGGGCGGCTGACTATTGACTGTGGTCAGTGTGCAGCGTCTTTAACCAGTAAGAAGTTTGTTAACTGCTGTTGAGAGTGAAATGGGAATTGACGTACTTGCTTGTATTGCTGTCTGAATCCCAGACGTTACGGCAGGCTGTAACTTGACGTATTCGTTCAAAAAAATCTAATGTGATACATTCGTACGACTTTCTCTACGCTCTGCCGTTTATTAGTTGGTATACAAATTATTATTTTGAAAGCTTTTCGTTTTAATCGAGTTATACCTTTCCGGAAACAGCCGAATTACACATTTCGTTAGATACAAAGGGAATAGCAATAGTCAAATGTTTAAGAACTGGATGCTGTGTACCAGCCTTACAATTCCATACTCTGCATGCAATCTTGACAAACAACTAAATATCGAAATCACTCGAAAATAATGCAAGTTTACACAATTTGAATCATTAATATCGGTTATCTCGTAAATGGCTGATGTCGAAAAAAAGTTATTTTAATTAAATTGAGTCTTATAAAGATATCTACATCTTTGTGTAATACATTTTCGTCTGCCGCTTAAGATTTACCAATCATACAAGATTATACAAAATTCCTTCCGAATGAAGTAGACTTCACAGGCTATGATTCCCAGAAAATTCAAGGTATAATTTTTATTTGGAATTTAAATATATTTAATATATGGTGTTTTAATCAAAATCTTAAGAGCCTTATTTTAGAAAATAAATTTCGAAAAAAAGTTCCATGTAAAGGGTAGTTTAAGGTGGGGGATTTTCTTTAAACTTTTTGTGTCTCATCTTTGGTAGGTACTGAACCTAAATACCCAGTTTTGCATTTGTCATATTTTTCCTTTTTGAGTTATGCTGTTCACAAACACAGACACAGACCTTATTCTAAAAATTCTTGTCTTATTCAGGGACCACAAAACATGTATTTCCGGCGAAATCTCGGTATTGAATTTTGAGTGGAATGTAATACCTCCTCTACCTATATATACGCGATAGAGAAAGTAAAAATTCACCAAACCTTATAATTTTAATCAAAGATAAAATGTTTAACCACACTACCCTGTATTAAAGTTGCAGAATGTTTCAGCAGCCTAAAAGGTTGTAGGAACTAACATATTCCATTTATCCAGTATTATAATGCATATATCCCCATTCTTCAGAAATTTCTATGCTATGATTTTGTAGGAATTCACAGCGACCATTCATTCATGTACCTGGTGTGTTTTGTTGAATGGGATGAAAGAACAGCTACGTGTGTTATACTTTGGTAACCCCTAACGTTTACTTATTAAACGTTCTAAAATATTAAAGCAGCAGAAATGGGGCGCATTATTATGTAGATCAGATAAGTTATGTGCACTCCAATACAATATGATTTGCCCTGTGTTTTAATTCCCCTCATAAATTTTTACTTCAGATCCACAGTAGTGAAAAATATTTAAGCGATTGAGCAACGTCACTTCCTATCGTAGTATTTTAGTATAAATTAAAATTTTTATTGCCAGAACGGATACATAAGTTCAAGAAAAATAACACTTTGTGTGCACCAGCAGTTTTTGCTTTCTCTACAGTTCACCTAATGTGCAGAAAGTAATCCTTCAACCCCTGAATAAAAGCCAAAATATCTTATGTGTTACACTCACATGACTTTCTCTACTCTTGTACAAACTATTCTTACAAACCACTATTCTCCATATGCTTCATGTTAATCGAGATGTTAATCTTATTGCTAATTTTCTTGTAGGTGTAAGGGGAATATGGTAGGTTTTAAGCGATAGTCAAATATTTTAAGCGCTAGTTGCTATGTGGCGCATTCCATTCTCTTTGTATGTCCAAGACATAAAAAAATGAATAACGAATTCCCATTTGAGAAAAAGTATTGGAAAACTTAAGGGATAACAAGCAATATCTCGGAAATGGTTCACTCAACAAAAAAAAATTTTAACGCGATCTACATTTTTTGTGTGTTTACCAATTATGCAAAAGTCGTTCACAATGAAGAATACTTTTGGAGACATTCCCAGAAAATTCAAGATATACATTTTATTTGTCATGAAATTATCTTAAACATATGAGGTTTTAATCAAAATCGTTAGAGCGATTTTTGAGAAAATTAAAATTTTCTAAAAATTTTCCATGTAAAGGGTAATCTGAAGTGGGGGTATTTCCTTGAAAACCTTGGTGTTGCATCTCTGGAAGATACTGAACCTAAATACAAAGTTTGGTGTTTATCCGACTGTTCATTTCTGAGTTATGCTGTTCACAGATACACAGACACACAAACACATAGACACACACACGGACATGCTTTCAAAAATGCTTTTTTTGATTCAGGGGGTCTCAAAACACATATTTCCGGTGAAATCTCGGTATCGAATTTTTGGGTGGTGTACAATACTCCCCCTACTTACTGTACGTAGTAGAGAAAGTAAAAAATCATTTGATAGGTTTACTTCGCATAACTTTCCCTACCATTATTTCACAGGGATCCCTAATATCCTACCATTCATTTAAAAAGTGATTCTGCGGTCTGTAAAGTTGTTTGCTTAGAAATTATATCAAATTAGGCTATAAGGTTTGTAAATTAATTTTTTTTCGTCCATGCCTATGAAACAGCACAAAAAATGTAGATGGCTTTAAAACACTCACTTTATTTCAAACAACATTTCTGTAGCATCAGCCATTTCCGAGATATCGTTAATGTGGCTTTTAATTCTCGACACTGCGTAATTTTTTGTAAAGTCTTGTCGCTATTCACTTGTTTCTCGCGATATCAAAGAAAGAGTATGGAATTTCAAAGCCATAGCGAGTCGGTTTTAAACACCTGAATAATGATTCGGTTTCCTATGTCCCTCTTTTACCTACAACTAAATGTGTAATGAAACGATATCTACAAATGTTTATCTCGATTAACGCGAAGCAGATAGAAAAATAAGCTTGCGTAAGCATGGTTTTTAGAAGCTAGATTAAAATAAATGGTAGTGGGTAATTTAAATAATATTTTGCCTTTTCTACGTAGAATTCAGAGGTGGGCAGAATACAATCTTGCGTCCACAACACAACGCAACGCAACCTTCAGAAGAAACACGAAAATATGGAATGCTGCGGGGAAAGGGAGAAGTTACGGTTACACAGCTCCTACGGTGACAATTGATAGTAGTTTAGGTCACTGTTATGTTGGGTTTAAGCTGACTTTCTACATTTTTTGAAGGGTTTTCCATTATCGAGATAAATTAATATTATTAAAACTGAGAAGTGGTTTCAGAAATTCACCGTCCTGAAAACGTTTTAGGGCTGAGCGATCTCCCAAGTAAGCACGTAACTAGCATATTTAGTTTTGTATTTACACTCATCAATTTTCGGGAATTCCTGTACAGAGTTCTCCTGCAATAGTTTCTAATTCCTAAAACAAATAAAAAATAAATAAATTATTATTATTGACTGCAGTAACATCCCCTTTCAACACATACTTTTAATTTCACCATATGAAGCATGACATGGATTTTAACTCTGAATATGCCATGTAATGTTTTTTTAGCAAATTATACGTTTCACATTCTCTCCTTCTAAACAGCAAAAAACCTCATCCTCCTATTCGGCAGAAATTTCCATTTTCCGGAAAACCGTGGTTTAGTAGACAATGCTAGCAGGAAATCCACCACTGATAGGTTTACTTCCTACCACTCTCTCGCCTCTAGCATCACTGACACAGGCTCTGTGAGCTTACATCGTATTACGTTGAGTCTTTGCCCATCTTTGAGTACATAGTAGGTAGAGAGTGTATTCAATCCCACATAAGAAGTTGATACCGAGATTTCACCGGAAATGCATATTTTGAGGCACCTTGAATCCAAAGAAGCATTTTTAGAAAAAGGTCCGCGCGCAACTGTGTGTCTGTCTGTAAACAGCATTACTAAAAAAATCTAACGTGAAACAAATACCAAACTTAGTATTTCAGTTCGGTACCTTTCAAAGATGTAACACAAATATTTATTAAAACTTCCCCACCCCAAACTATCCTTTACATGGAGCATTTTTCGAATTTTTTGATTTTCTAAAAGTGGCTATAACATTTTAATACAAATACCATATATTCAAGATATTTAGATGACAAATAAAATGTAGGTATATCTTTAATTTTCTAGATATATTCTGTGAAGACCTCTTCATTCAGAAGGATTTTTTTTAGAATTTTGTATAACTGGTATACGTTAAGTGATAGACGAAAACGTACTACAAAAAAAATGTGGATCTCTTTAAAACACACAGTTGATTTCAAAATAACTTTTCCGGGATATCCGTTATTAATGGTTCGATTTCTTTAATCCATTTGTCATTCTTTTAAGTCCTGTCGAGTTTTAGTTATTTCTCGCGACTGCATGGAAACAGTATGGAATTTTAAGGCCAGTACATAGCGTCCAGTTCTTAAATATTTGACTATTCCCTTTGTGTCTATAACTAAATGTGCAATGTAGCTTACAAAGATTTATCTCTCTTGGAATGAATTAGGTAGAAAAATAAACTTCCCTAAGAATAATTTGTGTAACCATTAATAAACGATCGAGGGTAGAGAAAGTCATGCGAATGTAAACATCAGTATTCTTAACTTGTAGTGTTTTAAAGTTTGATGCTGCAGCATCTAGAATTCTGTAAGAGCATGGATAAGAGCCGCGAAAGCCTTAGAAATGTATAAAAATAATACTTATAGTATGAAATTATATGTTAATACAAAATTATAAATGTGGATTTATTCAGTATACATTTATATGTAACATAGCATGGAATAAGTGGGTTTAATTCCATTTGAAAATTATTTGGATTTTGTTGCATTTATAGTGTTTGTTGCTTCTCCAGGATTTCTTCCCCCATAGAAACTCAGGCTCTCCGGCTTAGAGCTGTTTACACAAATGAATAGATGGGTTTTGATCTTGAGGAAGAGCAATCACAGCAAACGTTTGGATTTTGAGCCTCCCCTTTTGACCTAGTGCAGCCCAGTTTGCGGTACGCGCAAAGCTCCTTGAATGGGATGTACCTTGTTTGACATTCCCTTTGTAGCCACAAGAGTGCAGCGTAAAGCGAGAATACAAATGAACTGGCGCACAAGCTTGTTAGAAAACGTCCACAGAGCGTCCTCAAGATGAAGCTGTTTTTCTCATCAAATAAGGTGGTTAAAACGAGATGTCTCTTCGTCTCTTGTGTTAGCTACGTGCGTCTGGAACTGAAGCTTGAACTCCAAAATTATAAGTATATTGAGCTTTTCTGTTCATGTGGTACTTCAGTAATACGCCCATTGCGTTTTACTTATTAAGTCATGTGTATTTATTTTTCGACGACAGTGCTTTTAATTCATTCCGTGCATTTTGCATTTTTACCGCAGACGTTAATAAAACATATTTGATCTTCCAAATATTTATATGTGTATTTATTGTTGCAACATGTAGCATAATAATTAAGACTGGAGGTTTAGACAGAAAAAAACATTATATAGAGACAGTGTCAGGTTACGAAGTTTAGATAGATTTTTTTCGTCCTGAACCAGCTTATCTGTATTTGCAGTAGCTGGGCAAGTCCATTATATTCTGAGAGGAGCTTTGAATTAGTAATAACAGAGAAGCAGGCGCGTACACAACGTGAGATAAGGTGAAATTGCCACGTGTTACCCATTCCTGTAAATATTCCCCCGAATTTGGAAATTGCGGTACTTTGAGGAGTCATGATTTACTCTGCCGTGCGTCAGATATGCAGTTAAATTCATATGTTATTAATTGTAAATATGCTTATGAAGATAAATCCTATAATTATTCATTAAAATTGTGCAGCAACTCATGCGCAAGGAATAATTTATCTTGAACGTGTATTGGAGAAGAAGCAACTAAAGGCTTATTCATTACGCGTTTTAACGCTGTGATGCCGGTTTAAAATATGAGAATAAACAAAATATACTGCCACATGAGAATGACCCCAAATGTATTTATACGTAAAAACATAAAATTCCTTAATTTTGTCATTTTTGTCCAAAAATTCAGTCGCAGAGTCTCTTAAATAAAGCAACTGGTATATTATTAACTGAAATATTTTATGAACTTTCAACATGGAAGCATAGACTTTGTAAAATTACGCGTCAAACTTTCGTTATATAACGACATATGTTGAGCCGGTTCAGACCAGCTTTATTCACATATAAAAACACAGTAAACTTAATTGTTTTAACTTTTTTAACTCTCTTTTTCCCAATATTCCTCGTTCAATTATATAATGTGTGTTGGGAGGGTAAAAGGATGTAAAGTATCAGGAAAACATTTCCTCCGTAACAACTAGAATTGCCGTGTTTCTTCTTCTTCTTGTTCTTCACTTCAGGAGTTAGGCATTTCTGGCTGTTCCATCTTCGCATTCCATACATTTCCATCTTTTCTAGGACGCCCTAGTCTTCTTCTTCTTCTTCTTCTTCTTCTTCTTCTTCTCCTTCTTCTTCTTCTTCTTCTTCTTCTAGGATTGTTTCTTCTAAACAAGGTCGGCATTTTATCCTCTCTCATTGGTTCACGTGTTCTTTCCATATCCGTTTATTTTTTTCTAATTGTAATTTTGCTAGTTCGGTTCCTCTCGAACGTTCAGGTTCTTGTTAAATCTCGTTTGCTGTGCTCCTTAGCCCTTATTAAAAAAAAATGTCATTTCTGCTGCCTGTATTTACTTTCGTCTCTTGGAGTATCCAAGATTTGCTTCCATTCATGAGCACTGTCACTGCCATAATTTTATAAAACTTTTGTTTCTTTCGTTGTTTTGTTATTTAATGTTCTTGCTATACTTCCACATATCTGTTGAAATTTATTTGCTTTCTTTTCTAAGTCATTAACTAAACAAAGCATATTTTACAATCTAAGTAGCTGAATTTTTAGGCTTTTGTTTATCATTGTTTTGTTTTTTATGTTCTTGAATATTTCCCTCAATGTGCCGTTATTTTTGTTTTCGTCGTGGATATTTACTTTCTCTACAACGTATAGTAAGTTGGGGAAGTATTGTATTCCACCCAAAAATTCGATAGCGAGATTTCACCGGAAATACATATTTGAGGCCTCCTGAATCCAAAAAAGTATTTTTGGAAACATGTCCGTGTGTGTGTCTGTCTGTGAACAGCATAACTCAGGAACGAAGAGTCGGATAAACACCAAACTTAGTATTTAGGTTCAGTATCTTCCAGAAATGCGACACGAAGGTTTCCAACAAAATCCCCCACCCCATATTACCCTTTACATGAAACGTATTTTGAAAATTTTAATTTTCTCAAAAATGGGTCTAACGATTTTGATTAAAATATATGTTTAAGATACTTTTATGACAAATAAAATGTATATTTTGAATTTTCTGGGAATGTTTCCAAAAGTATTGTTCATTGTGAACGACTTTTGTATAACTGGTAAACCATAAGAGATAGACAAAATTTTACGACACAAAAAATGTAGATTGCGCTAAAATACACAATTTATGTCATATAAATTTGTTGTTGTTGAGTGAACCATTTTCGAGATATTGCTTACCAATTATGCAAAAATTCATTCAGAATGAAGAGAACTTTTGGGGAAATCCCCAGAAAATTCAATATATATATTTTATTTGCCATAAAATGTCTTAAAAACATATGATACTTTAATCAAAATCGTTAGAGACTTTTTGAGAAAATGAAAATTTTCGAAAAATGTTCCATGTAACGGGTGGTTTGGGGTGGGGGATTTTCTTGAAAACATCCCTGGAACATATTGAACCTAAATACCAAGTTTGGTGTTTATCCGACTTTTCGTTTTTGAAATATGCTGTTCACAGGCAGATAGACACACAAGACATACACATGGACATGTTTCCAAAAAGCCTTTATTTTTTATGTCCTGGACATGCAAAGAGAATGCAGTGCTCCAATAGCAACCAGCTCTTAAAAGGTTTGACTATCGCTTAAAGCCTACCATATTTCCCTTACACCTACAAGAAAATTAGCACTAAGATAGACATCTCGATATGTCAATTAACATGAAATGCATAGGGAATAAGCGTTTGAGAAGTGGATTGTACCAGAGTAGAGATAGTCATGTGAGTGCAATATATCAGATTTTTTTTAGATTATATTCCTATAAGATACATTTTATAAACGGTAGGTATAGAGACTCGCATTTAAGTATTGACGTCTATTTAGTTGTTTGCGTTGGTTTGCCTCTTTCTTCCATGTCTTAATCAGATCGTCCGTACATACTGGATGATGAAAAACAATGTGCAGAAATTTGTGGAGTAGAAAGGCAATATCAAAATAATTTTTTGAGGATGGATACAGGGACACAGAAGCTTTATTACTGCGCTACATGGATCAACATTAAATCCATATGTTATAGTCTCTGATTGTGAAACATATTTGTGGTGTTTGGATGTAAACAAAACGCACTCTTATACATTACTAGTCATTGTTACTAGGTGTGTCTGATGTGCAGTTTACGCGATGGTACGATAATACCGAAATTCAGTGCAAAGAGTACATACAGATTCTTGTAGCGCTCCTGTTGTACTGCATCTTCGACTCTATGCTCTTAACCTCAAACTGATTAGTTTAGTATTGTCTTTCTACTCTACATTTCCATGCTTTATTTTTATATTAGACGCTTTGTTGCGAATTGATTAGTATCACATGTTAGTAATCGCTTCTGTCCATTAACGCGGTTTAAAGGAGAATACAGCTGTTTGCCTGATTTAATCACAACTGTTGGTGCTTAAATGGAGAAAAAAGGGGCATATGGACGGGGTACGTAAGATTTCAAAGCAACAGCATACGAAACTTATGATAATCTTCCATCTGGAAGCTTTAATTGTTGCACAACCGTCTATTACAACGCAAGCATAGTAAAGGGCCTTACAAGAGAAGCCATAAAAAGTAATCCCCAGCACCAAGCACGTGGCTCATGGTCTGAAAAGAGACATTGGTGACATTAACACCCTAGTGCAGCGATCGTCCCCCTTTTTGGCGGGTGTTAATATGGCATTATCGTTATTATGTTAATCCACTAGTTACAAACCAGAATCATTATTAACACAAGGCCGTTACCGAGCCGCAAACCAAAGCGCGATGTGGCAAATCCAAAGCTTAGGAGGCAAACACAGAGCGACAACTAACGATGGACAAACACTAATGCGGTATTCTGAACTTGTGTTTGTAGACAGCATGTCCTTTTATGACAGCTTCTTCGTCAAAAGTTGTAGATGTTCTTCTGTCAAAATGATTAGATTAAATTTAACGGATTCCTTATTAAACTAGCCAGCACCGTAGTTTTATTTTAAGCAGAAAATAACATTAAATACATCTGCAGTGCAAATTAAGAATATTTACAGTATTCGCATATATAGTTTCTTGGAAATTAACCAAAGCAAACATATGAAACGTGTAACGCATGCGTTACTGCCAAAATTGCAATGATAAAGGAATTTTTAATATGAAAACTACCAATAAAAAAGAAAGAGCAGGAGATAGCATGACTAAGAGCGGGAGTGTGGATGTTAAAAGGTCAAAGAAATGGCTGTCCACAAAGTGAATGTCCATTATGTGAGGGAAAAGATGTGTAACTCATCTTTAGTAGTTGAATGCAGGGAAACACATTTCGAGAAAAGAAAGTTTATGGTTAAGAATGAATAGGAAATTTGTCATAAATCAATTTTTAACAGAAGCTGTAAAACATAGGGCAACATTTATAAAAAGAGGCTAGGACGAACTTCAGTGAGCAGTCCAGTACATGTACGTAATGTCTTTAATGAATTAATAATTATAATAATAATTAATAATAATAATAATAATAATAAGTGAAGCGGGTGCGGGGATATCATACTACCTCACTGGGAGAACGCACATTGTCGCACAAGAAATGCTCTCATTAGCTCATTTTCTAACTGGCTCACTCGCGAGAATGCTCGTTTATATATCCGCTGGAATTTTCCACGGCGTTCTAGAATGTTTGATAGGAGAGGTGAAACTTTCCGAAGATTCTGGTTATCTCTCGATGGTGTTTCTGGTGTTTAGATGAATAAGCAATTAATGATTTTATATCTACTTGACGTAAACATATTAAACTAACTAAAAATCCTCCAATCAATCTAATAGATAATCAAAATATATTAGTTAATACTCCAATTCTCACTAAATATTCATGCACTCGTAATAAACTGGTGTTTACGCTTGGAGAGAGCGCCATTTATCTCTCCTTATCTCGCCGGCTGGTCGGCGCCATCCAAAGGATAGCTCGGCAGTAGCTGCGTCACAACATTAAGGAAAGTACATAATGGATAATACTGTAATTATCGACGGGAATGTATTAATAAATAAAGACATAAATAAATAACAGTAAGGTACAGAAATATATAATTGCAATAAATAATTTACGTATATTAAATTCATTGTATACAGTAATAAGTTTAAGTTGAAATGTTTTCCGGAAAGATGGGGCTAATTAGGCATTCGGGTTAGCCAAAGTCATCAATGAGCGGAGGAGGATCGAAAACATTAGCTTAAGAATTTCTGGGAAGGCAGTTTAGAGTTAAATTCAGTACGTTGCACAGGCAGGTAGGCCAATTCAGGAAATTAGAGAGTGAACTTAGCTAAACTTCTCAGAAGTTTAGCTAAGTCCCTAGTAACAGTGACTAGGTAACGTATGAATACGATAGAATGTTGGTGGGAATAACTCTAAAGTGGGCGGCGCTAAAATTAATAACTGTTCGTGCATTCTGGCTCTGAGGGTTACTCTCTGCTCTGGACCATCATTGGTACGCATCGACGTTAGTACACACAGTTGTGTACACATTAGCGACTTTCTCACTGGTACCAGCAGCGGTACTAACATGTGTGATTTTAAACGCCCTTTTGTGATTTAAGGTTCTGCGGCTAGCATGAGGTCAACAGTTTAACGAACGCAGGGCGAGTTACGCTTCTAGTTTCTTTTATTGCGCAAACAGTTATTTCCAAGCGTAACCTTAATGCTGCAAAAGTTATCAGGTATAATAATTTAGTTGTAATAGTTTCGAGTGCTACAATTCAGATTCAGTATATTTCTTCATTTCAAACGGCCGGCAACTCAGTTCAAGAGCTCAAATATTATTTCCCCATACATTTCTCATGCTTTAAACTGTATTATTTTTAACAATATACTCACGCATACACTGAGGGAAAATACACATATCTCTACCATTGGAGCAGCCGGCATCAGAGTCAGCAGCAGATATTGGAGACAACGAGAAAAGGTGGCAACTACATTCCTGTTTCAAATTCTCGCATCTTCGCAGCTTTACAAACGCAACTTCACGGAATTCTATAACTAAGCATTCATTAGAAGCTTTATGACAGAGCGTGCGATAGATTTATCAATTCAATATTTTATAACTCCATGTAATAATAAAACCGAATAAAAATACATATCTAAGCCTTCATCTGCCAGGGGAGCCACTGAACTTGCATGCAATTTCTGTAGTGTAGTGGTTATGCTTGACGTTAATAATGTGAGTAATCGAGATTAGGTATCACAGCATGAGTAGTGATTTTGGTTCCTTCTTATTAATCCTTAAATATTTTATCGTATACTCATTCATTTGCAATTTTGTCGAAGACCATAATTATTACGCTTTATACTTTACATATATTACCATGATATGCGCCCAAATACGCAGAACTGCCTAGACACCACCTGAGATGTGTTCTCAAAATAGCAAAATGCTACCGTTAAAATTAAATAAAGTTCTGTGGAATCTCATAGATTTACAAAACATACTATCACAAAATGCAACCTCCACACTGATGGATACGCTTGCAAAATGTAAAATACACATATTCACCAATGTCTTTTATACTTGTATTGGACTGGCGGAAGGCGCAGATTGGAACTTCGATTGTTTACACTTTCGGATGTGATCTGAATATATCAAATATCAGCATGTAAATTTTACATTTAATGTAATTAACTTTAATCGCAGCAGCCTCCAACAACACACAAAGGATGTTAGTAATGAATATCATTTGTGAATGGTACATAAGCTTTCTTTATTTCTTTTTTCTTGTGTGTATATAATACAGATTACACCAGTCTGCATTTTCAAATTTTTTCAGACGATTTCTTAAAAGTAGGTGTTCTTGAATCAAATTTTTATGCTGATTTCATAAATAACTTCCGTTTTTTCTATCACGTCAGGTTTTTACACAAAATAAGTAATGTTTTGACAATTTTACTAATGAGTGTAGAAAAGTATTCATATACCATTTCACACAAGGTAAGTTTTAATTGAAGAAACATTTTAAGAATGCTCTCAAGAACTTCCCTAATTTATTTCATGACTACATTTTAAAAGTGTTTCATTTAATTTTTTTCAAACTTTCTCTTCTTGGACTTCCTTGCAGATTCTTGAAGATGACTGTCCCTCCTCAACAACCAACAGTAGTCGGTCACCATAGTTTCACTCCATCTCCCCTGATACCTCCTCTCAATTTCCTTAATATCTTGGTGAAAACGTACAACCTGCTCTTCACTATAATGTTCCAGATGTTCTGGAAAGTAGTGGATATGTGAATGCAGAAAATGCACCTTTACACTCATGTTAGAACCCATCTTTTTGAAATTTTCCAACATTGTTTCGACAATGGCCTTGTGATTAAGATCTTTGTTATCGCTTAAGAAGTTTTTAGTAACTGTTCGGAAGGCGGTCCATGCTTCTATTTCTTCCTCATTCATTGTCTTCTCAAAATCGTCATCCTTCATCAATTTCTTTATTTGAGGACCAACAAAAATTCCAGCCTTTGTAATGAAGGGAAACTTCTTGGAAAGGTACTTGAAGCAGGGTCCATCCTGTGGTAGAGCCCTTACAAATTGCTTCATCAAGCCCAATTTTATGTGTAGTGGCGGAAGTAATATCTCTATATTTTTGAAGCGAAATTGTGAAAAAACTGTACGTGATAGAATAAAGCTAAAAGCAGTTCTGAAATCAGCATAAAAAAGTGAGTCGAATCACGTATTACTTTTCAGTCATCCAATACAATGCAGACTAGTGTTATTTAATATATTGTTTTTGTTAAATATAGCTTTTGATTGTATAAAATGCTTTAAAATAAATATCAAAACCTTAATAGTTATTTATGCAACGATCCCATGATGGGAGTATTAAGACGCGAGTGACGAGAAACAAAAACGTCACGATCGTCTTAATAAGCATTATATGAGAGTTGCATACAATAGATTTTCTACGACATTTAAATACACAATAAATGTTTAATATTCAGATGCATACGAAAGAAAATAAGAATGGGATAAATCAATTTTAGATGCGCTTCGATAACAAGTGAATATCGATTCAAGGTCGCAGGTATTAATTTTACAAGATGGAAACAGAAATGTTTATTTGTGAATTTCAAGAGGTAGAATTTAGTTTCACTCCTTCTGATATCCTGGAGGAGGAGAGGAATGTAAGCAAGAGCTTGCTTCTTAAAAAATCAAAGAAAATATAAGTAAAGTTTTATGACAAGCTCATGGTTTGGCGAGTAAGAAAAAATGCAACTTCAGTGTCAGAATGCTCGTAGTTTGAAGTAGGTATACTCTTGGAGTTTAGTTTAGTTAATTTATTTACTTAGCCTCACTCTTGGGAAGCCAACTTGAAGATATTGTCTTTATGTTGGAGTTTTGTTTATTTAGCTCCACGTATGGACGTCAATTTGTTTGTTACGTAATATGCTACTACGTATGTAAAGCCGATTTGAAGATGTTATATTTTTGTTGTTACGCTTCAAGTTTAAAAAATATTAATTAACTTTGTTATTAAACTGCTTCTATGGATATTATTTATGTTTATGTTTGCCTCGGCTGCTTCAGTATTGTTTTAGAGTCGTGTATCTCTTAGACAAGAATGTAGGCTTACACAGATTTTAAGTTTAAATTCACTACTTTTTATTTATCCTTGACACAAATTAAATAGCACTACACTGATATCAAGAGCTGTGAGATTCTTTAATTTAATATCTTGCACTTTGTTAACGCATATACATAATTTTCGTTTCATACGAGTACGTAATATTTTTTTAGAGAACACATCTTCCATCTGGTCACTACCAAGATCTACAGACAACTGAAAGATTTCAACCGTACAAACCCGTAAACTTTTGTATTTCAAGTCTCTGATTCGCTAATCTTAGTCCAATAGAATACCTGCATTTATTTAAAGCTTTTTCTAGCTGTTGATTGGCTATTTTAAAAACTGTCACAAGATTTACGTTATTGCTGCCCTAATCATGACTATAGTATCCAAACTCTCAAACTTATTATTGTCTCAAGGTTACCTCATTATTACCTCATTGTTAGCAACTTTAAACTTATTATTCTCACAGCTCTTACACTATTAAACTACGTAATGCATTCGCATAACATTATTATTATATTTTACAATAATATAAGCATTTGCAATGACTGTTACATACATTTTTTTTACAAATAATTACATACATATTGCTTCAAGGCGGGCTGTTATTGAAATTATATATTATATAATTTAATTAAAATTATTCAAGTGTTAAAAATACTGCCTCAAGTTTACTTTGAAGAAATGTCAAAAGCAATGAAATCCCCAACTTTGTGGACAAATTATTCGGTATTGAGGACTACTCGAAACGTAAAACATGGAACTGATATATCCAAGTATAAAAAGTTGTATTACCTGTTAAAACAGAAATCGGTATGGTACAGAGGGAAAAAAACAAAGCCATTTTCGACAAAGAAATTAAAATCTTCATTGATTAAACACCTGACAATACGTATCTATTGATAAAGGTATGTGAATATAACTATTTCAATTGCTTTGAGTAGGACAGTGCGCAAGCGCGAAAATTTCATTTCGATACAGATTTCTAACAGCAAATGAACACATTTAAGTATAGGAATCGAAAAATACCATTATATTATATTCTGTTATACTATCAACCGTGTCTAAGGGGAATATTAAAAACCCTATCCCGCCTATGTTAAAATCTGCTGCATCCTTTATCCATTACCTTATAAAGTGTTTTAAAAGATCACATTTAAAAGCTTAAAGGATACAGATGCATGCCGGCTGGCGCCGCGGTAACCTATGCGACTCGCTTTATGAATTTCGGGTTCAAAACTCGGGGCTGACCAACCTGAACTAGGGATTTGCGCGGTTTTCCTCGTTCGCTGGGCGAAAGCTGGTTGGATGATTTGATCTGCGAATTTTTCTATCATAACTTTCATCACTAAATTTCATTTTCTTCTACTTCATCGCCATACCAAGCATTGGCTGATCACCCATCCTGGATATGCTATGATCCAGCGTTTGCTTGCTCCTCGACAGGCCACTGACCCACAGCATTTGCTTGTAAGGTCTTGGAGTGTTAGTCCTACAACGAGGAGTGTATTCCGATAAAGAAGAAGTTTATATCTCCATTATACTTTTTTAAATAAAATTGATCATTATTTTTAAATAAGTATCTCATTAACAGAAAATTAGATTTATAACAGCACTTAAGGACTGTTTCCATCATCTTAAAATTTAGTTAATCTTCAATAGTTACTGAGAAAATGGGCTGATTATATCAGTACATATCATTTACAGAAAAACTTGTTCAAATTAAATATGGAAAAATAAATTTGCATATACAGGATGGACCATTTAAGTTGAACTGTACAATATCTCCAAAACTAAGCGTTGCAGAAAGAAATGTCTGCAATAAAAGCAGCTTGATATTATGGGAGAAAGTAAATGACATTAATTGTGTTTTGTTTGGAGGACGTTATGATAGTCATTTTAGGATCAATTTAATTTTTTAAATGGCAACCTACAATTACCTACAATGACCATCACAACTTTCTCCAAACCAAACACGACTAATAACATTTACTTTCCCTCATAATATCAAAATCTTTTACCAAAGGCATTTCTTTTTACAAAGCTTAGTTTTGGAGACATTGTACAGTCTCAACTTAAATAGTCCACCCATGTTTTGAAAAAACAGAAGCTGGCGTATTTAACAGTGGTACCAATTTGTAGAGCATAACCTCCCCTAAAATATATTTCTCTACTTCAAAGTATTTAGGGGTTATAACTTTTTCTGTTAAGTGCTGCAGAATTCATAGCACAAAATGGCAGATGGAGTATCATTTTGAAGCCGAAATTATAAAGTCAATAATTATCTAAATAATCTGGGAAGGGTAGCGAAACAAAATAAATAATAAAATATTTAAAATCAGTACATGCATTAAAAGAAGAAGCATTGGGAAAATTGTTGACTGTTAAAAGCGACAGAAAGACCAGACAGGCACAGTTTAGCTAATTTAGGGACCAGCCCCAGGTATAAAGGGTAAAATAGCTGAAGCCAGTTTCTCTTTGAATTAATGGGTGCAGTTGCACTGGCCGGGATGTGAAGGTCATTATAAGCTTCATGACGCTCATTTTGCTGCAAATTTTAAGGGGAGTGAGGGGAAGTTAGGAGTCCTTTCTTTGTATCGCGCGTGTGGTGAGAACATTCTCGCTGGAGCACTCTGGGAGTGCGGAAGAACGGTCCCGTCGAGGTCCGAAGACTGGGTGCGAACTTGCAAGAGGGTCGAACGATCAGATGTAATTGATAATCTTCGGCCTTGGAAAAGTCACAGTAACGTCGTAAGAATTTAAAAGTGATCGGCGAATCTTAAGTCTTATTTTAATGGTGAATAAAAGTGTTCCAAGAAAGCGTTCGTGTTTCCATGCACATACACTCACGCATACTCAGTGATTAAGATCGCATGCTCGAGCAGCCTTGGAAAAGTATAAAAAAAACAACTAGGAGGAGAAACGCAGCAATCGTGAGGCAAAGGTATTGCTTCATTGTTGGAGGACGTAGTGTGGCTGCGTCAATTTATAATATAGGTATTGTGTCTACGATGAGAAAATATATATATATATATATATATATATATATATATAACATTAAAGAGAACGTTTCAATTTAAATACTGCACAGAGAGCCAGAAATGCCACTTTTTTGGGAAGTGCAATTTAGGCTCCTCTTAAGCATGGCTGAATGGCAATTTAATGGTGTATTTAGATATTTATTTAGGGTGTTCGAGTTATGCGCAGGAATCATCTAATTCTAGTGAAATAAATAAAGGAAATGTGAGGTTGCAATGGGGAGAGAAAGTTGTGCGAGTGTGATAAATCAGACTTTTATTTGTTATGCTACTTCCTTCATACTTTTTAGAGATTGAAATCCAAAAACCGAATGCAATTTTGAAACTTAGTTAACCCCTTTTATGACTACCTTTTTATTTTATTTCTTTTCTACAGATTTCGTTTTGGCTTCACATTTTACACTCTTCATTTCTGGAAAACTTGATGTGTTACATTCACATGTCTTTCTCTAGCCTCTGTCACTATTAGTGGGTATACAAATTATTCTCTCTAAAGTTTATCTTCCTATATACTTAATTTTAATCGAGATAAATCCTTCCGGAAATAGCTGTATTACAATTTCGTTACAGATAGAAAGGGAACAGCGATGATAAGATGTTTTAGAACTGAACGGTGTACGCTGACCTCAAAAACAAATGTCATACTCTTTCCATAACATCGCGAGAAGCACCTGAAAATGACAGGACTTGAAAAGAATGGATTAAGTATTGGAGTGATATCTCGGAAATGACTGGTGCCACGAAAAAAAATTGAAAATGAATTGTGTGTTTTAAAAAATCTACATTTTTTTGTGTAATGCGTTTTCGTCTATCGTTTTAAAGTTTACTAGTTATACAAGATAATAGAAAACTTCCTTCCGAATGAAGAGGACTTTACAGGTTATTCCTAAAAAACGCAAGATATACATTTTATTTGTATATATCTTCAATATATGTTAGTTTAATCAAAATCGTTAGTCATTTTTGAGAAAATAAAACATTTCCAAAAATGTTTCATGTAAGGGGTAGTTGAAAATTTTCGTGACCAATCTTTAGAAGATCTGAACTTAAATACCAAATTTAGTATGTAGTCGACTTTTCGTTTTTGAGTTATGCTGTTCAAAGACACACATAGGACCTTCTTCTAAAAATGCACTATTTTGGATTTAGCAGGCCTCAAAACACTTATTTCGGGTGAAATATCACTATCAAATTTTTGGGTGCAATGCACTACCTTCGCTGCCTACTCTGCACGTGGTATAGAAAGTAAAAAGGTATTCCATTGTCTTTGCATACTGGCCTGCCCAAAAAGTCGTTCGTCTTTTCATGCTTTTTGTTGCCTCGTTCCTTAGCCATTGTAACGTAGACAGGGCTCCCCTTTCGATGTCCGTTCTATTTCCTTTCGAGGGATACACATATACAATATGAACAGCTATGGGCGACTACGAGGACAGAATGAATGAGGGGGTGAATATTCAGTTTCATATGCGGACAGTCTCTTTCTAATACTCTCAACCTGTCCCTTTTACGCCCCCGGAGGCAGGCAGGGAAGTCATTAGCTGGGAAGCCTTATTTCTGGTAACTTTTACCGCGATTGTTACAAGATCCTTCCAAAAGTAACCCAGCCTGTCTGTTCAACCTAATTTCTTCAAGTGTCACAATTTTCTAAACTGACACGTTTTTAGAATAAATAATGAACGGGAACTCCCAAACCCAAGTTTGAAATAATAAATCTTCTTATTGACAGACATTGCCATGTTTCTAAATAAAAAAATGGTTTAACCCCATTGCGCTGCAGCCTATAAAGGGTCATGATCTGCCTATCGCTACCTATCGCTACCTATCGCAGCTCCTCATTTTCATCACCTGGGACTTAAAATCTGTACCTCCATGAGTGGGTTCTGACCCGGCATTCCGTAGCCGCGAACCAGAGCTCCACGCTCCAGCCCACAGCGCCGCGGCTTTTGTTTTGTGATGGTTAGTTTTCATTTAGGATTTCAAAACAATTTTATTAATTTAAGACTACATCAAATTGCACGATAAGTAATTTCAATGTAAATGAAAAACATAACTTTAAGTTGGAACCATATTCAACTAGACTAGGTTCTATGGACTTTAAATAATAATTTTTCTTATTTAGATTGTAAGTTATAATTTAGTGTACTTGTTCTGTTTTTGGACGTATTAATCTGCCATTACCGTTCCATTACCGTTCACCTGTATATAGCGGAAACAATTTGCTGACCACAGCAAGTACTGATTTGGGGTTTTGTAAAATATTACACAATCATTCACATTAACTGTGGTTCATTAATAAAGTAATTTGTGGCCCTACATTAACGGAAAGTAAAACACAAGCCGAAAGAAATATTAAATTACCCCAACAATGCTGTCGCCAATGCGACGCAATATTGTTTCTGGAATGGAAATACATATTAACACCTACTAATACGCCACATCGGAGGTGCCGGGTAACGATCCCGGCTCTCACTATATATAAAGAGAGAGAGAGAGAGAGATTTTAAGACAAAGTGTCAATAGACATCAGACTTATTGAATTTCGCACAACATTAAGGGTAATTTAGATGGAAAGCCTCTTAAGCATTGTACATTATTAGGGAATTAAAATTTTATAACAGAGTTTGATTTTTTTACTTTCTCTACTACGTATTGTAAGTAGGGGAAGTATTCTATTCCATTCAAAAATTTCATATCGAGATTTCACCAGAAATATGTTTTGAGGCCCCCTGAATCCGAAAAAGAGCATTTTAGAAACAAATTCGTGTGTGTGTGTGTGTGTGTGTGTGTGTGTGTGTGTGTGTGTGTGTGTGTGTGTGAACAATATAACTCAAGAACGAAAGTCGGATAAATATCAAACTTGTTATTTAAGTTCAGTAATTTCCAAAGATGCGACACGAAGATTTTCTAAAAAATGGCTAACGATATTGATTAAAATACCATATATTAAAGATATTTACATGACAAATAATGTATATCTTAAATTTTCTGGCAATAGCCTATGAAGCCTTCATTCGGAAGCAGTCTTATATAACTGGTAAACGTTAGACCACAAGCAAATACTTACCACAAAATGGAGATGTCTGTATAAAAACACAATTTATTACGAAAAACTTTGTTGTGGCATAAGGCATTTCTGAGATATCCACTACTAATGGTTCGAATTGTACATTACTTGGTCATTCTTTTAAAGCCCTGTCAACATTCATTTGTTTCTCACGACTGCATGGAAGCAATGTATACTTTTAAGGCCGATATATAGCGTCTAGTTCTAAAGCATTTGATTATCACTATTCCCTTTCTATCTATACTGAAATATGCACTGTAACTATTTCTGCAAGGATTTATTTGGATCAAAATGAATTAGGTAGGTAGAAAAATAAGCTTAAGTAAGAACAGTTTGTATACCTAATAAACGATAGAAGGTAGAGAAGGTCATGTGAAAGTAGCACGTCAATTTTTTTTAAATTCTGTATAGTATTTGTTGAAAATGTGCTACGAGTGCATGCCAACTTATTCTGAATTCCATGAAATTAGCTCTCCCTGGGTGTTTCTCCCATAGGTTTAATGATAACTCAATAGTAAGCAGGTACACTAAAATGACTGCCGAAAGTATTCGCCTCCACATTAAAACATCCTGGCAGCCAATTTAAGGCTAAATTCATGACAAACAATAAGCTGACATTGCTGTTGAGCTGATTCTGGCTCTTTCTTTCTTCGAGTGACTGTTTCGCAGAGACGGCCGTAGCTCTTCTTCTATCTGCAGTCATAAGATACAACGCTGGCCCCTGCTTCTTATGCTGACAGCCTGCCTTGCACTAGGAGCCGGCTGCACAAAGTTCTAAAGCACTCGCCAGGTTGCGCTCTCTCCGCCAGTACAGGTGGCGCTAATGTGGATTCACCTGACCTGCCTAGTGCGAACCCCGAGTGATGTCTGAAGAGGAAAAAGACAATGTATCACTTCGTTCTCCACTTACATGGAAGAAGTACTTCGAGTGAGCTTCGTGTCTGGGAGTGGCCGTCTGCACACTTTTTGGCCTATTCTAAATTAGTTATAATATGTATCTTCAGGCGTAGGTAAATTTCAAAATTCTTATACAGTGTGGAGCCGCGCATAATATCTCATGGAAGCGAGTGTACATTATATATTTGACGAGTTAAGTTTTGTTTCGTAATGACAAATATGTGTGAGAAGGACAGTTAAATGTAACATGCTTTAATTGAAATATATTTCTGATTTATTATAATTGAGTACCTTTGGGGTTGTACAGGTTCATTAAATCCTTTTATTCCTTTAAGTTGTGGTACTAAATAATTATTTACTATGGGGGAATGCCTTACATCTAAAGCATTGTATAATGGGCACCGACAAGATTTATTTTCCTAGTTTAATTATTTCTAGTAATTGTGACATTTTGCACTGACTATCCGTGAATCGGCTTTGCAGGACCGTTACACTGTGCATGATATGCTTTAATTTTGTGCAAAATCTCTTGAACCTGAAAGCATCCCCACACTTCAAAATACCCTTTATTTTTTAGTTTCTCAAATATGTGATTAAAACACAAAAGATATTTTCTTGTCAAATATAATGTATATCCTGAATTTTCTTGGAATAGCCTGTCAAGTTTTCTTTACTCTGAATTCGTTTTGCACAATTTGTTAAACCGAAGGAGATGGACAAAATCTTACTACAAAAAAATATCCATCTTCTTAAAAGCCACAATTTATAACAAATAAAATAGTTTATGGAGTAAGAATTGCAAAAACTTACATTATTATTGGTTTGAACTTTCAAATACTTATGCTTTTATGGTCATGAGAGCATGGAATTCCAAAGTTATCACATAATAACAGGCTCTTTAAAAATCTGACTATCGTTTTTATCGACTGTAACTACAACGAAGTATGTAGACGTGAATTGAAAGAAGTAGAATAATAAGTTTGTAGAAGAGTGAGTGGAGAAATTCGCGTGAATGCAACATTTTTTTTTATTTTGATAAATTAAATTAAATGTTACTAATTACTGTTTTAATGCTAGTTTAAATCATTCCTTATCAAGTTATCGCTCTAATCACTGAAAAGAGCGCCGCACTGCTGCAATGAGACTACGTTTCATTGTTAGGAACGTAAAAAGGTATTCTATTCGACATTGTCTTCAGCTGCCTGTAATTACGTGTGCCATTTTGAACCCAAGTTATCAGCAGCGGTTCGCACAGGAGCGCTACCGGCTAATTAACGACTTCTAGTATCAACTGCAAATCCTATTGGACACGCGCGCACCCACGCGGACACAAAAGAAACCGCACGCTTCTGGTCCATTATCAAAACGTTTCCGTAACGATAGTATCTACATTTTGTCTCATTTAAAATCGCAATTTCGATCCAGAGCTTGAATACAATCGTCGTGAATCACAATTCAGCCACCCTTTTGTGCCCCTCGCCGACCAACCCTTATCTGCGCCGGTCTATCTAATAAACTTGTAGATTTGCGAACAATGTATAGCCCGGAGGAGGACTGCGAACAATCGCTTGCTGTACATTGCACCACACATACATGCGTGTGCGGTCTTCCTGGGATGGGTGGGTGGATACAATTATAAATTCGAGCTCCACTCTCAATGACCAGCATTAAGCCTTATGGGGATCCGTGCCCCCTCCCCTCACCATATGCTACTCGGCAGCTGGAGCAGAAATTGCAGAGGGTGTGGATACAGGCTTATTCTTTCCTCCCTGCAGAGCCAGATTATTCTTTTGTGTTGTGCCGACGAAGGTTAACAAGTGGTATAAGCCGCGCAGGGCATGTTGTTAGTCAGCTTTTATTTTTGTTCAGGTTGGTGTAAAATGTTTGTATCAAACGTGGAACTCTTAATTCGTAGCTGAAATCACCTGCTTTGTTGGGCGCATATTTACTTCGGAATGAAGTCAACAGACGTGATATGCGATGTATACTTAGGTTGAACTATAAATTATTTGAATAGCCGTACGGATTACAAAAGCTAATTCTTCTACCTACTTCTTGTTCATCGAGATAAACTGTCGTTACACTTTTACTCATTTCGTTGTATGTAGGTATAAGACTAAAGCGATACTCAGTTATTTTAAAAGCTGTTCGCTGTGTGATGGCTTTGAAATTCCATACTCCTCGCGTAACCACAAGAAAAAAATCTGATGTCTTACACTCACATGACTTTCTCTATTCTTGTACAAACTTTTACAAACTCTTATTCTCCATCTATTTCATATAATCGAGAGAAACATTTGCAGAAACGATCTTTTGACAAGCAAAGAGAATTACATTTTACACCTAGTTCTAAAAATATTTTACTATCGCTTTAGGCGTACTATGTTCCCTTTGTTTTGTATTTGCAAGGGCAATATATAAATACAGAAGCCTTTAACCATAGACACATCTCTTAATAGCTGGTTGCTAGGTGCAGCACCATTCTCTTTGCCACAGATTAATACTCTTTGCATATCCAAGACAAAAAAATCTGATGTGTTACATGACTTTCTCTACTCTTGTACAAACTATTTTTACAAACGCTTATTCTCCATCTACTTCATGTTAATCGAGATAAACATTTGCAGAGTCTATCTTATTGCTAATTTTCTTGTAGATGTGAGGGGAACATATATTTACAAGGGCAATATAGAAATACAGTAGCCTTTAAGCGCATGCATATCTCTAATAGCTGGTTGCTAGGTGCAGCACTATTCCCTTTGCCACAGATTAATACTCTTTGCATATCCAAGACAAAAAAATGAATAACGAATTCCCATTTGAGAAAATAAGTGTTGAAAAATTTAAGGGAATAACAAGCAATATTTCGAAAATGGTTCACTCAACAAAAAAAATGTATATGACATAAAATGTGTATTTTAACGCGATCTACATTTTTTGTGTAGTAAAATATTGTCTATCTCTTATGGTTTACCAGTTATGCAAAAGTCGTTCACAATGAAGAATACTTTTGGAGACATTCCTAGAAAATTCAAGATATACATTTTATTTGTCATGAAAATATCTTAAACATATGATATTTTAATCAAAATCGTTGGAGCCATTTTTATGAAAATTAAAATTTTCGAAAAATGTTCAATGTAAAGGTAATCTGGGGTGGGGGATTTTCTTGAAAACCTCCATGTCGCATCTCTGGAAGATACTGAACCTAAATACCAAGTTTGGAGTTTATCCGACTGTTTGTTTCTGAGTTATGCTGTTCACAGACACACACACAGACACACACACACACACACACACACACACAGACACACACACGGACATGTTTCCAAAAATGAGTTTTTTGGATTCAGGGGGTCTCAAAACATATATTTCCGGTGAAATCTCGGTATGGAATTTTCGGGTGGAATACAATGGTTCCCCTACTTACTATACTTGGTAGAGAAAGTAAAAATCTGATGTGTTGCGGTCACATGACTTTTTCTACTCTTGTATAAACTATTTTTACAAATGCTTATTCTTCATCTGCTTCATGTTAAAATCGAGATAAACATTTGCAGAAACTTATTACTATTTTCTTGTAGGTGCAAAGTGCTTTAAGCGATGTGTTCGCTCACATGACTTTTTCTACTCTTGTATAAACTATTTTTACAAATGCTTATTCTTCATCTGCTTCATGTTAAAATCGAGATAAACATTTGCAGAAACTTATTACTATTTTCTTGTAGGTGCAAAGTGCTTTAAGCGATACGCAAATCTTTCAATATATGGAACATTCCATTCTCTATGCATGTTCAGGACATAAAAAACGAATAACGAATTCCCATTTGAGAAAAAGTATAAGTATTGGAATTCAAATAAACAACAAGGAATATCTCAGAAATGGTTCACTCTACAAAAGAATGTATATGACACAAATTGCGTGTTTTATCGAGATCTACATTTTTTTGTAGTAAACCTTTGTCTTTCTCTTATGGATTACCAGTTATATTATTACCATGTGATATTTTAACCAAAATCGTTAGCAGTTTTGATAAACTTGAAACTTTCGAAAAATGTTCATGTAAAGGGTAGTCTGGGGTGGGGGATTTTTTTGAAAATCTTCATGTCGCATTCTTGGAAGATAGTATACTCAGTTACCAAATTTGGTATTATTCAACTTTTCGTTTTTGAGTTATGCTGTTCATAGACTGACAGGTACACACAGAAAGACACACACATGGACATGTTTCCAAAAATGCTTCATTTGAATTCGGGGCAGCTCAAAACATGTATTTCCGGTGAAATATCGATATAGAATTTTTGAGTGAATGCAATACTTTGCCTAATTACTATGCGTAGTAGAGAAAGTAAACACAAATAGCGACTCCCCTCTTGAAAAAATATAAGTATTTGAAAATTCAAACCAATAACAAATAATATCCCAGAAATGGTTCATGCCACAAAAAGCTTGATATATTTTGTGTACTTTAACGAGATCTGTATTTTTTTAAGGAGTAAAGTTTTTCCTATCTCTTATGGTTTACCAAGTATACAAAAGTCATACAGAATGACCAGGACTTAAATATTTTTAATACACGGTATTTTAATCAAACGAGAGCCATCTTTGAAAAGTAAAAAATTGAGAAAACGTTTCCATGTAAAAGGTAGTTTGGAGCGGGGAAATTTTTTTGAAAATCTTCGTGCCGCATCTTTGGTACCTTTCGAACATTTCTATTCTGAAAAGTGCACGTTTGGTGAAGTTCAGAATGTAAATGCGGCATTGTGCGGCACGTATACCTGTACACAAAGGTAGGAGCGGATAAATAGGGATGGGAATCGAGACAGGTAGTTATGCTACTTTTGCACTACAAGAATGAGGCACCGGAAATAATATTGGGTCGCGAGGTGTAGCACTTGCCGTACCTACCAATAGCAAAACGGTTTTACCTGTTGTCCCGATTTCAAACGTCTCGACTAACCACCACCGTCCTAGACTTATGCCAGCTTTGTGTCAAGGAGCAGCAGGTAGCCAGCCAAAGGTGGATGAAGATCCAATTCACCACAACCTTCTCTGATAGCTGCCTTAACGATATACAATATTGTTTCCTCCATTTCTCATAAAAGAAGACTTTTTCCACCATAGCAATAATCTACTGAGTTTATAGCACCGTAATCTGATTTCTTATTTCACATGCTACGGATTGTTAAAAACGTTCATACAAAACAACTCTCCGCGAAATTTAAGACATGAAAGACTGTTTGCATGGATGGATACGACTGTGTGAGTGCGCGCGGTTACACAGGATGGACCGTTTGACCCTAATTGTAGGTTCCCATTAAAAAAAATTAAATTTTCCCTAAAACAAAACGCGACCAATTACATTTACTTTCCCCCGTAACATCAAACAACTTTTACCAAAGGCATTTCATTCTACAAAGCTTAGTTCTCGAGATATTGTACAGTGTCAACTTAAATTGTCCACCCTGTATATTTTAATTAAAACTACCAGACCAAATTCTCGTCATCAATCAAAAACCTTATTTCTTGTATGGCCATATGCTGTTTTTGTAAATATGCTTAAAATGTTTTAATATATAAGATGCTCAAAGTAGGTAGAATACTCTACCCCCAATTCTTGGGTATTATTGTCACTGGAATCTCTAGTTCTTTATATATTATACAGTTTTATGAAATAAAAATAAACATTTATGATTCAGATATAAATCTTCATTTTTATCGGGGTAAGAGAAACAATATGGTAATATGTATAATCTTTGAAGACATTATTTCGCAATTATGTGTATTACGAAATTGGGATATTTGTAAACAGGCTAAGAAAAAAGGTGCGATTATACTCTGATTTCGGCAACTACTGATATTAATAATTTGGCCATCGCTCTGTTAGTTCTAGCTAAAATAGGATATTCAGCCATTTCTAATAATCGGTTCAAACCCGCCGGAGGGCGATGGATTTTTTTCGGGCTTAAAAGAACCTCAAATCTGACAGAGAGATCTCTGAGCAAAATGTCGGTCTTTCAGCCCAATATAGAATCGGACGCTAAGAGTCATAGTAGATAAAGATCGTCCACAAATAAAACTTAATTAATTATTTTGAATAATTGTTTCATTGCTACCAAGATTATTTCTTTTCCTGTCGAATATTTTCAACTTCATAAAATAATTTAAACGGATGTAACATAACCTACTTTCCAACTTGAATTCCATTTCAGTGAATGATTTTGTGCCTTTTCTTACTAACATGACTTTCTTTAAATATGAGTAACGATGCGGAGGCACAGAATTGTATATTTTGGTGGTGTATTTGTTGTAATATTGTTCTGATTGCTAAAAAACAGAAAGGACACGAGGTCTCGTTTGACCGTTGAGAGATTCTAGATAAAGGCATGTGCTCAGCGGTTAAAGAGGAAAATACTCATCTGGATTGCATTTTGCGTTGGCATCATACCATCTGAACTGACAAACTATTATTTAAGCCTACCAAATGTCGCTAGTAACGGACGTATCAAAAAAGGGGCGCCGGAAGGGCCCAAGTTTGTCGCATATGTACAGACGTTTTGTTTACACGAGCTTCATACCAGGCTCTAATGGAGAACAGCTGATGTGCTTCCAGCTGTTCCCGTTTACCCTAGAGAGCTCAGAAGCTTCAAATTAATATGTACAATCTCAATGATTAATGACGAAGCCAATACTAGAAATGCTTGTTGACAGGAAAGGGTTATATCAGAGTAGGGCTTATTCAACCCCTAGAGCAACAGTTTAGCCATGATGAGGTACAATCTGGTAAGAATGGGGTTTTATATGCGCAAGAATTATATAGCTAAGGAATATCCATGGATAAATTATTATATTTAATGGTATTTCCATCTTTCGGTTACCCTATTAAAGTACAGTCATTAATGCACGGTTTTGCAAGATTTTCAACAGACATGGCGAAAATGTCTTCGTTCGCAGAAGCGATTGAAATACAGAATCATTATAAATTGGTTACACAAAAGGAACTTAAAGCCTAAAGTAAGTATATACCAGATTTAATTGAATAATGAGCAAACACATCAGTACCACGTCAAGCTTAATGTAAAATATTACAAATGTCCAGTACGACTTGCTTTTGTAATACAACATATATCTAATTTGTAAGCAGTTCATCCCAGATTCTATGGATCATACCACGGTTAATAGTTAATACTTCTTCTCCTATCTAAACACGCAATTTGTTTAGGTTTGTTCCTGAATTTCCTCTGACCAGGCACAGCTAAGCGGCAACAATGAGCGCCCTCCGCACTTGTATATAGTGAGCGCAAGTTATTGAAATTGACCAAAAGCCAACTGTGCATATTTCCCTGTCATAGTGTTCTATGTTTATATGTGATGTAATTCCATCGTTGAGTTGGCATTAAACCAGCAACTTTTTGTAAAACTCTCCCCGTGGTAAAGATATGTACGGTGTTAATTACAGCTGTTAGGTTAGCGACATAGGCATTATCTTGCAAGTAAGTAAAGCGTTGAATTTAAAACAGTTATCCTTGATTGCTTAGACGCTTATGTGTCCCACGTGGACGTTTACTTGCAATTGTAGTGCTTACACAAGTGTTCTATACTTTGTACTTGTTTATACAACACAGTTTCACAGTGCATATTCAGTGCTGGGAAACTATTTAACCCAGAAGGGTTGTTTCAAAACAACACTATTTGCAGAGTAGTTTGCGAAACATTTTGTCTATGTGCAGTTCCAGTGTACGAGAACAGGAGCACGTGAGCACTTCTTGATTAAATCACTTCCTGATGCTAAATAACGCAAAACAGTATTTACTGGCCGGCTTGAAACTATAGCTCGTCTCAACCTTAAAAAAGGAGTGTGGAGGTAACTGGAATATCTCTTTCTCTTCTAACGCATAAATGCAGTGATCAGTTTCGTCCCTTTCTACTCTCGCGCTGTTGGCAAGTTTCTAATATGTAATAACATGCTGTAAATATTAATTTGTTATAAATTTCAGCTTTGAACACATTATCCCATGCAGAATATTTTCTCTTTCAGATTAAGAGCCTTTGTAGACTTTTGTGGGTACAAATTTCCAAAGATAACAACAAAAATCCGATCTTTTCTGTTGCTATGCATCACACAGTAACTAATAAACTAAAGAGTAGAATGCAACAATAGGTTTTTCTTACCTAGAGTAACCTAGTGTGCTAATACCTGCCCAGTTTGAATTCTCTAATTTTAATAAGATGAGCCTTATAATTTTTTAAATTAAATATTTTCCGAAAATTCTATGCCTATCTATGCAACATACAAGTCAGCCAGCGAGAAACGTTTTTGTTATTGGGTTTACAACGAGACCAAGCGAGAGAAAATGTGAGGAGCTTTGGAGACAATTTTAAAATAAGCAGGATCTGGTAACTTGCATTGATTGTATATGATGAACAAGTGTCATCCATCTATTCAGCTAGCAGCCCATTCGCGATGTAGAAGTCAGTAAAGGTGAACATCAGTTTTAAGGATGTGGGTATTCTTATTTATAATATTTTATTTAACATTTTACGTAAATATTTATGGTTATAGAGGGAGAAGCTAGGAAGAGATGAAATGTTTGTAAACTAAGAAAAGCAATAATGAATGTGTTAAGACTATTATTAAAGTAATATTAGTGTTAGGGAAGGCAGTAAAAGAAACAGCTAAGGCTACTCGGGTGTTCAGAAACAGTGGTATATGTATAGGATAAGTATTAGAGTTCATTAAAAGAACGCAAAAATATATGGGGAAAACAAAAGCAGGCTACGTTAACGCAGTGGGATGGAATAGCGCAAAGCGGAATGTGGCGTATGTACATTCTTTGCTGTTTGAAAACATTCCATCCACGTTGAATATAATTTTGTCAAGGGTAATTAGTGATGATACCCTACCAAATTATAGCCTTTATTATTTTATATCTCCATATATTATGATTAATGCTTGTAAAATCACATTTCAAAGTACTAAAAATACAAATAGGAGACGTAAGGTGCAAGTGAAAATTAACAACCTTACAATTTCCTTAAATAGCAGTGCAGATGCTTCACTACTTGGGGATGTATCATGCACAAGATGATATTAAATTGGTAGATCGATGGCAGTTGCGTGCCAAATTTGCGAGCGTACGTATACCTAGTACATGTGGCAACATTGCATCCCATTTAACTCACTGTCTTTTAAGCGTGAGACGCGATTTGTAAAGTTGGCAATACTTCAGTCTAGTCTAACTTCCCCCATCTTGAATTTTTGTTTCCGCTATACGTCTTGATGCTGTCTGATGGTGGCGAGATTATCATCGCATTGTATCGCGCTGCACCACACTTTAACTTACTCTAGCGTGTGTATAGTAAACTTATGGCTATGACGAAACGTTTTAAATGCATTAAACTTTGTCATTATTAGGAACGCAGCATAACTCAGATAACTAAAGAATAGATAGCTGATGGCGCATGTCAAGGCGGTTAAGTTCTAACTTGAGTCATTAGATATACAACCAGAGACAACCCATTTACAAAAGACGCATTATTTCGGTCTTCTGCTAGTATTATAAGTTATTGTCATATCATATATACTGCTATGTAATATCCTTTTCTTCGGTGCAAAGTTTTGGTCATCACCTTCCTTCTCCGCCATTATCGCTGATTAGGGAAGAAACTTAAATGTTAAATTAAGCACTGAACCCTGCTATGGACTTAATTTATATAACATGCGTATGTTATTAAACGTTGGAAATTTATGCACTGTAATAGCATGAAGAACAACTATTTACAGTTTAATATGATTTCGGTGTACATAAATTTCTTGGAAAGGCAGAATCATACTGAAAAATTAAATGCCATAGCCGGGATTTGAACCGGTTTCTCCAGTAATCTTAACCAACTGAGCTACAATGGCAACATGCCGGCATGACACTGAATTCCCCAACTGTCTCACATTCAGTTTGAGATGACAAACCCCAATGGCGACTTAAGAGTCGTGCCGGCAAGTTGCCATGGCCACTCAGTTGATTAGAGCAACTGTATGGAGACCAGAGGATCCGCGACTTAAATCCCGGTTATGGCATCGAAATTTTCAGTTTGATTCTGCCTTTCTTGTGTGAAAGAACAATTAATTCCAATTAAATGTTTTGTTTGTTTTTTTTTCTACATAAATTTCTTGCCTTTAAAATAAAACCCCACACAAACAGACAACAATTGCAAACATAATTAAAATTTCTAGTTAACTGCAGATGTAAGACCTAATCATTAATAATAACCTAATAGTCTGCTAACCTAACCTAATAATAGTTAAATGTTCGTATAATTAGCCTAATTAATATAACTATAATTCAATATAGATAGTAATATGGTAAGTAATGTAATAATATATATTGTAATTAATATAATATAACATAAAAAGCGCGTCACTTAGTGACTAAATGGACGTGCAAAGTTTGAACGCCTAGGAATACAAAAACAGGGCATCACCGCAACTCTTACAACATAGTTAACTTTTCGAATACATGTAACAGATCACTTATTTGCGGAGTTGCCGGTTATGAATGGAAACTAACGAATTGAATATCACCAGATTCTAGTAACTTATCACATAATAGTGGAAAAATATCAAAGTTGCACTTTTGTAACCTCTCGTACATTGTAACGTCTATACCCTCGGTTCAGCAGCACTGGTGGCATAGTTTTACATAATTAATTTATAATGAACCTGTATACAAGATGCATAAAATAAACTAAAGGAGGGTAAAATAAGTATTTTACAGAAACACATATTTAACTCAGCTATTATGCGTTTCTTCTACTGCATAAGAAAAATATATTCATAAAAAGTCATCAAAATATTATCATTCATAAAATAGTTCCAGAACATAACTTAATTTTAAAAACTGTTTATGTTCAAGCATTGTGGGTTGGGTGTAATATTTTAAGTGTGTACAGCATTAAAATACACTCAAATGAATTATATAATTCTGGTAATTAATTCAATTATATTTATGGACGCTCTTTAACTACTATGGTTCTTAGCATCCCATTCTATATTGTGCGTGAAAGGCCGGAAATTTTGCTCAGAGGCTTTTTGTCAGCTTGAGGTTCTTTTACGTGCCGTAAATATGTGACAGAACCAACGGCTTTACTTCCCTTCCGAAGGAAGCTATGCTAAGGCTTTTTACGCCAAAAAAATTCATCGCCTTCCGACGGGTTTGAACCCGCGACCCTGGGAACTAGAGGCTACCATGGTAGCATAGACCACGAAGGACAACGTTTTATATTGACTTCTGAGTATTTATTGGCTTCGCAATGGATATTTTGATGTTTTTCGAGATTTTAATCAAATTCTTCTGATGCATTCCTTCGGGAAAATCTTTCAAATCATTAAGTTCCGAATTACAGTTTGGTAGTATTATTGATTTTAATTAAATCACAGCTGGATGATAAAATTTATCTTAAAATCATTAACTTTGGGCATCTGCATTATTTTTTATAAAGTAAATACGTTATGTAAAGAGTTGAACTCCGGACAAATTCTGGCAAGCGGTCACCATGGATAACATTAACTTCACTCAGCCTATTTGGTGTCTTTATTCTCTCTTGCCTGGGGTACAGAATTAGCTGGTTACCGCCATGATGCGTACTATCTGCACCTACTGGGTCGTATCGTGAAGCCTTCTAGGTCCTTAATGCTTAATGGTGAATATAAAGTGAAGAGGCTTACACTGCCGCGTGTTATCTGTGCCGATGGCAACATCCCCGTCTGCTTGTTCTCCTGCACTATCAGCCCTCGAATTACTTCGTCTCATTTTACGAGCGCCTAGCTAACATCACGTTAGCTTTAGAAGGCATTTTCTGAAGATATAGATAGATAATCCTATGATTCGGATACTAGCACAAAGCTTTGTAACAGCAAAGATTCTCACTTTTCTAACACGTTTACTTGCCACTTAAGGAGAGATCCCACCAATGTTAAGTATGCTGAATTAATGACCCATTATTTCAAAGCCAATATCAGGCTTTACCGGACGTAGATGAATACCGTTTAAGTTCACTGACCTGCAGAAAGCTTATTTGTTAAACAAGTAGGATTATTTTCATAGTTATACAACCTTTCGATTAAAATGAAACAGCAATTATTACTTTCTCTACTACGTATAGTAAGTAGGGGAAGTATTGTATTCCACCCAAAAATTCGATACCGAGATTTCACCAGAAATATATGTTTTGAGACCCCCTGAACCCCAAAAAAAGCATTTTAGGAAACATGTCCATGTGTGTGTCTGTGTAATGTGTCTGTCTGTGAACAGCATAACTTAGAATCGAACAGTCGGATAAACACCAACCTTGGCATTAAGGTCAGTATCTTCCAGAGATGAGACACGAAGGTTTTCAAGAAAATCCCCCCCACACCAGATTACCCTTTACATGGCACATTTTTTGAAAATTTTAATTTTCTCAAAAATGGCTCTAACGATTTTGATTGAAATGTCATATGTTTAAGATATTTTCATGAGCAATGAAATGTATATCTCGAATTTTCTGGGTATGTCTCCAAAAGTGTTCTTCATTGTGAACGACGTTTGATAACTGGTAAACCATAAGAGATAGACAAAATTTTACTACACAAAAAATGTAAATCGCGTTAAAATACACAATTTATGTCATATACATTTCTTTTGTTGAGTGAACCATTTTCGAGATATTGCTTGTTATTCCCTTAAATTTTCCAATATTTATACATTTTCTCAAATTTGTTATTTCAATGTTTTTGTCCTGATAATGCAAAGAAAATGGAATACTCCACATAGGAACCAGCTCTTAAAATATTTCACTATAGCTTAAGGCCTACCAATTCCCCTTGCTTCTACAAGAAAATTAGCAATAAGATTAGCATCTCGATATCTCGATTAACATGAAGCATATGGAGAAGAAGCGTTTGTAAAAATAGTTTGTACAAGAGTAGAAAAAGTCATGTGAGTGTAACACATCAGATTATTTTTTAAAAGTATCCAAATACGTTACTAACACCCAAGTAGATCCACAATAGCACTTACATGTTCTTCTTATTATTCTATTTATTTTACATCGCTTTAACTACAGGGTTATATCGGACGGATCTGTTAGTGGATAACTCTTAGATCGAGGTGTGGCGGACAGTTAGCCTTCTCATTCCTGTAACCACCCGCTTCGACGTGTCCACAGAGAATCTAGTGCACAGCAACTGGATCTTCTGCTTCGTGCCGTGCGAATGGGTGCCGTCCAGTCCAACCAGTCACACAGAAAGGCGTACAGTTAGCCTTCTAGATCTCATCCCTATAACCATGCCATCTTGCTTCGTCACATGCCCACAGAGGCCCTAGCGCATAACAGCCGGATCTTGTGCTTCGTGTCGTGCAGATGGCATTAGAGCGGCGTCCAGTCTACTTGCTTTCATTGTCTGTGGATGTATCCAATCTGCTGTTTACCTTCGCGGCTCAGGGAAACCAGAAAAAACCTCAGTCAGATTGGTCGTCCCATGCGATTAGAACCACATACATTACCGTCTAAGCTATCCCGTTCAATACATGTTCCTTTTATCATCCTAAAATTGTATTTAGCTATCGTCAATAGTTTATGAGAAATGAGGTCTATTTTGCTAGTAGAAGCAAAAATGGAGGAAAAAACACCTCGTAATCTTTGTAAAGAAAGAAACTTAGCTTGAGCAGACAGAAGCTAGCATACTTAACAGTAATACCAATTTGTAGAACAAGACTTCCCCTAAAGGGTAGTTAAGGTTCTCCAAAGGGTATACGAGTTACGATTTTTTTTCTGTGAAATAGTGTAGAATTCACAATACAAAATGTCAAGTGTATACCATTTCTAAAACTATGTTTACAATATGAGTATGTGACCTATTATAATAAGAATAATCTATCACCCTCCGCCAGGTTTTAAACCTCGGGAACTAGAGGCCAGGCAGTATCCCAAGACCACGGTGGACGACGCACACAATTTATTTCAAATAACATTTTGTGACATCCATTTCCGAGATATCCGTTATTAATGGTTCGAATTCTTTAATATACGTAAATATTAAATTCTTTGATTTAAAATTGCACGAAGATTTATTAATTTTAGCTTCGTCTACTTTATTACTTCCCACCAACGCTATTTCACGCCCGGGCCAATCCTTAAACTCCTACGTGTGCCTCTGTTACCTCGTTACTAGGGGACCTGGCTAAAATCTCAGATATACCTCACTCTTCTCTTTTCCAGAATTGCCCTATACGACACTTCAAACGTACTGAATTTAACTCTAAACTGGATTTACAGAAACTTTTAGCTAATGTATTCTCTAGGATAATTTTCTCTACGTGGCTTTCTTACATGGCTGTTTTTCTTTCCGGACAAATCTTTTAACTCAAACTTATTACCTTATACATTGACTTAAGATATAGAAATTATTTATTGCAGTTATTTCTCTATCTTACTATTATTTATTTAATAATGAATAATACATTAATTATGTGTATATTCCCGTCAATAATTACGGTATCAAAGAGGTGTGTCTGTGCAATATATATTCATATCGTAAGTGTACTAAAATAACAAACCCTTTTCGGTTTTGTGGCGCCTTTAGTGTTCATTAGTTTCTGGTATTCAATATAAACACATACTACGATCTTCTAAGATATCGGCGTAAGCGTACTGTGCCATTATCCTCGACGGAAACTCGTGCTTGTATTTAGAACTACAAATTGCATAAAACCAAAGAATAAGTAATAGGTGGTGCATAACTACAGTTTTGAATTGCCGTTCAGTTTTTAGGTTATTTTCTCATTTTCCCACATTACTTTACGTGTCATTTCAATGCATTAAAAAGGTTGCATTGGGTATGCGGATATGAATTTACCCATAGCAAACTTTGAACAGGCAGACGTTTAACCATCAGCGATAGTCGTTTCTGATAATGTTGCCTAATGTGAAGAAATAAACTTTCATTTTGGTACGCGCTGTAGTTTTTTTTTGTTTTCTTTTTCTTACGATACATTTAACTAACTAAAACTGTGGACTTAACCCATGCCTTTAAGTCACCTCTCTAAGACTACGTAAAAGAAATTTAAAAAAAGAAGAAGCTATAATGAAGTAATAAGCGATTAAGGCTGATCCCAATTAACAAAGGTTTGGGGTTCAGAAATAGCCTCTCTTGATGAATTCTTCCCTGTTTGGTGTAAGTACTTACAGACGGGCTAACCCTAAATACATGATTAGAGATTCAATTTTGTGAAAGAGGGTTGGAGAGAAATTACTTGCCTCTTGCATTAAAATGCACAACAGCTACAATGTTTATGCCCAATGTTCTTAAGCAGAGAAGGGAACTAAAACTAACATTATTTTCTCCACCGAACATGGATGAAAGCGCATCGCGACTTATCTATTACGTCGGGTCGACTGCGGATAAATGACCAACAGTAATAGTAAGAAATTGTGTATTATAAGATTTATTGTATGCATTTTATGAATCTAGTAGTCAAAAAGCGTCGTTAAATGAAATCATTATTATCGCCATTCTCATTAATGCTTTCTGATGATGATTATTATTAATTTAGCAATACTCAAATAGCAACATAGATAGCTTATTGTAGTGTTGCCCTCTAGGATGTTCCCAAGGTCGCGGGTTCAAACCCGGCGGAGGGCGATGGATTTTTTCGGGCGTAAAAATCCTTAGCACGGCTTCCTTCGGAAGGGAAGTAAAGCCGGTGGTCCCGTGTCGTAGATTTACGGCACGTAAAAGAACCTCAAGCCTGATAAAGTGGCCTCTGAGCAAAATTACTGGTCTTTCACGCCCAATATGGAATGGGGCGCTAAGAACCATAGTAGTTAAAGAGCGTCCATAAATAAAACTCGATTTAATTTCCTCTAGGATGTCCTAAGCACCTTGTCAATCCAGTGGCTAGAATTATGCACGAGCGGGCGCTTGGAAGGTGTGGAGCTACACATTTCACCATTAACCTAAACGTATATGAGCCAATGTTTTTATACCAAAGTATACTTTACTCTGTATACAGACATGCACAATTCAGGCATTAGAAATGTAGGCAAGGAATGTATAATAAATGTAAGTGCAGGGGAAATAACTATTGTGACAAAGCTGATTAATGTAACTTAACTATATAATTTTCAATTATTGAGAATAAAGACTCTAGCTGCATGAGCGAAGAAACGCACTATTCCTAATAAATAATCACATCCTACTTAAACTTGCTGAAGAGACATTAATAATTTATTTTAGATTCGACATCAGAGAGAGAGAGAGAAAGAGAGAGCGACGATGATGCCTCACTGTTTTGCAAAGGGTAAACAAATAATCGAAGATTAGCCATCATATCCCACTCTAATATCTCACATTTGAATAGCGTTTTGCGCAGTATGTTATTCTCCAGCCTTGGAAACAAATACGCTATGGCAGAGATGCATATACCGTGATTGTGTGTGTACTCTCGTATTTTCTTTGCTGCACAAACGTGACTTTTCCTCGCAAAAGCTCTGAAAATTAATAACCGCAGGGCTCACACTAGTTTTATTTTACGTATGGCGCGTTTCATTCTGTCCGCGCGCGTTGTGGATATTCATTTCACTGTGATTACAGAAACACGTGTTTACTATGTGTTTTAATTTGGACCGCATGTGTCTGCGTCGAGGAGGGCATTTGAAACAGTTTCTGCGCTGAATATTAAAATAATCGCATGCGGCTTGTTTTGTGGTATGAGAGCTGTTAAGAGAACCTCAGCGATGTAGCATTTGCTTAAGATGTTAAATTTTCTAGAAAACTACTTATTAGCTCATCAAATTTAGGATATTTTAATTTTTGTTTTTCATATTCTTCATACAATCTTACCTCTGGTGAGCAGACAAGGTTTAATAACTAATGATTAGATATTGGATTTGGATGCACTAAAATATCTAAACTGCGTATCTATTTATGCTGTCAAAGTCTTTAAAATATACTGCATAATTTCGGAAATATTCTATAGAATAGTTAACTTTAAGCTTATATTTTTTGGTACTTAAAATGTACGTTCTTCCTTAGACATTGTCCTGGTCTGCAGTATACAAGGATAATTTTAACCAAACTTGATTGCGTTTATCGGTTAACAGAAGTTTGTATGGTGAAAAGGATCTTTCAACGTTTACAGATGTTACTGGAAAAAAGCTGATGTGTTAAACTTACATGACTTTCTCTACTCTTGTACAAACTATTTTTACGAATGCTTATTCCCCATATGCTTCATGTTAATCTTATTGCTAATTTTCTTGTAGGTGTAAGGGGAATATGTTGAGCTTTAAGTGATAGTCAAATATTTTAAGCGCTGGTTGCTATGTGGAGCATTCCATTCCCTTTGCATTACCAGGACAAAAAAATGAATAACGAATTTGAGAAAAAGTATAAGTATTGGAAAATTTAAGGTAATAATAAGCAATAGCTCGAAAATGGTTCACTCAACAAAAAAGTGTATATAACATAAATTGTATATTTTACTGCAATCTACATTTTTTGTGTAGTAAACCTTTGTCTATCTCTTATGCTTTATCAGTTATGCAAAAGTCGTTCACAATGAAGAAGACTTTTGGAGACATTCCCAGAAAATTCGAGATATAACATTTCATTTGTAATGAAAATATCTTAAACATATAATATTTTAATTAAAAATCGTTAGAGCCGTTTTTGAGAAAATTAAAATTTTCGAAAAATGTTCTATGTAAAGGGTAATCTGGGGTGGGGGAATTTTCTTGAAAACCTTCGTGTCGCATCTCTGGAAGATACTGAACCTAAATCCCAAGTTTGGTGTTTATCCGACTGTTCGTTTCTGATTTGTGCTGTTCACAGACACACAGACACACACACAGACAGACAGACACACACACACACACACGGACATGTTTACAAAAATGCTTTTTTTGGATTCAGGGGGTCTCAAGACATGTATTTCCGGTGAAATCTCGGTATCGAATTTTTGGGTGGAATACAATACTTCCCCTACTTACTATACGTAGTAGAGAAAGTAAAAATTAGTTACAACTTCCAAAGCTTTTAAGATAATGAAATGAAGCTTGGCATCAGCATTTCTTTACTAATACTGAACTTCGATACCTTTTCCTACTATGCTAATATAGAAAAGTCATATTCTTAGAATTTGACTAGTTAATTATAATAAACATTTTGGGCCAAATTCCTTATGAAAGGATGATAAAACGCATACAGCAACCAGTTTTTCAAAGAAAAAGAATATGATATGTTACACTCACATGACTTTGTCTACTCATGTACAAACTATTTTTACAAACGCTTATTCTCCATATGCTTCATGTTAAACGAGATATCGAAATGTTAATCTTATTGGTAATTTTCTTGTAGATGCAAGGGAAATATGGTAGCTTTTAAGCGATAGTCAAATATTTTAACGCTGGTTGCTATGTGGCGCATTCCATTCTCTTTGCATGTCCAGGACATAAAAAATATGAATAACGAATTTGAGAAAAAGTATAAGTATTGGAAAATTTAAGGAAATAACAAGCAATATCTCGAAAACGGTTCACTCAACAAAAGAAATGTATATGACATAAGTTGTGTATTTTAACGCGATCTACATTTTTTGTGTAGTAAAATTTTGTCTATCTCTTATGGTTTATCTGTTATGCAAAAGTCGTTCACAATGAAGAATACTTTTGGAGATATTCCCAGAAAATTCAAGATATACATTTCATTTCTCATGATATTATCTTAAACATATGATATTTTTATCAAAATCGTTAGAGCCATTTTGGAGAAAATTAAAATTTTCGAAAAATCTTCCATGTAAAGGGTAGTCTGGGGTGGGGGGATTTTCTTGAAAACCTTCGTGTCGCATCTCTGGAAGATACTGAACCTAAATACCAAGTTTGGTGCTTATCCGACTGTTCGTTTTTGAGTTATGCTGTTCACAGTCACACAGACACACACACACACACAGACACACACACACACACACACACACACACAGACACACACACGGACATGTTTTCAAAAATGCTTTTTTTGGATTCAGGAGGTCTCAAAACATGTATTTCCGGTGAAATCTCGGTATCGAATTTTTGGGTGGAATGCAATACTTCCCCTACTTACTATACGTAGTAGAGAAAGTAAAAATGGGTCACTCAACAAAAAAATATATGACATAAATTGTGTATTTTAATGCGATCTACATTTTTTGTGTAGTAAACGTTTGGAGAATACGTTTGTACAAATAGTTTGTACAAGAGTAGAGAAAGTCATGTGAGTGTAACACATCAGATTTTTTTAAGCGTCATTAAACTAAGTCTCCCTTAAAACAACATTCGCCGTGGTTGCAACTATTATGAAGGGTTTTAGGCACGGCGGAGCATATATCCTAAGAGATGTGTAACCCTTGTTGATATGCCGGAATCCGGTCGGTAGTCGAGCTCTGATATATCTACCTATTGTTGCTGATTCTACAGATGCCTCCTACAGAACTTCCCGTGATCTATGGAAATTGTGTCTCGTTGAAATAGGAATGTCTTCACATACTTGAAGACTGCATCGCAGCTTGACTCTTGACTCGCCTATCAATTATGATATTACCCTCGCGTTAAGACAAACGGTAAGAAAAGACAGTAATCACGTTACACGTTAAGTTTGAAAATGAGAGAGATCACCCACTCACACTTTGCAATACTGAAATGCATACTTTGCTGCAACACACTTAGTTCCCTCATAGTCTTCGGGAAATCTCGTTTTCTCTAACTTCCTCAGAATATATTAACGGAAATACGAATCTGAACACATGAATGAGTTCCAATGAAATTTAAGTGAAGCTGCAACTGGAACACAGTGGACCCATTATGCTTCCAATGTGATTCTTGGGAGGAAGGTATGAAGGGTAAAGTAGGTTGTTTTTTTTAGGAGTTGTATTGTTTTTTGACTGTTGGGGAGCCGAACCTGAAGTAGTTGCAACCGCACGTATGGTAAAAAGTTTCCGGTAGCCTGCGCCCCAAGTTTTAAAAATATTAACTTTGTAATTTGACTGTTTCTTTAAATATTATATACTTATGTTTACCTCGGCTGCGTCAGTATTATTGTTAGAGACATGGATTTCTTTGCAGGGAGTATTGCGGCTGAGAATATAGGCTTACACAGATTATAATTTGTACTTCACTCCATTTATTAATTCTTTAAACGATTAAAATAACACTTCACTGATATAAAGAGAGAGCTGTGAGATTATTTATTAATTACTAGCATTTTTTTAACACGTAAACTATTTTTTCTCCCACTTTATACGTATTAAACTTCTCGAGGACGTGTCTCGCGTCCGGTTAGTAACACTGTCTGCTAGCAACTGACTTCTGAATTTGTACAATTTGCCCTATTTCAGTTTCTGATTGGCTAATCCTACTCCAATAGAATACTTTCATTTAACTTAGGCTTTTTTCTGGTTGTTGATTCGCTATTTATAAACTGTCTCAAAATTTATAGATATTATTGTTGCTCCAATAATGACTAGTAGCATTCTTAAACTTTCTTACTCATTATTGCCTCAAGGTTACCTCATTGGTAGCAACTTTTAACCTATTATTCTCACAGCTCCTACATTACTAAATTACGTAATACATTCACATAACATTATTGAACATTTATATAATAATATAAACATTAATACAATGTCTGTTACATGCATTTTATATATTATATTATACACATACTGCTTTAAGGCGGGTTGTTATACTTTGTATTATATAATTTGACTGAAATCATTTAAGTGTTAAAAATACTGCCTCAAGGGCCGACCCGATGGGCGACCAAATCCGGACGACGATGTGCGCTAGCAAGGTCGGTGTCAATAAGACACCATTCCTAACGTCGACTAGTCCTGCCTAAGCCACCCGCAACCTGGGGACCCCGGGAATAGACGTTACAGTTCCTAGGAAGGAAGGGGCCGTCGTTAAGAAATCTTTCTAGAGCGCAAATTCTACCGTACTGTCGCAACATACCGACCGCCGACACCTGGTCCTACACCCTAAAACAGATGACAGATGTGGGCAAGAAATTTTAGTAGGTAGAAGAGAACCACTCCAGCATTCACGTACCGACCCGGTAAACCATGATAAAACCCATGGTCACAGTTACCGCAGATCCATTTCGCTCGGTCAGTTCCTGTGGGACGTAACCTTTCTGCTTCCATCGACATCACCATTTTTATAGTGACTTTCATTTATGAAGCCGTCGCATGCACTTGCACTGTGCCGTGTTTTATTAGCTGCATTACACCAGTGTGTTTTATTTCGTGCACTTCATTTGATAAACTCTGACAACGGCATTGCTTTAAGACTAAGGTATTAATTATATTTTCCACCGAGACCAGCATGTAGAGCTGGTTTTGTTTGTCATCCATAGCGCTGTCTCTGTTGGAATGAATTTCTAATGGAGTGTAAAGTTTGGAGAGTTGCCTCGTGCGTCAGTTGGATGTCGAATCAAGCGGAACCGAGTTTCTACCTGAAACAACACGTTGGATGTTGTGTCAGGTGCGTGCTGATAACGTTTGGGAACAGGACAGTCGGGTCGAATGCAATGAAGCGCGTATATACGTGGTGACAGATTCTGGCTCTTGATAACTGTCTGTGGCTGCATGAAAAATGCCTTCCATTGTCATCGGTGGCAACGTTTTGGAAACTGATAGATACTCTTTTCAAATACTCGGTTTATTTTTTACTCACCTCTTACTTTTTGTGCCTAGCAGGTGTGGCTCCGGCTGGTCCTTCTTTTATAACAGAAATTGCTTTCATTTCCGTAACCCGCCCTCCCAGATGCTGAGTATCATCGGAAGTGCAATCTTTACAGCCACAGGAAATAAAATAAGAAGACAACGTTCAGAAAATAATGGCATGCATGCAGTTTGTATATTTTTCTTTAACTTATAACTCAAAATGTAGCTGCATCAGTCACTTTTGCAAGAATTTAAGCTGTCTTTTTTTCTATTTCTTACTTTAAAAAATATTCCCATCGTGCTACAGGCCATGAAGGGCCTAGAGCTGTCAATCCGACTGACGAACTCATGCCCACGTATCTACGGCAGAGCTAGGTGATTATCCAACCGATACGGGGAAGTGATGTGGCTCCAGCATCACGGATGTGGCCCCAGCTAGCACGTTGGCCACCGTGACCAGGATCACTGCCTATCGCAGCTCCTCACTTTCCTCACGATGCTTAGTGGGCACCGGTCTTATGCCACGGGCTTAAAATCCGCACCACCATGTGTGGGATCGAGCCCGGGGGTATTCCGTGGCCGAGAATCAGAGCTCTACGCTTCAGCCCACATGCCACGGCGCAGCACCTTTATACTTTACTTAAACTTCTTTATTATTATTATTATTATTATTATTATTATTATTATTATTATTTAATCATTTATTTACCAGCATAAATGGAAGCAGCACTCATCTTATTGCGCTAAATATGGTTCCTCTCTCACATTCTTTTCCTCTCTTTCTCTCCTGTGTTTCCCGTCTAACACCTATTTGTTCATCTCTATACTCCTCCTTCGCCTTCTTCCCGTGCTTGTATTTCCCTTTTTGCAACGTATATGTCACGTGATGTTTTGGAAAAAGAAATAAACGTTTTTCCTTAGGTGTTAATAAAAATTAAACATAAGCAAAATGTTTAACAGTACACACACTACGGACACGAATGGCCGAAGTCATTAAAAAGCGTGAACCGGAGGTCTGCGGTTGAAATCGCGTCAGGACCTCTCGTGCTGGCGGTTTTCCTCAGTCTTCATAACTGCCAAATGCCGGGGAGATATCCTAAAGACTCAAACGTTTCTTTCACAAAAAATTCCTTTCATCATTGTATTTCATGTATCATCAGTATCTATCACCTGTGATGTCGTATATAGTAAGAATGAACGTTAAACACTACTAAAAAGGCCGTACACAAATTGTGCCTCTTAATGATTGTTCGCTGTAAGCATCGCTTACGTACACTAACATTAAGGAAAAATTGAAATAACTTCTTAAATATTCATTCTGTCGAAAGTTTGAAAACATCAAAACTTATCAGAAACAGAAGCTTATAAGCCTTTATTTATGTATATTTTTTCAAAAGTTGAATAATAAGCAAGGTATGTTGGTTCTGTTTTAATTTTACTTCACATTAGAACCCTCCCCTCACCTGCCACCTGTAGGGCATGTAATTAAAGCGCCATTATAGTGTATTCTCTAAGTGAGACCTAACTTGTGTTATGTAATAATCCGTTTGAATACTTGTCGCAGAGGTAAAAAGCAAGACAAAAAAAGGAAAAACGCCCATGTGTTCTGTTAAGTAGTCTATCATTACAGTTAGTAGGGATTATTCACCCAAAGTCGAAAATTATGAGACCAATTTTGGTTATAGTTTTGTATACGAAATTTTTAATGCACTTCAGAAAGATGTGTTTACAGCTATTCCCAGCGTAAAACATGCACGCCTTCCCTTTTCGTTTACAGAACTGTACAATCAAGAGTGTTGAAAGAGAAACACCCCTACGGTTTATAAAATAGCTTTTAGCAACAGAAATTATTCCTAAAATGTTGGCATTTTTATTATGATCTAGTCCGGACAAACGTTTTTCACTTTGTGCTACTTACGAGTATTCCACTATTTTTGAGTTTTGCATGCTACTGCAAAATAAGAAAACTTTGGAAGATGTAAACCCTTTCATCTTGTAAATACAAGCAACACCTATAGTTATTCAGTTTAAAGTTTCACGAAGTATGTGGTCTCTATAACTGCCTTGCAGTTTGTCCACTATTCTGTTTCCACATTAGGAAATATTGTTTTCCGCTATTATCTTGTTAAAATAAGGCATATTGTCACGGTATATAACGCTGCTAATGACTACATTCGAGTAGCAAGCTTTTAAAAAAAGTTTTGGTTAGATATTGTTACTTTGGCTGTATTGAAGTGACATGTATTTCTGTTATTATAAACTACTTAGAGGTTTGCAACTTCTCGATTCTTTTTACTCGTATGTACCATTCACTGATCAGTACAATTAGTTGTTGCTCATATACTTTTTGTGTAGGCTCAGGGATCAACTACCTTCATTTCCCTAACTTTACTCCTAACTGAAGCTAAGCCAATCTTCATATGGGCATTAGGGGAGCACTGAGAGGTGTGGAAGAGCACATTATGAAACTTCTTTTTCAATTCAAGATTTGAGAAACCGACCCCTTCAAAACACGTTGATAATTTATCACGTACAAATCAATTTACTATTACCGTCACAGTATAACAGCTTGTAATTAAATATTGTTCTTTAGGTAATTACATAGAATTTTCACCAGATAACGATTAAGGAAAACAATGGAAAACATGAATTGGTTAACTGCACTGTATAACATTACAATAATGCTTATTGTATACTTCGAAAATCTGCCTGGCAATTTGTTCAAGTGCCCTCGTCTTCTTTATCTTGTGTTAATCCATGAAGCCCACAACGTACAGCTTGTATAATCTAATCAGCATGCATACGACATCCCTTGGCCAGGTAGCCATTTTTGTTTACTTTTCGTTTTCAGCCATGTTGCAGATTTCGTGACGCACTGTAAATATTCGCATTTTATTTGTCAAAGCCTTCCAATTATTGTCAAATCTTTTGACCGTTTAGAGGATGTCCTTATTTGCTTTCAAGATTTTCAAAGTATTAGAAGCAATTTGACAGTGAAGTTGTAACAACTTCTACAAGGTCCTGTAAAGCATTGAGTTTGACAAAAATTTGATCATAATAAAAGAAATAACACAAATTTTATTTTAATTAATTGAAAGGCATTTAAATGAACATTGTACCTTAGCTTGTGAAGACGTCACATATGAAATCAAGAAATCGGAAACAAAGCGAGACTAAAAACCGAAATTATTTTAATTTAAATACACATTTCGGCAGTAGGCAAGGATTAATATTAGCGACTGTTAGTCAACTCTCTACTAGCTCAAATTTGTGGAATTCCAAGTCATAATGAGCTGATGTTCAACATTCAGGATGTTTTATAAAATCATTGCCACCACAGTAGCGGCTAGCTTTTCCTCACCATGCAGGCAATTACCTACTATCCTCTCGTTTACGAAATCGAATAATAAAAGAAAGAATAATTCTGCATTGGATTCCTCTGTCAAAGCTATGAAAGTTATACATCCACATAATTTCCCCGTATTTCGTCACTTAAATAAGAGGTTTCTTAAAAATCAGTTTATTTATGCCATCGATATTTCACAAGTGTTTTCTCCGTTGAGTTTCCTAGTTAAATTGCTATAGAAGACATACGTAAGAAACTTACATAATCGTTTACTTATTAAAATATAGAATGCTTAAATACTAGCTAACCTGTCTTAACCAAAACAGATAAGTAGCTTATTGCCAACGAAATGGTGGATTCAAGTAAGCATATCAGTCCAAATTCCGTGATGATTTATATACACTGAGACAGAATTCAGCTGCAACACACATTAAATGAAGATATTAATATATTGGGGTATGCTTTCGATTTTCCATAGAATTTTCAAAAACCACCTTCAATGTGTAACGTAACTTCGAGGTAATGACATGTAAAATGTATATCATATTATTTACTATTCCTATGCGTTCTTATAAATGATATCTAAAGGGAATCATAAAAATCACACCATATCACATAAATATACCATTTAGGGCATATACCTCTCATTGCATCCCTTATCTTGAAATAAGTGTTCAACTTTCTTTAATGAACTCGTGGTTGACATAATATCGATGTCATAAGTCTATTATTAACCTTTTCAGATATAAGATATGTATGTATTATTTACAACTAATATTATTAACTTAAACCTAAATTAGTACAAAGACAGAATACTTATTAGGCACAAAGAAATATGCGTAACAGTTTAATGGGACTAGGAAGTGTAAAATGGAAAAATTTGATATTTAGCATTTTTAATGAAAAACAATTTTCCGATTCTTTCCGATTAAAAATATATATCTAAAAATAAATATCTAAAGAATCATATCACACTTTCCTAACACGAAGTTCGACGGGGCAAGCTAACAAAATGCTTATAACATCTGAAAATAACCAAAATTTTATTAAATCATCATGGATTAGGAAGTATAATCCACATAGTATGAAGTTAGATGTCAAATATGTTTTACAGATAAAAGTGATACAGATTACCTTCTGTTTGGCGAAGGGCAATGTCTGACACATGTCTTGCTCTGCTCACTAGCAAGGCTCAAAGAGGACGCGAGCTACATGCTACCTCAAGATAAAACCAGTTAACCCCTCCCCTTCTACGCCACTACCTGTTTGCATTGCCAGCCTAAAAATTAACTATACAGTGTTACCACACCACATATTCTTACAGTGTTACCACCGCCACATGTCACATCTCCCGCTGGCTACCCAAGTCGACGTCCTCGTAGCAAAAAGGGATAAAAAAATAAAAATTACATAGAACCAAATAAATGACATACTTCACATAAAAATAGTTTACAAAGGAAATTATGGTTGCAAAAATTAGCATCTTGATATTTGAAATGATGTAATGGAGCAAAAATGTCTATCAAAAGAAATTGAGTGTCTTATTTCCTGTTAAGATGTTTGTCAAAACTATAAAAAATAAAGGAGTCTTGAGTGCCACTGACGATATTTGTTCAAATGTATATTACAAGATTCCGAGTGAGCCCCGCACATGCACATTGTACATTACTGTCACTGTTAAACTGTATCTACACTGCACAAATTCTTGAGGTATTTGTTCACGAGTTAACCCCTAACATCACCCATAAGAAGAAATATCAGCTGCAGAGTCCTTTCTCACTGCCGGCGTAATTCAATGATGAGGGGGCAATCGCTGTCTTGGATTGCTCCCCTAAATGTAGCCCCATTGCCACATAAAGTGCAGGTAACACAAAAAGGCAGCAGCTCCCCTTGGTTTACATCAGCATCTGGCGTGTCTTGTCACAGCGGGGCCACACCAAAGTGGGCACTCATGCTCTTCAAACAGCAAAATATTACTACAACATGAATTACAAACAGGTATAACTTGTACTCCCAAAACAACATCATACACCAAAGAAAACAAATAGTATCATTTAAAATAGCATGAGCAGAAAATGCCACAAATTTGGCAAAAGTTTACAAACATGTAATCTTAGTAGTGAGAAAAAATGATTACATACTGACATAAAAAGTTATACAAGCCAAACTTATACAATAAATGGTTAAGAATCATAGTAGAGATGCATGAAAAGGTCAAAATATATAAATATTGTATCAATTATATCCATCATCCACACATAATAACGCACAATACAAATATAGTAAATACAACATAGCAAATAATTTGGGATCCCAAAATTAAATCTAACCACTGGTACAAACTAACTGACAAAGTATACAAGTGCACTTATCATTCATGCATATATAAAAATGAAACAAAATCATTCATAATAACCATATCTCAAATAATACAAAACACTTACTTTAATAACTGCCAAAACTACTGTGAACATTACATGCTTCAAAATAAGCACCTCATTACATGCATCAAACCAGAAATACCCACGCTTCACTCTCCATAACAGCATAAATTCCCATTCTCATTTCCATCTTTACCCTCCTATCCTTCTTATTAGCATCATTCTTATGATAGTCATTATTCCTATCATCGTCATCCTGATTCTCACTCTAATGATACACAGTAATTACTGAGGAAAAAAATATTCACTGACATGTCTCATCAAAGTAGCTGCAAAATAGTGCAAAAAAAATAACTAACATAGGTATAAAGTGAAAAAAGTCACATTAGCATTTCAGGAATGACACACAAATAACATAGCATTACACCGTTGCATCCACATCTACAGGATCAAGATGAAGCTGGAAAAGCAGATGGTACTAAAACATGTTGCATAAACTCAAAAACAAAATATTCTCATTATATTACACCTCTTTTGTGAACACATCACACACGCTATACTGGGACCGTTTCAGCAACACCAATATGTAAAACATCTCTCAAATCATCACAAATGCGCTAGCTCTCCTGAAAACTCAACATTCAAACTTCAAGCTTACATTGATTACCACATCTCACCACCACCATCGGGGATACTCTTCGGCACTCCCACCGAGACAAATCTTCCAAATACTACTTACATACACACTCAAATACACCAAATTTGTACAACAACTTCTGCAAAGGAAACATCATCATAATGAAGCACAAAATAATAAAGCACTTATTAACAAAGTAACACTTTCACATATCATTCCTGAAAATCAAACAAAATTAGACACATAATACACATCAAACAAATACACTGCAGTATAACATAACCAAATAATAATCTCCATTACTCAAAACAAAATCCAAGATTTTTATTACACAAAATGGTTACAAACCTTCAATGTAGCAAAAACATATAATACACTTCATTCCTGAAAATCAAAGCCTAATTAAGCATTGGTTATTAGAGCAAAAGATTTAGCATAACTGTAAGCAAATAGAACACCCATATAGTAAACCATAACCAACTTCATTGTTAAACTTTTCTCTTGTTCCAAATATACACTTTGCTACACACAATGTGCACATACTTACAGCTTGTTTTACTTTATTTTTTTTTCTTTTTACCACAAAATTCCAGAGCAACTTTCCAATTTCTTGTCATACATATGTAGCTACACCATCGACATCCAATGGAGATGGATAAGTCCTGCTGGTCCATGTTGGATGTCCGTTGAAGCTGTACAGGTCTTCGAGATACTGGCACAGCTGGTGGTGGCTGAAACTAATTAAACTTCCACTCGGATCAGTCATTTGAAATACTTTCAGGAACTACGTAGTTAGGCAAACCAATCATAGCGACGATGAAGCAATATCGTCAGTAGTACTACAACTAAGCGCCCACGGCGAAATGTTTATACGGGACTAAAGCAGCATACTATTTTTTCAAGCCACTTGGATACAAAACCAAGATTTTAAAGCAGACAATACACATGAGCAAAAAAAAAAATTAGCAAAAATGTCTTCAGCGAGGAAACTCAAACAAAAAAAAGTCACACCTACTGTGACTATCGCTCAAATCAACACATGAGAAGCAGAAAACGCCATACACAACACACTTGTGCGTGCCTGAGTATGATGCACAAATATGAATCTTAATATATCCACTTTCTATACAAACACACGCAAATTATTGCACAGAACACGTAAACTATAAGAAATTTACTTCACAGTATATAACTTCTTGTAATTTATGAAAACAAGAAAAGTTACGCAACAGAAAGCAACACACACGCTTACCCAACAGTTACAGCAACAAAAATACACCAAAAATATGATAATGCGTAGAAGCCTACAATAACTACAAATGGCAATGAAAGCTCTAAGAAATATTAGCATTTAGCACAAAAAATAGAAAATTCAGAAACACAAGATAACACGTGGCAATTACATTAGCAAAGTTCAAGATAAAACTCAAATTCCCACAGGTCACAAAAATACTTCAAAACACGAAAAATATATAAAGAATGTTGCAGAAAGTTTCTCATACAAAAATAATTTAAACCATGGTAAGGGGAAGAGTGAAGCCAAAGTTAACGACGCTCTGCCAATAGAAAGACATTGTAAAAAAATTTAAAGTGTACTCACAATAATGCTAGAAACACGGGACTTTTAAGCAAATACATATATATGAATTTAAACCACAATAAGACAATTTTAAAAAAGAAACCCTTAACAGCAAGCTGAAACTGTGTTATATTGGAACACGTGGAGTAGCAAATTACGTGATCAAATACATTTTCAAAGCGGGGAAAAATTCTATAACTCAAAATATTAAATTATGCCCGGCCCTCCACCAATTTGTCGAAACCTCTTATATTTACTCCAGGATCGTAATCTAAAGAATTATATCATACTTTCCTAACACGAGGTTCGACGGGGGAAGCTAACAAAATGCTTATAACACCTGAAAACCACCAAAATATTATTAAATCATCATGGATTAGGAAGGAAGAAACCACCTACATAAATAATTCACATAGTATGAAGGTAGATGTCAAATATATTATACCAAATAAAAGTGATACATATTACCTTCTATTTGGCGAAACGCCATGCCTGACATAGTCTTGCTCTGTTCACTAGCAAGGCTCAAAAAGGACGCGAACTACATGCTACCACAAGAAAAATCAGTTAACCCCTCCCGTTCTACGTCACTACCTGTTTACATTGACAACCTAAAAGTTAACCATACAGTGTTACCACACCACATATTCTTATAGTGTTACCACCGCCACATGCTACATCATGGTGTAATGGTCATTTAAAACTGTTTAAAAAGCTATTTTAATCTCCTGCGCGTCGGTTTCCACGCCCCTTTTCTAAACCTTATTCAAATTTCAACAGGTGTTTTCGGCAAAGGGCATCACAGGTTTCATTTTAGGTGTCCCAGGTCAAAAGACATAGAATTGAAAATCAGGAGGTAGCAAAGGATGCGTCTAACGATTAATCCCGTGTAATAAACTGTTACTCGTACGTTTGATCACAATTTTCAACTGCAATTATCTCAAAATTACATTTTTCAAACACTTGTTCCCTTTTATAAAAGCTATGAATGCTGAATTTCGGCACACTTGTGTGAAATAAGGTAATGCATGCACTGATCTGAAGTTATACACTTCTAAGTATAGTACCTTTTTAAAGGTTGAGGTTTTTGTTTAAAATATTTAAATGTAAATTGTTCTTGAATTGTTGACAGAGAAAGAAAGGTGTACAGGCAGAAATACTATCGGCGGCTTAATTTCCTTTGTTCGGTGTTATGGAGTAGAATGTGTTCATATGTAATGAAAATCTCAGCTCTGTGTTTCAAATGGTTTCTGAGAAACTGGAAGCTAATGATGTCATGTTGTTTTACTTTATCTCGCAAACCGTTTTTTAGAAGTTATTACTTTCTCTACTACTTATGTATAGTAAGTAGGGGAAGTATTGTATTCCACCCAAAAATTCGATACCGAGATTTCACCGGAAATATATGTTTTGAGACCCCCTGAATCCAAAAAAAGCATTTTTGGAAACATGTCCGTATGTGTGTCTGTGTGTCTGTGAACAGCATAACTCAGAAACGAACAGTTGGATAAACACCAAACTTGGTATTTAGGTTCAGTATCTTCCAGAGATGCGACACGAAGGTTTTCAAGAAAATCCCCCCACACCAGACCACTCTTTATATGGAAAAATTTTCGAAAATTTTAATTTTCTCAAAAATGGCTCTAACGATTTTGATTAAAATATCATATGTTTAAGATATTTTCATGACAAATGAAATGTATATCTCGAATTTTCTGGGAATGTCTCCAAAAGTATTCTTCATTTTTTTGTTGAGTGAACCATTTTCGAGATATTGCCTGTAATTCCCTTAAATTTTCCAATACTTTTTCTCAAATGGGAATTCGTTGTTCATTTTTTATGTCCTGGACATGCAAAGAGAATGGAATGCTCTTAAGATATTTGACTATCGCTTAAAGTCTACCAATTCCCCTTGCATCTACAAGAAAATTAGCAATAAGATTAACATCTCGATTAACATGAAGCGTATGGAGAATAAGCGTTAGTAAAAATAGTTTGTACAAGAGTAGAGAAAGTCATGTGAATGTAACACATCAGAATTTTTTTCCGGCAAACTAAAAAAATATATAATTGTGAAAATTTAAAGGGATTACTTTCTCTACCACGTACCTAGTACGCAGAGCAGGTATTACATTCCACCCAAAACTTCGATACCGAGATTTCACCGGAAATAAATGTTTTGAAGTTCCGTGAATCCAAAAGTAGTATTTTTAGAAAAACATACGCGAACGCAAGTGTGTGTGTGCGCATTTGTGTGTGTGTGTGTGAGAGAGAGATAGCAGAATAACTCAAAAACGGCAAGTTGGATAAATGCAAACTTGGTATTCGAGTTCAGTATCTTCAAAGATGCAACACGAAGATTTTCATGAAAATACCCCCACCCCAAACTACCCTTAATTTTTTATTTTCTAAAAATGGCTTTAAACTTTTCGATTAAAATACCATACATTAAAGATGACAAAAAGTATATCTTGAATTTGCGTAGGATAACCTATGAAGTCCTTTTCATTCGGTAGAAATTTTGTATTTTCTTGTATAACTGGTAAATGTTAAAACGCACAATTTATTTCAAATAATTTCCTGTGGTATCATTACGAGATATGTCATTAATGGTTCGAACTGTTCAATACGTAGCCATTCTCTAAAATTCCTGTCCATTTTCAGTTATTTCTCGCGATGTTATGAAAACAGTTGGTATTTTAAGGCCAGCATACAGCATCCAATTCTAAAACGTTTGACTATCGCTATTGCCTTTGTATCTATAACGAAATGTGTAATGCAGCTATTTCCAGAAATACTTATCTGATTAAAATGAAGTAGATAGGAAAATAAGCTTTCACAAGAATAATTTTTATGGCTATTAATAAGCGATAGAATGTAGAGAAAGTCATGTGAATGAAGCATATTAGTCGTTTTTTTTATTATTATTACTCTGTCAATTACATTCAGAGATATTCATGTTTGAGTTTGCTGCAGGTCCATATAATGCTTACACTTCTCTCTCCCTTTAGTATAGATTAACATGAAAATAATGAACTTAGCTTTTCCAATATTTTTGGGTAATTTATAATCGAGGAAATGAGAAAATGAAAACAGAAGAAACCTAAACAATGCACAGAAAAGTCTCCTTTTTAGAGAAAGAAACAAGATCTAAGAGATTGAGAAGAGAAAGTGAAAAACAAAGACGAAAACAGGAAGCTCAAAAATATAGGACAACGGAAAAGGAAAACGCGCTTCTCTTTCTTTAGTTTCCTACTTTGTTTTGTTTCTAAAAAGAACAAAGCAATACACTTTCTTCTCTACGCGTTGCAGATAAAAAAAAATCCTTCTTCCTTATTACTTTTGAATGATTAGAGGCTTTTTTCCCCTAGTTATTTATTTTAACTCAAAGGGATAGCGCTGAGCAGGTAATTGAAACTCCCAATCAATTCCCAAAACGTTATTTCCACATTCCGGTCATTCAAAGCTTGTAAAACCAGTATTTTCTCTGACGTAAATATAAATTATTATTCGTAAAGGACAAACTAGACACAGTTAGAATATTTTTATACCATTCTAACGTAATTATTTTGTTCCATTGCTTAGTAAGTATAAGCATTAATAGGGGAAAACGCTTTGTATCATAAAATGTTTAAAATAACTGATAAATAAAGTACAGAGATTCTAAACTGTAGAATAGTTTGAGAAATGTTTACCGAAGTGCGTAAATCGTTGAAGATACCCATCTAAATCTTGATGAATAGATGTTTATTAGAGTTTCTGTATCTTTAAACTACTGAGATCTGATTCCACTGTCAATTTGTGTGTGTGTGTGTGTGTGTGTGTGTGTGTGTGTGTGTGCGCGGGGGGGGGGGGGGGTTTCTTTCGCGAATAAGAATCGATTGCCAAGAGATTGGTTATTTAAGATATGAAAAGTACCATTTATACAGGATATATTCGCTATTTGGCATCTCATTACCTTCCCAAATAAGGAAATCGTAATGAGCCACGGAAGTAACATATAGAGATCTCACTTCATATGGAGCTGTATTAAAAAAGTCTGATGTATTGCACTCTCATGACTTTATCTACTCTTGTACAAACTATTTTTACAAATGCTTATTTTCCATCTAATTCATGTTAATCGAAGTAAACATTTACAGAAATTATCTTATTGCTAATTTTTTTGTATTTGCAAGGGGAATATGGAGACACAGTAGGCTTTAAGTGACAGTCGACTCTTTAAGAGTTGGTCGCTATGTGGAGCATTCCACTCTCTTTTCATGTCCAGGACATAAAAAAACGAATAATTAAGTCCCATTTGAGAAAAAGTATAGGTGTTGGAAAATTCAAACAAATAACAAGGAATATCTTGGAAATGGTTCACTCGACAAAAAAATGTACAGGATATAAATTGTGTGTTTCAACTAGATCTACCTTTTTGTGTAGTAATATTTTGTCTATTTCTTACGGCTTACCAGTTATGCAAAAGTCAATAAAGAGGACTTTTGGGATATTATGTACATTTCATTTGCCATGAAAATATCTTAGCGAATGGTATTTTAATCAAAATCGTTAAAGCCAGTTTTAGAAATCAACATTTTGGAAACATTTTCCATGTAAAGGGTAATCTGGGGAGGGGGGATTTTCTTGAAAACCCTCGTGTCGCATCTTTGGAAGATACTGAACCTAAATACCAAGTTTGGTGTTTATCCAACTTTTCGTTTTTGAGTTATGCTGTTCACACACACACACACACACAAACACATGTGCGCGCGCGCGGACGTTTTACTAAAAATACTGTTTTTTGTTTATTCAGATGGTCTCAGAACGTATATTTCCCGCAAAATCTCGTATCAAATTTTTGAGTGGAATGCAATACCTTCTCTACGTACTATGTAACTATGTAATAGAGAAAATAAAAGCCTACATTAACAATATTTTATGATTTTTGGGAGGTTATTTATACCTGTTGGCATACTCGGTGGTTGTCCATCTTGTAGTGTCTGTGCAGTTGCGGCGCTGGAGTTGACTAGTGGTGGTACTGTGTAACAATGTGGTACATCATGTATTAGATTTTTGTTCGGCTGTTCTCTTTCTCAAGGTTTCTGCGTCTTTTGCAGAAATGGTATCTGGCATGGTAATCTGGTATACATCAAGTGTTACCGTGCAATATAGCGACAGTGGGTGTTAAACAAGAATAATAAAGTTAATTTGTTTACTATTTCTCGTATTTTCTCTAAAGAATGAGAATTTTATGAAGTTGTTTAAATTAAAATTCTTAATTCTTATAGAAAAAATTCAACAGTATTTGTTTTCCTTATATAAAACGTGTAGTCTTTGCTTTTATTTACAGGGAGTGTATCAAGTCATTATTGTTCCTTAACCCGATTTGTTTTTTACAAATTTTTACAACACCTTTTACTCTGTACTTTAGCGTACATTCCTTTGTACGTCGTTGTTAATACGTATATTTTGTATTATTCTTTTGTCATTTATGGTGTTTTGTTTAGTTTACAGCCATTTTAGCCAACGTTTTACCTTCTGTTTATTCCCCATGGCAACAGAGGTATTAACGTTCTTATGTTATTCTTTTCGAGCTATTTACATGTAAATTACATTTTATAATACTTATGCTAATGTAAAAATGTTAACAAGACCAATTTCATATAATACCGTTTGAATATTTAACTGTTGTAAATCACATAAAATAAAATATCAGTTTGTTTGTGTACTTTCAGAAATTAAGCTTACATTGATCTTCATTTTGCATTTTTTGTTCTTCATTAATTAATATAATTTAAGCAAGTTTTATACAATTAAACATTATGAAATATCTATATGATGCAATTTGTTTGCTACCTTTCCTTAAAGGTTTTAATAAATACTACTTGGTATAACTTCTGATACATACATAAACCACTTTTATGCAAATAATACTATTCTGTCTTTTCTGTTTGCAGCGGAAAGCAATGCAGCCAACCGGCATGAATTTATGTAATCGTATATCTCTTGTTGGCATTTCATTATATGTTTTGGAAGCATCACATGGACATATACACGCACAGAGGGAAAGAGAAGAGCTGTTTAGTAAACCTATTAACGCTAGCGGAGTTGTGGATCGTATTAGTGCATTATAAATTAATTCACTTTACTAAAGAAATATTTTTTGTCAGCTGGTAATGGTTTTGAGATCACGTTTTGCGCTAAAGCTACTACAATAAGTTTCGTATGGACTTCTATCTGTGGGATCGTTCTCAAACGCCGATCTAATCTTTGTGTGATTTGTCCGGGAATACAGGAATTGCAGCAGGATAAGCTTCGACTATGTATGGGATGCTCCAAAACTTTCAAGTGGATTTTCTGCAAGTTTTCCTCTCAGCGTTCAGGATGCGTGGAATCCATAAGGATGATACTTTTTTAAATCCAGTTATCTCGAATAATCAGTCAGCGTAACCAATTTAGCGAATGTGTCGCTAGATCTGACGATTTCATGTTCTTGACTAGAGCATTTGAGTATTAGCATATAGCAACAAATTCAGCTTGTTCTGAGAAGCAATCTCAACCTTATTCCTTCACTTTTGGAACAATTTTCTTTATCCTCTTTCGAGGCCTCGCTGTTATTAAACATTGCTATACTTTGATCACATCTAAACATCTGCACGTACTTTAGTTCGCGTTGACTGGTTATTTCAGCGCAGAAAACTCATCTTCCAAGTAGACTATTCATTAAGAGTCGCTATTAGCAACTCTTGGAGTTTGGAACGAGTAACAGGAAGATATGGTGTATGTCAGGGTAGTGAGGTCGGCTGTAATGGCTTTCCTAGAAGAAAAAATCTGATGTGTTACACTCGCATGACTTTCTCTACTCTTGTACAAACTATTTTTACAAACGCTTATTCCCCATATGCTTCATGTTAATCGAGATGTTAATCTTATTGCTAACTTTCCTGTAAATGCAAGGGGAATTGGTGGGTTTTAAGCTATAGTCAAATATTTTAAGAGCTGGTTGCTATGTGGAGTATTCCATTCTCTTTGCAATACCAGGATAAAAAAAAGAATAACGAATTTCCATTTGAGAAAAAGTATAACTATTGGAAAATTTAAGGAAATAACAAGCAATATCTCGAAAATGGTTCATTCAACAAAAAAATGTATATGACATAAATTGTGTATTTTAACGCGATCTACCTTTTTTGTGTTGTAAAATTTTGTCTATCGCTTATGGTTTACCAGTTATGCAAAAGTCGTTCACAATGAAGAATACTTTTGGAGACATTGCCAGAAAATTTGAGATATACCATACATTTAATTGGTCATGAAAATATCTTAAACATATGATATTTTAATCAAAATTGTTGAAGCCGTTTTTGAGAAACACACACGCGGACATGTTTCCAAAAATGCTTTTTTTGTATTCAGGGGGCCTCAAAACATGTATTTCCGGTGAAATCTCGGTATCAAATTTTTGGGTGGAATACAATATTTCCCCTACTTACTATACGTAGTAGAGAAAGTAAAAAACGGAGGCTACTTTTGAACCAAACAGTACATACCAGTAAGTACTCTAGAAGAGGCTGTTCCGAAATCTCGGCTGAGTCAACAGTACTCGCGCAGCAACAGCTATAGGGGGAGCGTGATAGCCAAAACATGACTAGATGAAGGTCCTTGCGCTTCCTACCAGTTTTAAGATTGTTATCGTTTCTCATAACATGTCATTATGTCGAGCGGAAGACACCTTCGAGTGTTTTGTTTGCCAAAGGCGCTGAATTTGACGAGGAAATGCAATATACAGCGTCATTATACAACGCTTCATTCAGCCGTGATGACAACTTACCCCACTGCCGAGCTGTATTGCATATTGTAGTTAGACTCCTGCTAGGCTACTCGCTGGCTCGCATCCAAGCATGCTGTATAAGGACTGTTATGGTAAAGCTATATATCACGGAGGGGCCCCCGGAACCAAGGCAGAGCACCGCATGCAGGCCAATCGGCCCATTGTGCTTCCAATGTGACTTCTGGGAGGAAAAGATGAGGGGACAGACGAATGCGACCAGATCCAGATGCCGACGGGCGCAGGCATGGGCGGGGTTACTAACGTTTCCAGATTGAACGCATCCCTATCCACAAGCTACCCCGGAGCGGAGCCCCATGCTGAGGACAGACGTAACTGAGCGGTACTGCAGCGACGCCAGGGAAGAAACTTTTACAGAACGCAAACCGCAACCGGCCGAACACCGTCGCCGGGTCCTACAACCGTGAAACAGATGACAAGGAAGATGATGGATACAAGAAATGAGATGGAGAACAGTCGTGCTAGAAGATGAACCACTCCAGCATTCGCCTAGCGACCCGGGGAAACCACGAAAAACCCAAGGGTCAGAGTGGGCGGTCGCCAGGGATCGATCCCGGGGCATCCCGAATGCGGCCACAGACGCCTGAGTCATCCAACTCAGTTCTATAATTACTGAGTAGGTCCATAGCATCGCCGTGCTACTGCCACCAGTATGCAAGCTTGGCATACCTGGCCTACGCAATCAAGCGATAACGTAACTTCGGTACCCAACTAATGAACACGAACAGAGACCTGTGCAAATGTCTGTCTAGTACTACCGCTACGGTGAGCGGGTGAGTGGGTGTCAAACATCACCTGTCAAGCACAGCTATACTCTTCTTGCTTTTGTTCATTGTTGGAGTCCGCGAGCTCTACGTATACCAATCTGTGTAATGTAGTGATCACGTGTTTACTTACCTTGCTCAAATGCCAATTTTGGACAAGTTCTAGTGACATGAACATTGTACAAACAAGTTACAACTCCTTCAAGACACTTTAAATGCAATTTTGAGAAAGTGCATCAAGATTATTGGGCAAACGTAATTCAGTTAAACGCCAAATGAAGTTTATTCCAATCAGCACAGAACTTTAGGCTGCTTATGTCTTTTCAGACATCAATTTGGTGAGTTAGATGCTAGGTGTGTTTGATTTTTTATTTATGTTTAAGAAGAAAGTAGGATATTCTCAATCAATGACAAAATCAGCTGCTTGTAATATTTTCACCTAGCGATAAACAAGCAGCTTTTCTCAATGAAATTACAGAACGAATCTAATTATGAGTTACTTTACAATACTCAAAAATAACCCAGGACATTTTTGAGATGGGCATCAACCCAGAAAGTCCTTAAGCAGCTTTCTCAGCGAGTACCTAGCTGCTACATCGGTCTAGTTGAATGAGATACTATTAGGAATGGACAAAAACTAATGTAAAGTTTATTTTACAATGAGTGACAGAAAGAAACTCGCTCAATCTTAATAACTACAGTGTAGGTATACGTAGACCAACTGGGAACGGGCCTCTCTTTATCATTGGAACGCGTTGATTATACTCCTCAATATAGCGTGTCACAATTTTTCTTTAATAGCACCTTGGTAAAGTGCTTGTTGTCATGCAAATAACGTAATTGATATTATATAACTATTGTATTAATTAAATGAATTTTTGTTTTCTAGAATAAGCATCTTTTAAAATATTAAAATGTATTATACTATTTATATGATCTTTTACAAAACCATTTATCCTTAATTTCTATTGTCATGTGCCGGAATTCGTGCGTAATTTTATTTGGTACCCCTTGCGTGCGTTGCAAGTATAATATAAATATTTAGAATTCCTTGACGCTCTTCTGCTTTCCTTCCCGTCAACCGATAATGAACTCCGAAATGAGAAACGCGTAAAATACTTATATGTAGAGCTATTTCACATATGCAGACAATAGTTATGCAAGGTTTGAAAATATAAATTGAGGAAATATACTGAATGGGTAATGTTTTTAATCAAACATTTCATTATTTTATTGTTATGTTGTTAATCTTGCATCATTATCGCATTGTTTACGAGTAGCATGTGGTTCCTTACAACAAGATATAGAAGCGGTAATAGCTATGTCCTATTCAGTATCAAGTGCGTCATGTCACCTCTTAATGGGTGCTATCTTGAAATAGATTGTTGTGCGATGCAAAATAGTTACTTATTTAACATCATTTAACTTCAAGTATTCGAAGATAATTGTGAAATTTATATTCTCATAAACATACGAATTAAATATATTACGCATGGGGATTGTTATCAACAAATAGGTAGGTGGATGCATCAGGTTAAATCTGTCTCTCAGGATGAGCAAAGCACGTGCATCTAAAATAGTAGTGTTTATATCGCTGTTATCGCCGACGCTGCATTGCACAGGGCTTGTCACAACTCGAAAATGTACATTATCCAATAGGAGGAAACGAAAGGAAACGCAGCAGGGAAGAATACATGTCAGCGGGACAAAAAGAGGGTTTAGCTCCTTATTTAACATAACCATTTATCTTAATACATATATTCGAAGAGTATTAGCAAACTTACATTTTCATAACCGTGAATCAAATATATTATGTAACAGAGTTAATGCATCTGGAAAATGCAAGTAAATCTTTATCAAAAATAGGTAGGAGGATCCTGTGGTTTAAGCCTGGATGACGAACGCATTAGCATCTATCATGTCAGAGTATTTTTATTGCTATTAACTAATCAGGGAAGAGAAAGCGAAATGAGTACATGTTAGCAGGACAAGGTTTAAGGCGTTGCTATGTTAATCTTTACGTGTAACGGTTAATGAAACTGCGAGAGTTACAACCGTTACACGAAAATAACTGTTTGTCACACACCTGGATGGTAGCGTATGACGAAGGTAGACCTAAGTCACGGTTACCGCTTAGCAATTTGCATAAATTAAAAAATAACAGGATATCTCGTTCACCTGGTATCCGCGCACCAACTGCAACACAAGACGTCGCTGGATGATGGAATGCCTGTCTTAGCAGGCTTGTACCCCGGGACATGACTGTCTAGAACATGGGTTAGTCAATAAAAACAGGCTGTGTAGGAGTTGTGTAACCTAACTCCTCCTCGAATTACGTCACTTCATATCACTGGTGATTGGCTGGGACAGTCCCACCCACTTTCATGCATACTCCACTCATCCATCTACTTAATGCCTGTACAGCTTGCCTGCAGGAAGAGATTAGCACACATGTGGGAGCATGTTAAAAATGTTTGTATACTCTAGTGCTATTTCAGTGCATGATTACATTAAAAAACACTGTGTATTTTAAATCAAAGTTTGGGAAAAATTATGAAATGTTTGTATGTACCAAAACATTGACTTCAGTGTGGTCTAAAATCAAAAATATAAAAGAAACCTAAGGTATTATATTCACATTAATTATGATTAAGAACTGGACGGTAAACACTGCCTTAAAATGCCATACTGTTTCCATGCAATCGCAAGAAACAACTGAATGTTAGGACTTTAAAGAATGGCCAAGTAATGAACAATTCTAATCTTTAACAACGGATATTATCGAAAATGGCTTATGCCACAAAAGAAGTTATTTGAAATAAATTTTCGTCTATCGCTTAACGTGTACTACTTATACGAGATTATACAAAATTCCTTCCGAATGAAGAGGACTTCAAAGGCTATTCCAAGAAAATTCAAGATATAAGTTTTATTTGTCGTGTAAATATAGTTAATACATGGTATTTCAATCAAAATCCGTAGTCATTTTTTAGAAAATCATAAATTTCGGAAAATGTTCCATTAAAGAGTAATTTGGAGTGGAAGGATTGTCTTGAAAATCCTCGTTTAGCGAATCTTTAGAAGGTATGGGATCTAAATACCAAGATTGGTGTTTATCCAAGTTTTCGTTTTTAAGTTATGCTGCTCTCTCTCTCTCTCTTACACACACACACGCAGGGGCCTCAAAACATGCATTTCCGGTAAAATATCCCTATCGAATTTTTGGGTGGAATGCAATACCTTCTCTACCTACTATGTACATAGTAGAAAAAGTAACAAATATAAATTTCGCAATTGAAAAATAATGAAGTGTTTGAGAATTCAAATGTATAATAAAGAATATCTCGGAAATGACTAATGCCACAAAATAATTTATTTGACATAATTTTTGCGATTTAAAGAGATCTAGATGTTATCCTCAGTGCGTTTTTGTCTATCTCTTACAGTTTATGAGTATGCAGCATAAAAAGGTTCATTCAGAATAAAGAGAACTTCACAGGCTATTCGCAGAGAATAGATATATATATATATATATATATATACATTTTATTTATCATGCAAACATATTAAACATATACAGTTTTAATAAAAATCGTTACAGCCATTTTTGAGAAAATAAAAAATATATATATATATATATATATATATTCCACGTAAACGTTAGTTTAGGGTGTTTTTTCTTTCTTTCCTTCCTTCTTTGTTGTTTTTTCTTAAAATCTCCGAGTCCTGTCCTCCAAGTTTAGTATTTAACCGAATTTTCGTTTTTGGGTTATGTTGGTCAAAGACACGGACACACACATAGATCTTTTTCTAAAATTGATATTTTATTCAGGAGTCTTCGAAACGTGTATTTCAAGTGAAATCTCGGTAAGCAGGTTAATAAGCAGTACTATAGGTAAGCAGTAGACAAAGTAATAATCTTATGTAGTTATTTTAATTTTAAATAGTTTAATATGAGTGTTTCCTGCACAGTGACACAGATATTACTAAATGACAAAACACATACAGTAATAGGAAAAAATGCATTACTTGAGTTTCAAATGGCTATAACAATTTTAAGGGAGCTATAGATTCAGATATGTGAATTTTGTAGAAGTTGCAGCAACTACAATAAATAACAAATAATCTTATTGATCATTAAACACATACAAATTAGACTTTAAGAGATACTGATGCCCTAAGCAAAGGGGCCTAAGAGGAGTCATGGATGAAACTACTACTTTCTCCATACTTTAAGCTAGATACTCAACCTTTTCAGTTTATAATATATTATTGGTGTTAACACCCTCAGGTTATATTGGTATCAGTTTAGTATATTTGTAGTAAAACATTCTATTAAAAGCAGTTTCTGTTTTCAAAATAAACATGTTGCTAGAATATAAGCTGCAGGCATAAACACGATTTTTATCATGTTTGACATGCATATAATTTAATATTAGAGCCACATTTTGAATATTGAATGTATAAAAGGGCTGAACAAAAGCTAATAAAGCAGATTTAAAAATACCAGTATTTAGTGTCTACATAACAAACTTTGTCTTTTTATAATTCTCATAATATTTGCCTTATTTACAATAGGATGGTGACATTTTTAACCATAGTTTTCAGAGCATGAAGTAAATGATTGAACCTCCTTGCATAAAAATGTTATATTATGGGTTTTCACGTAAGTTCAGAAAATGGCTTTAAAATTATGTTTAAGATTTATTTAATGCGTGAAGGCATTTAAATATAACTAATTAAATGTACTTCCAAACATTTTAGGCCTCTAAATTAGGCCAATACGATCATATGACACAACGTATTACATTGGAAGTTTTACTTTTCTATAGGAATGCTTATTTTACTGTCAGGATAAATGTTCCTTTAATATCAAATATTTTATAGCGACGATAATGGAAACAGATCTCTGAATAAAAAAAATCCCTTAGTGGTTCTGCCGACATTTAACGATTTTGAGTGATAATAATGGTTTATGGCTTCCTACATTATATCTTTTTTCGTTTCAGTTATATGCCGCCTTCAACATCTAAGATCATATCGACGACTTTTGCTTTTTTGGAACGATTGCTCATCGGCAATGATGTTGAACGCATCCTAACTCGGTCCCGTTATCTTCGTGAGTAAAATGTCAACAACCCAATTCAGTCCCGCAGTACACACTGTCAACAGCCTCAGTCCCGTAGCAGACACTGTCAACAACCGAACTCAGTCCCGCAGCATACACTGTCAGGAAGCCAACTCAGTCCCGCAGCATACACTGTCAGGAAGCCAACTCAGTCCCGTAGCATACACTGTCAGGAAGCCAACTCAGTCCCGTAGCATACACTGTCAACAACCGAACTCAGTCCCGCAGCATACAATGTCAGGAAGCCAACTCAGTCCCGTAGCATACACTGTCAGGAAGCCAACTCAGTCCCGTAGCATATTATAGTTTGAAGCCATAATAATACTCTTGAGCATAGTGAAGTACTAAGTGGTGTGGCATCCCTGTTAGGAATAACTGATAGCGACAATGGGCAGAAGTAGTTGGTTGTGAACGCGACATTGCCGGTAGCTCTTTACCAAAGAGCAAACGTTATTACAGATTACGTATTTTGAGGTTTTTAAAATTTTTTTCACTTAATTAGAATTATAATTTATTAAATAATACACCGATTTCCTGCTATTTTGTATATTGAGTTTACAAAATTGTTACATGCATTTATTAGAGCATTTATATATATACCTATATATAACATATGTTGTGGTTAAAATCGATTTTAGTGAAACATGAAACTGCAATAACGTTTTTAGACACTATAGATCTGCTGAAAGTCATTAGTCTTTTAAAATGACCTAGATTAATTTCCTACAGGACCAATATTAGGTTGTTATTATTTTGGAAAACGGGACGAGTTAGCATTCGAAAATAGAAAAAAAAAACTTAACCTACTTGATGATGTTAACTCGTTTATTTATTATTTTGTATCCTAGGGCTTGTTTACGCTTGGTTTTCATTATAAAAATTAAATTCACACACACTCTTGCATACGCATTTACACTCACTCATATGTCCAAGCTTTAGGGAGGATGGGGAATAATTCTGGCTAAAGAAACATTCCCATCCCCCAGCCGGGATTCCAACCCGGACCTCTGGATTTGGAAGCTAACGTGCTGAACACCAGACCACAGTGGCAGTCTTATCCTTTTTATTAAAACACTGATTGCATTTATATCCTGGGCGTAATGACTACATGTCGTGAGAAGGAATATTCCTAGGGTTTCGCAGCAAATACGTAATGTAAATATGATGTATGGACAGTGGCCGAAAAGGGTTGAAATCAGAGGAAGAAGAAGGAAGGCGACGGTATTGAATTAAAGGGTAAGCTGAGAAATAAACATATGGCATTTAATTTGAAACTGAAAGCTTTTGCATTTTTACTCTCTCTATAACTTGCCTACAGCAGGTAAGATGGTTTTCCCCCTAAAATGCATATCGATATTTCAGCGGAAATGTATGTGATGAGCATAGAGCGAAAAGTGGTTAACACCAATTAATTTGGTATTTATCGGCCAAGGTTACTACAGTAAGATTCCCAGGAAAATCCATCCACTCTATACTTCCCTTTACTCGGAAGAATTTTCCTTTTTTCTTTCCTTTCTTCGATCTTTTTTTCTTTGTTCTTTTTTCAAAAACGTCTCCAAAATTTTGATAAAAATGATAATGTTTATTACATTACAATGACAAGTAAAATTTATGTCTCGGTTTGCTGCGCACATTCCCAAACTTTCTTTATTGGGCTGAATTTGGTATAACAGACATCTTAATAGATAGGCAGAAACTCACATTTAAAGAAAACGATTAGAGTCAATTCAAATACACAATTTGTGTCGAATACATTTTCTTATTTTGTTTTTTTGTGTCGTTTTTATGGACGCTCTTTAACTGCTTGTTCCTTAGCGTCCCATTCATTATTGAGTGTTAAAGACCGGTAATTTGACTCAGAGGCCTCTTTATCAGTCTTGAGGTTCTTTTACGTGCCGTAAATCTACGACACTGGACCACCGGGTTTACTACTCTTCCGAAGGAAGCCATGCTAAGGATTTACGCCAGGTTTGAACCCTCGACCTCGGGAACTGGAGGCTAACATGGTAACCACTACACCACGGAGGACGACGTTTTCTTTTGGTGTGTGTGTGTGTGTGTGTGTGTGTGTGTGTGTGTGTTGGCCGTTTTCGAAGTCTTACAAATTGCAGCTTTAGACCTTTCCTAAGCAGTTTACGATTTCTTCCCCCTAATTATGTTTCCACCGCAAGAGCTTGTCGCCATGAATAAACATTTGAATGCTCTTTTCTTCTCAACATGTGGAAATCTTCTTGCTTAATTTAAAGCAATTCCTATGTAAAAGTGTATTGTCAGTAACACGAGGATAGAAGAATCAATTTTTATGCAGTATTACATATAATCTACTGGCTCTTCGGTATAAAACCTGACTGCTCGCACGGTGTTGTGGTCACAGTCAATGCCGGCTTCCTTCTCCCATTATCACACTCCGCACTCACGACAGACTTTCTGTCCTTCAGTTACCATATAGTCATTAGCGTCAGTACTCCACTTTCATTTGTGAAGATAGGAAGCCAGTTATATTTAGAAAACTGTATATTTGTAGTAAATGTTATTTTACGAAACATTACAGTGACCGAGCTAAATTGTATCAATATAAATGTGTTTACTCGGTAGAATGCTTGTTTAGCTGCGAAAGGATATTTCCAGCTCTTGTGATGAGGTAAGAATCAACTTGTAGATTAAGTGGGGTCGGTGCTGTTTTCTAACTATAGATCATTTACAAATTGTCCCAAGTCATGGAAAAAGCACAGGAATTTAACCTGGAACTATACTTGGCATTAATGGATTTTACAAAAGCTTCGACTCTACAGAACATGTTTCAATCTTGATGGTCCTGCAAAATCAAGGATACTCGCCAAGTTATATTCAAACATGAAAGCTAAGATCTAACTGGAGAAAGAAGGCAATAATATTCAACTGGAAAGGGGAGTCGTACAAGGAGTCCCGGTATCTCCTATTTGTTTTGCCGCAATTCTCATGGCTCGTGTTATCTTATTTTTTGGGTGCTTATTGTTTAATTATTTTTTTATTTGGGTTCTTTGTCCTCCGGCTAGCTATTATAACTCAGTCGAGCAAGTATCTCTAAGCAGGGCGTGTAAACAGAAAGGAGTTGTTACTAAAAGATAACACTGATAAAAAAATTAGAATCTGGACTTTTATTGCCGTCACACTTAATTAATAATTGACATGTTTAGTCTTTATACACGTATGACTGAAACTGTGATATTTCCGAATGTAATTACGGTCGTTTTAGTTGTCGCGCACCCATTACTTCACGTACTTTACATTTTTTGTAACTAACTCTGCGACGTGCATCTTGTGAGAGATTCTTCAGAACTATGCGACGTGTACCTCGTGAAAGACACTTCCGAACTGTGCGAAACTTTCTTATGGCTCGAGAATATATACTTCTACACCTCGAATTGCCTAAACGTTATAATAGAGCTGCTATTGTTTACCAAATTGCGCCCACTTTAGCGTCTGTTTTGGTCAGCCAATCTCTACTACTAACATATATACTCTAGGGAAGATATTCCCTCCATTTCTAAAAAAAACCACGCTACCCTGACGTCATTTGTTTGTCCCTTCCTAGTGACAAACAACTCACCCTCTCGGTTTATTGTTACCCACTTCTATTGTCAGCTTCAGTCAGGCCGTGTAAGCTTCTTTCCTAATAATACTTATAGCTAACAAACGTCTAACATCCTGTACATACAATAATATTAATCTACACTACAATCACTCTGGCATTCACAGCATGTTATGATATAAGTTTATTAGTTTGTTAGAAGATACCTTTCGAAAAGCGCAAATGGAGTGGGGAATCCAAATTGATGGGAAGAAACTCCGGGACTTGGGGTTGGCAGACATCATCCTATTTGCAACATCCATGAAGAACTGAGACAAGGCATATGGGAACTACCCCAGAGCAGGGAAGCAGGACTGGAATTGAACCCCCATAAAACAAAACAAATGACAAATAGTACTAAAGAAGTTATCAAAGTGAGCAACAAAGAACTACAGTACGTCAGCAAACACCTATCTTGGTCCAATAATGTCCTTCAGGAATGCTACCCGCAAAGTAGCCCAAAGACGCATTTTAGTAACACGGTCTAAATTCTGGGTTTAAAATTTACTCTCACAAACAAGACATATAACATTAAACTAAAGAAAGACACAATGAACAGCTGCATTCTACCTCTCCTACTGTATGGAGCTCAAAATTGGTCCTTAGTAGGCAGATATATAAAAATGCTAGAAATAGATTAAAGCAAAATGAAGAGAAGGATTTCCTGGCATCGGTATTCGGGATAGAATCCTGTCGTCCTCCGTGGTCTAGGGGTACCATACTAGTTTCTGGTTCCCGAGGTCGCGGGTTCAAACCCAGCAGAAGGCGATGGATTTTTTCGGACGTAAACATACTTAGCATGGCTTCCTTTGGAAGGGAAGTAACGCTGGTAGTCTTTTGTCGTAAATTTACGGCACGTTAAAGAACCTCAAGCATGATAAACAGGCCACTGAACAAAATTTCCGCTTTTTCGTGCCCAATATATAGAATGGGACGCTAAAAACCATAAGACCGTTCATAAATAAAAACTCAAAAACAAAAATAAAGAGGATAGAATCCGCAATGAAGACGTGAGGGAGATGATAGAGTAACAACAGCCATTCATTCCAAATGGAAGTGATGTGAATGTAAGTGGGCAGCCTACGTCATGAGGATGGAGTACATCAGATGGGCACAAAAAACAACAGCTTGAGACCCAAGAACCGGCCACAGAAAAGTAGGACGTCAGAAGAGAAGATGCGCAGATCACCTAAAACTTCACTTTGGGACAACTGGGCTACAAAGTCTAAGGACCGACACGAGTGGAAACTATTGGTAGAGCAGCAATGGAAGAATGACAGTCTTTCCTGCACTGCTTAAGAGGATCGCCAGAAGAGCAATCCTTGCCAGCCAAGAGACCCTTGCCCTTCAGGGATTATAATATGGGGTAAATCTTAAGAATTAATTTTGTTATGTTTTACGAGGGCACTATTTATATTTTGAGCCTTGCCAACTCTGAATGTTGTAGGTGCTATCTGACGTTTCCAATGGAACGTTTGAAATTTTTAACCATAATCTACTTCAAACTTATTGTTAATAGAGCGTCATTTGTTTTGTTTACACTAACTTGAAAATTGTGTCTCAACAAAAACATGGAATTAACTCGTGAAAATGTTCGTGCAATGATTTATTACGACTTTGACGTGCATTATCAAGACAAGAGTGCATCGATTAACTAAATTCCACATTTGGCGAGGAAGCTCCATCCTTTGCCACTGTGAAACGCTGGTATAACGAATTTAATCGTGGCCGCCGTTCGCTAAATGATGAAGTTCGTGAAGCTCGTCCAAAATCAGTTGTTATGCCAGAAAACATTGATGTTGTGCAAAAACTAATAATAAAAGATCATCATGCGACATATTGTGAGATTGAGGCAACCCTAGGCATTAGTTCCACCAGCATATATAAAATATTGCATGATTATTTAGCCGTGAAAACGATTTGCTCTTGTTGGATCCCACATAATTTGACGCAATCTCAAAAAGATGCTCGTGTCGATTGGTGTACAAAAATGCTCAAGAAATACAATGGCGGTGCTTCAAAAGACGTATATAAGATTGCAACAGGTGATGAATCGTGGATCTATGCGTATGAGCCGGAACCTAAACAACAGTCGACTGTATGGGTGTTTCAAGATGAAGCAAATTCAACAAAAGTTGTTCGCACTCGAAGCACTTCGAAGCAAATGGTGGCCTGCTTTTTCAGCTAAACTGGCCATGTGGCAACAGTGCCTTTAGAGGAACGAAAAACGGTCAATACCGAATGGTACACAACCATTTGTTTGCCGGAAATCTTCGGTGAAATAAGGACAACCAATAAGAACCGTAGAATCGTTCTTCATCAATACAATGCGAGCGCACGCACATCTCGTCTAACAACAAATATTTGAAGGCTAAAAAAATAGAATTGATGGGTCATCCGCCATACAGTCCTGATTTGGCACCCAATGACTTCTTTTTATTCCCGAACATCAAGAATAAATTTCGTGGACAACGATTTTCTTTGGCAGAAGAAGCCGTTGATGCCTTCAAAAACCATGTTTTGGAGGTGTCTCAAGAAGACTGGAATAAATGCTTTGACAAATGGTTCAAACGGATGTAAAAGTATATTGATCATAAAGGAGAATATTTTTAAAAACAATAAAGCAGTTTTCAATCAGAAATTACTTTGTTTTAATTATTAGGCTCAAAATATAAATAGTGTCCCTCGTATGTATAGATTTAAGAAGCGAAGACAGTATTGGCACGGCCTGCTGTGGCATGTCGTGCTACCCAGAAACAAAACGTGCGAGCGGTCAGTTTTTATACCGAAGACCCTGTATCATGAAGATATAAGTATTTGTCATTGGTAGAGAATATATCACATCAGATTTTTTTAAACATGCTTTACGATAACATTTATCCATAAATGTTCTATATTTGCACTTCCTAAAACTCATAAAGAGGAGATTAAACCGGTCATAATAATTCGTTTAACAATAACCGTATGTAGGCACAGAGTTAAGCAAGTATAAAATCCGAAAAGAAAAACATTGCAAGACGCCACTCGTATTTGAAATCGCCTTGCAGGTTTACCGGGACACTTGAGTCAAATGAGGAGGTTCATTGTGTATAACAACATTATTCTACCTCATAACAAGTGGAATAAAATTAAGATAAATTATACTTCTTGCTGAACCGAGTGAGATGGCTCCGCATTTGTCGGGTCCCGGGTTCGATTCTAGTCCATCGCTCACTCTGACCTTGGGTTTTTCGTGGTTTCCCTGGTCGATAAGCGAATGCTAGGGTGTTTCTCATCTACCGGTATTTTCTTTCCATTATTTCCCTTTCATTTCGTGTCCCTCTCATCTTTCAGGTGTTTCTAGGCTTCGTGGTGTATGGTAGCGCCGAACAGGTCGCGCAGATATAGCTCAAGGGAAAAATTACTCCCCGTGGACACTAAGAGGTCTGCTTGGTTGACGGGTCGCTCATCGCCCTCCTTAGATAGCTCCTGTAGTGGAACGGGTCTTCGAGTTTGGAACTGATAAGGACTTCCGGCTCGTCTCTGTAGCCTGTCTGCCTGCGGCCTGTCAACTCTTTTGGTTCCTTAACTTTATCCTTTCCTCCTGGAGGGTGTTAGCCGAAATAGAACTCTTCGACGTCGCAGTGTGCGAGGTGTTCTCCGATGGATAATCTATAACTTTTTTTTGAATTCGCTATAGAACGTTTATTTATCAGGTACACGCCAAGGAGTTCAAGTTTTTCCCAGCTTCGATGAGTTAAATCATTTGATTACTCATCGGAAGGAATAAAATATGAATATTGCACGCAGCAGTATTCAAATTGTATTTCTACTGCTTAGGGAAGTATTGCTTGAAGTGGAACGATCTTTTCACGTCAAATTGTAACCTGCGGGTTGCAAATGGGGCGGCTAATTAATTTGGTATATACTAAACAGCTTTTGTCTTCCAGAAACAAATATTTTGGTTGAACTGTTGGACATCTAGTATTGAATAGACGTGGTCTTCGCTAGAACCTGTCTTTCATGAAGAAGTTGACACAAGTTAATTACTTTCCAATCATTCATAATGGGAACTTCCCCAACTCACCCTACATCGTGATTCATTGTCTCATTTACCTTTCCTTTCCTTTCTTGTTCCTTCTTTTACTCTTTTCCTAAGAAAGCGAACAAGAGGACGCAATTACCTTGTTCACGATCATTTTCTTAAGGCGGCTCTAATTTTTTTGTTTTCCTTCTGGTTTTTAATGGCTTGTCCTTAAAGAAGTTTATATCTTTGCTTTTATGAGAACACGAGTATTTCCGTAGAGCTTAAAGACTACGCAAGGCAATTGTTTTTCCTTTGTTATAGAAGGCGTTTTGCTTTTTCTTTTGTTCCCTCGATGACTAGGTTAAGAAAAAGAACATATCTTTTCTTCAAAACATTATTAATACAGGATATCCCTAAATTGGACCGGCAGCTCTATACCCTGGTATTACTGGTATTTTTTAAATAATAATTCCTTTTGGACCGGTTCTTTCACATCTCACAGCTGATATACATTTTCGGTTTGTTGTACCTAATATAATTATAATACACACAAAACCCCGTGCTCTAGACGGTAGTCAAAACTTACAATATGCTAAAACAAAATTTTTATTAGTATTATAACTTTGTCCAGCTTTTTCAGCTGTCACTTCTCTCCGTTCTCAAAGTCTGTTTTAATCCAACTTTCACTGGGACATCATTTAGTGCACGCCGTCCTTCACGAATGTGGACTAGTTCAATTTTTCCGTCACTTCACTTTCTTCGTGACATAGCCTCTTCTTCTAGACAGTTCACTCGCTGAAGAGCCAAACACAAGGCTTCTACAATCTCTCGCTCCACAATAGCACTCGCTGCGTCACAGCAGTCATCAAGTCGCTCGGAGAACCGCACTGATGTCGCAACAGAAACGAACACACCAACTCGCTTACTCACTCTCCGACCGACTCAACTCATTTCTCTCGCGAGTACGCTTATGAGTTAATGGAATCTTCCACTGAACATTCTAGAACTATTTGGACATACGTTCTGGAGGCGGGGAAAGAAGTTTTCACAAGATTCTGGTTATCTGCTGATAGTGCTTTTGGTGTTTACGACAGGCAAAAGCGCGACTTATCCTTGTTTGTTTGCGGTTCCTGGCTACCGGTAACCTAACTCTTAACGATTTTGATCAATAGACCATGTATTAAACATATTTACAAGAGAAATAAAATGTATATATTGAATTTTTGGGGAAAATGCCTTTGAAGTCCTCTTCATTCGGAAGGAATTTTGTATATGCTTGTATACCTAGTAAACATTAAGCATAGAAGAAAACATACTAACAAGAAATGTAGATTTCTTTAAAACACAATTTATTTCAAACAATTTTTTGTGGCATCATCCGTTTCCGGGATATCCATTATTAATGGTACGAATTGTTCATTACTTGGTCATTGTTTGAAGTCCTTTCAACATTCATTGTTTCTCGCAAATGCATGGAAAGAATATGGAATTTTAAGGCCAGCAGATAGCGTCCAGCTCTTAAACATTTGACTATCACTATTCTCTTTGTATCTATAACGAAATGTGTAATGTGGCTATTTCTGCAAAGTTTTGTTTGGATTAAAATGAAGTAGAAAAATAAGTTTTAGTGAGAATAGTTTGTATACCTACTAATGAACAATAGAGGGTAGAGAAAGTCATGTGAATACACATCAGATCTTTCAATGTGTGTTACGTTCTCCTGTGCATATACGCAACGTTTTATAGTTCATATAATTGCATATTTCCCGATGTAGTAGCATATTTAATTTTTCCACGCATCGAGCGTATAATGCACGCATATTTAAACATTTAATTCTAAAATTAATATTTAAACACATGTTTGACAAAATACTTACTATGCAGATACCCATATCGTTTCTCAATAAGGTTCTGAGTAAACTTGAGGGTGCTGCTTTAAAGTATACAGGGGAATTAAGCGGTAATTTCTCCAGTGTTTTAAAGAGAAATCCTGACATTAAAGTTTTGTGTTCTGTAGATAAATGTGAAAACGTGGTGCTTCCTGAAGAAACTTCTACAGAGTTAATGCTTTCAATTTTCTTCATTAACATCTGTACGTGTGAAAAGCTCCTTCTCAGTTTACAAAACTTATGTTAACCGACCAGCATGTAATCTTACCTTGAGCATTTGGAAAAAATGATCGTTGTATGAAAAATATAAACTTAAATTTAAGAGAGCATATGTTAAAGACTTTGACGGCATAAAGGCATACTATTTTTGGCGATGATGATGCTAATATGTCTTAACTGTGTTAAAACCTGAAATCCTCTATACGGCCAAAACTTAGAATTGATGTAAAATGCTTTCCATATTTCATTTTTGTGAAATATTTACGGTTTGTGCAGAGTTTTCCCCTGGTTGAAGCCTAATATGCCGTACCACCTATTTAATAAATTTTATAATAATTTATAATTTACCCCATGCGAATTATTACTTTAAATGAACATGTTTTATGAACAGTTGATTGTTATCCTGACTGCTGCTTATGCTAGTGTTTTATTAGCTAATTGACCCGTTTGTGTATAAGTATGTAGGGGAAAGGTCCCTAATTTGAACCGCCTTTTAAATTGAACCGCACCATAATCCTAGCAGAAGCGAGCGTGTACAGCTATGAGTTCTTGGAGTTGTTGACTTTGCATTTTGAGCTGTGGTTTCAGTTGTATAAAGTGTTGTGTGTTTTTAGTGCTTCAGAAGTAATATGTGACTCATCGCTAAGCTTATACAATCAATTAGATAAGTTTGAGATGATATATATATATATATGTATATTACATTTATGAAGTGTTTATTTAGCAATAATATTCATGCACACGTTTTTTCAAGCAGCATCTTTCCTTGTCAAAAGATGCTAAAGCTCTAAAATGGCGTGGCTCGTAAATTGAACCTCTATTTGAACCCTATATTGAACTGGTCCATTTTAGGAAATCTATTGAAGCTCTAGGATTGTTCAACTGGAATAGTATATCGTGTGAATAAATACCAATATAATATACTAAGTTAAAAAAATCATTTTAAAACAGTGGATGACATGAATATGTGAATTGTGTGAAATGGACATGATGACTTGTAGCATATGCTTCACCAAAAGTGTGCAAAAGTTAGTGCCAAGAAGAAAGTGTTTTATTGTGAAGACTGTGTATAACTGGACTCTTAGTAAAAACTCTATATTTGGAAATAATACCTATACCAAAAACCAAGTGATTGTCATTATATAAAAGTTCAAAATGTTAAAGGAAATTGTTATTCTTAACACAATTTTTGTGATTTTGTTGCTAATAGCATATTTGTTTTGAATGTTCAATAAAATATGTGTATTTTGTATTAATAAAAATACTTTTGAACTTAAAGGTATGTGGTTCATTTTAAGAAACGGGTGGTTCACTTTAAGAACCACGTTCTTAGTTTGAACAGATTTACACCTTCTCACTGTTTAAATGTTATTTAATTGATAATTGTATTAATTTTAAACTCTGTTGATGGTATTTATAGCACAAGGATTTGTCACCTTAACGCTTGTGTTTCTGAAAATTTTGATTTGAAATTATAATTATTATTTACTATTTAGGCTTAAGTGGTTCAATGTAGGGACGTTTCTCCTTCCCAATTAAAATGGAGAGGAAACTATTCTCCTATTTCTTTAATTTTTTTAATTATTTTATTTATAATCTAATTTTTATTAGCTGTTTTTCCCGAATTATTATATTTTATCGTTTATTACCACAATTACTGCTACACATACATACATCACAGACACACAAACACAAAACACTCATGCCCATGGCGGGACTCTAACCCGCGACCCTCATCTCCGCTCGCCATCAGACGAAAAAGTCGCCCGATTATTAACACAGTTTGACATTTGCCTATTTTGTTCCTTTGTTTAAGATCGTAGGCTTTGTGTATGTATATATATTTCATGCTTACTGAGGTAAAATATACTAATTTTATAGTGGTACAATTGCCTATTTTCAGTGTGTGCCTTTTCGTAAGACTTTTTTTTGTATAATCAGAACTTTTATAGGGTTTTTCATTGTCGAAATTTCATTACTTATGTTACTGGCGGTTATTAGCATTATTTTAATGTGATGATAGCCTTAGTATTGCAATTAATATTTCGTGCTGTGAGCCAGTAAGTCATTGTTGACAACATGCCTGAGGAAGTTTGCAATACCAACATCCTTTTGCTAACGTCAGCAGTTTCGTGTAATAATAAAACAGTGGCTACTCAGAGCAATGAAGTGTAGGGTAAATGGTAAACTACAAAAAGCTATCGGTTTACCACTGAGAAATCGGCATCATTTTAGTATTAACTTATCACTTTGTTCATTACAATAATGAATTTATTATTTTTTACATTCCACATGGACGAAAACGCAGTACCTACCGACATAAAAGAGCTAGATGTATTGCATTGCAAACGTGCAAATAGTTCTTTAACATTACCATTTTTAGAGGTTAATGAATAAATGATTTTACCTAATTATATTCTTTATATTTACTGGAGGTGCCCATATCAGTGCCTATTTTGAACTTGCTGCAGTGACCTATTTGCCTGCTTACTTAAGGTTCTTAAGCGACTATTGCGCCGAGATCTAATCATTTAAACGTTTCATTTTTATTTTCTCTACCACGTACATAGGGAAAATTTTAATTAAATTAAGTTTTATTTAAGGACGCTCTTTAACTGCTATGGTTCTTAGCGTCCCATTTTATATTGGGCGTGAAAGACCGGTAATTTTGCACAGAGGCCTCTTTATCAGGCTTGAGGTTCTTTTACGTGCGGAAATCTACGACACGGGACTACCGGCTTTACTTCCCTTCCGAAGGAAGCCATGCTAAGAATTTTTATGCCCCAAAAAATCCATCGCCCTCCGCCGGGTTTGAATCCGCAATCTCGGGAATTAGGGAAGGTATTGCATTCCACCTGAATATTCGATATCGAGATTTCACCGAAGATACGTATTTTGAGACCCCTGAATAAAAAAAAAAAGCATTTTTAGAAAAATGTTAGTGCGTGTGTGTGTTTTGTCTGTAAACAGCAGAACTCAAAAACGAAAATGTCGAATAAATACCAAACATGGTATTTAAGTTCAGTAGCTTCCAAAGATTTCAAAGAAAATACTCCCGCACCGAACAACGCTTTACATGGGACCTCTTTGGAATGTGTTGATTTTCTGAAAAATGGCTCAAACAGTTTTGATTAAAATACCACAACGAATAAAATGTATATATTGAATTTTCTGGCAACAGCCTTCACTCGAAAGAAAATTTATGTAACCTTGCATAACAAGTCAACGTTAAGCGATATACGAAAATGTACTGCACATACATTATAGATCCCTGTAAAACACACAATTTATTTCAAATAACCTTTTTCTGTGGCATAAACAATTTCCGAAATATCTGTTATTAATGGCTCGATTCGCAATACTCAAGTCTGTCGATTTTCAGTAGTTTTTCGCGAAGTCATGGAAAGAATATAGACTTAAGTCCAGAGTGTACCGTCCAGTTCTAAAACATTTGAGTATCGCTATTCCCTTTGTGTCTATAACTAAATGTGTAATGCAGCTATTTCCGTAAAGGTTTATCTGGATTAAAATGAAGTAGATATGAAAATAAACCTTCGTAAAAATAATTCGTATATCCATTAATAATCGATAAAGTGTTACGTGTGAATGTAACGTATCATAATTTTTACTTTCTCTACTACGTATAGTAAGTAGGCTAAGTATTGTATTCCACCCAAAAATTCAATACCGATATTTCACCGGAAATATATGTTTTGAGACCCCTTAAATCCAAAAAAAGCATTTTTGGAATCATGTCCGTGTGTGTGTCTGTGAACAGCATAACTCAGAAACGAACAGTCGGATAAACACCAAACTTGGTATTTAGGTTCAGTATCTTCCAGAGATGCAACGCGAAGGTTTTCAAGAAAATCCCCCCACCCCAGATTACCCTTTACATGCAACATTTTTCGAAAATTTTAATGTTCTCAAAAATGGCTCTAACGATATTGATTAAAATATCACATGTTTAAGATATTTTCATGATAAATGAAATGTATATCTCGAATTTTCTGGGCATGTCTCCTAAAGTATTCCTCATTGTGAACGACTTTTGCATAACTGGTAAACCATAAGAGATAGACAAAATTTTACGACACAAAAATTGTAGATCGCGTTAAAATACACAATTTATGTCATTTACATTTTTTTTGTTGAGTAAACCACTTTCGAGATATTGCTTGTTATTCCCTTAAATTTTCCAATACTTTTTGTCAAATGAGAATTCGTTATTCATTTTTGTTTACGTACTGGACATGCAAAGAGAATGGAATGCACCACATAGCAAGCAGCACTTAAAAGATTTGACTATCGCTTAAAGCCTACCAATTCCCCTTGCACCTACAAGAAAATTAGCAATAAGATTAACATCTCGATATCTTGATTAACATGAAGCATATGGAGAATAAGCGTTTGTAAAAATAGCTTGTACAAGAGTAGAGAAAGTCATGTGAGTGTAACACATCAGATTTTTTTCTTTTGATTTATCTCTAGGTAATAAAATTCCTCAGTAGTAAGGATTTTTGTATTGCTTATTTCATAGTTCAGGCACATTCAGCAAACGGGTAACTAAAGAGCATGCCATTTGGGCCATTTCACGTAAAGGTTGCAGATTTTCTTCCGTTTACAAGTTTTAGTGGTACGAGCCTTTTCGTTTGTTCCAGCCCGGCGTGGACGCTCAGAATGTGTTCCCTGTAAAGGTCATGTTAACTAAAGAAAACTACCCTTGTAAAAGTCGCTTCTCTGCAAGAGCAACTTCCAGACTACTCCTTTATGTTATATCATCCGTAGAAGTGGAACATCAGTACCTACCTGCTAGAGAAAAGCTTTTGATCTGTGCCATTTCTACGAAAACGTATACTCCCTAGCTTATTCAACATCTCCAAGGCAGCAGTCTAGAGAGAGCACCCTTCTATGAATAACAACAAAGAAGAGAAATTGAAACGTGCTGGAACACTGTTATTTTAACTCTCAGGTTATTCAATTCAAAATGTTTCTTGCATGATGGAGTTAACCTTGGTATTCGCGCGTTTTCTGCGTGCACTACCAATGATTTTCATACAAATTATATTAAAAATATGCGGGGAAATTTGTAGAAATATTTAATATTTGAAAAACTATTTTTTTTCTATCCTGCAGTTATTACTTTCTCTACTACGTGCTTGCAGTAAGTAGCGAGAGTATTGCATTCCACCGAAAATGCTTTGAGACCCCAGAGCCCCTCTTCCAAACTTATATACCAACCTTCCAAGGATGCGACGCTAAAAATTTCAAGAAAATTCCGCTGCC